>CM056994.1:374915900-375576322 GCA_029891345.1 Dryococelus australis
TACATAATCAAAGTTGGATTCCAGAAGAAGAGTTCAAAAGTTGAAGTATGCTTTTTTCATGTTGTATAACGAAGAAGAAATACGGCGATGTCGACTCCAAAGAAGCAATTTGAAAAGGACTCTCCAAAGAGTACAACATAGATGCCATAGAAATATGAACACAGAATTATAATCACACTTTTTACTTTAAACAGTTTTCGTGCCTAAAAAATGTTATATTTTCTTCTTAGTATAACACATTACTAGAGTCTTTCTAAAATTTATAGACCATAATTATTTCATACAAAATACTGACATTTGTTTGCACAATTTAATCTCTGAATTTATATTCAGAGCATTGTAGCGATAAACATAGGCACTAAACTGCGACGAGAGTCGTAGAGCATCACAAAAATGTTACAATTAACTTATTAATTTTTTGTGTGACAAAAAACGTCAAACACAAATGTTATCACAGTGATTTTAGGATTTCTTAGTTTTTAATAATTTACATCAATAGTTATTAACAACAGTTATAGTAAAAATACTAGATAGAATTAGGTGAACCAATAATAGGGACTTTGCCGCAACAAAATTACTTTACTCAAATTCTCAGGGATGGACAAAACTTAAAATTCCTCTTTTACTCTCCCAGACAAAAATAAATAAAAAAAACTGCCTGAAAAATGGCACTACGAGTACAAGTCAACAATGTTCTCATGCAATTTGAGATAAATTCTAGTTGTTCGAGGACATTTATAAACCTCGACACCTATACCTCTAATTTTGCAAACTTTGATCATGGCCCTATTTTGCATGAAGTGCAAGTGGATCTTAGAACATGGGCTTCAACATTATTGGTGAATTCCAAGCTATCGTAAAATACAAACACTTTACTTGCAATCTTCCTGTTTTTGTCGTGGATGGCGTTGGACCTAAACTTCTTGGTTGTAATTGGTTTCAGGCCTTAGGTATTTCCATTCTAGGTGTGTACTTTCTGTCTCTAGACACATATATGCTGGGATGTGTAACGAAGTCTTCTCACACACTATCATGAATCTTCCTGCAGTTTCAGACCATGGTACAGGCTGCTATAAGGGACCTCCCCTTCACATAGTGACGCCGGATAACAGCCAGCGGCGCTAGAGCCTATGATGGCGCTCACCATGCACGTTGATGTGTATGCATAATAACAAAAAAAAAAAAAACAAGTCTACCGTGAACTAAACTCCTGTATTCAGTAGTGACAGTGTCCTAGCCACATATATTTTATAAGGGTGTATTTCTAGCGATGTTTAGTAAAAAGTTTAGTATTGCCTACGTGTTTGTAAGTACACACGGGTGAGCCGGACACAAAGAACCCACAGCATCCCTGAGAACCCTGAGACCCAATAGTGCGGTGCTTGGGAAGTACCGCTGGTGCCAAAATTACCAGTAAGTATTTGTGTCATTGTTCGTCTTGTGTCTCACCCAATGCCATCAATTGGCGTTCCCAAGTGGGGCCAAGTGTATTTATCCGCTTTGATTCAACTGCGAGAAGATGGCGGACACCACACCTGATCAACCGCGAGAAGCCCTCAAGACATACGCGTCGGCAACTGCGACACCTGCTAACGCAAGCGCAATCTATTTGGACATGCCGATTGATCGATGTGTGCATTGAGGAAGGGTGAGTGAAGTCAACTTGTAGAGTAAAAATCTATGTGATCAGCCGTTATGTCAATGCACGTTCGGGACTTAAATTTGCGATCCATATGGCCTGATGAATATGTAACCAGTTGTCATAAACTGTGTTGAGTGCCGTAAGACGAACCGTGCTGAGATTGCGTCACCAACAACACCAGAGGTGAAATGCATACGCCAGCATTTGTTGCGTACATGCCACAGGGCTTAACCGGGCCAGATCGCAATGTTTTACTGCCAGTTTTTGCGGGACATGACTCAGAAGACCCGGGTACATTCTTAGCTGTTTGTGAGTAAAAATTGCATAGGCATCATGTGCATAAACACAATTGTAAAGAGGTAACTGCCAACATGTTAAGGGGAACAGCTGCCACGTGGTGGAACTTGATCAGGGGCTATCGAGCCAAGTGGGAAGAGTTCTGCGAGAGATTGCTAGGTCAATTCGACACCGATGGAGATGCTATCCAAACACAAGTGCAACTGTATCGCGAGCACCAGAGAGAATGCGAGGGAATTGAGAAATTCATTGAGCGCAAGTTAGGCTTGTATAAGCACTTACACCTGGAAAGGCAACTCGTGGAGTGTTAGAAATAATCGTGACATTGTTAAAACCGGACATTAAGCCATTGTTGTACGGAGCCAGCCGTAGAGCGTGGAACTGTTTACAATGGAGGCGCATGCCTACGAACAAGATAAGCAGGCACAATGCAGAGAACGAGTTCCGGACCATCAAAGTGGACCCCCGCCGCCTGTACCCCCACGCTGGTTATCAATGACACGCGACAGCAGCCCCTGTCAGGCACACATTCGCCACAGCAGCAGGAAAACATGGCCGCTACACGCACAACAGTGTTGCGAGACGCTTGCAATTTGTTACCACACACCAACAGGGAGAAGCGAGTAGTGTTATGCACGTAACGGTAGGAATTGGAGAGCTGCGTACCAAGTGCCATGTCTACACATTGTACCAAACTTGTGCGAAGACGTTATTTTGGGACTGCAGTGGCTTGTTGACAATCACGCTGTTGTAGAACCGCATCTGAATCGTCTCCACGAGGGGACATGTGGCCGATGGACTGTTTACGCCGTAGGAGCAAAACCACCAACAACAGCAACTGCTGTGCTGCTTGCTGACTTTGAGCACGAGGTGCCCGCCACACATCAGCAACGTCTGTAACATCTGCTGGACCTGTATGCCAGTGTGTTCCATACTGAGGGGAAGCTGCAGCGCACCGACGTTACGGAGCACGCGATCGTCACCACACACGAGGACCTGGTGTACTCCAAGCCATGAGACCCAGGTATTTTCTTTCGCAGTGTCATCAACCAGCAGGTATGTGAGATGCTCAGTGATAACGTTATTGAACCTTCACATAGTCTCTATAATTCAGGTATTACCCTTGCTTCAAAGAAAGGTGGTGAATGGCGATTCTGTGTCGACTTCCGACCCCTTAACAAAATCACTCTAAACATGCAGCCACCAGTCATAAACATGAAAGAAACTTTGTCAACATTAGGACCAGCTTCAATATTCACATCACTTGATTTAAAGTCTGGATATTGGCAAGTGCCTATCCGCCCGCAGGACAGAAAGAAAACAGCCTTTACTACTCCAGATGGACGTAGATTTCAGTTTGCAGCCATGCGATTTGGTTTAAAGTGTGCCCCTGCAACGTTTCAGAACTTAATGGTTAATGTATTGGATGGATTTATAGGAGACTTTGTGATAGTATATTTAGATTATATATTTGTTTGGTCTAACAGCTGGGAAGAGCACTTGCACCATTTGAGCCTTGTGTTTGAACATCTCGAACGTAACATACTTACATGCAAAGTGGAAAACTGTAAGTTGGGTATGAGTAGAATGGAGTTTCTAGGGCATTATGTAACATGAACCAGAACAACAACACATACGGGGCATTCAAAACAAACCCACACCCAGATCACGTAAACAATTCGGGAAGTTCTTTGACTTAATTAATTGGTTACGGGAATTTGTCCCAAACTTTTCCATTATCACTGCACATTTAACTGCTTTGTTGTGTGAGAAACGTAAATTTGTCTGGACACTTCTAGCCGATCAAGCATTTAAAGACATAAAAATTACATTTTAGAACTGCAATCCGGTCTAGATTCAACCCAGAGTTACCCATAGTTGTACAAACAGATGCCAGTCAAGAAGGCATTGGGGCAGTGGTTTATCAGGCGGGAAAACTCTGGGAAAATCATATCATCAGTTACCACAGTGCAAAGTTCGGGGATGCAGAACGTAAATATTGTGTTAATAAACAAGAATGTCTGACCATTGTACATGCATTGCGAAAGTACCGGCCATACTTGTTAGGAAGGTAGTTTACACTCAAAACTGACAACTGATACCTTGTATTGTTAGAGGGAATGCATAATGGGAAAAGTAAACTCGCCTGCTGAGCGCTGTTGACACAGGAGTACGATTTCAAGGTAGAACACGTGGCGGGGAAAACCAACGAGCTCGTGGACGCCTTGTCCAGGAATCCTTGCCCGAATCTAACGATAACTGACGATGCGAAGTAGGAAGAGGCTCTACCACCTTGCCGTGCAATACCAACTGCAGAAACACCATCTCTCGTACAAAATATTGTTGCCACACCAGCTGGCGAACTTGTTTCCGTGAATGTACATGACATGTTAAAAGAGGTACACACTGCACAAGAAAATTCCCCAGATGCCGCGCAATGTCGACAACACTGTGCCACACAGAACACTGGAGGGTAGTGGACAGAGAAATACAAACCAAACCACCTGGTAATTGTGCGTGATGGCGGACATATGTACCGAAAGAGAAACGGGAACTTGTATGAAGTATGCACTTGACAGTTTGGAGCATTGACATCCGGGATCTGAGCAAACATGAAGGATCGTGCAGAAATTTTTTCACTGGCCAGGGATTCAGGGATATGTCAGGAAATATGTACAGAGCAGCATCACGTGTAACACCTGTAAGCTGCGGAGAGCAGACTGGCAACGCTCCACAACAGCCAAGGCTGCTAACCGAGCCATTCAAAACAGTAGCTACCGACATCATGGGCCCGTACCTGCATACGAAAACTGGAAAAAAAGATTTCTTGTTGTTGCCACTGATTTGTACACCCGTTGGACTGAGGCATTTCCCATCAGCTATGTTCATGTGCACACAGTTGCACACGTAATGCAGAAAGAGTTTTTCCCAAAGTGGTGACACCCCGAATATTTGTTGACAGACAATGGAGCACAGTTTGTAGGGCGAAAATGGAGGGAGTACTGTACCAGGTGGGGGAACAGAACACCGTACCACCCCAGCCTACTATCCCAGGGCTAACCCAACCGAGAGATGTAACCAAGACGTCAGAATCCAATTACGTGTCCAGTTAGGCAATGATCACACTAGGTGGGCCGAATAGATCCCGGGGGTAATGTTTTGCCTACGGAATTGAGTGAATGTGGCAAACGGGAAAACACCCACCTATATGGTACAAAGTCGCAAACTCCGTGCCCCCGGAGAACCGCGCGAAAACCCTCCCATACCACCTGAACAAATTGCTGAACACCATGCGCAGATAGATGAATCCAGGGAGAACCTGATAAGTTATTGCAATGTGTGGGTACCTGATAGCAAGAGGCCGCCAACCTAACTTGTACCTGGGATGTACGTGTATGTAAGAGAAAACCCGTTATCGGCCAGGGCGAAGAAGTACTGTGCTGGACTGGTACCTAGATGGACAGGGCCAGTGAGAGTGGTGGAAAAGATGGGAGATTCTACGCATCTAGTGAAGTTGGGACCCAGACATGTCACGAAACGGCAACGTGACGACCTGTGGATAGCCCGACCGCCTGCAGGGAAGAAAAGCAAGGAGACGACATTAGGCTCAGTACGCAGCGAGTTCGGAGAATTTCACCAAGGAGTACACAGGGAAATGTCAACACGGACACTGAAGAGAACAACAACATTAACACGGGAACACCCAGCCAAAGTAATGAACTGTTATTTAAGGGTTTTGCACCAGCTGAACACTCAATACCTAGTAGTGAGGAGGTGAAATCATATTGTACCGCATCACCATTTCTAGGTTTTTCTGTTAATGTCTGTAACAACACAATGAATTAGAGTGAATTGAAGGGGTTTCCAAGTCTACACCAAGAAAGTGGTAACATAAGTGCACATGTAAATGTCAACACAGCCAGTGCTAGTGAGTTGAGTTTTAAGGGGTTTCCACAGGGCACAGCTGAATTTGCTTGTAACCAAAGTGTAAACGTAAATTTTGATACCACTTGTGAAGGCAAGACGTCTTTTAGAGGCTTTCCAGATCCTGCAGCGTAGAGCGTGGTCGGGCAAGAGAGTTTGAAAGGGTTTGTGGAAACAAGTAGGTCAGTAAGTGTAACGTCAAGTGTCAACAAGTCGCAACACAACACTCGCAAGAGTCGAGTCGAGTGGAGTCACCACCACGTACCCACATTGTTGTTCCTGCCTACATCCCCACCCCCTGCCAATGCCGAAGAAACAGACGACCTCCGAGGCCATGTCTTCTTTGCCCTTAATCGGCAACCAGCCAAGCAGAGCCCGCCAGAGCAATGTAGCATTGTTCACACCGTCTTGGCCTTTGAGGCAGGGGTTGTTTGACACTGGCTAACAGCCACTGTAGCTAGAGCCCATGACGGCTCTCATCACGAACGTGTCATGTGTCCCGCACGTGCGTAGAGAGGCCAATAATTTTGAAATTTCATATAAAGTTTGTTTTTCATGTAAAATGTATTTTATTATATTTGCAGGGGTTAATATGTCTTAAAATGTGTTCAAGTGTTTGTTACTAATTTAAATAGTCTGGTTATAAAATTCAAAGTGCCCGCGGCACCAAGATTAAGAACACTTAATATTCTGGCATGTACGCCGTCATAAAGATACACTAAAATAATATTGAAATTCATTAAGAAAATGATAGAAATTTAAAACAATACTTAATTTAATTTGTGCCATTTCATTTTCAATAATTAAACATTTTGCTTGCGTACGTTTTGCCAGACATTTTCCCCAGCATTATGCTTCTGCTTTATTAATTTCTTGCGCCCTTGCGGCATTTTTAACTTAATCGAGGAGAAAAAGTAGAACGATGTCGGAAAGGTTACACGACCCACGCAACTTAATCAGGCACCATCCGCCTATGTTTATGGTGTTTCATTGTAATTTCTTCATTATTGCTACGTGCAATTTAAAGGGCTTTGTTTTTATTTATGTATTTGAGGGTAATTTTTAGTATTTGAATATTTTTTGTCAACATCACGTATAACTACGGGGCTGACAGACGCCAAGTCTTTGTATACGCCATCATTGCGTTTTGAGAGCTTATTTATTTAACATCGTATGTTCAATATTTATTTCAATATTCTATGCAAATTTATTCAGGGTTGAATGTTTTTTTTCACATAAATTGATGCCTTTTTGTACTTGACCACGCGGTCACAGTAATGATTTATTTTACCGCAGTCAGACATGTTACACGCGTGTAACCAGTGCAATCGAAAAGAGAATAATTTTCAGTTAGAATAATCTTTTGTCCAACTTTATTTTGCCATTTCCATGCAGAAATATTGCAATTTCACCTGCACCACATGGTCCGCTACGAACTTCATCCAGCGGCATCCGCGCCATCTAAGTTTGTTTTCACACGTGTGTGTTTATTGTGAATACTCATCTCATGTCCCATCTTGTTCCGTGTAGCGTTCAAGGGATTATGTAATTTTGTAATTAGTGTGCAGTGCAATTATTTCCGTCCTAGCTGGCTCTGTGTATAGGCCGTCACCACACTACCCACGTGCTGGAGGGCGAGCCCCGATGAGTTTGTGTTAGTGATGCTGAGTATCACATGTGTTAATATGCATTAAGGGTTTCATTTGTAGTTCACCATGTCCTGCCTTCAGGGAAAAACCGCCAGTTCACCCTAGCAGCTGTCTGCCCCCTTCCCTCGTGAAGGCTGTGCTGTCACGCACCTCGCTGAGATCATCCATCTAGGCGTGCGCTAGGTTAATTACGGGCTGGGGAGCACCCAAGCTGAATCGGCTAGTCATGACCGAGATAATCATCATTCTATTGGCACATTGAGTATGCATAGTTACAAAAAAAAGAAGTCTACAGTGAACTTTACTTTCTTATTTGGTAGTGACAGTGTGTCCTAGCCACATATGTTTTATTATATATTTATTTCCAGTGATGTTTAGTAAAAAGTTTAGTATTGCCAATGTGTTTGTAAGTACGCACGGGTGAGACGGACACACAGAATCCATAATATCCCTGAGAACCCTGAGTCTCAATAGTGCGGTGATTGGGAAGCACTGCTGGTGCCCAAAATACCAGTAAGTATTTGTGTTATCGTTCGTCTCGTGTCTCACCTGACGGCGTCAGTACATGAAATTAAAGTCCTTCAATTGCACACAGCAATAACACAGAAATTACAATGGAATGCCTTTAGCAGCAACAGATGGGGCCTGATTCAAGTTTTGTGGGTGGCATGACCTCTCCGACATCTTTCTCCTCCTTCTGTATTAAGTTTTGAAAAAGCTGCAAGGGAACAAATTATTATTTAAGAGGAAGCATAATGCTGGGGAATGTCTGCTAAAACATACGCAAAGCAAAGGTTAACCAGTATCCTAAAAGTGTAATGGAGATCTACATCTGTGCTCAAAAGTTGTAGAGCATACTTGACAGTGTCTTTCCCATAGGCAAGCGTCGCACTGATCTTATCATGGGTGCCTACGAGGTTCACATAAGCAGAAGTGCTATGCAAGCAGAGTAAACTATTTTATTATTGAATAATAAAAGGTGCTTTAGAAATTAAAATATGAATTAACATTATACATATTAATTTGTTATTTCTCTTCTTCTTTGAATGTCTTTTATTACGGCATGCTGGCAGAAGTAGAACTGTTCTTAATCTCTGCGCAGTTTTAATTTATAACCAAACATTTTCCAATATTGAGAAACATACATTTAAAACACTTTAAGACATTTTAGACTCTGAAAAATAAAGAAGACACATTTTACACTGCAAATAATATTCCGTTAGAGGAAAGTTCAAATTGGAGCCTCCTTGCACACGTGCATGTACACGTGTCACGCGCATGGTGAGCATAGTCATAGGCTTTAGCACCGCTGGCTGTTAGCCGGCGTCAAAGTCTAGCAGCAGCTTTATGGTCAATTTGGAGAAAATTCTATTAGCTACATATAAATGAAAACCCTCACCTACCACTAATCCTTCTTTCAATTCCAGAAATTCTTTAACTAGGAAACTAGCAAACTCCTGACTTATAAAGTAATTACTAGCCCCAGTATTTAATGAAGTAGCAATCCGTTTATCCTGAACCCATAAATGTATGTTATTTCTATGCCCAACCACTGTAATGGTTTCACCCTGCTTTCCTTTGCTACCTATTCCCCGATCATAAGCTTTACAAAGTTTCTGGATATGCCCCGTCATAACACATTTGAAACATTTACTGTCTTGTTGAACCTTTTTACATTGCGTAATTAAATGGCCCACTTTACCGAATCCATAACAGTTCTGGTTTATTTTGCCCCTCCCCATAACGGGCACCTTCTCAACATCACTTACCTGTTTTTGGGCCTCTTTATCTTGGGTGAACCCACCTGCCACGTATACCCTATTTTATACCTCTACGGCCAATTTCTTTAACTCTTCTAGAGATTGGGGTAAATTATACCCTACACTATGTTGCCTAATCTCAGGATGCTAATTCTCAATCACAAGGGTCACAAACTTACTTTTTTCTAACGGGGTATTCGCAGCTCTTGAACATTCACATATTGATTGGCAAAACTGCCAAATAGTTTTCCCATCCCTTTGTAAATGAAAAACATGTTTCCTTCTAAGATCCTCTTTCGCCCGTCAAGTTCACGTTTCTTCCCAAAATTAATTTTTTATGGTGCGCCATTCTTCAACTACGGAAATGCCATTCAACATTATTTCTAATGCAATTCCCGTACACTTATTCGCCAGTGAGTGCTTAAGTATTATATCATTGGGAAATGTTTTTAATTTTTGTGCTCTATCCACTTGCAAACAAAATTTTAGCATGTTTTTGAGACTACACTTTCTCAGAGCATAAATTCAGCCTAGGGAAGAATTAGCAATGTAACGCACAAGGTCTGTATTTAATAGTGGCCCCATCCGACCAACTTCAGTGACACTTTCCATACTAAGCTGACCCGTTATATCGCCCTGCCGCAGGAAACCTACCACTTTCTTACGTAACTCGTCTATGGTTCCCGTTTCCTCTACTAGCACATTACATGCCTTTGGTTGGCCGTGAATGTTGCTTTATCGACGTGTTAAACCCACAAAGTCATGGTAGCAAAATACAGTTACAACTGAAACCGCCACATTGAGCCCAAAAGGAATGAAAACTGCAGAGTGGCATAGCTTTGAGACGCCCTCTATTGGTGGGTATCAGGTTTTTAAAATTTCCCTCTCTCTTACTAAGCATGCACTTAAACTATACACTATGGTAGCAGGGCCTCGTCTTGGGTATTTATATTCTTTGGCCCAATTCCAATCACTCCGTCACTTACATTCAAAATTGAAGCTTTCATTTTTTTTGTAAAACTTAAAATAGCCACTTGGTAGGTTAACTCTCATTGATTGACAACCACACAGTTCACTTTTGGCCTTTTCTTTGCTAACTGCCACAAGTCTTCAATTACATTGAATATTCTACAAGTTCTCCTTAAAAATAAATAAAAAAGACCTCTCATAAATTCTTTGCTCATAATATATAACCAACCACTTCGATGAAATGGGCACTATCAAATATGATCATTTTACATATACGTATATATAAAAGCATTCCACACTAACAAGCATACTTGAACATATTAACTTTATACTTGACATATACTAGGAGAACCATTGCCTGACTACCACGACGTGTGTCCAGGCCAATTGTCTAAAGTATGTGAACCACAAAAAAATTGGTTCCCTCGTCAGAAATTTCAGGCAATATTAAAACAACACCAAGACAACACCTGCAGTAATTAAATTGCTGTTGGCGTAGACCGTGGTAATGTCTTCCTTGGTGGAGGCCGCCACATCCCCGTTTCCCTCGGCTGCGTCGTTCACCGTTCTGGCCGGCTGGATCTGCTGATACATCGCCACCCCGAACAAGCCCCCAGAATTTTGAGGACACACTCCTCCGTGACGTAACTCTTCTAAAGCACTGGATAGCCTTTACACAAATGAACTTGTATCACCACACTAACCATACGTCAGCTTTCCTCTTGCAATATGCCCACCACATAATGGATTAGCCAGTAAACTTTCAAAGTTTCGTTAATGCATAATGTTTTCATTATGGGAAGGTTTCTATCTGCAAATATTTGAACGAACATTCACAGGAGGCTATAACTTATTGCCCATAACAGGTCACTCTTGTAGTCTGATCGTTCGAAGGCACACAGCTCACTTGTGTAGAGTGCTCGCCGACCGGGCGCATTTTGCTTCACTGGGCACTCCATTAATAAGCGCCCGCAATGTCCAGCCTAGATGCCGTCTACATACAGACTCTCCCACGGCTCGCGTCGCACATAGTCACGATGGGCCATCTGACACGCAGCAGCTCTGGGCAACAACATATACGTAGGACATGAAATAATAATATCAAATACATTGCAGGCCTGCCGTTTTAATGGATTTTTAACACTCCAGAAAAATCCAAACCCAAACTTTAGTGGGATCTTTATTTTTAAGCACTTTGCTTGAAGTGGCGACGCTAGCACCCACAGCGATGTGTGTCAGTTTCACTGATGCATTTGTTGAAAGATTCTTATAATGGCGGTGGATAATTAAGAGAAATATTTTGGACATACACCATTGCTTCAACAGTGAAAGACCAAAAAATTTTGCCTAATTACTAACTGCTGCAGGTATACAGTTATCTTCATATTTCGGTTCCTGGCTGTATGATTACATGAAAAGGTCAATGACATTATTGAAAAAAACCTTTGCTGTGAATTGCCGTTTTTACGTATGCAATCAGAATTTGGTGATTGTGTTTTACGTTTGGCATTGATATCACAATGGTGAGGAAACAAGAATGATCGCAGATACAGTCATCGTATAAAAAAAAAGTACAAGTGTGAGTGGAGAAAAGAATTAAGATGGCTTGTACATTTCAAACCAATACAACTGCATTAAATATGTAAGCGTCTTTCATATCCACTTTCTTCTTTTGTAAATCTGCAATTTTTTTTATTCCAAGGAGTTTACCCAATGATTCCAGGATTTTACAGGATTTTTATGTACAGGAACCAAGATTTCAGCTTCCGGGCTGGTCGCTGCCCTGCGCTGAAACAATATTATAAAAACCATTATATTTTCTACGTAATACTGAATATTTATAGAGATAGCTACACAATTTTTCATAATACAGTAGAGCTGCACTATGATGCCGTCAGGTTAGACATGAGACGAATAATGACACAAATACTGTGAGTCCGTCTCACCCAAGCATACATACAAACACGTAGGCAATACTAAACTTTTACTAAACATACTTATCACTTGAAAAACAGATGTGGCTAAGACACTGTCACTACAAATGAAACAGATAAGTTCACTGTAGACTTGTTTTTATTAATTCTGTGCGTACAAATCGTGCCATGAAATTAATGATACACTCGGTCGTGTCTAGGTAACTTCGCTTGGGTGCTCCCCAGCCCGCAATTAATCTAGCGTATGCCTAGATGGATGATCTCACCGCGGTGTATGAAAACAAAATCTTCACAAGGGAAGAGAGTCAACAGCCGCTAGGGTGGACTGACGCTTTTCCCTGAAGATAGGAAACTGTGAATTACAAAATGAAAACCTGATGATACATTAACACGTGTAATTATTCGGCATCACTAACACAAACTCGTCGGGACTTGCCCTCCAGCAAGTGGATAGTGTGGTGAAGGCCTATACACAGAGCCGGCTAGGATGGAAATAATTGCATACGTACACAAATTACATAAACCCTCAAAAGATACATGAAACAGAGATGGGACACGATGAGTATTCACAATAAACACACATGTGTGAAAACAAGGTTAGATGGTGCGAATACTGCTGGGTGAAATTTGTAGCAGACTACATGGTGCAGGTGAAATTGCAATATTTCTTCATAGAATCAGCAAATTAAATTTGTACAGAATATAGTTCCTGTTGAGAAAATTATTCTCTTTACGATATACGTGATTACAGACTCGTGACATGGCTGATGGTAAAATCGAACATTAACATGACCGCATGGTCAAGTACAAAAAGCATGAATTTACGTGAAATTACACAGAACTCTGACAAAATTTTAACATAGAACCCTGAATAAAATATTGCAAGTACGATGATACATAAATAAGCTCTCAAAACGCAATGATGGAGTATACAAATTCTTGGCGTCAGTCGGCCACGTGGTTATATGTGATGTTGCTGTAAAATATTCAACATGGAAAATACCTTCAAATACATACATAAAAACAAAGCTCTTAATATTGCATGTCACAATTATGCAGAAATTACAATGAAATGCCATAAACATTGGCGGATGGTGCCTGGTTAAGTTGCGCGGGTCACGTGACCTCTCAGACATCTTTCTACTCCTTCTCCTCGATTAAGTTAAAAATGCCTCAAGGGGGCAATAAATTAATAAAGCATAAGCATAATGCTGGAAAAATGTACGGCAAAAAATTACATAAGCAAAGGTTAACCAGTAATCTAATCAATGAATAAAAGTTGTAGTGCGTACATGACAGTCTCTTACCTCGCCAGCTCTCCTCGACAGACTATCCAGAGACAATCGTCGCACGGACCTACAATGGCCGCCTATGGGGTTCACATAAGCAGAAGTACTTTGCACGCAGAGTAAAATATTTTATTATTGAAAATAAATGGCACAAATTAAATTAAATATTGCTCTACATTTTTATCATTTTCCTGTGAATTTTCACATTAATTTAGTGTCTCTTTATGAAGGCATTCATGCTGCAATATTAGTGTTCTTAATCTCGGTGCAGTGGACACTTTGAATTTCATAACCAAACAATTTAAAAATAGTAACACATTTTAAGACATATTAAACTTTGCAAAGAGAAATATAGAACACATTGTACACTGAAAAATAACATTTATATGAAAGTTCAAAATTATTGGCCTCTTTGCACACGTGCAGGACACGTGACAAGTGCACGGTCAACGCCGTCATGGGCTCTAGCTCCGCTGGATGTTAGCCGGCATCAAATATAACAAACCTCAAGTGACCAAAAATGTGGCTAGTGTGTTATAAGTGAAGTTCTTTGGAGTGAAGTGGACAAAAAAAATTTCTTCAGCTAAAATTAGATGTGGCAAAATGTTACTAAAGTTAAGTTATTTATTGCCAACCTCTGGCAAAGAAAGTAACTGTGACTCACGCTGCATATGGGAGGCTAACAGGTCGCGGTTAGCGGAAGAACCACACATGTGCAACATGGGTGCGTCGGGAATGCTCACAGGGGTGTTCGGAAGTAGCATGTTCAGTAGCTTATAAAATGACAACTAAGCCTAATAAGTTCATAAAACATATGACACGTATGTCACATATGCCTTTAGTATCATATGTAGAAAAGTCCGGGTTCCGAGATTTCATTGTTATTCTGCGAGCCTTTGGTATTTCACAATTTGAACACAAACCTTGAACAAAGTGCAGAGTTCATAGGCAAATATTTAAAAATCAATCCACTTAAGGTACTACAAACAATAAACACGTTGTTAACACGTGCCTATAGTATAAATATATGCAGAAAAGTCCTGGTTTCGAACCTCTATTTTTCTAATATAAGACTTAGAATTTAGACCTTGTTTGAGGTGTGTGTTGAAATTGAGAATCTCAAAGGCTCACAGTAGAAAAATGGATCTTCGGTACCCGAACTTTTCGGCATATCTTGATGCTAAAGGCACTTGTGAGCAACATACATATGATACTACCTACAGTGGCAAGATTTTTTAATATTTGCCTGTGAACTTGGCACTTTGTTCTAGGTGTGTCAATGTTTTCGGTTGGGTGATAAGAAATATTTTTTCACTATTTCAGAACGTCGACCTATTTTCGTTGACAATGTGGATTTTGCAATGCCGAATTCCCTTGGCGATTTCTGATTTTAACCGTCCAATATCTACAGTTTTTATTATTGCAAGTTCTGTTTTTATGTCAATGGACTTTCGCTTCCTTGACTTCATTTTTACAAATAATATAGAACGAACTTCTTAAAAGATGGTAAAACTTATTTGCAATTCAGTAAAAAATCTTTTAGAGGTTAAGGTAACCTCATTTGTAATTCACTGTAGAATACGGCGATGTGAGAACAGGCCAGGGATAAAGTGACAGCATTTTGTTGTACGTAAAACTTTGGCGAAGTTGGAGGCTTGTTATCTGTGTCTACACAATAATGTTGCACATTTGTTGCAGCTATAAACACTAGTAGTGCTGCACTTCACGATTTGTGTCTGGTATTGCCCCACCAATGTATTGTATTATCTATGACTGAGTTATCTACAGAAAGAAAACAGTTGCAGTTTGTTTATGGTTTTAACATCGAAAAATTAATGTAATTTTGCTATTTTTTACATTTTATTGTGATTGCAAAGTGTTCATTAACGTGAATACTCAATAAACCGCCCGTAAATTTTTACCAAAAGTTATATTTAACTGAAAGTTATTTGCATATAAATGTATGGTGTTTTGCCGGGACTAAATGATAAGTTCATTACGATGAAGTGTTCGTTAACTTGAAGTTTATTAAAGTGGTGCTTTACTGTAGGCATATCGGTATGCATAAAAAATATTGATAGTTAAAAGTACTAAATCTAATTTCGCATGTGCTCAACTGGCCATTGCCAACATTTGCAAAAATGAACTAGGCGCCTGAAAAGTTCCTGTGATGAGCCACTCGTCACTCAAATATTGCTTAAACTGGTTTCAAATAATTTTCAGTAATTTGAATAAATCTTTCAATTAATGGTTAATTTAACATGTACACTGTAAGATTTAAATGTTATGTGATTATAAATTAATTGTAGCTGGTAAGAAAGCTGTATATAATTAATGTTATCTCTATTTTTGTGAATATTTCATACAAAAGCATTGCAAATTATGAACCTTATGATTAACCTTAATACATAGTAGTCTATGTTTACTTGGGTAAAAATTAGGGCTGGAACGATACAGATACAACGGCCGATTATCCCAAAATTGGAATCGGTTACAATCGGCAATAGTCTAACCAAATAATTTCGTCAGCCAAAAAGATTCAATCATCATGGAAATTATTACACTTGGTGGTTATCTTGCGAGACATGTTTTCATAAGCAAAGAATTTTATTTTTGCAACCTAAAAACTACTTTCCTAATTTTATTTTTATCTTTTAGTAACATGTGATTTGAAATTAAATGGATACTGTTATTGATGGCTTTGGTGTTGCTACGTATTTTAACTTCTTTATAAGCATACCTGGTGAAATTCGTCGAACAAAATGTAATTAAACTACCAAAAATAGTTGCCATCATGCCCCGGAGTTTAATAAAGTAAAGTTTTTTATAAACTTACCAAAGTCCTAAACTGCAATGTAAACATTGAGTGGGCAGGAAAAGACACGTGCTTAAATACTCCAGTGTCGTATGCACAGTGATTTATAGTGTTTATATCGTATAAGGAAGTGTGTGCAACATTTTTTGTATTTATTGGCATGTTTTTCCACATTCTGGAGACTTCGTGCTCATTTTAAAGTTACTGAGACGCAATATAAAAAATTACAAATGAAATTATTTGTATCGGCACTAGCTGCGGGATTGGCCACAAAGTATCTGTATCTGTAATATTGGCGACAAAGGGTTTGAAGCCACCTCCGGTAAAAATACTTTACTTTTGTAAGTAAGTTATATTCTATGCTTTTTTTTTTTTTTTCGAACAAACTTTAGATCAGCAATTTGTAAACATATAGGCCTACATGTCAATTTTTTAGTTTTTAGTGAAATTGATTTGTAATGCCACAATACTTTTATTTTAATCCAATCGCTAACATTGCTACACAGAACAGCCAAATGTAGTATTTAAAAAGGTATTGCAACTACTGTATATAAGGTCAGCCACTAAACACAAATCGGAGCTCATAATATCCAAGTCCTGAGAACCGAGAATCTAGAACCAATTTCTCAGAACCGAACAGTGAACCAGAACCAGTAAAAAAGTGGAACAGATCCAACACTAATATAAATTAATATATTCTGACGCCGTTGGGCGAGACACGAACTATGACACACACAGTTACTGGTAATTTGTGCGCCAGCGGTGCTTCCCAAACACCGCACTATTGAGACTCAGGGTTCTCAGGGATGCTGTGGGTTCTGTGTGTCCGTCTCACACAAGCGTACTTACAAACACGTAGGCAATACTATAAACTCTTGACTAAACATCACTGGAAATAATCACTTAATAAAATATATGTGGCCAGGACAGTGTCACTACTGAATAAAAGAGTTTAGTTCACTATAGACTTGTTTTATTGTTATTATGAATACAAATCAACGTGCCAATGAAATTATGATTATTTCGATCATGACTAGCCAATTCCGCTTGGGTGCTCCCCAACCCGTTATTAATATAGCGCACGCCTAAATGGATGATCTCACCGAGGTGCGTGAAAACACAACCTTCACAAGGGAAGAGGGTCGAGAGCTGCTAGGGTGGACTGACAGATTATCCCTGAAGACAGGACACTGTGAATTACAAATGAATACCTTTAATACACATTAACACGTGTGATTACTCTGCATCACTAACACAAACTCGTCTGGGCTCGCCCTCCAGCACGTGGGTAGTGTGGCGACGGCCTATACACAGAGCCGGATAGGACGGGAGTAATTGCATAGTAGACTAATTACACAATTACATAGACCCTTGAATGATACATGAAACAAGATGAGTCACGAGATGAATATTCATAACACACATGTGTGAAAACAAGCTTAGGTGACGCAGATGCCGCTGGATAAAATTCGTAGCGGACCACGTGGTGCAAATGAAATTGCAATATTTCTGCTTGGAAATGGCAAATTAATGTCAGACAAAACATTATTCTTTCTGAGAAAATTATTCTCTTTACGATTGAAGTGGTTACAGGCTTGTAACATGCCTGATGGCTGGAAAATCAAACATTAACATGACCGTGAAATCCAGTACACAAAGCGTCAATTTACATGAAAAATACATTGAACCCTGAATAAAATTGACATACAATCCTGAAATAAAATATTGCACATACGATGTTACATAAATAAGCTCTCAAAACATAACGATGGCGTATACAAATACTTGGCGTTTGTCGTCCAAGTGGTTATACGTGATGTTGCCGTAAAATATTCAAACACAAAAAATTTCCCTAAAATACATACATAAAAACAAAGCCCTTTAAATTGCACGTAGCAATAATGCAGAAGTTACAATGAAAAACCATAAACATAGGCAGATGGCACCTGATTCAAGTTGCGCAGGTCGCATGACCTCTCCGACACATTTCTCCTTCTCCTCGATTAAGTTAAAAATGCCTCAGGGCGCAAGAAATTAATAAAGCGGAAGCATAATGCTGGTGAAATGTCTGGCAAAACGTACGCAAGCAAAGGTTAACTGGTAAACTACATTGACTATGGAAACCTAAATCAGTGAATAAAAGTTGTAGTGCATACATGACAGTGTCTTACCTCACCAGCTCTCCTCGACAGACTGTCCAGATACAAGCGTCGCACGGACCTACCATGGCCGCCTATGAGGTTCACATAAGCAGAAGTGCTATGCACGCAGAGAAAAATATTTAATTATTGAAAATACAATGGCATAAATTAAATTAAGTATTGTTTTACATTTCTATAATTTTCTTATGAATTTCAACATTATTTTAGTCTCTCTTCATGACGATGTTCTGCCGGAATCTCAAATGTTCTTAATCTAGGTGCTGCAGGCACCTTGAATTTTATAACCAAACAATTTAAAAATAGTAACAAATACTTGAACACATTTAAAGACATATTAAACACTTCAAATACGATAGAACACATTTTACACTGAAAATAACATTTATACGAAGGTTCAAAATTATTGGCCTCTTGGCGCACGTGTGTGGAGAGCGCCGTAATGGGCTTTAGCACCGCTGGCTTTCAGCCAGCGTTAATTCATGTGTCATACATTAGTTATCTTTAAACTAGCAAATCTGTATAATATTGTGATGAAGTTTAAAAAATCCTTTCAAAATTTTTCATTTTTTGTTTTCAGATATGTTTAATTGATTCTTGGAAGCATTTATATATTTTTTTTGTTGTGATGGGTTTTAGGGCTTTATATTTATTTTTAAAGTTAGGATATAAGGTTGTTCAGCTTGTCTTCCCAGCAATATTTCCTTAGGTTTGCTGTGGAGGATTCTAGAGAGTTGGTGCCAGAACTGTTTTCAGATCATGCCGAGCTGAGATCAGCATCATCATTTCCTTTGTGCCATCTGCAACCGTGCATGTTTTCATTTGCTGCTGCGTCGCTACAGTTTCCATCATCTCTTATCTGAATAATTTTTGAGACGTTCTGTGTTGACTGCGTAATTACTGGGAGTTTTACTGACTGGGACTTTATGGCGTCGACAGCTGTGGGGTGGTTGGTGCTGTCACAGGGGAAAGGAGAAGCTTTTGTGCTGTGGGCAGCAGACAAAGGGTAGGGCGCGCAAGAGAAAGGAGGAATGAGTTGGATCTGTACAAGGTGTCGCCAGGTGTGTGTGGAGTGTTCTGATTTGTTGGCGGCAGGGTAGTGAGAGGTATTTCACAGGAGGTCAGACACTGTGTTTTTGTTGAAAAGCCTGCCGCTGAGAAGTGGAAGTTAAGAAGGGTGAGGTGTAGTGTTATTCTAGGGCTCCAATATGTAATATCATTTCTTATAGTAGTTTTACGCAGTAGAGTGTTCAGTTAAAGTATAACGCATATGTTTATTTTCTGAAGGACCATGTTTGAAATACTAGTAGTTTCCTAAATTAAAGTTATGAAACCATTTTTGAAATAAAGTTTAAGGCAGAAGAAGGTATTTGCTTGTAGAAGTTTGTTTTGGCCACTGTAAAATTTAAGACCGTCGTGTCAAGAGTGTGGCTACGACGAGAAGAGATGACATAAGATGTTCGTTCAGTATTTGAGATCTAGTCGTTAAGTTCAGAGGTACAAAGAGGAGTATTATTGTAGAGTTTTTGTGTGACATTCACAGTTGATGCCGTTGTGTGATGAGCCCGTAAGTATTTTGCATTAAAATCTAGATAAGTTTCAGAAACAATGTTTTCTTTTGTTTTGACTGACTTTTCCTGCCGTCGATAAAGTTTTTGTCTTTGTAAAAAAGACCTTTAACTGTGAAACAGTTCATTTGTTAAGCCATTTCTGCTACAGTTATCAGAAGTACTAATGTTTTAAGAGACGTAAATCAGTTCTGCTGTCTACGACTTAGCCTATGCAGTTTAAGTTGTATAAAATTTTGAAGAAGACGTATTAATAATTTGTATTCTTTTGTTTTCGAAATTTGTAAGAAAACAGAATCTTAATGATTTTTATGAAGACATTTTTAACCTTACCTATTAACTTTTATTGTAAAAATCTTTTTGAAACAATTATTTTTGAAATTTTGTAAACAAATGTAAAGACAGAATTTATGATCATTCATTTTTGTTATTACGTCTTTTATTTTTAAGAAAAGATTCATTTTAGTAAAAATTATAACTTGACAATTATATTCTTTCATTTGTAGAGTTTTAGAAGTTCCCCCTTTTATCTGGTAAAAATATATTTAATCATTTAGTTCATTATTGTAATTACAGACCATTATTGGTGCGGAGACAGTTTTCAACGTAATTTAATCTATGAGTGAGTTTCTCTTTTGAATTTAATCTTAATTGATTAGTTTATTTTATTTAATCTATTCCTATTGCTGTTTTTCTCTGTCAGTATCACCTGTCCTAGGTTCCCGACATTTATTTTCATCTCTCTTTATAAAGCGAGTTCGATAGCTAGTCTGAGTTACATAGTTTGACAGAGTGAATTTATACAAGTGTTGTATGCTCTGTAATCTGTGAGACGTCAAGTTAGGGGGCTTCAGGACGGCCATAATTTAGTCCTGCGGTGGAGCTCGACCCCCCCCCCCCCCCTCTCAATAGTTACTTCAAACGTTGGCCGAAGTAATTGTAGACTTTACTAATTTTTTTTATTTTCAGCTGCGAGGTTTGTTTGTTGTAATTTTTGCCATTTTACGATTTGTGGATGTTGAGCTGTGGCTACGTGGTAAGCAGTAATTGTAGACATTTTGGAGTTGTGTTGTGGGCCAGTCTGCACGGGCCTACATCACTACCATCATCTACTGCCACCAGTGCACCACAATCATCTACATATGGTACAGTATCAATAACTTCTTCAACTGTGTCACTTGTTGCACTATTGAGGTTCAGCAATGATTTAGGTTCAAATACCGGTTTGATCCTGGTTCATCGCATTTAGCTGTTGCACCATTGCGATGTGTGCGCTGAACCAAGATCAGTTTGTACCTCGCCTTGAACCATACCTTGTAGCGGTTCAGGAGAATGATCTCGGATCAAGTAAATACGAGTGCTTTATTTTAAAATGTCAATGTTGTATTGAAAAGCAATTTTGATTTTAAATAACATAAACATTCAAATATTCCATATTTAATCCCTGTTTGGTACTTAAAACATACATTTAATTAAGGATGATGAACAGAGAAGAATAAAAGTTTGTGTTGAATGTAGTTTGTGTGAAGATAAGACCACTGTAAAATATTTTTATTTACTACAAATAAACTTGGTAAGATTTAAATAGTTTAAAAATGGATTTGGTTGTTCTTACTGTTGTAGAATGTAAATAGAGAAATATTACAAAGGCCTAAGATGCAATGCATTTATTGAATTAAAGATAGTATTAATGTTTTGGAAAGAGAAAACGAAATTCATGCTTTTCCCTCAGATCACACAAAATGGAAAACTGAAAAGCCATTCAGAATGTCAGAAACTGTTCTAATTTTCCACATGAGCTAAATCTCGCGTCAAATTTATTGCTCACGAAAGAGCAGCCATAGCTGACAGATAGTGGTAAGAACAATTTTATTTCTGGAAATTCTTGAATATTATTCAGTAAAGTTCGTACAACAATTATTTTACTTAAAACAAACAAAACATCTTACCATCTAGTTCTATGTACACTACCTTCTTAAATAATTTTTGTTTTAAAAATAACAATAAAAATGTGTGCAAAGTGTTTCCAATCAAACAAAACAACTGAAACAGAGTTTTTTCAGTGCATTCAAATAAATGATACAGTAAAACCTCCTAGTCTTATGAGATAATGTGCACAAAAACGTATTAATTGTCTCCGAACCTCAAAATAAACAGTTGCATCATGATGTCATGAAATGAGAGCCAATCACAAACAGTGTTTCATCTCAATCCTAGTTTTGAACAGAGATCAGGTGATCTACGATCAGAACTCGGCCGTTCACGTTGGTGCAACTCTCGTAGATTGAACTCGGATCAAACAAAACATCATCTTTGAACCAAGATCTTATGATGATGCAACTGGGCATTAGACATGCATAGACCTGAAAAAATGAAGTGCATTTCTCATCAGTACCTCGCTACCAGGTCAACTGCAAGCAGGTCTCTCGTGTACATGTCCTCAAGAGTGTAGTTACCTACATAACCTGTCCTGCACAGTGTGTCTGTGAAATAATATCACACAAGGACAACACTAGTGCGAATAGCACAATGCATAAAAGACTGTAGCACAGAAAAAAAGTTGCATATATTGAGATGCATATAAATATCAAAGAATATTGTAATAATTTTTTCAGGGCACGAAGGTCTGTATAAAATTAACTGAATAAAACCATGCCTGTGAATAAAATTGTGTTTTATTTTGTGTTAACCTAATTTGCCAGAATAAAATTATAAATTAAAAGGCACAAAAATATAAAAAATTAATTGAAAATTAAAGTTTAAAGTACCTTTGTAGTATATTTAAAATTATATATAAATAAAAAATACTTTTTAAAATTGAACAACTTAAAATTTTTAATGAAATTGGAGGTTTGATAAATTATATAGGTATTCAAAGTGCCGCATCATGAATGTAGGTATACTGCTAATTGGAAAAATACTTTTTTAAATAGAATGAAAGTTACAGATGTTCCTATGCTTATAAAAAATTACGAGTGTCGACAACTCACCTGGCAGCCAAATCGACAACTCGCCTGATATTGAAATTTAGTAATTAACTCTATCTATGTGTTGAAAATAGAATCCAATATGGAGGGGCCTGACAGCACCATCTATACTTTAAAACCATAAACAAATATGACTACCACTTGGTGGCTAAATCACCAGCTCATTCGGTGGGTAAATTGTGAAAATATTGCTACCTGGGTGTTGAAAATGACAAATGGCAAACGAAAAAATCAAGATGCTTGCATGTGGTGGAATGAATATGGATGAGGGTGGTGGAGGTCTGCTGACTAATTAGCGAAGGCAAGTAATTGATTGACTTAATAACCAATAAAAAAAATAGGCAAGTGTGATGGTAAAGGGACCTATTAATAATTTTTTTTGGATTTGTAGGATTTTTTTGGAATTTTTTTTAACTTTATTGGCTTCGAGGTTATCCATGGTCAAGTTAGAAGGTCAAGGTTTCCGACTTCTAACATGGCTGATGAAATGGACACTGGCCGACCTGGTAAGAGTCAATTGTGTCGGGAGCTTAGTAGATCCACCTGTCATCGAACTCCGGACCTCTTACATGTACACCTATAAATATTTTTTTAAATTTTGAATTTTTTTTTAAATTTTTTATAATTTGTCTTGGGATTTAATAATTTTTCTGCATTTTTTTGTTTTCTTGATTTCAAGTTCATTTAAGATCATTGGAATATTTTCAAGGTCAAAATTCAAGGTCAAGCAGATTCAATATGATGGTTGGATGACCAGAATGACAGAGAATGATTTGGATCTGGCTCTGGACCCCCAGCCCCTTGCCACAGATTCCCTCATATCATTCTACTTAAATGTGCTGTCGTTCAAACAGAAAAATTACTTAAGTTTTCCAGCTACATGAAACTATAACCACCTCTCTTTTACGAATCATGCAAAAGAAGCAAATTACGTGAAGGTAAATTAATTTTCTGTTGACTTGCTTAGAGAAATATCTAATACAGTTGTTTCCATTAAACATAACATGGCTGGATATCATGCAGAAATTCTTCATACGAATAGTGGTTAATGTCCACAAAAATTTAGCCCTAAACATTCTTAAATTTCCGTTAGCAAACAATAACATCATTTAGTTATCTAAATCCATTAGCACAAATGAGGTGTTGAGAACCAGAGCGGCCTAAATTTTTTTATGTTCCATAAAATTAGGTAAGACCACAGACGATATACAAAGAATGTATATTTTGTTGTGCCAGAATGGTTTATTATTCTTGTTTTTATTTGGAACACTACTAGTGGTGCTATCTATTGTGGCACATTTCAATTTGAATGGAAAACAAATACCATAATGGCCTAAACTATTTATGCTGCTATGGCACTTTGTTGTTATGATGAGTATAAATAGCCAGGTCAGACTAACCTTATTTTAATTAAATTATCAACTGCATTAATTACCAGAAATATTAGCATAGTATATTATTTCAATTAATAATTTATAAGTCAACATCAACTCAACACAACTTCAAAATTCCCTAGTAAAAGTAAAGAAACTTAACTTTTCCATGTAAAATTAACGTAACTTCTTAGTGGGCCGGGCAGGTATCATCTTTTACCTCATCATGCATATGTAGATGTGAAATTAAACATCTTTTTAGTCATAATTAATTTTACTAACTATTTTATTGATTTTTTATTTATACTGGCCAGTGATGACAAATTGATGGCAGCTTGTTTATTATGTTTTTCTGACCTAAGTTGGCTACACTGATATAACCACAAGCACTGCTGATTATTGGTTTGAACTATTGCCTAGAAGTGGGAGGAAAAAGAGACGTCGTGTTGTAGAGAAGGAAGGTAGTGATATTGAATATATTTTTCAGGATTTGGTTTCAGAACATGTACAGAGTAATGATGATCTTCTGGTAAACACATCATAATATAGTCTATTGTAATAACAGTTGAAAGATGTTTATGGGCTGTTCACTGTAAAGTGAGCACTTTTGAAAGCCCTCTCATTTGGAATAATAGTCAATAAATATATTTTATATTAGCCGTAGACATTAAAGTTTGCGTGCGGTGGAAAATACACACTTTGTTTATTACTTACATGACAATATTTATTTAAAAAAAGATGGTTAAAGTATACAAAATGACTGAAAGAAAAAGTAACTAGGAAATCAAAAGTGCTCACTTTACCATGAACAGCCTATGTGTAGATAACCTATAAAGGTTACGTGGATATCTTTGACACGCTATGTTGTGACGCCATCGGGTGAGACATGAGACGAACGAAGACACTATTTACTTACTGGTTGATGGGCGCCAGCAGTGTTTCCCAGACACCGCACTTTGAGACTCAGGAGGGTTCTCTGTGATGCTGTGGGTTCTGTGTGTGCGTCTCGCCCGAGCGCCTTTACAAACTTTTTAGCATTACTAAACATTTATTTGCTGGGTTCTGATGCTACAGATAAACATATTTTGTACACTGAGAATTGCTTTTATTGTTTCACTTATTACAAATCATGCCAATACTAAGGTACGCTTAATCTCGGGCGTGACTAGCTAACACCCCCAGCTCCTGATTCAACTAGTGCACTCCATGATGGAAGATTCCTCCGTGGTGCATGAGAGCACAATTTCCACAGGGGTAGGGGTCTACAGCCACTGTGATGGACTGCAGATTTCACCCGGAGATGGGACACACAGTATGAACATGACCACTAACACGTGCAATTACCTACGTCACTAACACATACTCGTCAGGACACATCTCCTAACCATGTGATGTGTGGTGATGGTCTATACACTTTGCAGGCTAGGACGAAAATAATGTGACCTACAAATTACACAAATATTAATTACCAAGCATGGGACACAATATGAATAGGCACAATAAACATGCAGGTGCGTGAAAGCCTTCTTAAATGGTGCAGATGCAGCTGGATGAAGTTCTTAGTGGACCACATGGTGCAGGTGAAATGGCAATGTTTTCTGTAAAAAAATCATTGACATCCTGTTAGACAAAATTATGGTACTATTCAGAAAATTATTCTGGTTGCATTTTGAGCGTATAAATTTGTCTGGGGCACCTTATGGCGGAAAAATCAAACATGTGAAGACAGCTTGGTCGTTTACTAAAAGCATCAATCATGGAAAAATTACAAAAACCCGTAAATGAAACAATACATAAACCGTAAAAAAATTATGGCGCACATGAAATTACAAACAAGAACACTTTAAGCATGAGGATGGTGGATATACGGACTTGGCGACCCTTAACCAGGTGGTCGCAAATGATGTGGCTGTAACACAATTTAAGTTGAAAAAACCCTAAAAATACATACATACAAATTTACCCCTAATATTACTCGTGAGTAGTGTAGTAAAAGGAAGTCTGGCGCAAGTAGCGCCTGGTGCAGGGCTAACGGTGGCCATCTTGGATGATGTTGTGTGGAACTTCCTGCTCTCCTTCCTGTTGTGCAGCGGTTATCTTGTCAGCTAGTATATAGTCGGTCATGTTTTTAGCTAGTATGCTGTCTCATCCTGCTCTTGCATTTGTCTCCGATGGTGTCCACCTTGGTTTTCACTTCCTGTTCTTGCATTCCAACATCAAGGGTTTCCTCTGGGTCCTCCCAAATGTTCTTTTTTTTCATTCTACGTTTTTCTTCTCTTCCTCTCGTTCTCTCTTCCTTTGTTCTCTCTCTATTTCATTCCCAGGGGGAGGTTTTCACTTTCCATCTCGTTTGTCGTCTGCTGGGGTTGGCCATCTTGTTTTGTAGTTGTCTGCTGGAGTTGGCCATCTTGTTTGTCACCCATCTTTGATTCCCACATCAGCCGCTTGTGTATGCTTGTGGCTATCTTTGGTTCTTGCACTCTCCATGAGAGTGAAGTTCCACTGGCGACAGCTAGGAGCGCTGCCGGCCATCTTGTGTTTGCTCATCATCCGCCAGGAGCGCTGGTAATTTATTTTAAGTGTGAACTCTAAAAATACTGGAGTCGTGCGGTTTTGTTCCGCCGACCCTTGGGTCACCAGTCCGGTGTGCTAACCACAAGACTACCATAGCATGTTGACCGATAGGAGTTTAAATAAGACAGTTATGAGAGAATGTGCACCCGCCAGACAGACTTGTAATTACAGAAAAACTATTATCATTTCGTGTACACCAACGAACAAAGCTACATGCACACACACGCTAGCAAGGCACTGAACTTCTTATACATACAAAAATATTGATACTTGATAAATTATATATATATATATATATGGAGTAAATTGTGAATTTATTTCACGGACTCCATAGTACACGAAAAAAATTAATTTATTTCACTAGATCTAGTAGGATAAATTATACTTACCTGGCTTCTCTCTCACACTTACCGTCTACATGGCATAACCGTGCGGACAGCTCCCGGACTTGAGACCGGGGCAATACACTACGCTTGCGACACCACCACTATTGATTACTGTCTTTTTCTCCTTGTATACCAAAAAAAGGGGGGGGGGGGGAAACATCAGCGGCATCAAAAGTGTAGTGTACAGGTGGTTTACGAAGCAGAAATAGGAAAACTTCCCACATAAAGAACAAAACAACTAAGCTGACATTTGAACGCACAGAAAAGGTAAGATAGCCAAAGATAAAGAAAATAGAATAGTTACAGAAAGAGAAAAGAGGGGGAAAGCGCAGTAATGAGAATAAATACACCTATGATACGAACACACAGACTAATACAGTGCAGTTATGATACAAATACCATTTCACATCCATAACCCCGCTAGGATAAGTGTTGAGCCCCCTAGGAATGGGCTGTCCCAGGTCAGAGACTCAACATAGACCCCAGATCCTATGCATGTGTGAAATCACTGAGATGTATGAGTGGAATTACATACATTATGTTTATGTATGTGAAATAGTACATGTATCATAGCAGTAACCTCTAACAATATTGCGTCAGCATCAATGAACATCTCTAGCAGGTGCTACAAAATGCGGTTTTTTTCTACGCATGGGCGATCTCGTCGTCCAGCCATCATGTAACAATGAATATGACTTTGTGGATGTTGAAAATACGTTTCACGGCGTAATGAAAACCTACATCGCCGAAAAACACTTCGAGCCAAGCTGTAAATATTTGTAATTACGTCATGACGAGCAGGAAATCGTGGATCAGGGCTCAATTTAATATATAATACTCGAATGTGTGATAACATAGATGTTAAGTATGTATGGGAATAGCAATAACACAGCTAGCGATAACTTGTCATTGACAACTCTTATGTGCGCTACAGAATGGTAGTTTTTCTGCATTATCAGTCAGTCACCATATTTTATTATGAATTATTGTATAAACAGGTTTGAACAATTGTAGAAACCAGTATGAATGATTGTAGAACCAAGTTTGATAGATTGTAGAAATGAGTATGATTGTAGATATAGGTATGAACGATTGTAGAAACAAGTATGTATGAATGTAGAAACAGATATAAATGATTCTAGAAACAAGTATGATTATATAAACAAATATGATAGATTGTAGAAACAGCTTTGAACGATCTTAGAAAAAGGTATGAATGATTGTAGAAACACACTCCCCTAGTCACACACTGTACCACTCACCTCTTACCACCCAGCAAGCTACCAAAGTAGACTTCTCTGGAATAGTCATCTGGATCATTGCAGTGTGTGAGCTAAGGGAATATAGAAATGATGGACTGTGTCCTAGCCATCAAATACGAACAATTGTAGAAACATATATAAATGATTGTAAAAACAATTAGTACAAATTGTAAAAAGTATAAATGCTTAAAACAACTGTAATGGTAGAAACAAGTATGATTAATTGCAGAAACAATTATGATTGTTTGTAGAAACAACATATACCAATGGGAAAACAATGTGACTGACTGACTGACATGTGCTTACTATAGTGTAGGCTAGCAGAAAAAACGTGCACGCAAACACATACATTCATTGTGGGAGAGGGGATTGGAAGTGTTTCTGCTTCTACAATCTCGGGGCGAGGAACTGCATCTACTCCGCATCTCGACCCGGTTGTTCTCACGGGGACACACACACATAAAAATACATGCCTGTCCCAGTGTGTGTGTGTGTGATGTGTGCATGCATGCATGCATGCGTGTGCGCATGCATTACTCTCTGTAGCCATATGGAGCTATACGTATGTGATCAGTTTAGAATTTTTTTTGCGCTTATCGGCAGTGTAGCAGGACGTGTCGAACTTGGAACTGAACACTGGATCGGTCGCTAGGTCCCGGTAAAAATCCTCTGTGCAAAAATAATAGATGAAGCTACTGGTACTTGTATATATTAGAGTGCAGCGATCAACATATCGCCATCTCATAACATCATAATGGAATTGATACATTACAGTTTGAAGACATTACATTACAGGTTGAAGACAGAGAACCCTGCATGTATGGGTTTATAGAATAAAATAAGATTCCTTTTCAAGTTGTACCAGGGTAAGTTTCTCATGGTAAATAGTTCTCTCCTTATATACTGGTTTTATCACGAGTTTTCTAAGCCTCTGCTCGCTGCGTACCAGCTCCATACTTTGACGCTTCCTCTTATTCTCCATTAGCTTGCCAAACACAGAGTTGTTGGCAAGCTTGAAGAAATCACGTTCAAAATTGTTGCCGGCAGCCTTTCTCTTTTCAGTATTGAGATCGATACAGGATTTCAACCAGGGTGTCTGCTCAAATGTAAGGACTCTGTGAATTTTTGTTACCTGGTGTCTGTCAGATATTGCCTGTTTCAATGTTGCATAGTGAATTACGTAATGCATCTTATTCTCGAGCATTGTAATAAGCTTCTTCTGTTTTGAGCCTGGGGACACTGGTTCAGGGGGAGGAAGGACGTATCCCTGTGGTCGTGATGCAGGGCTGTAGGATACGTGATGTCAACCTCTAGGATGTAGTCAACATTACCATCATCAGGTATGGACATGACATCGATGTTTGTTTCACTCCACCTGAAATTACTACGTGGCAGTGGCTGGGTCATCGCCCATCCGTAGAGGTTGTTCGCATCCATGTATTGCAACTATGTATCAGGCTTGCTGGTATCATGCTCTCCCTCCACGTACCTGTTGTTGGCGAGACAGTGCCGCAGCATACACTGTGAAACACCTCTGATGGCCGACTCAAGGAAAACGCACATATCATAGTCTCCCAGCAGCTCGAGTTCTACCTTTGTCATTCGTAGCATGATGTCGAATGAGAACCCTGGGAGGCTTACATAGCAAGCGCAGTCGAGCTGGTACGTTTCTAAACAGAGGTGCCGGAAATTCTCAAATATGTCTGCTAAAAGTAGGACGTCAACCATTAAGTATATGTGGCTGTACGCAACTGAATTCGTCCCATACTGCTTGTGCATGTGCATAGTCCTCGCTGGAAATTGAGCTGTTGGTGAAGTGGTTATAAAATACTTGTTGCGATGGCAGTTGTCTCTCTTTCAATGTATCGAGACTGGACACATAATCGTATGGGAATACTCCCTTACGTACCACCAGTGAGAAGTGTTATGAGGTGAAAAATTGCCTCGTACTAGTGAACTTATTCGGGCAGCGGCGCAGAATATTGCATTGGTTACATTATGCGCCAATGTACTGTCCCGTAAAATGGTTGTGGTCTCTAGTTTTATAATTTGACTAGGAAAATGCCCTATTACAATAAATACAGTCTCTTGCCCGGTAGTACATTGCTTGCTGTATTGGTGTTAGTAGACTCATAGGCGTGGATGTCTCGTCAATAGTCTTTACTTTTTTGCCTATGTCCACTATCGCCTCGGCAAAGTGCTTACCTGCATCTTCCCCTACATACATCTCCGGCCTAGTCGGTAGCGAGGTGTGCTGACACCAGGTCATTATCTACGTGTACATACAGGCAGTAACCATATGCTTCATGTTCCTGGTATGCATAAGTATATGCATGGTCGGGGTTTGGAGCACAGGTAGTAATGGGTTTTAATAAAGCCGTGAAATGATGGGTAACTTGCCCGTATTGTGGTAGTTCTTGAATTTCATGGTGCTAGGGCTCTCATCTGGCGAGGTCTTGGGCATTTCCACTCGGGCTGCAGCGTGTGTGTTACAGTATTGTTTGTTCTGCCCGAGATACTGCAAACCCTTCAGCCCTGATACTCTTGATTGATTGTCATAGTGCGTGTAGCAGCGCTTGCAGATATGGATACGGTCATAGTGCACAGTAACTTGGGAGCGGACGAGTTGGCACAAGTCTGTTACATATGTATAATGACTGTTTGTGTCATCGGACACGAGCAGCAGGTCAAAATGCTTGGTCTTTTCTTCCTTGGCGACACGCACAGGTATTACTTTCTGCTCATCATCCAGAGCATATATGTTAATGGGTGTACCGGGGTTGTGCCTTTCAAAAGCCCCGATCTGTTTCCGGGGGGTTGGGAAGGTGAGACCATCAAAACTAAATTTTCCTTCCAGGTCATCGTAGTGACGGTTTACGCGCTGGGGGTCTCCACCTTCTTCAAACCTTGCGAGAACGGCCCACTTGAAACAGTCCGTATCATTATTCTTAGGGTTGATGACTGCCTTCTTCGCCTTGATGGATGCGGGCCAATCAATCCAAGATGACGGTGATGGTCTCAACGGATCCAGCTTGCTGATATGCAGCTGGAGTCCGTTGACTGCTGTAAGCATCCATCCGCTTCCCTTCCCCTGGAACTCATCCGCTTCCTGGCAGATCTTTCTTATTGCCGAGGCAATAAGAAAGATCGGGCTTCCTGTACAAACAATCGAGCTAAAGATTAAACTTAATGTTGCCATGGTCATCAACCTCTGCTGTCAGTTGGTTGATAAGGTTTTGCTGCATGGAGTCCAAGTAAGTGCAAAATTTATTTGGCTACTGCACCTGTATTCACGGCAACATATGTATGTAAGTTACCCCTGAATGCTGTTGCTGCTTCAACAAATAGGTCAGATACCAGATGACAAGTGATTAGACGCGGGGTGGTGGGAGGCCTTTTATATGCGGTGCTACCTACGTAAGTAGCATATCCCTACTTGACCATGCCCTACTCTGCTTGGAGGACGCCATTGCGTCGACCATAACTTGTTGTTCCCAGTCTACGTGCGTGAGCACAAGTTGTACACTCAGCTATGAGAGCCGGCGACATTACAGTGCTACCATAACTTATTATTGTCTACTTACTATATTCGGACTGTGAGCGCGGCTGGGTGCACGGCCGAGACCAGACAACATTATGGCGCCCATACCTACCGTTAGTATTCTATGTCAGTCTACGAGTGGGGCCGTGTCAAACAACTCATCCCCAGCGGTTACAGTTTGTGTTCACAGAGTACATCTGGCTTTGCTCGTATGCTACAGTTACATGTGGTACTTCCGCCACTCTCTTTACTGAGAATAATGTTATTTCCACTTGCTCGTATGAGCTATTTTCTTACATGCAGTCATTTTGCTGGTGCACATTCTCTCTCTCGGCTGAAGGAACTTATATAATTCCATAGTACTTGCATACAGGGAATACTTATTAAAAAAAGCAAGCAGCAGCAATTTGTTTTTGTATGTTACCTTTACTGTCAGTATAAGGAATTAAAGGAAAGTATTTGCCACCTCAGACAGTTACAATTTTCTTATTTATGATTTGAGCTCCTTCAGTTAGCAAACGAGAAGTATGGTGACTACCACCAGCGTTATTAAAGGGAAAGCAAGCATTAACTTTTTTTTCATATACATGTATGTTATTACTATAATGATAATGGGGTAAATGAGGATCATACGTGTTGGTTACAAATACATTTTATTTTATACATAATAGTTACTTTTGCGGTGATGTACAGAGTTAGAGATATTTACATTAAACATACTCGTTTTTTTTTACATACAATTTTACTATTACTTTGTATTATACATGGTGTCTATGAATTCTCAAACTGTTAAACACACGTGATTGATTTCAAACAATTATGTTGTGTGATTACTTGTAAACAACAAATTCGTCTACCTCTCACTACAGCTATGTTGTCTGAGACTTTTTAGTTAACCACAATAATAATAATGTGCACTTACTTGAAAACATTACATTCACTACTACTACTACAGAAATAATACTGATCAAGACATTGCAAGCAAAAAAAATTATTTATATATATATATCTATCTATCTTATCTATCTCTCCTTCTCCCTCTCTCTGTCTCCCTCTCTCCCTCTTTCCCTCCCCCTCTCTCCCTCCCACCCCCGCTCTCCCCCCCCCCCCCCCCAAATTCACTATAGACAAAAATTTTATAATACATCTATTAATTCATACATTACTCATTTCAGATAGTCTTTCACCTCGTTGGCAGGTATCGATCCAATGCCCGGCAGCGGCAGGTGCCTGGGTGGTATCAGACCATACGCCGGACATATTCTAGGCTCGGCACTGGCTGACTTCACGTCCATCCGCCGCCTGCGAGCGGCTCGAGGCTGTCTCCGTGATGTTTCAACCTTCTCGCTAACACCTGGAGATATCGTAGCCTTCACAGTCCTCTTACGGCTCGGCGCTACAGTCGTGCAGACAGCAGTCATGGTGTCGGATAGCTGGACAGCAGCAGTAGCAAAGGCGTTAGGCAGCTGTAGAGCAGTAGATGACATCGGGGCATCAGGTAGCTGAGCAGTCGGTGAGGTGGGCTGTCTGGTGATATCTTCCGTAGTGAAGTCATGCTCGTTAATTTTGTTCTTAGGCAGCTAATCAGGCAGGTTGATGAGGTGGTAGTTTATTGCTTCCTTTATCAATGCGTGTGTCTCCACCTTGTCTGAACTGCAAGGTATCGGCGTGTCCTCCCTCATGTTATACACAGTACATCTCCCAGGCACAGTGCACTCTCCCAGCTGCTGGCTTCGCTCAAACATTTGTGGAATATGAGCAAAATCCCATGTTCTGAGCCATTACAGTTCTCACTATCATACGTCTCTCCCCGACATCGTATGTGACACAAGTATGGCCTGGTGTCATGCTGGTGTAGGCAGCCTGTAGCATTGCATCTAGATATATATATAATTACCATATTCGGGAAGTATTTCAATTGTCTATGTTCCAGTCAAGGATAGTAATTCATGTAATATTTGAAAGATCGTGGCAATGACAACTTGTTTGTATTTCAGATATTTTTGTCTTTCCAAATTTATTATTTTTCTTTACTCATTTCATCAGTAGTAACAGACGTCAACAACAGACCACCACCGCAAGGCACGACATGGTGAAACGAGGAAAATAACAGAGGTCACCTTTAGCTGACGTGACCGACTGCTCAAAAACAATATGCTTTCAATGAGGAAACTTTCTACCAATATATGAGGAAGCGCGACCTTTCTCGGGTATCACAACAGTTCGTCGCAGCATGATTGTTTGCCAGCTGTCAGTCGGACAGCCTGCAGCGTGTGATCACGTGACTTGCACCGACCAGCGCCCGCCACTTTAACCTTAGTTTGTATTTCGGACATTTCAATTCCAATATCTATTAAATTTATTTTCCGTCGGTGCGAGGAGTCAATAGGGTGCCGGGAGAGAAAAGTAACGATTCTCTCTTGTCTTCGTAACTCTCGAAGTAAGAAGTTTTGTTTTATGAAGGCTGCCATTCTGTCTTGTTTTTTTTTTTGTTTGTTCGTCAGCTGCGAGTGTCAATAGTTTGATTTGTTTTGCCGAGACGACAAATCTCCAGACATTAACTTCTTCCTTTATTTGTTGGCAATCCTGGTATCAACAAACTTTCATTATTATGTAGTCAAAAGTCTCCAACTCACGCTGAGCTAGTCCGTTGGTGTTTACTGAGACGAGAGAACAGGACAGAAACCTGTTACAAGCCTCTGGGTGGGATGGCGCACTCATCTTTGGCAGAGTAGTAGTAGTGATGGTGACGAGCAGGATACGTGAAACTTATATAGCGCTCTTCAGTATGTGACGTGGCAGTTATTTTAAAACCTCCGCCAACAGCGCTAGCAAGCGTTCAAGGAAGACACAGACAGTATCCATATACCTACACCTGCTGCGACATTTCAGCTTGCCCTGGGCCGCAGCTTCGTCGTCGACAGCCATGTTAATTTTGTACTGTACACATGTAAGGTAAGTTTTTTCACTTAAATATGCTGCATACATTAGCTGAACATGGTAGAATCCATTTCCTGCTGCAGACTTCTTGTGTTGAAGTATGTATGTGACCTGTGCACTCTTCCGTCCATCTGCAGATTGAGCCATCATCTTCGTTGCGCAGGGCAAATTCCACTTTTCTGTTCTCCCGAAGCATTTTGGTAATATCTTCAAATTCTGCTTGTAGTGCTAGAATGTGGCTGCATGTAGGTAAGCGAGTGTTCGGGCGTAGATTAGCAACATCACACCTTTCATACTTGTAGCATGGCAGAACCTCGCTGTGAAACTCATCCCAAGCATCGTGGTAACCCCACAAATGATTTTCGCCATCGCATATCTGTACTTGTTCGCAGGCAAACTCGGGCTTAAATACAACTCTTCTATAGCCAACGTAATGACGGGTGTAGGAGTTTGAATTTTCTGGCTGGAACTGCACACAGTGGCGTTTCTCGAACATGTTACTTGTGGTGTTGTCTCCTGAAGACTGCACTGACGATGACTGTGAGCTCATGTCTGCTGCTTCTTATACGCGGGATGTACTCACATTCTTGTAGCCAAGTACATCTCACATGACAGGGGAGAACACATGGTAATCCATGTAATTGCTCCACTCTTCATAACCACTGTATGATGCTCGCCGGTACAAGTCTCAGTCCAACGAGTAATTACATTGCGGCAGGGATGGTTCAGTTCATATAAAATTGACTGGGCAAACCACATCTGGCATATATTCTCTTTGTTTGCATGCTCTGGCAAAGCGGCAGATACGTGTTCGGACGTAGGTAGTACACCGGACACGCAATCACACTGCATGGTGTTGAATAGAGGACGAAGCATTCCTCTTCGTTTTGACCTACCAAATGTTCCCGTCCAGTACAGCTTTCCACTTGCTCCATCAGTCCAGGCGGTTTGAAATGAATACGTCGGTAGTCGATTGTAACATCTGTATACTTATCTGCATTAAGAGGATTGAATGCTATGTACATGGTGTGAGAGAGAGAGAAGGGTGGTGGGGCGTTGGTCCCATGTACTACGGTTTAACCTCTATGATGGACAAGTATTTATATTGTTTCCCCCACCACCACGTTCTTAGCCCGCACACACACACACACACACATGCTATTGTTCACCCCCCCCCCCCCTTTTTTTTACAGCTCTTCATAGCCCAAGTCCTCAGTAGTAGTGCATTCATGCAGGCGCATGACCAACCTAGCCTATACACTCTCCAAACTCGTGCTTCGTTATGTACCGAGACTTTAATGTATGTAAAGAGGGACTTTCATACTCTGTACATCGCATATGTTCGCGCTTGAATGGATAGTTAACCATCGCTTCTGTTCGGGACCGGCCTCGAAGACAACACCATCTGCCTCCGCTGCCAACATAGAGGTAAGTACATAATTTATTTTGTCATATTCCACATCGCCATCATTTCAATTGAGACCATGATTGTATTTGTCACCTTACTCTTATCATCGAGTGAGGACCACGGAAACGGTGGCAGAAATGTACTTGTAGTCATGCTTTCATTCGCATATGCTATACAAATATGTTTAATTATGAAACCGTGCGGAGACATGCAGCCATGTGCGTTCGCGAACATGGTGTGACGATGAATGGCGATTAGGTGATTATCTTAACGATTCTGTTGCAAACATTGTACATGACAAACCTATTGTGAATTACCATTGCATACGCCTGAGTATTGGCGGGGAAATCTTCCCCGGCTGCTGCCAGTTCAATTCTACAGTCTACAACACGCGTTTTCAATCGGTCGTCCTGCTTACTCACATCAAACACCAGTAGGTGTGCTGTGGTAATGTACTGGCTGGGGTCCAGTATTGGCGACTGAGTTTGTCCATAATAAGCTCTCTGAATGTCAGCGTATATCCATTTTCACCTGGACGTGTGGTAACAGCCATTCGATAGACCGTATTGACAGCGATGTGAGTTCTTGCTCGGCTGCGGTATCCACCACCGTATTCGTTTGCATGTTAGCTATGAGAATGACTAGTTCCTGCTTGGAATTAATTATTACCTGACGGTAGTCTTCGGCGAAGCTTAACAGCATTGTGAGTGGAATGCAAACTTTGAATTTACCATTAGCATAGATAGGAACCTTATAGCCCTCATCGATTCTCCAGCCTGCCATTTTAGCAGCAGCTAGTTGGTTGCGAGTGAGCGAGAGATAATTCTTTATCGTAGCTGTAATTCCAACATCGCGTGTTGCATCCACTTCACACCCATTCAGTTAGTACACGATTCTACTGAACATGTGTAATATTCCGTTCCTAATTATTCGAGTTGTCGCGGGTACAGCACCATTGGCCCTTGTAATCGATTCTCGAAACCTCAAATAAGAATTACATGGTGCTGTGTAAATATCTTGGTTTTGTACCGGAATTCGAACCCTGGACGAAGGCACGAATGGACCCGGTAGGTAGGGCGTGTAGATATGGATTTCTGACTTGGTGATCACGTCTTCGAAGTCCGCTGGCTCTGCTATGTTTAATATTTCCGCATCCATATTTCACGACCTCGAGTCCCAATCCACAAAGGAAATGCACATTTTCAGATGTTAGCACACTCGAAGCTCGTCTCGTACTGACTTGTTGTTTGGTACAGTAGGTTGCTTTTATTACCTTCTTAAATTTCAGAACCATCTTTGCGTAAATGTAGGCATACAGTTATTTCCTCACCGCAGAAATTAATCAGACGATTGTCTTGGTCTACGACTGAGACAACTACATCCTGTACGCTCTCTGTGATGATGGGAACATAAATGGGTGTTTTCGGCAAATCCATTAGCTTAAAGCCTGGTGGTACCATCTCGGAGAATTCATGTAGTGTTTGGCTAGGCTTGTCATTGAGATACGAACCGGTAACCAAGTTACAGTTGATTCTTATAACATTCACTGGATAACTTAAATTTACGTTATTTATACTCTGACCATGTGAACATCGATATGACTTTTGACAGATTAAAAAATACGTGTTCTTGTTGCTGGTGTGAACCGTATGGGTTCCTTGTGATTGCAAATGATTTTCCACTTTTAAGGGATGTTATCGATGTCGATTTGATCAGTTTATCATCATACATCGGTGAAGGATGAGCTACTCGGTATCAAAGTTCGACGGCTTGAAGCGTGCGCCCGATAGTTGTATTACAGCTACTGACGACAGTAACTGCAGCTATGGTGGGAAGCGAGCCAAGAACCTCGGAACCATGATGGAGATGCAGCTACGGCGTCCTTTGTCCGCAGCGTCACTTCAGACACATTTTGTCCGTTGGCAGCATCGAACACGAAGACTGATGCTTCCCTTCACACTCTGTCGAGTCGGCTCACAGCTTTGGAGACGAAACTCAATGGTGTTGGAGATCGCATTACCGCCAAGATTCTTCCAGCGATGGCTGCGAGTAGTGAGAGTTAACTGAAAGCATTGGCAGGAAGTATGTTAAAACTCACTGCCTTAGACAAGAAGCTCACTTCTGGACATTTGCGTTGTCTGCTTAATTGGATGGACAAGTTGATACATTGACTGGGGCGGTGAAAAAAAACACTCCGCTTTCGCGAGTTGCCTCGAAACTATGGAAAACAGACTATTAGCCAAGATTATTAGTGCCTTGTCCGATACGAACTCAGACGGTAATTGTGGCTTCATTGCAAACATATTCGAGACGCCACATCTCGTGTCAGCATGTCTGAAGCATATTTGGCGAACCTACTCAGACCGTCCGTCAGGTGATACTGTGTCGGGTCTGATCCAGCCACGAGGACGCCCATAAATACCAAGTACCTCTCGCTCACGGTTTTAGTACAGTGACTGCCACTGTCGAAGATCTACAGCATGTAATTGCAAGTGTGCGGTCCAAGTATTTACTGGCTAAGCGTGCTCGCATGGAGCGAGATGCAGCTTTGGAAGAAGCCTTCCGACCGATTACGTCTCGTCTGTATCAATATCAGCAAGCTGCTCTCCCTGCCGAACTGAAGACTGAACCTGACGTCGAACCTCGGACTGTGAGGAAGCGCTAGCCGGAGGCTGTCAATGATGAAGATTTATCTCTCACAGATTGGAAACGACTAAAGGAACGATCTAATTCCAGCTTCACGTCTGTTCGCAATTACCTACAGTCGTACACATCAAGATTCAATGACGTTACATATGGAGTATATTGGCGCAGTAGAATATGGTATTTGGGAAACAAAAAAATATTTTTCCTCAACGATTTTATACAAGTGGGTGATGAAGCTGTGCGCACCACTCCAGGTCCTCTATGAACTACTTTTATACATACGCCTGGTGAGTACCTCGAGCTGAGGCACTTAACATAAACCCCTACTTAGTATCACGAGTGCACATGTGACAGAGAAGATCCTGCTGTGATACATTTAAGGATGAAACTCATCCTAAATTCAAATTTCAGTGATATGTTCGGATGCTGCTGTGATGAGCAGCTCTGGTCTGACTACGAAATTGGGTAGGAGCAGTCAACTTGAATATGTATTCTGGAACGATTTCAATGAACTTGTATCATGTGTACACCTACTAGTTGCATCTCAGCAGGTGTGGCAATACTTCACACGAAAACGAGATAGTTAATATAGTGGAAGAGCTTCGGGAAGGTGAATACATTCCCTAAAATGTACCATGTAGAGATCTCCAGTGAGCTTATCCCAGACAAAAAGTGGTTGTGTTTGGACTGAGAGACCTCTATCAAGCGGACTTGGTGGAAATGCTGCCATATACTAAAGTTAATAAAGGATTCCGATATTTATTAACTGTCGTCGACTGTTTCGGCAAATATCCTTGGGCTGTACCTGTGCGGCGGAAAAAGAGGGCTTGATGTCAGCAATGCTATGCAAATTGTCTTATGTGTCCACGAATAAGATCAATCATTACTCCACCTACAGCAGCATGAAAGCTTCAATTGTAGAACGTTTTAATCGAACTTTGAAGAATGACGTTTGGCGTGAATTCTCGGCATGTCGAAGCTACAAGTGGTTGGACCTTTTACAGCAACTCGTGTCTGCATACAATCACAGAGTTCATTGCACGATTCACATGCGACCGGTAGATGTTAAAGACAATTCCCTGATGGATTCGGTGTACAAGACTGAGAAGACGGTGGATCCATGATGAGCTAAAGTGAAGGTTGGTGCCTATGTACACATATTGAGGACGAAAGGTGTATTTGATAAGGTGTATACACCGAATTGGAGTATGGAAATATACAGTCTGGTTAAGATTCTACACTATGCTCCATGTATGTTCTACTTGGAAGATATGGATGGTACAGTGCTTAGAGGTGGGTTTTATGTCGGAGAGATACAACCGACTCGATTCTCCGACATATACCTGATTGAAAAATTAATTCGAAAGTCTGGAAATTGTCTCTTCGTAAAATGGCTTGGTTTTGACTCAAAAGTTCAATTCTTGGGTAAAGCGCTCTGAGCTCAGTGACAGTGGTAATTGATTGATATCATTACAAGATTATTTATTCTATGTTTTTACCAATAAGTGTACTTGTGTCAATAAACACTAACTGATTGAAATGAACTTTTGTGTGTGTGAATAAACACATACCCATCAATGTATTTATTAAAATAAAAGATTATGTACAGCTAATCTATGTTTTTTTTTTGGCATGGCCTATACTTGCATTAAACCAGGTGGTTATTATTTGAAAGGATTTACATTAAGTAAAAATATACATTAGTATTGCGTTGGAGAGTGAGATAGTATTTCTACTTTGTCTGATGAGTGCGCACTCTCTCGTAACTGCCTTACTTCAACTCCTATTGGTCCGTATACAATGGTAGTCTTGTGGTTAGCACACCGGACTGGCGACCCAAGGGTCACCGGAAGAAAACCGCACGACTCCAGTATTTTTTTAGTTCACACTTAAAATAAATGACCAGCTCTCCTGGCGGACGATGAGTAAACACAAGATGGCCACCAGTGCTCCTAGTTGTCACCAGTGGAACTTCGCTGTGGTGGCGAGTGCGAGAATCAAAGATGTCCACAAGCGCACATTCTAGCGGCCGATGTGGGAATCAAAGATGGGCGGCAAACAAGATGGCTGTCTCCAGCAGACGACTGCAAAACAAGATGGCCGACACCAGCAGACGACAAACGAGATGGAAGAAGAAAAACCCCTTCCGGGAATGAGAGAGAGAGAGAACGAAGGAAGAGAAGAAAAAGTGGAATGTAAAAGAAAGAGAACTTGGGAGGACCCTGAGGAAACCCTCAATGATGGAATGCAAGAACAGGAAGTGAAAACCAAGATGGACACTGTCGGAGATGAATGCAAGAGTAGGAAGAGACAGCATACTGGCTGACATGACCGACTTCATACTAGCTGATAATATGGCCACCAATGTACTGACTGACAAGATGGCTACCTGTGCACTGGCTGACAAAATGGCTACCTGCACACTGACTGACAAGATGGCCACCATACAATATGAATGATAGAGCAGTAAGTCCCATACGATGTCATCCAAGATGGCCACCATCAGCGCTGCGCCAGGTGCCACTTGCACCAGAGTCCCCTTTATTATACTACTCTTGTGGCAATGACGCAGAAATTACAATGCCAAAGCCTTTAACATAGATGGATGGTGCCTGATTCAAAGTTGCGCGGGCCGCATAGCATCTCCAACATATTTCCTCCTTCCCTCGATTTTAGTTTCTAAAAGCGTCAAGGGCACAAACTATTTAAGTGGAAGCATTATGCTGGGGATTGTTGGCAAAATGTACGCAAAGCAAAGGTTAACTGGTAAATTGAACTATGGAAATATAATGTGTGTACATGACAGCATCTTACCTCGCCAGCTCTCCTAGGACTGCCCAGATCACTGTTCTTTTATAGGCATTTATGCCGGAATACTAATGTCCTTATTCTTCATGCAACGCACATTTTAAATTTGAAAGTAACATTGCACATATTACACTTTTAGAACATTTTTGACCTGAAAATAAACATACACGGCACTGAAAAAATCACGTATCCTGTTTTGGGAAAGTCAGTGGTTATGGTGTCTGCGTGCACGTGCTTACTCACGTCACATGAGCTGTGAGGGTCGTCATGGTCTAATTCCCGCTGGCTGTTAGCCGGCATCAAACGACCCCTCCCTCGAAGACCAAGACAGTGAGAGCAGCTCAGCCCTGCTTTGCTGGGCCCTGCCCAGGTGTGGAATTCTGAGGTTAGTTAGCCTGACCACTGGTCGAGGACAGATGAGGCCTAACCTCAGTGGCCTCCTTACTCTTTAATGTTTGAGGGGGGGGGGAGGGTATGCCGGAATAATGTTATACTGGGTGGTAACTCGCCTCTCCTCTTGTGGGTGACGTGTTGCGGTTTGCTTACATTTTCCATAACACCTTCACTTTCACACGCCTCCCAACTGCCTTCTCCAAACTCTCTAAAACTGACCTGCCCTGCCCTGCTATACTATACCCTACGGGTGCAGGAAAAACTCTGAAAAGTGTCTCACAAGCACTCGTAGTGATAACATTTACATTTTCACTTTAGTTACAACCATCTTTACTCGTGCTCTGGGGAAATCCCTTAAAAATATTTTGCTCTTCTATGCTGTCCACTATTGGTGTAGAAATACCTCTAAAAAGCATATTACTGGCACTTGTTGTGTTACGATTTACGTGTACACTGGGATTACAAATTGCACTGTTATCCCCTTCCCTATTTGGTGTGGAGTGTTAGGAAGGTACAAAGCCCCTGAATGGCGTGGTGTTTACTAAACTGTTGTTTACATCTTCTGGGTGTGGGATTACAAGACTGGTGTTGTGGTCTATGTTTCGCCACGTGTTGCTCCTGTCACATTGCATACTTCTTGGTATGCTACACCGCGGTCACTGAGGTACTGGGTTTATCGGCATCTCCGTGCCTCTCTTCCTTATAGGTGTGTGGGCTATACGCAGGTCGTCGCTGTGATATTTCATTACCTGTTACAGTCCCAATTGTACTAAGAATGTAGAATTCCCCATCTTCGCCGTTACTCTAACTGGCTCAATCCACCTGGGTGCCAGTCCTGTGCAATGATTCTTAACTCTTGTCAATAACAGGTTTTCCCTCATGTACACATACATGCCTGGTGCTAACTCTGGTGGTGGTTTACTGCATGCCGGTACCCACATGTTACAATATCTTTCCTGGTTCTCTCTTGCCTGTGTGTATCTCCTGTTGGTGCTTGCTTTTATCCTCAGGCGGTTCCGAGGTGTTTTCGCGGGGTGCTCCGCGAACGCATAATTTGCGGCCTTGTACCATCTCGGCAGGCGTTTTACCTGTCGCTGCATTCATTCTATTTCTTACACAAAACATCACTTCCAGAATCAATTTCGCCCTCCGGGTATGGTTGACTTCCTAACCAGACTCGCAGCTGTATCTTAATGTTCTGAGCACAAATTCCCGTGTTTCTTTGAGCACGTGGGTCCATCATTTTGCACAGTTTCACCTGTATTTCATGGTCAACGACCCTCAATTGTTCGGAATACCTATCAGCACAGTGTTGTCAGCGTTGTGCAGCATCCGGGGAATTTTCTTGTGCCACGTCCACTTTCCTCAAAACCTCGCGCACATTCAAGGAAACAAGTTCTCCGGGTGGGTTGGCAGCAATGCTGTGTAACACAAGAGGTATGTTGCCCGTTTCCGAGGTGGCACGGCATGGTGAAAGCGCCTCTTCCCACTCTGCATCGTCCATCACTGTTATGTTTTGATACGGATTCCTAGACAGCGCATCTGTGAGTTTGTTGGTTTTCCCCACCATGTATTCTACATGGATGTTGAACTTTTACAATAACAATGTCTAGCAGGGGAGTTTGCTCCTCCCTTTATGCATCCCTTCCAGCCAAACTAAGATCTGTTAACCGTTCTCAGGGTGAACTTCCTACTTAACGGATACGGCCTGTACCTCCTCAGTGCATGTACGACTGCCAAACATTCCTGTTTATTAACGTGGTATTGCCTCTCGTCATTACCAAACTTCGCACTGTGATAGTTGATAATGTGTTTTTCCCCGTGCTCGCTCACATGATACAGTACCGCTCCAATTACTTCCTGGCTCGCATCCGTTTGTACCACAGCCGGAAGTTCCGGGTTAAACAGAGCTAGTGGCTGACAGTTAAGAAAACCATTTTTTATCCGTTGTAAAGATTTCTCTGCTTGAGGTGTCCATACAAATTTATGTTTTTCCAACAGAGGTGCGGCTTACGAGGCTGTGATTTCAGAGACGTTGGGAATAAATTCCCACAACCAATCGATTAGTCCAAAAAATGTCCTTACATGTTTTTTGTGACCTGGGTGTGGGTTTTTCCTTAATCTGTTTTACATGTTGTGTTTCCGGTTTGTGTCCGTTCCCTGTGACATAATTCCGTAGAAATTCCATCCTACTCATTCCCAACTTACACTTGTCGATATTACATGTCAGCTTGTTGCGTTCGAGCCTTTCGAACATAAGGCTCATGTGGTGAAGGTTTTCTTCCCAGCTGTTCGACCATGCAAGTACATCGTCTACACCATCGCAAAGTCTCCTATATAGCCATCTAAGAAGTTAACCATAAGGTTTTGGAATGTAGTGGGAACACATTTGAAGCCAAATGGCATAGCGACAAATTGGAATCTATGTCCATCAGGTATTGTGGAAACAGTTTTTTTTCTGTCCTGGGGTAGCATAGGCACCAGCCAATATCCGGAGTTGAGATCAAGTGAAGTGAACACTGTAGCCGTCCCTAGTGTTGACAAAGTGTCTTATGTTGATTACAGGAGGTGGCATGTTTACCGATACTTTATTTAACGGACGGAAGTGCACACAAAACCTCCATGCACAGTACTTTTTAGGGGCTAGTGTAATGCCTGAATTGTGGAGACTTTGCGTAGGTTCTATTACATTGTCACGCAACATCTCACATACCTGTTGATTGATCACACGCTGGAAGAAAATACCTGGGTCTCGTGGCTTGGTGTACACCGGGTCCTCGTGTATCGTGATGATGGTATTCTCGGTGACGTTGGTGCGCTGTAGCTTTCCCTTGGTGTGGAACACACCGACATACTGGTCCAGCAGTTGTTGTAGTTTCTCCTGTTGCTGTTCTGGCACCACGTGCGAGGACTCCGCAAGCAGCACTGCAGCTGTTGTCGGCGGCATTGCTCCCACAGTGTACAGTGTCCACCTCCCACATGTAGACGGTCGAGATGTGGTTAAATCACAGCCTGGATGTCGATCAACCATGGAAACCCCAAGATCATCTCCTCACACAAGTCAGGTACAATGTATCAGTCCCTCATGTACAAAGTTGTGGCTTATGGCTGAGTCGATTACAGCAATTACATGTTTACCCTCGAGTTCTATGTTAACATGTAATGCACGTACAGAACCGTCACTGACTTTTAACACTTTTCCACCTTTCTTAGGCGGATTCATACGCTCGGGTGGTGAGATTGGTACAGGCGATGTTTAGCTAACCTCCCTACTTAGTTTCCCGACCGATTACCTTGATAATAGTTTTCAAGGCTGTTCTTGTGGAAGTTTAAACCTCTGTTCACGGTTTGCCTGCACTGGCATGAACCGCATTGGTGGTCGCGTGATGTCTACCATTACTGTGGGTGTTGATGTGTGGTAGTTCTGCCTCGGGAATTGGTACTCCTGTCCCACGTGCACATCTCGCTCATAGAGGCACACCTTTTTCGTAAACTGTTTTACACACACACGTGTTGCCCTCCTTAGGTACGGCCTAATATCAGGTGTTGGCAACGCTACAATGATTTCGAGTACTCCGCAGGTTGGCTGTCCAGGGTGCAGATGCTTTTAAGGCCTAACTTCCTCTGTATAAATCCCTCTATTCCATCACACTCGCGTTGTTCTTGATAAAGTCTGGCTTATGCTTGGATGGCGTCTCCGTCAGTGGTAAACCTACCACGTAACCGTTTGCAAAGCTCCTCCCAGGTGACTCGGTAGTCGCGCACCAGGTTCCACCACGTGGCGGCAGTTTCCCTTAACCTGTTCGCTGTGACCTGAGTCCAGTCCTCACAGTGTACACAGTGTCCGTGTAACGTTTCGTCACAGATGGCTAAGAATGTACTAGGGTCTTCTGCATCTACTTCCGCAAAAGTTGGTAAAAGCACATTTCTATCGGGTCTTGTTAGGCCCTGTGGCGTGTACATTACTACTACAGGCGGCAGGGGCTTAACCTCCGGTGTTGTCAGTGGCGTGATCGCAACAAAGTTTGTCTTATGGCACTCGGTACAGTTTATCACTCCATCGCGGAAAGTTACATACTCTTCTGGCCCAATGCATCTAAGATGAGAGTCCCGTTTGCATTGCTGGCACTGCGCCCTCTTTGTTCCCGCCCCGTAATATCAGGTGCACGTGCACTGGTATTGTCCTGATGCCATTAACGCGGTATCGGACATGCATTCACATAGTGGTTGGTCCCACAAATTTTCACTGAATAGATTTATCTTACTCACCTTTCCACAATGCACGCATCATTCAACCAGCATGTCCTCATTAATCGTGTTTGCGATCGGGGGTGTCGTGGAGGCTGACGTGGACGTCTTGTCGCCTTCTCGCAGTTGTTCTGGCGTGATTTCCGTAATTTTAACATGGTTGACGCTGTTGATGTGATGTGGATGAAAACACTGGACCCACTCTGTCGGGTGAGGCACGAGACAAACAAAGACACTAAATACTTTTTGGTTCATGGGCACCAGCAGTGTTTCCCAGACACCGCACTTCGAGACTCAGGGTTCTCTGTGATCCGTCTCACCCGATCATCTTTACAAACACTTTAGCATTACTAAACATTTATGAAAACGCTGTATGAAGTAGGAGTTTGCTGGGCTCTGACGCTACAGATAAACATATTTTGTACACTGAGAATTGCTTTTATTGTTTCACTTATTACAAATCATGCCAATACTAAGGTACGCTTAATCTCGGGCGTGACTAGCTAACACCCCCAGCTCCTGATTCAACTAGTGCACTCCATGATGGAAGATTCCTCCGTGGTGCATGAGAGCACAATTTCCACAGGGGTAGGGGTCTACAGCCACTGTGATGGACTGCAGATTTCACCCGGAGATGGGACACACAGTATGAACATGACCACTAACACGTGCAATTACCTACGTTACTAACACATACTCGTCAGGACACATCTCCTAACCATGTGATGTGTGGTGATGGTCTATACACTTTGCAGGCTAGGACGAAAATAATGTGACCTACAAATTACACAAATATTAATTACCAAGCATGGGACACAATATGAATAGGCACAATAAACATGCAGGTGCGTGAAAGCCTTCTTAAATGGTGCAGATGCAGCTGGATGAAGTTCTTAGTGGACCACATGGTGCAGGTGAAATGGCAATGTTTTCTGTAAAAAAATCATTGACATCCTGTTAGACAAAATTATGGTACTATTCAGAAAATTATTCTGGTTGCATTTTGAGCGTACAAATTTGTCTGGGGCACCTTATGGCGGAAAAATCAAACATGTGAAGACAGCTTGGTCGTTTACTAAAAGCATCAATCATGGAAAAATTACAAAAACCCTTAAATGAAACAATACATAAACCGTAAAAAAATTATGGTGCACATGAAATTACAAACAAGAACACTTTAAGCGAGAGGATGGCGGATATACGGACTTGGCGGCCGTTAACCAGGTGGTCGCAAATGATGTGGCCATACACAATTTAAGATGACAAAACCCTAAAAATACATACATACAACTTTACCGTTTATATTGCTCATGGCAATGAAGCAGAAATTATAATGCAAAAGCCTTTAACATAGGCAAATAGCGCCTGATTTAAAGTTGCGCAGCCGCATGGTCTCTTTGAAATCATTCCTCCTTCCTTCAATTTAAGTTTCTAAAAGCAGCAAGGACACAATATTTATTTTAATGGAAGGCTTATGCTGGGTATATCTGGCAAATCGCACGCAAGCCAAAGGTTAACTGGTAAACTAAATTGAACTATGGAAATTTAACTCTGTGCAAAATATAATGTGCGTACGTGACCGCATCTTACCTCGCCAGCTCTCCTAGGATGACTGCATAGAGCCAACGGTCGTGCGGACCTACCATGGCTGCCTATGGGGGATCACACAAGCGGAAGTGGTATGCACGCCGAGCAAAATGATTATCTTTAAAATGAAAAGACATATAAGATACTGGAATGTATAACAATATGAACGATTTAAAGCGCTAAATATTAGTGTTCAATGACTGTTCTTTTATAGGCATTTATGCCGAAACACTAAATTTCCTTGTTCTTTGCGCAGCACACATTTAAAATTTGAAAGTAACACTGCACAATATTTTTAAGGAAACACATATATTACACTTTAAGAACCCTTTTGACCTGAAAATAAACATACATGGCACTGGAAGAGTCACTTATCCCATTTAGGGAAAAACCGTGGTTCTGGCATCTGTGCACACGTGCTTACCTACGTGTCACATGAGCTGTGAGGGCCGTCATGGTCAGGTTGCCATGGGCTGGTAGCCAGCTTCATATTTAGATATCACAAAAACCTAATATGTTGTACAGAGTTTTTGAAAATTTAGGGGCAGCTTTAGGTAACACAAAATAAATACGATGAGACAGATCATACCATATTATGAGCAATATAAACATTTTATTTGTAATTTGGTTTCCTTTTTGTAAGAATAACCAAAGCAAAAAACAGTATAAAAATGTGTTGTGGTTTTTTATACTACTAATACTACTACTACGACCACCATCATCACCATCACAACCACCACCGCTGCCATCATTATCACTAGCACCATTGCCACCACCATTATCACCATCACCACATACATCACCACACCACCCGCACTAATGCCACCATCACCACGACCACCACCAGCACCACCACAATAACCATCACCACCACCACAATAACCATCACCACCACAATAACCATCACCACCACAACCATCACCACCACCACAATAACCATCACAACCACCACAATAACCATCACCACCACCATTACCACAACTATCATCATTATCACCACCACCATTACCACCACCACTGCCATTACCACCACCACCATCAACACCACCACCATCAACACAACCGCCATCAACACAATAACCACCTCCACCACCACCATCAATGCAATAACAACCTCGATCACAACCACCACCATCGCCTTAACCATCAGCATCACCACGATCACCATCACCATGATCACCACCATCACCAAAAACACCACCACCGCCATCACCACCTCCACTACCACCACCATCACCACCTCCACTACCACCACCACAACCATCACCACCAACATTTCCACAAGGATCATAACCTCCACCAAGACCATAACCACCACATACATCACCACCACCATTACCACAACCACCATCACCACCATCACCGCTATAACCACCTCCATCACCACAACCAACACGATAAACTCCTCCATCACTACATCCACCATCACCACCACCACCACCATGATCACAATCACCATGATCACCTCCACCATCACCAACGCTGCCACCACCATTACCATCACCACTACTACCACCATTACCAACACCATCACTACCATCATTACCAACACCATCACTACCATCACCAATATCACCACTACCACCACCACCATAACCAATATGATCACCACCAACCCTGTCACCATTATCACCACCATGACAACTACCATCACCACCACTGCCATATCATCGGTGCTACCATCATTACCATCATCATTGCTACCACAACCACCGACATAACCACCACCATTATCACCACTATCACCATAACCATCAACTTATCACCACCACTACTACCACCACCACTATAACCAGCACCATTATCACCACCACCACAATCACCACCTCCACCAACACCACTAATATAACCATTATAACCATCACTATCACCACTAATACCATAACCACCTCCATGATCACTACCATCACCAACTCCATCACCATCATCATCACCATAACCACCACCATTACCAACACTATAACTATCACCACCATTACCAACACTACCACCATCATACCATTACCACCATCATCATAACCATCACCACTATCACCAATACCATCACCACTACCACCACCATCATATCACAACCACCATCACCACAACCAACAACATTGCCAGCCCCAGCACCATCATCACCATCCTACTACAACCATCACCTTCACCTCCACATCCATTACCACCATCATCACCATCACCCCACTATCACCACCATCTACACCACCGCCACTATCACCACCACCATCTACACCACCGCCACTATCACCTCCACAATCTACACCACCACCACTATCACCACCACCATATACATCACCACCACTATCACCACCACCATATACACCACCACCACTATCACTACCACCATCTACACAACCGCCACTATCCCCACTACCATCATAATCACCATCAAAACAACCTCCATCACCATCATAAACAGCTCCAACAACATATCCATCACCATTATCATTACCACCATCACCACCACCACCAACTCCACAATATCACCACCATCATCACCACCACCACAAACATTACCACTGCCATCACCACCACCACAATCATCACCACCACCAACACATCCACCACCATCATCACCACTACCACCACTACCATCACCATCACCAACATCTCCACCATCATCACTATCACCATCACCACCATCATCACTATCACCATCACCACCATCACTATCATCAACACTATTACCACACCCACCTCCACCATGATTACTATCACCTCCACCACAATCAGTAACACCTCCACTACCACCATCACCAACCCCACCATCACCACCACCTCCACCATCACCACAACCTCAACCATCACCACCAACGCCATCATCATAACCACTACCATCATAACCACCATCATCACTACCATATCACCTCCACCACCATCACTATCATTACCACCACATTCACCTCCATCACCACCACTACCACCATTACCATAATCAGCACCACCAACACCACCACAATCACCATCACCAACACATCCACCACCAATACCACTTACATCACCATTACCACCATCACCAACACATCCACTACCATCACATCCACCAACACCATCACAATCACCACCAACACCATCACAAACACCACCATCACAACCATCACCACCTCCACCAACACCATCACCTCCATCACTATCACCACCATAATTAACACCACCTCCATCACCATCATCATGGTGGTCACCATCACCAGTATCATCACCATCACACACCTTCACCATCATCACCTCCATCACCATAATCACCACCATCACCGTAATCACCATCACCATAATCACCCTCACCATCATCACTACCACCACCCTAACCAATACCTCCACAATCATCACCACCATCATTGTAATCACTACCACCATCACCACCCCCATCATTACAACCAACACCTCCAACACCACCATCATTACAACCAACACCACCACCACCACAATCACTACCACCACTACCTTCACTAACTTCGCCATCAATAACACTACCACCATCCCAACCACCACCAGCACCATGACCACCATCTCCAACACTACCACCAACATCACGATCATCACCATCACAACACCATCACTATCACCACAATCATCATTATCATCACCATGGCCATCACCACCACCATGACCATCCCCATGACCATTAACACCATCACCACTTCGGCCACCATTACCTCCCACAACCACCATATACACCACCTCAACCATCACTAACATCAGCACCACCCTCACCACTACCATCACAATCACCATCACCACCATCACCAAAACCACCACCATGACCATTCCCGTCACCATCAACACCAAATGCATCACTACTATCGCCATCACCACCATCACTTCCATCACTACCGGCACCATCGACATCATTACCACCACAATCATCACTAACACAACCATCATCACTACCACCATAACCATCATTACCATCATCACCAACACCTCCACCACCATCACCACAACCACCATCACCACCATAACCACCTACACCACCACCACCACTACTACCACCATCACCATCATCACCAACTCCACCACCACCATCAACACCATCACCAGCATCACCATCATGACCATCACCACCATCACTACCACCAACACCACTACCATCATCACTAACACCACCGTCATCACCATAACCACCAACACCATCACTGCCATCACCACTACCACCATCGCCAGCATCTCCAACACCATCATCACAAGCACTGCCACCACAGCCACCATCACCACCTTCACCAGCATCACCAACACCACTTTCACCACCACCATCCTCATTAACACCACAACCATCATCACCATCACCACCATTACCATAATCACCATCATCAACACCTCCACCATCACTACCACCACAGCCACCAGCACCACCTTCACCAAACCCACTACCACCAGCATCAGTATCTCCATCACCATCACAACCACCACCACAATAACCACCACCACAACCATCACTATCACCTCCACCTTCAACACCACCATCACCATCTCCACCACCTCCATCACCACCACTATCAACACCACCAACACCATCACCACCAATGCCACCACCGACATCACCATCACCACTTCCACCATCACCACTTCCACCATCACCACCTCCAAGAGCACCACCACCATTTCCACCTACATCAGCATCATCACCATCACCATCGTCACCACCACCATTACCATCCCCATGACCATGAACACCATCACTACCTCTGCCACCATTACCTCTATCACCACCATCACAACCACTATCACCACCACCAACACTACCATCATCACCATAACCACCACCATTACCTTTACCACCTACACCAACTCTACCACTACCACCATAATCACCATCACCACACCCATCATCACCATAAGTACCACCATCACTACTACCATAACCACCACCTCTACTACCATCACCATCATCACTATCATCACCTCCACCATCACCATTACCACCATCACCAACACCTACCACTATCACCACTATAACCACCATCATCACTAGTTACCACTGTCACTATCATCATTATAACCACCATCACCATCCATCACTATATTACTACCACCATCACCACTACCATCACTACCACCACCAACTCCTCCACCACCATAATCCAATCGTCACCATCACCACCACAACCATACACACCAACTCCACCACCACCATCACTACCATCACCATTGCCATCATTACCACCACCATCATCTCCTCAGCCATCACTACCACCATCATCACTAACACCACAACCATCATCGTTACCACCATCACCATCATTACCACCATCTCCATCACCTTCACCACCACCTACACCTCCACCATCACCTCCATCACCACCACCATCACTATCATCACCACAAACACCTCCATTCCATCACCAACACCTCCATCAACACCGCTACTATCACCATCATATTCATCACCACCATGACCATCACCATCCACACTACACCAGCACTATCACCACCACTATCACTATGACCACCACCATAACCAACACCTCCATCACCATTTTCACCCCCAACACTACACCCATCACCATTTTCACCACCAACACCACCACTATCTCCTTTTCCACCATCTCCACCATCACCTTCATTACCATTATCATCACCACCATTACCACCACCCTAACCAACACTCCACAACCCAACCCTCACCACCACCATAACCACAACCATCACATTCACCATCATCACTGCCACTATCACCACCACTATCACGAACACCACCACCATCCCCATCATCACCACCTAAGCCATCACCAACACCATTACCACTTCCACCACCATCACGAACACCACCACCACTATCACCATCAAATCCTCCACCATCACAACCCGAAAACACCACCACCAACACATCCACCACCACCACCATCACCATCATTACCTACATCACCACTACCATCACCATCATCATTACCTTCATCACCATCACCACCTCCATCACCATGACCACCACCACCAACACCATCACCACCACCACCATCACTATCATCACCACCTTCACCACCATCACCATAACCACCATCACCATCATAAAAACACCTCCATCACCACCATCACTATCACCACAACCAATGCCACCATCACCTTAACCATAAACACCAGCAACTATACCACCATCACCATCATAACAACCACCACCATCACCACCACCATCACTACTACCACCATCACCACTGCCAATACCACCCTCACAATCAATACTACCATGACCACCATCAGCACCACAATCAACACCGTATCCACCAGTATTTCCACCACTATCGCTACCACCACCATCGCTACCACCACCACCACCACCATCACCAACACCACCTCCACCATCACTATCTCTACCACCATCACAACCTAAACCACCACCTACACCACCATAATCACTATCACCACCAACACCACCACCATCACTACCATCACCACTACTTCTATCACCACCTCCACCATTACTACCATCGCCCACCATCACGACTACCATCACGACCACTGTCAACACCACCACCACTACTGCTACCATCATCACCACAGCCACCACTGCCATCACTACCTCCACCATCACCATCACTACCTCCACCATCATAACCACCATCACCATATTTACCATAAATACCACCATTACCATCATCACCACCAACCTCGCCGATACCACCACCACAACACTATCACCACCACCATGGCCACCTTCTCCACTACCACCATCATAAGCATCACTACCACCACAACAACACTATCACCACAACCATGGCCACCTTCTCCACTACCACCATCATCATAAGCATCACTACCACCACCAACAGCACTGCCACCATCATCACCACAACTGCTATCAACACCATAACAATCACCACCACATCACAACCATCACCAACACCATTTTAAAAAAAAACCATCACCACCTCCATCACCACTATCACACCATTACCATCACTCCATCACACCAACACATCCATCACCACCAATTCCACCAACACCTTCACCATCACCACCATCACCACCACTGCCATCACCATCACTATCATCACCAACACCAATACCACCCCCACATCCACCACCATCACCACAATCATTAACATCTCCATCGCCACCACTACCTCCACCATGACCACCAACACCATCATCACCACCACAACCACTACCATCACAACTAGCATCACCACCATCACCAACACCTGCACCACCATCTCCATCACCACAAAAATCTCCACCACCACCATCGCTGCCACCATCACCATAATCACTATCACCACAACCACCATAACCACCATCACTATCATCACCACCATCACTATCACCACCACCACCTCCATCCCCACCTCCATCACCATCACTGTCGCCATCATCGCCATCACCACCACCACAATCATCACTATCACCACCATTACCATCACCAACACCACCATCACCATCAACACCATCACCATCATTACCAAAACACCATCATTACTATCACCAACACCTCCAACACTTTTACCTCTCACCACCACCACCTCCACCACCATCACCTTCACTACCATCATCACCATCAACTCCACTACCATCACCAACACCATCACCTCCACTACCATCACCACCATCACCATCACCTCCACTACCATCACCACCATCACCATTACCTCCACTATCATCACCACCATCACCATTACCTCCACTACCATCACTATCATCAACACCACCATCAGCATCATCACTATTAATACCTCCATCATCAACACAACCATCACCATTACCACCATCATCACCAACACCTCCACTGTCATCACCACTATAACCACCATCACTATCGTCACCACCATCACTGCCACCACCATCACTACCACTTCCACCACCCTCAACACCACCACCTCCACCACCCTCAACACCACCACCTCCACCACCCTCAACACCACCACCATCACCAACCCCTTTACCACCATCACCATTATCACAATCATCACTACCACCAGCAACACCTCCACATCATCACCACCACCAGCAACACCTCCACCATCATCACCATCGTCGCCACCATCACCATAGCCACCACCAACATCACCACCATAACCACTACCAACACCTCGAACACCATCACCATCATTATCACCAACACCTCTACCACCTTCATTACCAACACCTCCACCACCATCACCAGCATCACCACCAGAATCACCTCCATCACCAACACCTTCATCACCACCATCACCATCAACACCATCTCCATCACCATCAACACCATCACCTCCAACACCACCACCTCCAACACCACCATCACCACCTTATTTATCGCCACCACCATCACCTTCATCGCTACCACCACCACATCACTACACCATTGCTACAACACTCCATCACCACTATAACTATTGCCATCACACCACACTTCACCATCATAACTCAACCCACCTCACCCATAACCTCCACCCCAATCGCATCCCATCCATCACACCATCATACCACACTCCACCACACCACCAACCATCACCATCCATCACACCACCACCATTCCACATCACCACCCACACACCATTTCCATCACCACCACCACCATTCCATCATCCATCACCCACCACCATTTCCCATCCATCATCCACCACCACCCATTTCCATCATCATCACCACCACACCACCATCAACAAAAACCTCCACTACCATACACCAATCCCACCACCACCACCTCCATCACCACCACACCACCAACACCTCCATCACCACCACACCATCACCTCCACCACCACCACCACCATCACCACTAACAACACCATCACCCCACCATCATAACCATCAACATCACTATCTCCAACCATCACTATAAACACCATCCCAACATCACCACTAGCATTACCACCACCAATCCACCACTATCAACACCACCAACACTATCACCACCACCATCACCATCATTAACACCATCACCATGAACACCATCAGTATCACCACCACCACCATCATTACCATCACCACCACAACCACCATCACCACTATCAACACCACCATCCCCATCGTTAATGCTGCCAACACCATCACCACCATCATCACCATCACCACCAACACCATCGTTACTACCATCGCCATCACCATTACCACCACCATCACCACAACAATCAACATCACTACATCCACCACCACCACATCCACTACCATTACCATCACCACCTCCATCAATATAGTCACCACCACCCCTCATCACCATCACTGCAACCACCACCATCATCACCATCACCACACAACACCATCATTACTACCATCACCATTACCACCACCACCACCATCATCACCACAACAATCAACATCACTACATCCACCACCATCACCACATCCACTACCATTACCATCACCACCTCCATCAATATAGTCACCACCACCCTCATCACCATCACTGCAACCACCACCATCACCACCTCCACCATCACCACATCCATCACCACCACCACCTCCACTGACACCACCACCACCATCACCACTATCACCATGTCCACCACCACTATCACCGAACTAACATAACCACCAAAACCATTACCACCACCACCATCATTACCATCATCACCTCCACCATAACCAACACCACTACCATCACCACTATCACCATGTCCACCACCACTATCACCACCACCACAAACCATTACCACCACCATCACTATCATTACCAACCATCATTACCATAACCATCACCACCATAACCATCACCACCACCATGACTACGTACAATGCCACCATCACAACTACCATCACCACCACCACACCACCACCACCATTACCCACCACCACCACCACCACCACCACCACCAATTTCTATTGCTTCTGCACCTTCTAGTTCAACAAACTTCTTTGCTGTGTGGCAGCAATTATGTACCCAGTCTGCGACAGGAAAGAATTAGTTATTGGAATGTAGGCCTTAAAGGATTTTTTTTTATTTGGGGCAGCTGATTTTGTCCACTAGTATAATAGAAAACAAGGTTTGATATTTGTAAGGAATGGGTTGTTGATCCCAATAATTTAAGTTTTCCTTTTTTTATTTTCATATTAAACATATTTTCTGTATTTGCTTTGTAACATTTTATAAAACACACAAACTTTGAAGAGACTTGCTTTAGACTATCACTTACTTACTATATTGTGTATTTGTGTGTGTGTGCAGGAGTCAACTGCAACTTGATGCGCAAACCGAGTCTCGAGAGGAGGTGAACATGCGTGGGAGTCCTGTTCTCGACAGTGGGGCATGCAGCACTCGCTCCAACAGCCCCCATATGACCGACTTGGTTACTCATCCTCAGCTGAGTCGCCAATACTCTCCCAGTGCATTTTCTGAACCTCCTCCTCCCCCTCCACCTCGTTGTAGTTCCACCCCACCACCACCACCACCACCACCACCTCATTCCTCTTCCTACAACTCCGTGCAGCAACTCCTGAAGCGCATATCCCCTGCACCTGTTGTTCCGCCGCGACCACCAGCGCCGCCTCCTAGCTCCCCGCAGCCTCCCACGCAGCGAGGTACTAGCCCCGTCGGTACCGGCACTGCTCGACAGCAGCCGATGATCGTACAAAACGGCCCTCAGGTTCAGCAGCAACTGTCCCAGCAGATTCAATCCCTAAATATGTATCCTAACACGAGTCCGACCACTCCCGAAAATCCACCCCCGTACCCGCTAGGTTCCCCGTCGCCAACGAATCCTCCACCTCCTCCTTTGTATACGGCATCGATACAAAGCAGGCAGTCTCCCACGCAAGACTACCGCAAGAGTCCCTCATCTGGAATATATTCTGCTCCCACGTCAGCAGGCACACCCAGTCCGATTACCGTGTCCGTCTCAAGTCCAACTCCGTCAGTCATGCGGCCGACGCCTCTCCAAGCCTGGGCTCTCGCCAGGCCAAAACGCAGCCCCCTATCATAATGCAGTCTGTGAAGAGCACTCAAGTACAGAAACCAGTTTTGCAGACAGCCATAGCCCCAACAGCTCCACCTCCCCCACCTGTCTCTTCTTCGAGCCAGGTACCTCCCCCTTCATATGTTTCCTCTATACAACAGAAACAACAGACACCTGCTCTGTCGTACCCCCAGAAGCAAGTCCCATCTCCCCCTGTGCCTGCACCTGGGCCTGTGCCTGCCTCGCCAGTAACGACAACCAGCCCTGTGACAGTGCCTACGACAGACCCACCAAGCTATGCCAGTACGATGCAAGTCCTTGCAGTTCAGAGGGGCCACGTTCATAATGCACCTCAGCCGCCCCCTCAATATGGCCCGACTGCTTCGGAGCTGGCAACCAGTGCTGAGATGGCATCTATAGAGAACACTATGTTGCCACGGCTGTCACCGGCAGTACATCCTCCACTTCAGAGGAAGTATTCTCCAGTGGTACCAGTAGCAGATCCTTCCACTTCTCGCTCGGAGAGTCCAGGGTCTGCATCGTCTGCAGAGAGCAGGGTTACCGGACACACACCACCTTCGTCCGATAATGTAGTCGGCACTCCTCAGCATACGCCGCCGCTGCCTCCTACGGCATCTTCATCTGTGGCGAACAGGTGCAAGAATGGGAATGGAGGCAGTTATGCGCCCATTCAGAATGGCGGTGAGAGGCGTTCGAGTGTCTTCAGTCATGGTTCGCAATACAAGGTGAATCATCAATCACCGATCCCAGAGAGGAAGCGAATGAGCAAGGAGAAGGAAGAGGAGAGGCGAGACAGTAAAGTGTGCAACTATTCACCTCAGGCGTTTAAGTTCTTCATGGAGCAGCATATAGAGAATGTTCTCAAGTCGTACAAACAGCGTGTGTTTCGCCGCATGCAGCTCGAGTCTGAGATGGAGAAGATTGGTCTGAGCCTAGAGGCACAGTGTCAGATGCGCAAAATGCTCTCTCAGAAAGAGTCAAACTACATCAGGCTGAAGCGTGCCAAGATGGACAAGTCAATGTTCATTAAAATAAAACCGATAGGTGTGGGCGCATTCGGAGAAGTGGCCCTGGTGCAGAAGATCGACACACATCATCTATATGCTATGAAGACATTGAGGAAAGCAGATGTATTGAAAAGAAACCAGGTGGCTCACGTGAAAGCTGAGCGGGATATTCTTGCAGAAGCAGACAACGAGTGGGTAGTGAAACTGTACTATTCATTTCAAGATAAAGACTATTTATATTTTGTAATGGACTATATACCTGGTGGAGACTTGATGTCACTATTAATTAAGAAGGGGATATTTGAGGAGCCTCTTGCCAGGTATGAATCATTCAGTGTATAAAGGTGGGCTGCATGGTTTTTAAGATACAGTTTGTTGTTAATTTGTGCCTTGTTTTAATTTATAGCTAGGGATGGGATAGTCAAATGCAAGATTCATTGAATCTCTCGAATACACTAAGTATTCTATGTAGAATTTGCGTAGAATATTTCACAGAACAGCTTGAGGTTAGCATTCCTTTGACAGCATATTTCAATTACAATGAAACTCTGAACTAATATTTTTCAAGGGACAAGGAAAATTAAATGTTATAAATGGGAAAATGTTGAAGAGGGAATAGTATGTAATTTATAAACATAATAGCAGAGTTTTTTTTTTGCTAGCCAAAAATTGTTTTCTTACATTGGATATATAGAATATATGGAAATTCGGTTTATAAGAATGGCTCTCAGTAATTATGTTTAGTGCTCGGACACATTTATTTTACTGGTTTTGGCAACACGATTCACAATTTATCAACTTTTAGGGCTTCTGACATTTGTTACCATCACCGCTTTCTTTAAATTTCATTCACACCCAGATTTAAAGCAATACAAAATTTTGTAATTAGCAATTATAACCTTTTTCCAAATTGAATTTCCTTCTGCCTAACTTCCGTGTTTCCCAAATTGCACACAAAATGAGAGAAAATGTTAAACCAAAAAACAACTAAGAAGATGACCATAGAACAAAATATTCAATTGTTCATGTATACTTCAACATAGATTCAAATGCCAAAGTGATATTTCGAATTAGAACTCAAATTAGTGTTATTTTGTAATTGTCTTGGCATTGTGGATGTACCACATTATTAATGGATTTGGAATTGCGGCTCTTAGCATACTCATTCTGTTTACGTGAGTAAATAATTGAATTCACTTTGTTTAGTGTGAAAATAAGTTAGGTTTTTGATAAAAATTTTTACTACGTATTTGAGTGAAAAATATGAATGTACATTTTAAGGCGGAATGCAAAAATATTATTTACTGGAAATTTTTTGGACTCATCGTACGGAAAATTTATTGGGACCATTAAAAATTGGAATTTTTTAGAGAAAATAACTTTTAACAGGAATGTTATTAATGAAGCATATTGAAATGAAAAATTATTTTTCAAAACTGTTTAGTAAAAATTTATTTATAACTTGGTATTTGTGGTATGGGAATCAGATGTGTGAAACGTAAAAATTGAAGCCAGAAAGTAGCATTTGTAAATTTCAGAACAGGTATATGATACGTTTAAGTAAACAATGCTTCTTAATATTTTTAAGTGTTACTTAACTTCATTGTAAGTTATGCACAATTAATTTAAAATATTGAAATACTAGTTTCTTACAGTCATAGGTTTTCATATGCTCAGCAGTTCAGATAAACCAAAGTTTGGATGGGTGGGATTTGGACTATCTTGAGTTTATTGTAATTGTATTACTACACAGGATTTCCTTGAATGTCTGGCAGTGTGTCTGCAGATGTGTCGTGTTTCAAATGTGGGAGGCATTTAAAAGTATGGTCGGAAAACTATGTAAATTTTTCTGACTAAACTTGAAGTTCCTCATTTCAGGAGAAATATGCCGCAATAATTTGGCCATATTTTATACACATTTCTTCTTTTAAAATGTATACCGTAAACAATTTAACATATGGACATTTCTGGTTATGTTTCCACTGTTCTGGGACATGTGTAATGTCTTTAAGTATCTTGAAAAGATGGCAATTTGGACTAGTGATCACATGATCTTGTATTGCAGTGATTAAGGAAAGCATGCCCAGTTTTTCTAAAACTTTGGGGTAAATATTGTGAATGTTATGTTTTTTGTTGAATTCTTAATCTATATTTACTATTGACTTTCTCAGGTTTTACATAGCTGAGCTCACATGTGCAGTTGAAAGTGTTCACAAAATGGGTTTTATACATCGAGACATCAAGCCTGATAACATCCTAATAGACAGGGATGGACACATTAAGCTGACGGATTTTGGCTTATGTACAGGATTCAGGTGGACCCACAACTCCAAGTATTACCAAAATAGTGGTAAGTGATTTTAGTTTAATATTTGCAGCAAGCATGTAATTCTATGTCATTTCATTCAACACAGTTCAATAAAAATTTTATCTCACCATTTCAGATTTTTATGAAATTTGGCATGTGATTAAACTTCACATAAATTAAGAAATATATCAAATTTTGTCTCTCTATAATATATATATATATATATATATATATATATATATATATATATATAATTATATACTCTCTCTCTCTCCTCTCCCTCTCTCTCCTCTCTTCTCTCTCTCCTCTCTCTCTCTCTCTCTCTCTCTCTCTCTCTCTCTCTCTCTCTCTCTCTCTCTCTCTCTCTCTCTCTCTCTCTCTCTCTCTCTTTTCTCTCCTCTCTCTCTCTCTCTCTCTCTCTCTCTCTCTCTCTCTCTCCTCTCTCTCCCCTCTCTCTCTCTCTCTCTCTCTCTCTCTCTCTCCTCTCCTCTCTCTCCTCTCTCTCTCTTCTCTCTCTCTCTCTCTCTCTCTCTCTCTCTCTCTCTCTCTCTCTCTCTCTCCTCTCTCTCTCTCTCTCTCTCTCCTCTCTCTCCTCTCTCTCTCTCTCTCTCTCTCTCTCCTCCTCTCCCCTTCTCTCTCTCTCTCTCCTCTCTCTCCTCTCTCTCTCTCTCTCTCTCTCTCTCTCTCTCTCTCTCTCTCTGCGTGGGATGAGACACGAGATGAACAATGACCAAATTTAACTACGGTAGGTGGGGCCAGCAGTGTTTCCCAGTCACCGTACTGTGAGACTCTGGGTTCTTAGGGATGCTGTGGGTTCTGTGTGTCCGTCTCACCTTAGCATCTTTATAAAACACTGATCATTACTAAACATTTATCACTGAAAGAAAAGCAGGCGTTGCTGCATTGATGCTACAGTTAAACACATGAATTTTTACACTGAGCAACATACCATTTATTGTTCCCCAAGTTCAATATCGTGCCAGAAATATGAATTAATGAATACTCTCGGACGCGTCTAGCTAACTCCATTGGGTGATTCCCCTAGCTCGCAATTAATCTAGCGCACTCCTAGATGGATGATTTTTTCCGGGGTGTTTGAGAACACAGCCTCTACAAGGAAAGGGGTCTACAGCCGCTAGGATGGACTGTAAATATTTCCTGGAGACAGGACATGGAGAATTACAAAATGAACAGTAACACACGTGATTATTTACGTCTCTAACGCATACTTGTCGGGACATGTATGCCAACCATGTGGATGTGTGTGGTGACGGTCTTACACATAGCAGGCTAGGACGAAAATAATGTCACCATACAAATTACACAAATAATAACAACACATGGGACACGTTATGAACAGACACAACAAATAGGCAGATGCATGAAAGCATTATTGTAAATGGTGTGTAGCTGATCACATGGTGCAGGTGAAGTTGCAATAGTTTTCCTTGAAAAATGGTGATTGATTACTGGACAAAGTGGTGGTGGTATTGGGAAAATTAGTCTCCTTAAGATCCAAGCATACAAAAGCTTGTAGCACATCTGATGGCGGAAATCAAACATGTACAAAAGACACAGTGTTCATACATAAAACAGCATCAATCACATGAAATACATGGAATGCACATGATATTACAAGAATATACCCTTAAAGCACATTTTAATGGTGCAGATACGGACTTGGCGATGTCTGATCGCATGGCCATGGGCAATGTGGCCATAACACAATTAAACGTGAAAATTACCCTGAAATACATACATAGAATTATCACCCTTAATATTGCACATAGCAGTTAAGCAGAAATTACAATGAAAAGCCTTTAGTATAGACAGATGGCTCCTAATAAATATGTTGCGCGGTCCATGTGGCCTCTCCGACATCTTCTCCTCCTTCCCTCGTTTAAGTTCTAAAAGCCAGAATGGCTGCAAAAGATTTATTTAAATGGAAGCATAATTTGGGGATGTCGTGACAAAAGTATGCAAGGCAAAGGTTAACCAGCGTATTTAAAGTGCTATGGAAATCTAACTCAGTGCAAAAATGTGAAGTGCGTATGTGACAGTGTCTTAACTCGCCAGCTCTCCTCGAACGACTGCCCAGAGGCAAGTGTCTCACGGACCTACCATGGCTGCCTACGGGATTCACACAAGCAGAAGTGCTATGCACTTGAGTAAAACTTTTTTTAAAGAAAATAGATGGCACATAAGAAATTCATTTACGTATTCACGCTACTATTTTGAATTGTGAAATGCTGACGTTCGATGACTGTTCTATTTAGGTGGTTTACGCTGGAATAATAACGTCCTTGTTCTTCGCGCAGCGCAAATTTTAATTTTAACAGAACATTGTGCAATATTTACCAAAAGACATTTTTAACATATTATAACACTTTTGAGCCCTGAAAGAAATCGAGAAACACAATAGTACACTGCAAACAATAGTGATCCCGTTACGGGAAAGTCCGGGTTACGGCCTTTTTGCGCTCATGTTTACCCATGTGTCACGTTAGTGGTAAGCGCCATCTGTTAGCCGGCGTGCATATATATATATATATATATATATAAAACTTGTTTTGAAAATGTAAAAAAAAAAAAAAGGGGAAACAGTGCTTGACCGACATTTGTATCTCTTCTAATTGAGCCAGAGAGATGGGAGAGGTGTCATGCTGTAGAATTTTTCATGATATTGAGTTACTGTTTTTATTATATATTTATATCAAGTATTTAAATTGTATTTTTGCAATTCTTCAATAAGTAGGCAATCTTTCAAAAGTCAAAGGCAAACCAATAGTGCACATTGAAATGCAAAGAGCATGTTATAAACTGCTCGTGCTGACAAGCTCTGACATGTCAGAATATGATTTTCCCAGTTCACTTCTCTACTGTCTGTTCCTTGGTAGAGTCAGTGGATAGAAGTCTCTGTTTCAATGTGTGATAGCTTATTCTTGTGTTCTGCTTTGATAAGTAGTGTTATTCATTACATTTATATTAAAAATATAAAGGTGTTCAATTAGTGAACTATGATTAATGTTTTTATGAATAAATATTTTTTTTTTAGTGATTACAAGTAAAATATTTTTTTTTGCCTGTATATAGTTACTAGAGACCTAAGGAGTGTATCCCAGTTTGTGAGTGATGGAGGTTTTAAAAAAAAATGAAAGAATTAAATTTTATTTTAAATTGATTAACACAGCTTTTATTTACAGCATTTAATTATCTATCTCTACTATTACTCTCTTTATTTCTCAGTGAGTGCAGTATTTAATGTTTATTTCAACTCTTCACACAATACTATCGAAAAACCTGCAGTAAACCTGATTATTCCATTTGTCTGTGGTCTTTCTGAAAAATATAAGACTGGGCAACAATTACGCCCTACAAACAACCTTTAAATGAAATGGTACATTAAAAAGCATCGTCACCGGAGCGAAACCAGCTACAGACGATATCATATATGTACCTTGTGAGTGTTGAAGTAGGAGAAACTGGCAGGCCCCTTTTCATATGATTAAAAGAGCATGAAAGTAATACTAAAAAGGTTGAAAATCAAAAATCTGTACATGCAGAACATGTTTGGGAAACATTCATAAACTACTGTGGGAAAATAGAAACACACCCAATTAAAAGGAAAATAAAAGAATCAGCATTTATTGTGAGCAGTACAAAAGTATTCAGTTAAGGAAAGTATGGAGCCAGAACTTGCCTGTGCCAAGCTCTCCTAGCCACGTATTTCAGCGGGGGGCCAGAGGCATGGCTTAACGTTGAACTATTGACAGTGGCGAGGTGATGACGTATCTGCTGCATGCTCCAGGGGAGGGGAGCAGCCCATCGACCTACCCCTCCGCCACTTCTCATTGTGTTTGGATTAGGCTGAAGCCAAGTCTAGCTCGGAAATGTGGGAAACAACTTGTACCTGCTCTACTCAGTTGGATCGGCGCTGTCGCTTCGCACTGTCAAGATGAACTCTTTGTTCTTCTATAACTAATCAGCCAACAAATTATTAGAAATTTTTTCTGGCAAACGAGATGCTTTTATGTCTTAGATTCCATATATACACTTTATAAAATATTAAAACAACATAATTAAAACAACTTTAATTTAGTTTTCGCTACACATAATTTTTTTATCCAGTACACATCTTCAAGTGTGTACCTATAACATTGTCTTTTTAATTGCCAGTGTCACTAATTACTGCAGTTTTTATCACATGATAACTTTACATTATACATTTATATGAATCCCAAAGGTCGTAAGCAAGATATACATTCCTGTGAAAATTTTTGAATCAGTCAGTCATACTGCAATGTTTATGGTAAAAAGTGACAGAATGGTACAAATGGGTTGAAAAGAAAATTATGACCAAGACCTCAAACGCAAAATTTTCCATGAAGAGTCTATGCTAGGAATAGTTGTTGGTGCGTGTTTCTCACATCAACAGTTTGAAATAACCATAAAGTAAAAGATGTGTACCAGCATTCAGGGTTTTGGAAGTGCGATAAGAAAAACTCACCAGAACCAAACACCTCGAAATACCGACACAAACCAAAAGGTCGAACAAAACAGATGAGATGTGTTTGTGGACCTGGTTGTGACCAGCGTGTATACTTACCCCTACATTTAATCTTTAGTATGTGACACCGTCGGGTGAGACACGAGACGAACGATGACACAAATACTTGCTGGTAATTTGGGCACCAGCAGTGCTTCCCAATCACCGTACTATTGAGACTCGGGGTTCTCAGGGATGCTGTGGGTTCTGTGTGTCAGTCTCACCTGTGTGTACTTACAAACACATAGGCAATACTAAACATTTAATAAACATCACTGAAAATTAACAATTTATAAAACATATGTGGCTAGGACACTGTCACTACTGAATAAAAGAATTGAGTTCACTGTAGACTTGTTTTTATTTATATTAATCCTACAAATCAACGTGCCAATTAAACTATGATTATCTCGGTCATGACTAGCCAATTCCGTTCAGGTACACTCCCCAGCCCGTAATTAATCTAGCGCACACCTAAATTGATGATCTCACTTATGTGGGTGAAAGCACAACCTTCACAAGGGAAGAGGGCTGACAGCCGCTAGGATGGACTGACGGTTTTTCCCTGAAGACAGGATATAGTGAATTACAAATGAAAACCCTTAATACACATTAACATGAGTGATTACTCTGCATCACTAACACAAACTTGTCTGGGCTCGCCCTCCATCACGTGGTTAGTAGTTAGTGTGGTGACGGCCTATACATAGAGCCAGCTAGGACGGGAATAATTGCACCGTACACTAATTACAAAATAACATAAACCCTTGAATGATACATGAAATAAGATGGGACATGAGATGAATATTCACAATAAACACACACGTGTGAAAATAAGCTTAGGTGGCGCGAATGCTGCTGGATGAAGTTTGTAGCGGACCACGTGGTGCAGGTGAAATTGCAATATTTCTGCGTGGAAACGGCAAACTAAATTCAGATAAAATATTATTCTTGTTGAGAAAGTGATTCTCTTTACGATTAGAGTGGTTACAGGCTTGTTACATGCCTGATGGCGGTAAAATCAAGCATTAACGTGACAGCGTGGTCAAGTACAAAAGCATCAATTTACGTGAAAAATACATTGAACCCTGAATAAAATTGACATAGAACCCTGAAATTAATTATTGCACATACAATGTTACATAAATAAGCTCTTAAAACGCAATGATGGCGTATACAAATACTTGGTTTCGGTCGGCCCCGTGGTTATATGTGATGTTGCCATAAAATATTCAAACATGAAAACTACCCTCAAATACATATATAAAAATAAAGCTCTTAAAATTGAGTGTAGCAATAATGCAGACGTTTTAATGAAATGCCATAAACATAGGCAGATGGAGTCTGATTCAAAATGCGCAAGTCGCATTACCTCTCCGACATCTTTCTCCTGCTTCTCCTCGATTAAGTTAAAAATGCAGCAAGGGTGCAAGAAATTCATAAAGCGGAAGCATAATGCTGGGGAAAATGTCTAGCAAAATGTACGTAAGCAAAGGTTAACCGGTAAACTAAATTGATTATGGAAACCTAAATTAGTGAACAAAAGTTGTAGTGTGTACGAGACAGTGTCTTACCTCGCCAGCTCTCCTCTGCAGACTGTCCAGATACAAGCGTCACATGGACCTACCATGGCCACATACGTGGTTCACATAAGAGGAAGTGCTATGCACGCAGAGTAAATATTTTATATTGAAAATAAAAATAGCACAAATTAAATTAAATATTGTGTTACATTTTTATAATTTTCTTATGAATTTCACTATTATTTTAGTGTCTCTTTGTGATAGCGTTCATACAACTCTAGTTCAATAGGTTAGTTACCCAGTAAAATAATAATAATAATAATATTATTTTCTCTTGAAACGGGACCCCAATTAAACAGAATTATTATATGTTACATACGATTAAGGTGACAAAAGCTGAGAGTTGAACACAAAAGTTGGTTAACATAAATTTTTTTTTATAAAGGTTAAAGTCTCCCCAAGGACCAGAATTGAAAAGACTCTCGATTAATTTGTAGTTACATGATTATTGTTTTAAATGTGCAAAATTTCAAACGAAATCCATAAATGCTTGATGAGAATGTTCAATAATAATGTCGGACAGCAGACACAGAAAAGTTCAAAATTACGAAGTAGGTTAAAGCATGCACATGCGAAGTATCAAAAAAATTTTGGCCTGCAAGCAGTAGTAGGAAGTAGGAACACGGCCGCAGCCCTGGACGGTCCTTGGAAAGTAGAAGAACTATCGATCCATGATGATAGCGAAGATGTACACCAAAAACAGTCTTGTTATATCTTGGGCCATGTTAAAGTTAGGCCCTTACACGGGAACTGCTAGAATACGAGAAAACAAATAAAATAACCGTGGCCTGCGAAAATTAAAAGGAGTAGAAGTTGTCGTGCAAGAAGGGCTACAAGCCACATTTACCAAAAGCGGCGAAAGTGCTAGTTTATCGAAGGATCATGAAGATGCAGAGTAGAACAATTTTTTAGAGAAAGTCGCACCATGTTTTAACAATTGTGAAGAAGGAAACGAGACCACAGGAAGTGGTCATAGACCAAATATCGATTCAGGCAGTTATGGCTACAATCAATATATAATTTACGATAATAAATTAAATAATAATTAGATTAGAATTTAACGAACTGACAAAAGTAAGGTAAACAATTAGTAATATTTTAACATGGTACAAAACTCTGAAAAAGATATTGAACATAAAACGTGACTTTTTTAAATATTGCATCTTTCCTGATACATAGATAATTAATAAAGTACACTAGCTTTGTTAAAAATAAAGAAAACTTTACCAAAATTCTGGCCAATAAAATAAATTACCTCAAGACAAATTACAAACATGACAAATTATGCTGAAATGCTGAATAACAAATACTGTGTACTGACACAAAAATTGGCAAATTAATAACTATAAAGGCCATTGTAACATACTTGGTCACAGGAACAGTGACTGTCAAAGTTAACCGAGATTAACAAAATAATATATGATTTTACACACAAATGAGACAAATCACTCAAAAATAGATGTTGGAAAATAAAACTAAGTTTATCGAAATATCGCACAAAACAAAATTCACGAAAAGGGAAAACAGAATGCCAAAGGGCTAAATGAACTCAAGAAAATTACCATGGGATGCACCAAAACCACTGACACACACACTAACGAAACAGAATTACACAAGTCGCGATAGGTATTGCAACAAGCAAAATAACGACTAAAAATAAATCACAACACAGGGTAATACTTGGACTTGGAAAATACTTACTAAAATGATAAAATACAGGTTAGTACTCCGAGATAGTATTAAAAATAGTTTTTGGAAAAGCGAGGGCAAAATTTGCTCACTTTACAGAAAATATCACAATCTCTCAACTAGAAAGAAACAACAAAGTTGAAGGTTAGAAAATTCGGAATTCTTAGTATTACTTAAAGAAATGCTCTAAGGTGCCCAGAAAATGGTAGTGTCTTTTTCAAAGCTTCACAGATGTACAATATGAAAGTTATCAAATTAATTTTTAACTAAAACTAACCTTTTTTTAGTGACAAACGTACAAGAAATCTTAACCTTACCATTACATTTCAAGTAATTTCTCAGCGATTGTTTAGCAGAATCAATATTGATTTATGAACTTACATCTCCACATTTATTCTAGTTTTGAGAGAACTAATCAAGCCTGTGCTCTCTACTATACGTCTTTGCACCATCCTTAAACGCTGAGAGTGATTCGGGGCAAGACAAATGCAGCAGACAATCATGTGGCTACAGGGTTGACTCCACGCACTGGAGAACTACAGATATGTGAATAATTAAAAAATTATTTACAGTGATTGTACTGCCCACCCAGAAATTAGCTTGGGGTCGCCACTCCCAAAGCCGAAAAAAATGTGTGGTACAGCCCACTGCCCTGTAATAACCAACTCCTGTGCTGGAAAGCTAACCATCCCTGCACCCCTGTTACAGCTACCAAGCTGAGATTTTGGATATATAGGGATAGGTGAAAAAGCTCTCCCCAGTCTTCGTCAGCCCACAGACCGTATCCCCTGGTCTGCAGAAGACTCTCCAGTCTGAAGAAGGCCCTCAGAGCTTGTAGAGGTTCTCCTCTCCAACTCCAGCAGCCGGAAGACGGCTCCTCCAGAAGCTTCAACGTCAACCCAGCAGCCCTGGAAATAACCCCCGGTCAAACTCCGAAGGTATCACAACGGCCTTACATCTGCACCCCAACCCCAAGGCAAACCTTGTACTCCATGTTAGCAGGCTGTAACGCCATCCCTTCTGGACAAAACCACCCCTTGTTATTTCACTGTAAATTGCGAATGACATTTTGAAGTCTTTCTGGGTTTTTTAAATATTCAGATCTGCTTTCATCGTAACGTAAAATAATTTATATAATTATTTTAGCTATTTTTATACACAGCCATATATCCCTTTTCCTTTCTCGAAACAGCAGTAAATACGCTGTGTTAAACATAACCTTTGGTGAGGTAGTTATTAATACCCTCCCATGTACTTTGTTCATTTAATTTGGGCAATGGTTGCTCATTTCTAAAACTAGCGACCTCTACCGACCAAAAATGAGTCTAACAAACCACTTAGGATTCCTGGAGCTTGCGCAAGGCTTTAGTCTGAATAAGACCGGAAACTACTGAGGGGTGTCGGGAACATACAAGTCTGCCCACAGGAATGCTCTGCATCTAGTTCGTCACGCTCATTACCTTGGCTGTGCCTGCACAAGACACACCCAGGAGAGCTTGGGTGCCGACTTCTAGGTCACGAGCTCGCCTTCCTGAACATTGAGTGTTTAAGAGCGTACTAAAGGAAATTATTGATGTTACTAACTTCCATACAGTGTTCAATAAAAAGAAAGGAGGTGGTCACAATAGCAGGATCAGACGACTAGCCCATCGGGATCTACAAGAACTAGCTCAAGCAGAGGATATCACTCTCGTCGAGCCTTCCAGTAATCCTACACCACTTCCTCCATACCTGTTGAGCAGATTAGAGAGGTCCCTTCAAACAATGAAAATTGTCACTCTTACATGGACACGCTGTTAGGTATCTGTTGGCCTTGGAGCACCTAAGTTACTTAATTCCCCCAGTGCCCGAGCCAGTTGTGAAACCACCACCACTGGAACGTATTAAGAAAACTCCACCTACCACTTGCCAGATTTACACAGCACCATGGAAAGTCATTAATATAATTATCCACCTAACTGGTACGTAACAAGGTAGTTACCTCGGCTGCTGATTTGTCCCAACACACAATCCAACCAGCCCCTTACCAGCATCCTGGTAGGATCCGCGAAGTCGACTAGATCATCACCCCACATCATTATAAATTCTTCCCCACCGCATTATCATCATCTCTTTTAACGTATTTTCTTATCAATTTAAATTTTTAGTGACATATGGTGTCACGTTTTGTGACTGTTTTCATGGTGAACAAGATCAAGGTGCCTGGGATGGAGATGTTCCTGATCAAGCTTGCCCTGGCGTTTGATTCCCCTCCACCACTCTCAGCCCTTCTACCATATGGTGGGTGCCCCCTTAGGACCCTCAACGTGGGCAAATCCTTGACCTGCCAGGAGAAATACTCATTAGAATCATTATCACTGCAGAAGGGCCAAGCAATTACACTCCGGAGGGAATCAGCACTCAGAACCGCAGAGCTCAGCTTGCCCACTAATTAGGCCGGGTGGAGACAGGGTCTCACACACCCCCCCCCCCCCCCCCCCCCCTTTTCAAACTTGAGTGGGAGCCGGAATGCATCAAGTTAAAACAGATCTGAAACATTTTCAAAGTTAACATAAATCTTGTAAGAGCAAAACTATAATGTAGTCGGTGGGTTGGAATAAAGTCATAGACAAATAACAGATATTCTAGTCATCTTACACTATCATTTTATGTAGAGACATATTCCGAATGTTGCTTACTATAGGACGCGAGAATAGACTGTTGTTCATTACTGTTCCTTATCAGGACAGAAGTATTGGAACACACACTTGAATTGGGAAATGAATTTATAGATGGCTGTCTGTCATTTGTTTGTTGTTCTCCACACACTCTCCTCTCGTTATCCTTTCCATTGAGACATAGACATACTCTGCAATTATACGATCAGAGCAAGCAGAATCAACATGGTCCGCTGAAGATGTGAGAAACATCTTTGTAAATTTGTTCAAACAAGGTAAAACCTATGCCGAGATCGCGGCTACATCAAACAGAATCCGGACAACAGTATTTAACTTTGTTCAGCGATCTAAGAAGTTCCGTAGAGAGCTCCTTCGCCCCAGGATCGTTAGGCCACAGAAGCTTAGCAAAAGGGAGCAGGGGAATACATTGGTCCAGTTGAAGAAACTCAGATGGTTACTGCAGTAGAGGTTTCAGCACAGCTTCGAAAATACCTACGTAAACACTGTTCAGCAGGTCCTTAACAGAGCTGTGTGTAATACCAGAGTTCCTAGAAGGAAGAAAAGCTAATACAGAATGGGACCCAAAGAACGTGGTAAGCGCAGTCAAACATGGGGATGGAGGGATATTGGTTTGGGGTTGTATGGCTTCTAATAGTGTTGGCAATTTTGTATTTATAGATGGCATTATGGATAGGTTTGTGTATAAAGGCATCTTGCAGAATAATCTCGAAAACAGTGTTGAGGAATTGCGGTTAAGGCAAGATTTTTATTTTCAACAAGACAACAATTCATAGCACACTGCCAAAATTATTCAGGAATGAATTCTATGGAATACACCTCGTGCATTTAAAACTTATCCCACCATCCCCAGAGACTGCAGTCCGATTGGAAACTTAAACCGAGTGAGGAAACATCACATAACATCCAAAACACAGCTAAAGGAAATGTTTATAAATTATTGGAACAACATAAGCTCTGAAGTTACCAGGAAATACGTCCATTCAATTTCGAAAAGACTAGCTGCACTTATAACAAGAAAAGGACAAATAACTAAGTACTGAATGTCTGAAAATGGTTACGTTCCAATACTTATGTCAAGTTATTTACAGTTTAAGTAAAGATAAAACAATTTTCGTTTGTAAACTGTCTGGAATTAGAAGTAATGTTTGTTTTCTTACAGATACTATCACTTGTGATTAAGTCAAATTAACGTATTTCATTCATTGAAGTTTTCAGGATGTTATTTGCATATCTTTATTATCTCATAAAGCACATGCCACTGCAAAAAGTTAAACTGATATCCATGTTGGACATAGCAGCAACAATTGCCGCCTAGCCGAGACGTCACGGGCTAGACTGTAGGCTGTAAGGCCTTCTAGTCTTGGTTCTAATGGCTCAGCTCACATGTTGGACATAGCAGCAACAATTGCCGCCTAGCCGAGACGTCACGGGCTAGACTGTAGGCCTTCTAGTCTTGGTTCTAATGGCTCAGCTCACATGTTGGACATAGCAGCAACAATTGCCGCCTAGCCGAGACGTCACGGGCTAGACTGTAGGCCTTCTAGTCTTGGTTCTAATGGCTCAGCTCACATGTTCATATATATATATATAAATTCAGTAATTTTTGGTATCAGTATTTTAATCTTCCAAAACATATGTTATCCTTGCGGAGTTAAAAAAAAAAAAAAAAAAAAAACAATAGTTATCCTTTATTCATCACAAGAATGTTAGTGTAATTTATATTTAAGCATAAGATAACATAACCTACCCATGATATCTTTTGATGTAGGTAAGTGTAGTCCATTAAATATACCATGGTAGTTAAAACTAAAGAGTTGTTAAAATTTATAGGTTGATGATCCATTTGGATGCTAAAATACAATTTTAACATTGCAGTGTTCATTTGACATCTGTAGCACTGTTCTGATGGACCATTATGAAACATACAAGCAATGTAAGTTAGTCTAAAATTTGAAAAAAATGTCTTCACTGTAAATATTTTTACCTCTTCAAACACAAAGCTAATTTGATTGACAGGTGAAGAGACTGTACTTATTGAACGTTACAATATGCTGGAGATTAAACTCTCTCTCTCTCTCTATTGTTACTCTTGTTATTCTCTGTGAGTGCAGTATCTAATGTTTATCTCAATTCTTATTGAATTACTACTCATTGTCTGTATATTAGTTACAGTTACTTTATCACAGTCATTATTTACACATATTCAGTCAGTCTATTACCATTGTTCCAAATGTCTTGCACTCATGCAGTACGCCCATCAGTCTCTCTCTCCACCATACTGATGCTTGCAGTTTGCAGACTTCACACTTGCTGGTCACTCTTGTCACCATTTGATGCTCTGCAGCCTCATCATCTTTGCTGTCTTTGCACACATGTCGTGTGTGTTGTCATATGCGTAAGATCGCACAATCCTCCAAACAGTCCACTCAGAGGCCTGTCGCAACTTAGATAGTCTTGCTGGCCTGAGTCGCTAAGAGATGTAAGGGTGATGAACAAGAACATTCTTCAAAAATAACCACAGAAATGCAATTCGCTGAAGGTGTGGAGCGTGGGAGTTGCGATGGCCTTATCATGGCTACACTCGTACACCTCCCACCGAGGGAGCATGCTCAGACGTTACGTCACCTGCGGAGACCAACCACACTGGAGATCTCCACAGATCTCTACACTTCACCTGCCCGCCTCAGCGAAGACACACCCTGTGTTCGCCACCTACTTAAGTGGATCAGACAACAACCACAAACCCACCAAAGAGAAGTGGTACTCGAAGTGCCAGACTTGGTGCCATGCCGCAAAGCTACCAGGCCTGTACTTTATACCAGACTTGCTCCGGTGCCGCGTAAGCACCACGGCCCCGGGTATGACCTAGTATCCACCAAGAATATTCTTACGTGGTGACGACCCTCTCACCATCCACGAGACGTCACTCATCCAGACAAAGAGTTTTTCTGGTGCCCAACGTCGGACATAGTACCTTAATTAAGAGCATTAGTTTAGGAGAATCAGGCCAGCATGACCTTGAGCTAGCAGCCTTAGCCAGAAGTGAACTACCGCTTAAAAGACTTTGGGGAGTCTGTAAAAACACCCAGTGGTGCTTAAAAATCTTGCAATGTTAGACACAGACGTGACAAGCATGAGCCAATTGCAACCAAATCAGACCATTGTTCACAGCCAAATTGCCCCTGTATGGGGACACACCAGAATGTGCCCATTGTCAACAATGGTTTCACTACACCTGCCTAGGCTGGGCAGACAAAGCCTAGTTTACAGATAGTGTGGAATATCTATGTCACCGGTGTCGAACATGACAAACTGCCTTCCTAAATCGGATTATCTACACAGGGCGTGGTACCAACACAGTACATGCATTCTGTACACTGCAAGCTGTGTACTGCATGTCATGTTGCTTCCAAAGCTGAGAAACCTTCTGCTAATTCCGAAGCCACTCACCGTGGACGAACTAGTGGAACGAGCCTGTGAATTGGAGTGCGATTTCAAAGCACTAGCAATCCTTGACCACCCAAAATTAACCAAGCCTATTGAGTCAGACAAGTCGTCTGAATGTAGAATCAAGGCATCACCGCCCATACCCCCAGCACCTAGCCTACTGAAATGCTGGTACTGCCCAGAGTACCATTTTCATAGACACCCGCAACTGCAATTACGACGTGAACGTGTGGAAGGCGGAGGTGCAACTCATACACTGCGTACCACCCAACAAGCAGCTGACAAGAAAGTAGTCCTGCTGACAGGAAATGCCATTGCCGGCGGACGAATAGGGGCGACCCTGCCAGACCAGAAGGGCGAACCATCCATCTCTTAGAAGAGGAGACCAAATCACCAGAAGCCCCTCACATCAAAGTCCGCGTAAATGGGAAGAATGTACTCACACTGCTCGACTCTGCTGCAACTGGCAATTTTGCACGAAGCGTCTCCGTACTGAAGAGCAAAGAGCACCACTACGCCCTCGGACCAAAACCGTCAGGTTGGCCAAGCCAGAGTGTATACTCTGTCGATGGACGCACGACTATTATTGTTGAACTTCACAAGATTTCATGACCTACGGACTTTGTTGGGTGACCCGAAATCCAGGAAGAAATTATACTGGGACATCCCTGGCTCCATCAGCAACAATGCGTCATGGACCACGGGCAACAAAAAGTATACCTGGGTGACAAAAACTGCGTAACCATCAACTGGGAACATTGTCCAACTGCTGTTACACCTTTGACTCTCAAAGAAGAGGAGATTAACCACAAACTCTCTGAAGCTCAATTCCAACAATTGAAGAAAGTCCTCAACGAACATGCCGGTGCTTTTGGATGTGGAGGAATACTTCAGCAGACAAAGCAATACACCATGAAATATGGCTGAATACAATCATGCCAGTTCACACTAGACCCTACCAAGTGTCTGCCAGACGACATCGCCTTATCATGGAGCAGATAGAAGAGACGAAACAACAAGGAATCGTTGAGCTTTCAGACTCACCGTACAACTCGCATGTGGTACTGGTTCCCAAAAAGAATGGACAACTGTGATTCTGCATTAACTACAAAGCTCTGAACGATGTTACTCATCAGATTGCTCAAGGAGCCATCAACCTAGCGCACACTTTGCATGATATAGTGGAGGCCAAATTTTTCAGTACTTTGGACATGCAGTCAGGGTACTGGCAAATCGCTGTTCACCCAGACAGCAGGAAATACACTCTGTTTACTGCACCAGAAGGAGAAATACTCCAGTTTCGATTTGTGCCTTTTGGGCTCAAAAATGCTCATGCTACATTCCAGTGGCTAATGTCAGCTAAGGTGATGACAGTTTACATTGGGCAATTCTGCTTCGTGTGCTTCGATGACGTGAACATCTTTAAATCCTGGGCGGAACACCTCAGCCACCTGCAAAGGATACTTGAATGCCAGGACCTCCATAATATGATGGCAAAACTCTCGAAGCAACTAGGCCGCTTCCGTGGCTTGTGCAACTGGCTCAGAGACTTTGTGCGCAACATTGCCAGTCTCTTGGCACCGCTGCACTCACTGTTAGAGAAGCAAGCCCAGTGGCGATGGGGACCCGAACATCAAGCCGCCTTTCAAGCTCTCAAGACCTGTTTCCAAGACATCAAGCATCTTCATCTGCCACAAGGAGAAGGCCATCCTATACGAAGAGGACCCCTATGGCAACCCTCTGGTAATGGCCTATGCAAGTATATAGATCAACGCCAGCAAACAAAGATACCACATCAATGGGCAGGAATGCGTTGCGGTCATATGGGCTGTCCGGAAATACAGTTATTACCTGGAAGGCACCCACTTTATTCTGAGGACTGAAAGCAAAGCCATCCAGTGGCTACGGGAATCCAGAAACAACAAAGCGAAGCTCGAACGGTGGGACCTATTCCTCTCAGTTTGACTTTGAAGTGCAGCACTGCCTGGGCAGAGACAATGACCTTCCAGATGCCCTAGCTCGCCAACCGGACGTAGCAGAAAACGCCAAGCCGGATGAAGAATGGGAATACATGGCTCCACCTCAACCTCCGCACCGCAGCCCAGAAGAACAAGTCAGGCCATTACAGCTCCAGATTTGCTTACGCCAGATCGAATGCCACCAACAGCAAGTTCAGGACATTAAAGAATTCCTACGGAAGCATCCTCAGCGGTTTGAACTAAGAGACAACATCGTCTTGTCATGCAACAATCAACTCGGATATAAGAGAACTTGAATACCGAAGGATCTGCACACCGACATCTGCCGGCACCACCATGACCACCCCGTAGCGGACTACCCAGGCACCAGGGAAACACTCGTGGATATAAGCAAGCGTTACATATGGGACAGTATAAGCAGGTATGTCTGTCAGTATGCTCATGGCTGCACCACGTGCTGCAGGAACAAAGCCTACTCCATGAGACAACCAGCAGCCAAACTTAATGGGACTGTATCCTCGAAGCACTAGGGGAAACAGGCATCTATTAGTCATGACGGACCAGCTCTCAAGGTAGGTGAAAGTCTTTCCCTTGCAAAACCAAGAAACCCACTACATTATCGGAGAATTCAACACATTTCCTGTGTTGGGGTTACCCACAAAGTATCTTCACGAACAGTGGGATCCAATTTTCAAGCAGGAAGTGATTAACAACCTGCGACAAATGGGGAGTGGAGACCTGGATCACCCCACCGTACCACCCACTAAGCGGAGAAAACCAGGAGCTCAAGAAAAACCTTCTCAGTGTGGGGGATGACCACAAGCACTGAGATCGCCACATTCCCAGAATCCTATTCACTCTGCGACGATGCACGAACAAAGCCACTAACTTCAGCCCCAGCTAACTCCTTCTGGGCCAAACACTATGACACCCAGGGGATTGACAATGGGAAAATGAACTGACTGAAATGCCTCGTCCTGAAGACATCCGATTAGCTGCCCTGGCCTGGACAGACAAAGCAAGGGATGCCCAAGAAGCTTCAAAAAGAAGTATCTGAAACCACGTACTGGCAACTGAGCTTTTAGAATGGGCAAGAAAGTCCTGCTGCACAGCCACCCCCTGAGCCGAGGCAACAATCAGTTCAGCATGAGTCTAGCAGAAAAGAGGATTCGCCCCTACAAAGTCGTCAAACGTCAAGAGAATGTGTACTTTGCAGAAGATCACCGTGAATGGATCCACAAAGACATGAAGGGGCAAACAAGGTCCTTTGCCAAGGATACCCTCTTAACTGAGGTGCAAGCAGCTGCCTCAACTTCAGAAATGCCAGATGATGTGGATAAATCAGCAACAATAATCACTGATCATAGAGAATGGTGCCCGCGACCCAGACAGCAAGACTTGGAGAAGCCAACGAGACAGGGAACCACCTACTTCATGCCTATGCGAGTGAAAATCCTGAAGCCTAAAGCAGTATAATCAGTACGGATGCTGTCCTTAACGTCCACGGAGTTTAAACGGAAGTTCGCCAACTGACCCGGAAATTGCACTCCGAACGCTAGCATAATATCCTGGTGAAGCCCAATGGATCATGTGCTATGCAAAAAGTGGCCACCACCAAGCCATAGCGCTAAGAAACGTGAAGAACCAAGTGTCGAGAGAGCGGGACGCTCGGAACCACTACCTCGATGGACACCACCTGCACTGCCGGCTCTGGATAGCCAAACCAGTGAGAGGACTGCAGCATCCGACGATGCCGCAGCCGCCACTGGAACACCAGCTTCCACGAGCAAGGCACCTATCAAAACTGCCAGTCAACAGGAGGACCTTTCTCAAGGGCTGTCATCTAGCTGGTACCATCTGCTGTGATCTACCTAGGCAGCGCGGCCACCCAGTCGGCCAAAACGCCACCCAGCGCAGAGGCCGCCAGCACCGAGGTTATGTTGTCGCCTGACATCAGGGTTGTTTTCACGACCTCTCTTCATAGATGTGAAGGAGAACCACCTATAGGCGCTGTCGAGACAGAGGTCACCACCTGACATCTAACTCGGGCGTCTTCAGTCGGAGGGGCAGGGGAAGAGGTCCATCCACTTCTCCATGTGACTGTTGTGGCCCCGGGATCGCCAGATTCCAGGGCCACTCCATCAGCACAGTTTCTTGGACAAAGTCCAGCTGGAGGGGCAACACAAGAAAATCAGATGACAAGCCTGCTCCAGCGAGTCAATGAAATCCTGGTGTCACCTGACACTCGGGCCTAGCTGCCAGTGCAGCTCCGAGGATAGAGGAAGAGGATCCACAGTGAACCTGTAGTCGAGCTAGAGGCCATCCTTGGTCTTCCGGCTCCATCTGCAGCCAGAGAGGTGGTAGCGCTAACAGAACCACTGCCTCCATCAGCTGCACAGGCAACAGCGAAGGTAACGTAAACTGAGGGGGTAGTCCACGCAGCCTCCAGACTACCCCTGATGGGTACGCAGATGACAGCAGATCATCATGATGGCGCAGCCGCCGATCGTCCCCCGGCACGTAGGTGTCAGTCCTCGACTATTGCAGAGTATGGTCCCTCGACGAGGACCGACCTTCCACGTAGAGTGCAGCTGCCTCGCGCCCTGCCAGGCCGGTATTGAGAGGCTCCCTAAAGGCCTACTACACTCTTTACCTGGCCGTATTTACATCATGCAGCACTACGTAAGCGGGGGCGACCACCAAAGAAGAAGAAGAACACTGAAAACAGGGAATGAAAGTGACACGCACAAACAGACTTATCTTTGATAGCAGTCATATGCTATTCCTCTTTGCTAATTTGTAAACACCTATCGTCGATGTACGTTAATCAGTGAACAGTGCAGTTACATAATTATAAACAATTCTGGATGCTTAAGTGCAATGCTGTAATCAAACTAGCCTTTTTACAGCCATATCAGCTCTCCTTATCCTTTTCACTTACAGTGAGATTATGTAACTAGCCAGTGCAGTTTAAGGCTCGTGAATCACCATTCATAAAGTTTCACTAGAACACTTTCGGCACCCCTAGTGCCAGTGCCACGTAATGTGTGTAATAACATTTGAAGTCACCGAATTATTGTTGAAAAGAAATGGATAAATAGTCGAAAATTTCTACATATTGTTGAAAGACTTTTCAAAGACTTTAATTATACAACATCCTTTGCTTTGTATAAAGCCACCTCAAGAAATTGTTAAATATTTTCTTAGCATTGTGTAAAATTAATAATCTATTTTCTATTTCCAAAGTATACTCAAGTTCAATTTTATGTTGTACATATTTTTTTGTATTTTTTAAATAATATATTTATTTTTTTGTGTAGCATCACTTCAAGAAACCTCAAGCCGCAAGTCTTGTGTTATATATTATCACAACCATTTTCTCTAATTATATTTTGCATTGTGCAGAATCCCTCAAGAGATCACTAACAAAAGAGACATTCTAAACCATAGCAATTTGAATTATTTTATATTTATTTTGAAGGGAATTTTTCTATGCACTTTTTTCTATTTTCTGTATGGTGGTGTATTGAAGGGATTGTTTATTAGTTAACTTCAAAGCCATACACTTGTTCTTTAAAGCTTAGCCAGTCAACTGAGACCACGGAAGCTCTCAGCTTGACTAAACCCCTTAGCTTTCAAATACACGTAACATTTCCTGCTGTGCGACACGTAGGTAGGCCACTGGTAGAGGTCTTTCTTATTCTCCACACCAGGCAGCCACAGCAGGATAGTTAGCGTACACACACCTTTACGAGTAAGGCTTTTTGGCTACTTTTATTATTGTATTAATTGCAATTATTATTTAATTCTCCCCAAGTGTTGAATTTTATTCAGTGTGCCGTCCACCGTGTCTTGCATTCTTTCCACAGGTTTAACTCTATATCCTTTTTTTATAGTACACTTACCTAGGCTTATCGCTGATATTGTAGGGCGGCACACTTAAAAAACAAAGGCAACATGCAATCGCTGACACAAGATACCCCATGCGACATTTAACCTTACTCTACCCAAGAGGAAGGATTAAAAGAAGCCCCAAAGTTTTATTCACAGCCTGGCACAGCTGCATAATGCCGAGAGAGACAGAATGCCAATTCACCATGCAACAGAGAGAGAGAGAGAGAGAGAGAGAGAGAGCATTGTCTAGACCATCCAGCTTTTCATAAATGAACCAGCGCCGCGACAGGCACGCAGCAAGTTAGCCATGCCGCGCGAAGCCAAGCACAAAGTTGAGAAAATGCACAGACCACGGACAATTACAGGAGCAGATGGAGAGAGAGCAAAATTGTTCTTGAGGGGGCAGTCCTACATTTCCTGAAAAGAATTAGTCTTTTCATCTCATTTCTTCGCGCGGATCAGTCTACGTCGCAATGGCGGCCTGGGGGGATGAATGAATTGACGCATGATGCCGTTTCAACAATGAATGATCGACTTCCCCCCCAACAGCATGCATGTCTTTGCAGTTTGATTCTATGGAGTTTGATTGTCGCCACGCATCATGAGAATGTCAGGAATTTTACTGTCTACTCAAGGCAAAGTACAGACGCTCCACGCCAGATTGTATTATTTACTGGCAGAGCCACTAAAGTTATGCCTTGAGATCATCCATGTACACCAATGCGCTGCCAGATGCCACTGCTAGTACGATCATGGGTGCATGAACCTGGATCCAGCGCCTGCCACTGACGTGACATGCCAAGATCTATGCCATGCTTACTCCCTCTCAGACTCCAGTCAGGGTGCGCCGGCCAGAGTATAAATAGCGTGCCACATCCCTGTAAAGCCAGTCTGTTCTGTTCCTTCACCGCATGCTCATGCCGAAGGAACCATCAGCTCCCTGGATGGTTCTCACCACATTCCTTGTGAGGAGGATCATCTCCTGCTACCTTGTCTTCAATGCATTCATTTGCAGAAGACTCCTATCTGCATCTTGCATTGCCTTCACCGCAGTCTGTGCCAAAGACTTCTTCTCATCGTCTATGCAGGGACATACCGGTCCCTTCAAGGCAACAAAGTAAAATAGTCCAGTTTAAGTTAGTATCATAACGCTCGTCTACCCTACCCGTTGTTAGCCGTGGAACAGGTCACCTAGTACCCACACAAATCCTGGACGGCCACCCTTTCTGTGCACCATGGTATACAGAACGGTAGATCCCCGACACTAGGTACTCGGTCTCTTAAGGTCAGCTTGTTGGCTCGGTGCCTAGCCTCTCCATCGCGCTTCTTCTGTCGTTCCCTCAGATATGGATACCACACTTGATTGGCAATCGCAGTACTTTATACCGGACGTGCTCCAGTGCCACGTAAGGACCAGTATTTCTAAACATGACTGCCCCTGGTGCGACTGAACTAGCACCCTCAGTAGCCACGAGGTGTCACGCGTCAACGCTCACCTTACATCGTTTGCTCTTGCGAGGCAATGGAAGTGGTGAAGAGCAGCAACATGTGTCATTATCTCTAAAGTGGCATGGTCTTGAGGAATGTAGCAGTAGCATTTGCACAGCTCCAGAGAATCTTGAATTTATATTTTCATCACATCTTTCACTTTTTCCGTAGAAAAAGGGTTGCCGTTGTTACTTTATTTGTCTACAAATGTTTGACAGGGGTAATTGTTTAGAGTTCTTGCATCCCCACAAGTAACTCTGTGTCTTCAGGAGGATGATCAACAACTTTTCTTGTGATTGAGTTCCTATAATAATTACCCTCACATCTGTTAGCTGTGTACAGATAAAACTCATTTTAGCTTTCTATCTACTAAACTGATATATTTTGTAAAGGAAGTACATACGTATAACCTGCAGTACATATTTGTGTTTGCAAGTTACTCATATTCAAGGTGCATTATAAATATCAGTGTTAATACATTTAAAGAAAACTGTTTCCCGTACTTATGGCAATTAAAAAAAAAAGCCAACAAACAAGACTACCCTGGACAGAGGTTGAGAATAGAATTTCCACCCAACACTGAAATATCTGTAATGTACATGATCTAAGGGCAGCAGGCAAGTGGGTGACATGCGTGTGTGCAGGGGAGCATGGCCGGCAGGACTCTATGGATCCTGTGGACGAGTGGAACAGCGAGTGCAGCTGCCACAAGTTGAAGCCTCTAGAGCGTCGGCGCAGACGCGAGCACCAGCGCTGCTTGGCGCACTCGCTAGTCGGCACTCCCAATTACATTGCGCCAGAGGTGCTTCTTCGCACCGGCTACACGCAACTGTGTGACTGGTGGAGTGTTGGTGTCATCCTCTATGAGATGCTGGTTGGCTCGCCACCGTTTCTCGCCAGCACTCCCGCCGAGACGCAGCTCAAGGTATGTACCCAGACCATGTTGTCTGGAACAAACAAACTTGTTAGGTAATGTTGTAACATTAACTCATTTGTTTATAATGATTTTTACACAGTTGTCAGTAAGATTCGTTATTACACAACATCATGTGGCCTGGGTGTGGTTTTTTCTTATTGGTACAACAGATGTTGACATTTCCAAAATCTAATTTTAGCTGCCATCTTATAATTCCGTAAGTAACATATTTATTTGCCTTAATTACTAGGAATTGAACCAGCAGCATGCTAGTGTTAGAGTGTGTGTGTGTGTTTCTATTTATTTTTGTTTGAAAGTGTGGGGTTATTTTTTCCAACTGGCAATATGCTCTCATGCATTATTAAGGGAGTGAATTATTCAGACTATTTGTTGATTGTATTGTTGAAGTGTATCTCATAGTTTTTTTGTTTTTTGCAGGACATTATAAATTACCATAAAATAATTTCAGTAGAAGTTCACATTAAAATTTTTGGTTTCTTGTAATGGACCATTTTTGTTGTTTGTTCACCTTAGTCATACAGGATTGTCAAGAGAATCCACGGTAGACATACACTAGTGTCCGTGACTATGGGGTTGTCTTGGTAACCGGACTAGCTGCGGCATCGACACTTATCATTGTTCTTTACAACTGTTTTAGTTGAGACAATCATCAAGGTCGCCAGCAGAGGAATCCCCTCTGAAATTATATTTCTGCTTCTCTGATGAAATTCCTTACTTCCCATGAAAGTTCCATTACAATACGTCACCTTTTGTCCAGTATCTGACGGTTACTATTAACTGTACTTTTAGTATCATGTGAAGCTTCGGGTTATGTAGGCGGGGAGGTATATATGTGTTGGGTTTGTTGAAGTGAGGTGGAGGAATGAAAGCCGCCTGTACAAGATCATCCTACAAGGAAGAAGTCGTAGAGGATTGTAACCCACCACCGTCTGGGTTCACACACAAGCTCTTAATTTAGAATACACTTGCTAAGGCTGGGTTCTCCACAGCTGGTAACCACTTCCTGGTCAGATAACTGGGGATTTCAACCCCTACTACCAATTTGATGTTCACAGTTTTATGATCAGTGGATCTTGCTTTAGTGCGAGACACCACCTTCACTGTTTACAAAGCCGGAGTTGCAAGGGGCATACCCAGGAAATTTAAGAGTGTTTAGGTAAAACACTGGTGTACAAGGTAGGAAGAGTGGGGTTACAAAGTCAAGTGTCGTGGAGACAGACTTTGCGCCTCTAAGGTTTTACCTGTTGACTGGTAGCCAGCGGCACCCTCCTTCTCCTGGCCAGCTGGCTCTGAGGTGGTCGGCAGCTGGACAGCGACCGACAATGGCTGCTGTGAAGTGGTACTAGTGTTGCAGAGATGTTCCTGGGGTATATGTGGAGGGATTGCTGTGTATGATTCGAGTAGTAAGGTGGGATCAAGTCCTAGGACAGCATTATCAAAGTGTACCAATAATAAGGCTTCTAATTGGGAGCGATCCGATACTCTTGTAGACGGAAAAATTATGGATGTTCTTCTACCTCAGGGGTAGGTAAATGAGCAATTTCTCTCTCCATTTTAAAATCAGTTTTAACTTTAATTTATGGCATCCTTTCTTGGAATAAGGCATAAGGCCAAGTTAACTGAACCACTTAGGACAAAGTTGGTTATAGACAACGGCCCTACCATGTACTTCTCGGAGTTCTGCTTTTGCAAAGTTATATCCACTTTGTTTTTGCGTGGCCGGCTCTTATCCATCGGTGGAGGGAACTATCAGCCGTTGCCAGCGGGGAAACGAAACGTAGGATATTCAAGTTGTTATACAGCGGCACTTAGGTGTGGTTTCCACTGAGGGTCAAGTGACAAGGATAGATCTCTCTCCTGCCTGGCCGTTCTCCAGCGAGGGCGCAGTAATATAGCATTAGAGGTACTTGATTCCACAAGTGGAAGAGTTCCTACAGTGTTTTTGGGTGCACCCGATGATCTACCTCTGGCAGATCTCGGTTTTCCTCTTAGAAAGTGTGCATTTGCATTTGTGGCGGTTTTACATGGTAGCCAGCTTCACCTTAAAGTGTGAGCAATGCAAGCTTAGAACACAAGTAACTTAAGGGTCTAAAAGGGGTTTACTAAGCTAGGATAAAGAACACAGAGTTAAAATATTAATACAATACGTTTTAATGATTATTACGTATTTTAAAACACGTGGCTGCACACTCTCCTGAAAGTTAAAATTCCAAAAGTAAATTAAACTTTAAATAAATTAATGGAAAATAAATGTTTAAGTCCAGGTGAAGGCAACTTGCATAAAATGCAAATATATTGTCTGGTGTGGAATTACAAAAGGCAAAATTTAATTTAAACAAAAAGCCAGTTAGTCAAAACCTAATTGAATTGAGGAGGGTTTTCCAAAAGGACCTAATGGAGTTAGCGAAGGAGCGGGCGGGGTGTTCGTCCAAGTGAAGACGTCGGCGGCTCTTCGGAACTGCTGGAGTCTCAACGGCTACTGGTACTTCTGTGGTCACCGGCGCGGGGTAAGGATCTCGGTACCTGGCTAACACCCTCGACTTTCGCAGCAGTGAGAGGTGCTGCAGACTGCCCTGATGCCTGCTCTGGAACTCCTTTTTACACTAAAAACTACAGCTTGGTGGTTCTCAGAAGGGTGAAGAGGGATTCATCCTCACTGCAAGGGGATTAGAAGCTCTGACATCACGCATGGGTACATGGATCCATATCTGTTTGGCACGAAGGCAATGACATATCTGAAATCTTGGACTTGCGGAGGCCATGATTCTCCACTGCGATGTGTGCTGTCCTTCAGCGGCACGGTATTGACACTAACAACCGTCTTGAAGGGAGCAGGAGATCTGGTAGACCGTAAAATCTACGATGAGGGCATTGACTTGGCGACTTCTAGCTGAGACCACGTGTTAAACGTCCAAGTATGGATGTGTCCCGCCTCCATTACTGTTATGAGGTGTGACATGCCTTCCAAAATATGGCAAAGTCGTTTCGTAGCGGGCACTTTCTAGAAGTACAGGATGCATCATGCGTCACATGTAGCATGCAGATTGGCAAGACCAGCATTTATTCTTACATGGACTATTTGCCAGTGAATTGTATTGAGGTTAATGAAGGGAACGTAAGCCAGTTGTTAAACGAGTATAATATGTGATGCTTGGAAAATCACTTATACTCCATTATAGTGAGCATTTTTTTTTTTTTTTTACTTTGTATTATCCACCTACTAAACCATCAGCCATATCCCATAAGAAAAATGTTTCCCTGTTGTGGCTCCCATGCAACAATCAATAAAAAGCAGAAAATGAAATGAGGCCCTAGGATTGTGACGAAGGCTAGATGCTGTCGCTAGGCTTCCTTAGGGAACATGCGAGACACCACACATACACGTGCATGCACACGCATGCGTGCAAGCAAGCAAGCACACTCATGCACGCACGCAAACAAGTAAGCACGCACGCACTCTCACATAAAAACATCCTATGTCAATCTCCTCCATCAGATTCTTTTCTGTCATTTTACAAAGAAAATACACATGTTAGTGATTTTCTTAGTACCTGTTAACAGTTTCCAACACAGTGAATATCATCAGCAAGCATTCACAGTGACTATTATCAGCAAGTAATCACAGTGAATATCTTCAGTGAGCATTCACAATGACTATTATCAGCAAGCAATCACAGTGAATATCTTCAGCGAGCATTCACAGTGCATATCAATGAGCAGTCGCAGTGAATATCGCCCGTGAGCATTAACGGTGAAAGGTGGACGACGGAAGTTTTGGGCTGAAAGTCTGCACACCTACCTAGCGAGAGCATTTGGTAAAGAACTTCTGGCGGTGGCAGCCTCTGAAGCTGCTGGTTCGCAGTGCTGTAGCTTCTGGAGTTCTTGGAGAAGAGCTGGAGTACAATAGAGCACCCCAGTATACGAGGTGGTGAGGCAAGCTACTGGAGAAGATAACTGGCATCTTCGGCCGCACACTCTCTTTTATTGTGTGTCTGGCCTGTCTTTGCCTAGACTGGAGTGAGAGGTGTTGACGTCTGGCTCATGACGTCACTCGTGTGCGAGGCTGGGTTGGGGTAGTTGCCCTCTCTGCCTGGCGCTCTGGTTCGGGCGGCTTCGATTGTGCTCGGCATGCTTTGTGGCAAGTTGTGGTCAGTGACTTTTGGCGTTCTTCGTGCACTTCAGGGAGATTGGCAAATTTCTTGACAGCTTATGTAACTTCCTTTCCACGTGTCTAGAATCGCTCTCCACAACAAGGGTGATGGTAACAGCACTTATGAATGGAATTGCTTGGTTTAATTTCACGTGTCTATTATTGCTCACTTAGTTGGGAGCGATCCTGCAGGCATTCATGAAATGCTGTCTGGGTTCGACCCTTCCTCTGGTTACGTAAAATTATGTGAGGTAGATGAGTTATAGTCGTTTACTAACTAATTGTTGAGAGTGGCATGTGTTAAGACACGGATAAAATTTTTACAAATTTTTATGAATATTCCATCCAAAGCCTTGATAAACTATATTAGCCAAGAAAATTGCCGAAAATTGTCATGTCTTCAGAAAACAACTTTGGATCTACATTTTAATACGTTCCCACATTTTTATACCAACGATGCTATTAGAAAAGTTTTATGTTTTTTGGACGATAGTTTTGGTGTATTTTAAAGATCCATTGTATATTTTGGTAAGTTTAGTAAATTAATTTTTTGGATTTTCAGTGATAGTCGTGACCTAGGTTGTGATTTGTTAATTGGCATTTTGACGTAAAAAAATGGACAGTAAAACTTGTCTTAAAATTAATATTATGTTCATGATACGTCTTTTATATGCTATGCAATATCTCAGTGATATAATTTCAAGTAGTAACACTCTGTAAGAGAAATTCATTTTCCCATTTAGGGTAATGTGATTATTTTCTCTTTTGACTTTCAGCAATAACCGAAATGGATAAAGTGTGCACTTATATGGATCTAGCAAGGCTGCCTCCCAGGTGATTCTCGGTCTGGAGGCGGGAGTCTATCCTCATAGGTAGACTCGGTAAATGTGTTTCTGCCTGATGACAGGAGGATTACTTTCGCTCTCCCATGAGGAGAGACGGTGGGTATTGTGCTAATGATGGCCGTCCATTGTCTGTATGACTGGTACTTGCTGGCACTAAAGTGCACCGTTTCCGCTATACCAGCTCGTCTGCCGCCCCATCACCCCACGTAGCCGCAAGAAACAATGAGTACCATTGTAAATACTCTTTACCGTGTACAAATCCGTTCCAGAGGACCAATGTTTTTACTGCTGCATCAAATAATTACGTGAATTGTATTCTGATTTATAGGCACAATTAAATCACTGGATTTGCACATGTTTTCATCACTTTAGGAGCATACGGCCACACAACACGTCTGTCTTCCTCCAGACTATCATCAGGGTGTCCCTACATTTCTCTAGCTGGGCTGCTGTTCTCTCCTCTCTTCTAGGGGTTGAATTGCTGGTCAACTGACCATGAACAACCCCCCTTGTTGTTGAACAAGAAACTGGCTCTTGATGTCTCAGCCCTGCAGACCACAAACCACCACCACCATTAAATTTCAACACCCACCCACATAGTCAAAATGTGTGCCTGTCATGAGTTTTTAGCTCTAGTTATTATTCTTCATGGGTTATTTCAATAAATAAGTGTTATACATCCAGCGTCTGTAACTGTGATACAAATGTAACTTATTTTTATTTACTAGTTATTAAATTACAGAAATAAGTACGGTACTGCATGGCAAATTTTTTGAGTAATCTACACAATGTATGAAATCATTTAAAATAAGGTACCCTTTAGTAGTTAAGAGACTGATTTCAGGCTTCTAAAGTAGGGGCTATCTAAGACAGTTTAAGGGTCACTTAATTTGGTGAAAATGTCCGCAACCACTGCTCACCAGACTAAAATGTGTCACCACTCACAGCCTGATGAAGTTGGCTTAACCAGCCAGCCAGCCAGCCAGCGAAATGTTGCTCAACAGTGCATCCACATGGAAAATGTGTTGTCTGAATTCTGTTTGTGTGTGTGTGTCCACTAGTACTACCCTGTGACTACTGTACATTCTGTCCACTTGTACTGCCCTAAGAGTACTTTACTTTCTGTCCAATTTTACCACCCTGCGAGTACTGTACGTTCTGTCCACTAGTAACCCCCTGCGACTACTGCATACTGCAAGTTCTGTCCACGTGTAATGCCCTGTGATTGCTGTACATTCTGTCCACTAGTACAGCTATGAGACTACTGTACGTTCTGTCCAATACCACCATCCTGCGAGTACTGTACGTTCTGTCCACTAGAACTGCTTTGCAAGTAGTGGACGTTCTCTCTACCAGCACTACCCTGTGACTACTGTACACTGTGCCCGCTAGTACTGCCTTGTGACTACTGTACATTATATCCTCTATTACTGCCCTGTGACTACTATACGTTGTGTCCGCTAGTACTGCCCTGTGACTACTGTACGTTCTGTCCACTAGTACTGCCCTGTGACTACTGTACGCTCTATCCACTAGTACTGCCCGGTGACTACTGTAGTAGGTTCTGTCCACTAGTACTGCCCGGTGACTACTGTAGTAGGTTCTGTCCACTAGTACTGCCCGGTGACTACTGTAGTAGGTTCTGTCCACTAGTACTGCCCGGTGACTACTGTAGTAGGTTCTGTCCACTAGTACTGCCCTGTGACTACTATACGTTGTGTCCGCTAATATTACCCTGTAACTACTGTATGTTCTGTCTACTAGTACTGCCCTGAGATTACAGTACATTCTGTCCACAAGTGCTGCCATGCCTGTACAGTACATTCTGTCCACTTGTACTACCCAGAGGATACTGTACATTCTGTCCAATAGTACTGCCCTGTGACTATTTATCGTGCTGTCCTCTTGTACCGCCTTACGAGTACTGTACATTCTGTCCAATAGCACCTTCCTGCAAGTATTGTAGTTTTGTCCACTAGTACTGCCCTCCAACTACTATACGTTCTGTCCACTAGTACTGCCCCGTAACTACTGTATGTTCCGTCAACTAGTACCACTCTGTGACTGCTGTTTGTTACTAGTACCACCCTATGAGTATTATGTATGTTCTGTCTACTAGTTCCACCCTGTGAGTACTGTACATTCTTTCCTCTAGTACCACTTTGTGACCTCTAATACCACCCTGTGACTACTATATTCTGTCCACTAGGTCTGTCCTGCAAGTACTATACGTTCTGTCCACTAGTACCTATCTTCTAGTTTTGTATGTTCTGTCTACTAGTACCATTCGGCAACTACTGTATGTACTGTCCGCTAATACCACCCTGCGAGAACTGTTTGTTCTGTCCGCCAGTACCGCCCTGCGAGTACTCTACATTCTGTCCACTAGTACTGCACTGTTACTATTGTACGTTTTGTCCACTAGTACCACCCTGTGACTATTTTTCGTTCTGTACACATGTACCACCCTGCGACTACTGTACGTTCTGTCCTCTAGTACCTCACTGCAAGTATTGTACATTCTGGCTACTAGTACCGTCCTGCGACTACTGTACGTTCTGTCTGCTAGTACCACCTTGTGACTACTGTATAATCTGTCCACTAGTACTGCCATGCGACTACTATAAGTTCTGTCCACTAGTACTGCCCTGTGACTACTGTACGTTCTGTCCACTAGTACTGCCCTGTGACTACTGTACGTTCTGTACACTAGTACTGCCCTGTGACTACTGTACGTTCTATGCACTAGTACTGCCCGGTGACTACTGTAGTAGGTTCTGTCCACTAGTACTGCCCGGTGACTACTGTAGTAGGTTCTGTCCACTAGTACTGCCCGGTGACTACTGTAGTAGGTTCTGTCCACTAGTACTGCCCGGTGACTACTGTAGTAGGTTCTGTCCACTAGTACTGCCCGGTGACTACTGTAGTAGGTTCTGTCCACTAGTACTGCCCGGTGACTACTGTAGTAGGTTCTGTCCACTAGTACTGCCCGGTGACTACTGTAGTAGGTTCTGTCCACTAGTACTGCCCGGTGACTACTGTAGTAGGTTCTGTCCACTAGTACTGCCCTGTGACTACTGTACGTTCTGTCCACTAGTACTGCCCTGTGACTACTGTATGTTCTGTCCACTAGTACTGCCCGGTGACTACTGTACGTTCTGTACACTAGTACTGCCCTGTGACTACTGTACGTTCTGTACACTAGTACTGCCCGGTGACTACTGTAGTAGGTTCTGTCCACTAGTACTGCCCGGTGACTACTGTAGTAGGTTCTGTCCACTAGTACTGCCCGGTGACTACTGTAGTAGGTTCTGTCCACTAGTACTGCCCGGTGACTACTGTAGTAGGTTCTGTCCACTAGTACTGCCCGGTGACTACTGTAGTAGGTTCTGTCCACTAGTACTGCCCGGTGACTACTGTAGTAGGTTCTGTCCACTAGTACTGCCCGGTGACTACTGTAGTAGGTTCTGTCCACTAGTACTGCCCTGTGACTACTGTACGTTCTGTCCACTAGTACTGCCCTGTGACTACTGTATGTTCTGTCCACTAGTACTGCCCGGTGACTACTGTACGTTCTGTACACTAGTACTGCCCTGTGACTACTGTACGTTCTGTACACTAGTACTGCCCGGTGACTACTGTAGTAGGTTCTGTCCACTAGTACTGCCCGGTGACTACTGTAGTAGGTTCTGTCCACTAGTACTGCCCGGTGACTACTGTAGTAGGTTCTGTCCACTAGTACTGCCCGGTGACTACTGTAGTAGGTTCTGTCCACTAGTACTGCCCTGTGACTACTGTATGTTCTGTCTACTAGTACTACCTTTTGAGTACTTTACATTCTACTTGTTCTTATAGAATTAGTAGTGTAGCAGCTTATTCCTGCCATATCTGATTGTTTGCATGTTGTTTTTTCTGCCATTTTGTCTCTGTCCTCAGTGTGTAACTTTTGTATTTTACTTTTCTATGTATTTTTACTGTTGTTTCTTGCTTTTTTGGGCATATAGCATCTCACCACGCAGTCTCTTCGTACTTAGTGCATGTTAAGGCAATTTATCCACTATTCATATTACGTTATCAGTACATTCACGTGTGCTGCACGAGTGAATTTTGTCAACAGATCATGAGGTTACACAATTTCTGGCTCCACAAATTTTCTTATGCTAAAATTTATCCGCTGCTATGACTAGCACAACTTTTTTGCCAACATGTCTCAGTTTAGGCCTATATCTGAGAAGCCTACCATCAAAATTGCAGCTTGTAGCCATGCCACCCAAAGGCAGGGTGCTGGCACCAAAACTAGCATATAAACACTCATTTGCCTTGATTGAACTCCTTCAAGAACAGTATATTTCAGTAGCTAAATATCACATCACTTACCTACAATCAAATTGCTTAATTTGGCGAACTCTTTCTTTAAAAAATGGCAAAAATGACATCACGTTTACTCCTCCATCCACCTAGGACCTCCTTCCACTGCCACCTTCTCGTACCTTTGAACATTTCATGGGTACTGATTATATTATGAAAAATAGATGGAATGCACAAGTATTAGCACTCATGGGTGGACATACAAAAGTCAGGGAAAAAAAATTTCCCTGCCGATGCATGGTTGCTTGCTAGTCCTTGTTCTTCAGGTGGCATGTGCTGTTACGTACTTACGAACTGTATTGAAAGGAAACAGAGAAACAATTGTCAAGTTCATGTTGCTAATTAATACTGCTACACCTTGCTGCACACACAAGGCGACACAACAAATATCAAATGCTCCAAATTCCAAAAACTGCGATAAATCGCTACAGCAGAGAAAAAGCATAAGGATATCATAAGACAGAGTTTAAACACACTATTAAATCAAAAACATGTATGGTTTGGCAGAAAAAAAAAATATATATATATATATAATATGAGAGAGAGAGAGCACTATTATTTCTCATAACTTCTTTAGCACTGAGGCATAATTCTTTCCCCTATTGTTGGTTGTCAGATGACCTCAGCTCCATCCTTATGTTTAGCATTGTAGAGATAGGATTTATTTTACAGTTACTCACCACGTGAGCTGAGATTGTACTGTCTTACCATTTAAGCTTGTTTTATTCACTGGCCCCCCCATAGAGTTATGAGTACAGGGCGAGTTCATTTAAGCTCCGTTAGATAGCACTAGTTGGTTTATTGTTCGTCTTTGCTTTCCATGTCACCAGTTGTCCTCATGACTATGGCGAATCAGCAGCAGCCACAGCTTGATTTTTAGTTTAAAAGCAGATCTTGTTCATACCTTTGGGGCACTTGGTTTTTGTCTTTAGCACTCGCTACTCAGAATAACTCGCCCACCAATCTAGCACTAACTGCTCAGACTCACCCTGTTCTCTAACTTCATGCCAGCACTCGTTGCTTGGCATACATCAAGCCTAGTTACATCAGTGATTCTGACAACACTGTGACATCAGTCAGACAACTTTCTCTCTCTATGAAGATCTCAGCTAACTCCCACCTCCTCAGCATGGACATGTTCGAGACAGGTAACTCCTCTCTTACAGTCCTTAGGTCTCCTCCTGCCTATTTACGCTTAGTCTCCCAGCATCACACCCAGCTAGACATACAGTCACTAACCACGAGAACCACGCCAACAATATGACCAGAAGTTTGCTTAGCACACACTTCATACTCTGCTTAACACCGGTTGCCTCTACCGGCTAATAAGACATAGAGAGAGCTTTCCGGCCATTCCCTTTGTGCTGATGGCCAGAGCGAGTACGTCATCACAGTTGTTTCCATTCGAAGGAGTAAATGAGAGCTTAAACTTGATCCTTGATACTACCTTTCCTGTAGACTTTGTATCTAGCTCCCAGCTGACAGGTAATTGTGGGTAAGTTACTAAAGTGCATCGGCACCCTCTTTTGGTGCCCACACTCACTAGCACGGCCAGTCTTTCTGTCTACTTCATATGTGGAATGAGGGTATCACACAGTTACGCTGCCGTCAGCCAGTTTGTCAGTTCGTGTTCATCAGTCTCACCACTGCGGTCCCTGCCAAGAGAGGTGGGTGTTGAGGAAGCCATACCAATGTGTCAGTCCCTAGACGAGTATGGCCCGACTTCAAGTGCGAACTGCAGTACACGCCAGGTGCTGGAATAAGGTGCCCACGACTCTACGACCTACGCGTGGTCTTACACGTAATTGGGAAAACAAGGAGACTGCCCTCCATTCCTCGACGGGAAGGATGTACTGTGTTACCAAATGCCCTATTCCAAAAGGTATGGCCTTGCTTGCTTCTGGACGCCTACACAAGTTTTCACCATCTATCACCAAACTTAATCGTAGAGAGCAGGTCCAAGCTGTGCGACACCTGCATTACCCAGTGGCACCGTCAATCCCTACTCACCTCTTCAGTGACCCTACCCGCACAGGACCTACTGAGATTCCCCTGTGGACTGCCTCTTGGCATCATCTATTGTTAGAGACATGATTTTGTGGTAAATTGCGATAAAACAAAATAACACCATGAAATACCGATATCCCACAAAATTAGCTGATTTTATTTTTATCTGAGTATGATATGGTGGCAATGATGGAGTAACACAGGTTCAACTGCTGCTGTTTGAGGCAATAGTTGTGCCATTCTTATTCCAAGAACTAAACTGACAGGCTGTTTACTTAACAACCAGAAATAACAGGAGGGTGGGAAAAGGTGTCCTGCTGCGAGATAATCATCTATGGGAAGAGGAAAGTGTATGGAAGGGGGGAGGGAGGGGGAGAGAGAGAGAGAGTTGCCGCTCCCAACCCACTGTTGTGGCCGCCTGCTGTGAGATAAGAGATAATCATCTGCCGGTTGCCAAATTACCAGCTTTGCAGGGGTTGCACAGATGCTCCAAATTGTTATTTCAGTATTTCAAATCTTTTAAAAGCAATATTAAATGTGATATTAATTACTTGGCAAATAACAGTGCTTCAATTTTACTCTCAGTAAAATAAGGGTGTGCTGAATTTAAACACTATACATACGAATAATTTTTAATTTTCTGAATATAAACAAAGTTGACTTATGTTGAGAAATGTGGTACACAACCTTGTAGATTTAATATTTTCTATGTGATAAGTTTAAAACAAACAGTTTGTTGCCCTGACCAAAGATTAAAAATATATTACTAAAGTATTCTTTGAGTGCCGCTTTTGTTCTCCAATTTCGAAGAATTTATGTGAAATTAAAATTAACCTATTATTTTGTATGTTCACTTAAAGCATAAAATAGTACATACAGTTAGTGCGACACTGACTTTAACATAGATGACCATCAGCTTTCCAAAATACTTTAGTGCTAGTAGAAGTTTTTCAGTTCATTGTTTCAAGTGTTCTTGGCTGCATACAATATATTGTAATAATAAATCATGAAAGTATTCAAATATTCTTTTATAACATAGTCTCTTCTAATGTGGGTATCTGTATAGAGCATCGGCAGTATTGGCTTACAAAAATCTGTATCTGTAGAATCTGCAAAAGTTGCATCTGCCCAGCCCTAATTTAAATTTTCTGGCTTTACTTAATGTAATTTTTTATTTGAAATACTTTATGGTAATTGACTGATTGTGATATGTGACTTTTCAACATTTAGGAGAGAAAGCTATTACTTAAATTAGTTTTCTTTTAATAAGCTAAATAAGTGCAGACATGGTTTATTGTGTATAGGTCTGAAATAAAGACTGTTTGAATAAACTATTTGTACTGGTATCTGGAGTATCTGTGTAACCAGAATTGGTAACTTTGAGTATCTGCTAAATTTGGTATCGACCCAGCCATAATTTAAATCCAGAGGTATATAATGCATATAATTGGTGTTTAAAAAAAAACCCAATAACACTGAAATGTTCTTAAAAATAAAACCACAAAATCTTGCCTCTACCAATAGGATACCTGACATGCTCTGTCTTGCTCCCTCGCCAAAGCCTGCGACACGCCAACACTCACCTGCGCTGCCTGTTGTAACACATCCAAACCCAGTGATCCATTGCCCAGGCACACAGAAATGGGTGGGAGCTCCCAAATACCTGATTGCAGTAAAAGTCATTGATTTTGTGCCCTGCCAACAGCCAACCAGGCCAGTTCTATATAGCAGGTGCATTACAGCACCCCGTCATGACTAGACTCTAGACATTACAGCCAACCAGGCCAGTTCTATATAGCAGGTGCATTACAGCACCCCGTCACGACTAGACTCTAGACATTACAGCCAACCAGGCCAGTTCTATATAGCAGGTGCATTCCAGCACCCCGTCACGACTAGACTCTAGACATTACAGGCGTGCTTGGTCTAGCTTCTGGCAGAAAACTGCAGGGAATCTATTCATTGGTGCAATATCAGCACACCCATCATAAGTCAGCTCAAATTTTAAAAACACCTTAACACATAAGGCTACCATTAAAATTATACTACAGCCGACTCTCAATCTATGGTTATTCAGGGGACTTTCAAAAAATGCCCGTACGTGCGGGATTTCAGTACATGCGATTCCTGCAATAAAATACAACTTCTAACCTTGTAAAACTTTATGTTGAGTGCATTAAGAGCTGTACATTGTCTGATTATAAAATGTAGCAAATAAGCACAAGTAAATGGGAATTTTAGAAAAAATTTTATTGTAAATAATACATTAAAAAACATTTTACCTTACTCATTAAAATAAAAAAAAGGTCTCAAAATACAGTATATAATTGATTGTAATCAGACACCAAATGCAAGCTGACCTACAACTTACAAACCCTCTGAAAATAAAAATTATGAGATAGAATGTTAGACAAATTTTGAATATGCTGCGTGCACTCGTTCAGCTAAGACCTCACGGAGAAGTTATCGATCAGGCAGTGATTACACAGCGGCTCTGGTTAGGAGGGAGGGGTGGCGGTGGGAGTATTACAGCTCCACGCCGCTCTGGTTAGGAGGGAGGGGTGGCGGTGGGAGTATTACAGCTCCACGCCGCTCTAGTTAGGAGGGAGGGGTGGCGGTGGGAATATTACAGCTCCACGCCGCTCTGGTTAGGAGGGAGGGGTGGCGATGAGAGTATTACAGTTCCACGCCGCTCTGGTTAGGAGGGAGGGGTGGCGGTGGGAGTATTACAGCTCCACGCCGCTCTGGTTAGGAGGGAGGGGTGGCGGTGGGAGTATTACAGCTCCATGCCGCTCTGGTTAGGAGGGAGGGGTGGCGGTGGGAGTATTACAGCTCCACGCCGCTCTGGTTAGGAGGGAGGGGTGGCGGTGGGAGTATTACAGCTCCATGCCGCTCTGGTTAGGAGGGAGGGGTGGCGGTGGGAGTATTACAGCTCCACGCCGCTCTGGTTAGGAGGGAGGGGTGGCGGTGGGAGTATTACAGCTCCACGCCGCTCTGGTTAGGAGGGAGGGGTGGTGGTGGGAGTATTACAGCTCCACGCCGCTCTGGTTAGGAGGGAGGGGTGGCGGTGGGAGTATTACAGCTCCACGCCGCTCTGGTTAGGAGGGAGGGGTGGCGGTGGGAGTATTACAGCTCCACGCCGCTCTGGTTAGGAGGGAGGGGTGGCGGTGGGAATATTACAGCTCCACGCCGCTCTGGTTAGGAGGGAGGGGTGGCGGTGAGAGTATTACAGTTCCACGCCGCTCTGGTTAGGAGGGAGGGGTGGCTGTGGGAGTATTACAGCTCCACGCCGCTCTGGTTAGGAGGGAGGGGTGGCGGTGGGAGTATTACAGCTCCATGCCGCTCTGGTTAGGAGGGAGGGGTGGCGGTGGGAGTATTACAGCTCCACGCCGCTCTGGTTAGGAGGGAGGGGTGGCGGTGGGAGTATTACAGCTCCACGCCGCTCTGGTTAGGAGGGAGGGGTGGTGGTGGGAGTATTACAGCTCCACGCCGCTCTGGTTAGGAGGGAGGGGTGGCGGTGGGAGTATTACAGCTCCACGCCGCTACTTGTCGCAGAGTGCCGACTCCACCTTGTGCGTGTGTCAAATGTCTGTCTTTTAAAGTAATTAATTATATTTTACTGCAGAGAAAACTTGGAGTTTTGAGACAAAAATAAATAAATAAATAATGTGATTATAATTTGATTTCTGCACTGTCTAATAATTAATCGTTCAAAACCATGTCCTCTGATTTTCCCTGTCGTAAGATACACTGCACTCGACTCAGTGCTTATCTACCCATTATTAGATGGAAAAAGGTGTCGAATAGGTCCTTACATTTTATCAGTTTATTCAAAAAAAGTGTGTCTATTGAAATAAATTAATATATATCTTCTGGCTCTCCCGCAGAAGTTACTGAAAATGAATTTTACACTAATAATACAAGTTGCTCGATGTTCAACCAATGAGTTAAATAAATATTACATTTTAAAATCATGTTCATTTTACGCCAGATACAATAAAACACCAACCTTAAAGAATAAATTACCTTTTATCACAAAAGAAAACATCTTTTCGAATAATAATTCCTTGTTAAAATGTTTTGCATTTTCAGGTGAAACCATTTGCTTTGAAATACATGTGATGTTAAGGGAAACAATTTTCAGCCACGTATAATCGTGATAAAATTACGTTCTCCAGGCACACTTTATTTGTTCTGCTGCCGGCGGGCGGCGTGTGGAAGGCAAACAAAGGGGGCGTAGCTGAGAGAGAGACAGGGCGTGTTTTATCTTTTGCTTGACAACTTCACCTCTCGGAGGCTGGAGCTGGACATGTAAGGGGAGGAAGGAAGGTGCGTGGCTGAGAAAGATAGAAAGAAGAATGAGAAAGTGGACGCTAGGTCGTTAAGCTCATTCCTATGGAGAACCACTTCTCCCCTCAGATGGGTAATGGGGAAGTAGCAAGCCAGTTGCGCGCCACGCCGCACGGCTGCAGTGTTGACAGACATGTTGGGAAGACAAGACATTAGACAACACGCCGCAGAGCAGTTATAAATAGCAGCACGTGTGACGTATTTCACTACCAGTTACTAGACGTTTGCATAAACAACCAGCTTAAAAACAATAGTTGCGGGAAATATTAGGTGAAGGGAGCTGAAATATACTTTGATCTATGTTCCATGTGATAAACGATACAAGCGGTTCATGTTAACATTATTTACTTAGGAATCTCGCCGGGACCACAACAAATTGTTACTTGATGTGGTTTATTCATACATGTGATAACGATAGATTGAGAGTCTACTGTGTATAGGAAAAACATACAAAAATCTATACTGCAAAAGTTTTGGTTAATACTGATATCCATAATTTTAAGAATACAAAGACCACACAATGGTCTGATATCTTCAAACAAAATGCTATTTCTTAATACTTTTACCACATTTCAATAACAATAGTTTTAACCTGGGTACTGTTACTATTAAACCCACAACGGCTGACAGGCAAATTTACGGGGAACAGAGTTTAGCCAGTGAAGGGATAGGGTACCTATGCACATGCAGCATGCCGCTAAGCTACAAACCTTAATCTCCGTATAATTAACAGTGTGTTTGCAGAGGCATGGTGAATATTTCTGTTTTTATAACGGTCAGCAGGGTTTTATACTATGATCAGGAGCTGCCAGCTGGGCCGTGCAGGCATTTGGAAGACGAGCCTAGCCACCACCACTTGTATCACTCACAGTATGCTCAGCTCTACTGTGCATTTTGTCTACTGTATGCCCATGCCATATGAAGTACTATTCTCTTCTTACAGTCAATTCTTTATTCTAAGACACTTCACGGTTCCTGAGAGAAGGTTCGTTATTCCAGGGGTTTTTGAGAACCGAGAGTTGACTACCTGTACTTGCTTTAACAGGTTGGTGGCATAATAGCTGTTGTACTGGTTGTGATATTTCAATAGTTAATGGCTGGACTGTTTAGCTACTCCCACTAGTGAGTCTTCCCTGTGCTGCAGATAGGAGATAGCTCTAGTGTTGTGCCAGTTCTAGCCCTTGTTCATCTCCCGTATCCTCTCACCTCCAGGAGCTTTGGCTTGCCCTGCTGCTGGTATTGTGTCAAGTGATGCAGTTCTTGCCGAGTCTGAGGGAGTCTCCCCGACCTAGTATGGCCGCGTGTCTGAGACGGCTGTTGACAAATTATTTTCTGTCTCGAGATGAGTGAATGTTTCTGCCTAGACATAGTTGTCCAGCAGCGCTGCAGTCACATTGATGCCTGCAGCGAAGGTAACGTATTTCCTAGGCATACAGGGCGTAGGGTGGACTCCTGGAGATATGGCTTCTACGTGTGTACCAGGGTCACTTGGCTGCCTTCCTCTCTAGCTCCATAGTTAACATGGGTGTGATGGTGGGTAGTTTGTATGATGTACTTGTGTGTCCCCAGGGGACTAGTGTTTGGCTAAGCTGACCAGTTGGCAGGGTGTATGATGCTCTCTTCAGTAGCGTGCTACAAACTGGTGTTGGTATTATACCTCAGGGTTGTGCTGTTGTTGGACATGTACACAGATACGTGATCTGCGATACGTGTCACTAGAGGTATGTTTTCATGGCCCTCCCTGAGCTAGGTAACATTCCACTTTAACAAACTGTTCCTTCATCTGTTCCTCATGTTTCCACGTTCTAATGTGGAACTGGCCGAGTGCTCAAAGGAAACAATGTGTTATTTGTTTGAAAGCAACATCATTAACAGAGGTTGAGACATGCCTAAAGTCACTGAACTTGTAATACAGTAGAACCTTACTGATACCACCCTCTACGGTTTCCAGAAATAAGCTCTTTATGACAGGTCAGTCACTATAGATATTTTGCAGTATTTTGAACTATTTTTGACGCAACCACTTTACATCAAAATTTGTGATTTGTTTTTGCATAAAGTCCATTTTATATTGTTTCTGACATAAAAAGTAACACTTTTTAAAGATTAACTACATATAAATTTATTTTAATAGACTTTTTCTTGAAAACGATGATTGATACCTGAGAGGTGCATATTTAGCCGTCCCCTTGTCTCCCAAAATGTTAAAAAAACATTGAGGGATGCAATGATTCTCCAATCATTTGAAGTCTTTGTTTAATAGCATAATATTAGTATAATTTTTACATAGAGTATAAATTTAATTCAATAGTCAGATTTCTTCCGAGTAAAATTATACCACAGGAGGTTATCTGCAACCTCTCTTGTTGGTTAACAATTACAAAAAGTGTAAGGTTGGAGAAAGTGTACTTTAAAGTTTTTCATGGCCTCTTACAGAAAAATCAGAGGATATTTTAACAAAACAATAATTTATACTAATAAACAGATGTCTTCTGAATAGAATGATACCACGAAAAAGGAGTGCAACCTGCTTTGTCGCCAATCACACAAACAATGTTACAGACAACTTACTTTTGCAGAGTGAAAATTTCATTTTGCTGGCCTTTGTCCAAAAAAATAACCATAATGTTTAAACAAAATATTAATAAACACTAAACAGACATCTTCCGAATAAAATTATACTAAATAAGGGTATTTGCAGAGGACGAGCACAATAGCAGGACTAACAAGTGACTGTAATGTCTATGAAACATTCAGCAGCCTGAGGGGTGAAGGGTGGGCGGTGTTGGCTACCCCTGGCTGCCCAGGGGAGTGCTGTGTGCCATACATAAAGTACAGTGCTCACTAAGAGAAATGCAAGGTGCAGTGACCAAAAAAATGCAACAAATTAATTTTTTGTACCAGTTCTCCGTAAGTGTTAAATTTTTTGGCCAAATTTTCCATGGTTCTTGAAAAGCGAGTGGTTACAGAACGACGGTTGCCATGGATGGGCTCGATACAGAGAGGTTCTGTTGTACATGAACGTAATGACCCACCCTCGCTCTGGGCAGTGCCTTCAAGTTGGCAGGCAAGTTAGATAAGTGGCAGGATACATGGTCACAAGTAGACAAGTGTGTGCGAATAGTGGATTTTGATATTTGGATATTTCTGTATTTGACACAATGTCTTCTATAATATTAATAAATGACTGCTACTCATCAGTTCAACTTCATCCCTGGTAGTTTGTCTACCGAGTCACTATACTGCCGCCTACAAGATTGTTGTATCTACCGGGCCGGGACAGACGTCCCAACAACAATTTATTACTTCACCCGATGAACCACCTAGACCATGCAAGAGGTCCGGGGCGAGTACAGCAGTGTGCTGCTGGATGCCGCCATGTGCAAGATGCCTAGATCCACCGCTCTCCACTACGCCGCAAGCACCAAGGATCTAGGTGTTGGGCTTGCATCTACTAACCCCCTCTCCAGACGCCCTAAGCCAGTGAAGGAAGGTATGGTCGAGGAGTATATAAAGAGATGCATCCCAGCCTCCTGATCGTCAGTTCTGCTTCAGTTCTCAATCGCCTCTCCTGAGCTCTTATCGCTCCAGCTATTGGTGCTGAGGCTCAAACCTCTCCTAGTACTTCACCACTCACCTCGTGGGGCTGAAGATCCTCTCTAACGTGACCTAAGGAAGAACCAGCAGTGTCGACAGCTTCACACTGGGACATGTTCTATCTCTTACGGACAACCTGAGAGTAGAGCTCGCTCCGAGGTTTAATAATACGCAACCAGCACCAGCTACTGCCTCTCCTAGTAATGTTGCACGGGGTGTGTTTCCAGTTTATGATAGGGTGTTTCACTTCTGCCTAGCCCGTTTGGAATTATGAGATAGTATTTCTATCATCTATATTTATTTCCTTAGGATCAATAAACACAGATCTTACCAGATCTCTTGACTTTCACTCCGAGCTCCTTCCTTGTGTCATTGAAGCTGGAGGACTCAGCAGGAGACTGGGTTTTGTTGTACTGAATTTAAACGCACAATACACCAGCACATCCTTGGAAGGCCACCCATTCTCTGCCCCGGCAGTGAACGGTAGAGCCACAAAATTAGGATACCGTTCCCTTGGAAGTTGGCTTGCCGGCTGGGTCCCCCCCCCCCCCCGGGGAGGGGAACTCCTTGAAGTCCGGGGAGACAAGTGACCACTGGACACTCACCTCACCATAATTAGAAGGCCACCCGTTCCATGCACCAAGTGGAAGGAATGGTAGAGCCACGACACTACACTAAGTATGCTCCTGGTGGGATTGGCATGCCGGCCAGGGTGGGCTCAGCTCTCACCGCTCACTTTGTGGTGCCGAGAGGATTGCGCAGGCTGAACTGCTGAGATGACTTGCCATACCTGTACCAAACGTCACGCCAGTGGATTTGTTCGAACCACTTACCAAAGTCGCGGAAGGATATCACCCCATAGTGCAGGAGGCACTGTTTGGCGAGAGTCCACCAGACCCACACACACGACCCTCCAGTCGCGTACTACCCAGGTAGTGGGAACAGGGGCAGTACTTCCACTTAACGAACCACCACGCCACCCTACTGCACCACAACCTAAACCTGCTCAACGCCGGGTGAAACTCATCGAACCCAACTTTGTACCAAATCATCGGCCAACCAGGTGCGTACTGTACACCGGGCAGACCCTAGTGCCCAGAACTGAATAACCGGCTTTAGACGTTGCTTAGCGTTTAGCAAGTCACCCAGGACAGGGACAGTAAACCAGCCAGGACTGTTATGTGTCAAATTGAATAGTACATTTTTTGATAACATGCAAATAGTTTCAAAGTCGAATACTGGTAGCTATCAGTAAATATTTTGTTCCAGTTATATTTAATTTATGTAATTATAATTTCACTGATCATACAATAAACTGTTCCACACAAAAAATACTGCATGTTCAAGTGCATCATTTTTACAGTTGATTTTCTGTTTATTGAGTATGCTCCAAAATGTAACCATTGATAAAAGTGCACCGTGTGTGTGTGTGTGTGGTTTTTTATATATATATATATATATGTATATATATATATATATGAATTTTTTGCGTGAAATATAGAAATATGACAGATACATGGTGACAGTACTATGTAACATGTATACATAGGCCCTTGGACTTTTCGCGATCGTGAATAAACAACGATAAATGCGAAATTTGGTGCAAAATTTAGTTTCCACGCAAAATATGGTATATCGGACTTTAATGCTCTAAAATAGTCACATTTTCTAGTATTATTTTGTTTACAGTTTTAAACAGCAAACACGCACTGGCATTTTAAAACTAGCACTGAGTTACTGTTTTCCTGTAAATATTATTAAGTCATGATTCCGTACAAACACAACAAATTCTGACTGATTTCTCCCCTACAAAACATTTGAGACAGAAAATTTGTATTATTATGGTGCAGTGTTTAGAAATATATGTAGCACAATTACCATTCCGCAGATGGTAACATGATTTAATAAAGCAAAACCACAGCAACATGTTTCACAAAATGGCATCTATCAATGTGCGCTTGTGGCATGGCAGTGGCGAGTGTGCAGACAATGTAAGGTATCATTCTCTTTTACAGCAGCAAAATTATTTTCTTATGTACGGCTACTGTGGCCAAGCTCCAACATGTTTACATTTTAAGCTGTATTCACAACAGAGTGTCGCGTTGCTGTGCATCGCGTCCGGCACTCACCGCTAGTGATAAGCATTATTTGCATCTTCCCAAAAGAGTGATGTTCTTATGCTGGCCATTGGCAAGAGAAACTGTGCTGCCTCTTTTATCCAGCAAGGAAGCTTGCAATGAAATGCTAAAAACAAACTAAATGCAGTGAAGTTTCCTGCCACTTAGTAAGTAAAATTGTTATTTTTTAGTGATATACACTTTTATTTAAAAAAAAAAGTATTATGTTGACGTGTACCGCTTGCGTGTATAATATATACAAACGACGACGACGACTCATCTGACTCACGTATTTCTACTTCACCCGAGAGAGAGTCAAACCTGCCAATATATCACACAAGTGTCTTGGATCACCACAACCATGGACGGCTATTCCAAACACGTGGAAAATAAGGTTGCACAAGCCAGTGAGTTTGCACCCCCCCCCCCCCCCAACGTTATCCTCTACCCCGCACAGAGCCAACAAGCTGTCCACCACCTTGGGCAAAGGGTAGCTACCCCCACCCCAGCCTCGCTACCCCCACCCCAGCCTCGCACAAGGGCATCATGAGCCAACGTCACTCCTCCCACCGTGGCCCGGCGCTACACCTGTCCTTCGGACTATAAAAGTCGGTGCATGACTGGGCTCGCAAGTTATTTCCTTTTCCAGTAGCTCGCTTCTTCACTTCGTGTGGCTGGGGCTTTCTACTGCTTCACAGTCTCTAGCAGCCACCAGAGGCTGCTACCATTGATGCCACCAGAAGCTCTTCTACAGCCTGCAATTACCAGAGGCTTCATTGTCGACAGCCACCAACTACCAGAAGCTCTTCGTCTTCTCTCCACACCTGCTGCTGCTCCTACTGGACCAGCAGCAGCCTCTACTTACTGGTAGTGGCAACTGCACCCACTACTATTAAAGTAGTGGCACCCCTTTTTTCATTTGTCTCGTCTAGACGCCCCTTGTATGGAGTAGCTGCAACTGATTTTTTTTCATAGCCGTCAATGCGCTAGATATCTTGGGTAGCTTAGCAACAGGTCACATACACCTGTCAAGCGTAGGTTACTTTCATACTCACTTTCTACTTGACTGGCTAGGTAGCACACGTCACTTGTATTTATTACGTCTTTTTAATACAGTTTGTTCCTTTCCCTACGAGTATGTGTTCTGCAGGTATTTCATTTGACCACGAGAAACATATTACTGTATGTCGTCAACCGAGACCAGGTTTTTCATATAGTACGAACCATAGAGTAGGACTGCAGAGGACCATCAGGAATCCTTACGTCTATGACATACACCAATCTATGGCCACCCATTCCAGACATTTGGGGATAGTAACTCATAGGGGCTAGACAGGCTCTTTGAGTTGTATCCTACCAGAGTGCTTATCATGCCGGCCAGGATATTTGCTTGAGTTTGATTGCTTACCTTTGTTGCGACCTACACCCAACAGTATTAGCGAGGCAGCCCACACAGTTCAACACTCTATGCAGGGTGGCAACCGATCCAGGAAATCCAAGAAAAAGTCTGGAATTCCCAGGGAAAACCTGGAAATTGTCTGGAATTTTGTCCATCTGTAGGGACCACCCCCCCCCCCCCCCCCGGGCATTTTTAGTTTCGTCGTCGAATACTGTGATGATAGGTTGGGGTAGTTTTACGTTAACAATCACTTGTTAACATTGCACAACATTCTTTTCTGGCCGTAGTAGTTTTCCCACGCCAAGTGAAATTACACTCTGGAGAGGAATGTCGGCAGGCATATCTCATCTTACCTCTTTTAATGTTTAGGTCACACCGCTTGCTTTTTTTTTTTTCAGTGTTTGTGTGTAATTTGCTGCGCGAGGGAGTGATCACCTTGACTAGGTATTCATCTAGTTATGAATCGTGGGCTTCAGAAGACACTATAGATAGAGGCAGTGCGCTGTGCAAAATATGTGTTAAAAGTTTAAATAGATACAATGGGCAGGGGAGCACTCAAAGCCACATAAAATCTAAACTGCATCAAAAAATTCTTGCTGATAACTCGAGAAACTTGTAAGTTACTGCATTCTTTTCTGCACATATGAACCAAGCCACAACCAGTTCTTCTTGCAGAAAATGTGAGTAACAATTGCTTGTAGTATTTTTTTACTGCTGTGTGTGTTATTCGTCCCAAATGTTTCACTTGATTTTTTAACATATATGCTAACGATGTAACATTCCCTTAACTTAATTTAACTGTAGAAGTTTACATCATAGCTTTAATTGTCACCCACCCGGCACAATAGGAAGCTACGAGTCTGCAACGTCTCGCGACTGCTTACTGCTAGACTGTTCGTAGCTTCACTGTAATCATTGCTTGCCTCCCGTGTCGCTGGTAATGATACTTCTCTCCATTGTCGGCGTCGTATGGTCAGAGACGGGAATGTTGCCCACGTTACTAGTTTTATTTAATCGGCAAATGACTTCCGAATAAAATGACAGGGCCAGGTGAAAGTGTATTTTACCATCCCCTTGTCTCGATGTTAAAACACTAACATAGCATACATACATACATACATAGACTCGCAATTAGGCTACCGCCTGGTGGCAAGCTCTCTCACCTCTCCTTCATCCAACGAACTCCTTTTCCACTCCCTTCCTGAACTTACCAACCCCTCTCACAGATACCAATTCCTCCCTCAAGACATTCCACTCCCTCACAGACCTCACAAGCATGGACTGCCTACCCCGCTCCGTTCTCCTCCACACTCTCTGAAGCTTCTCACTTTGTTTCCTCTTCCTCTAAACACCCCCTTACTTAGCTTGCAGTGTAGCCCTCCCCTTCCCTCCCTCTTCTTTCACCACCCTGTACATTCCTGACTAACCGTTCAACTTAACTCCTATCCTTCAATGAGCTCCGCCCCATTTCTTTCATCATCACTGATAGCCTATAGTTCCCTTCTTCCTAACCATCTTGCCCCTGCCTTCTCCACCTACCCTTCATCCATCTTGCTGCCCTTCTCTGCACCTTTTCCAGTTCTCGCACCTCTACGTCCACATGGGATCCATACTGCTGCAACATATTCTAACACTGGCTGTATCATTGTGCCATACGCCTTCTCCTTCACATCACAGCTGACTCCATTCAGCACCCTTCCCAGCATACCCAGAGCCCTTCTTCCCTTTGCAACCACACTCTCTACCTGTTTTTTCCACCAGAGGTCTCCCTGCAGTACAATCCCTAGATACTTATATTATGCTGCTTCTTCTATCTCTTGTCCCTCCCATCTGTACATGTCCTTGTTTATCACCTTCTTCCTTTTAAACCTCACTATTTTAGTTTTTCTTATATTTATCTTCATTTTATTTTTCCCGGTCCACAACCATATCTTATCATTGTCCGCCTGCAAATATCCGCCCCCTCCTTCTCCCACTTCAGCATTCACAACATAATTGTCTGCAAACAATCTTATTTTTGCCCTAATCCCCAAACCCATGTCATTTACCATTATGGTAAATAACAAAGGACCCAGCACGCTTCCCTGTGGTACCCCTGATGTAACCTCCTCTTCCTCCAATATTATCCTCCCCCACTTTCACCCTCTGTCTTCGCCCTCTGAGGAAGTCCCCTATCCATTACACTACCCTCCTGTCTGGTATCAGCGCCTCCACTTTCCTCATCAATTTCCCATAGGGCACCTTATCAAATGCCTTCTCAAAATCTATGAAGCAGGCATCCAACAGCTTCCCCTCATCAACTACCTGCACCAGATCCTCTAATAACCCAGCCAGCTGTGTCTCACATGAGTATCCCCTCCTGAAACCATGTTGTGACTCCTCCAACCAATTCCTATTGTTCATAACCCTAACCATATATTGCACCACCAGCCTCTCCAATACATTTCCCATACTTGATGTGAGACTCACCGGTCTGTAGCTGCTAGGCCTCCCCCTATCCTCTCCCTACTTGTGTATAGGTACCACCATAGCATCCTTCCAATCTTGTGGTAACTTACCCTCTCCTAAGGCCTTTTTAAACAGCACTTCTAAATATTTCACCAACTCCCTGCCACCAAACTTTAGTGCTGTGTTTCCTATCCCATCTGGACCCCCTGCCTTACTGCTCTCCAAACTCCTAATTACCTTTTCTATCTCCCACTCCATCATCTTAAACTCACTAAACATCCAACATCCCCCGAACCCTGTTTGCCCCCCTATTTTCCAACCCTCCTTTGCCTCAAACACTGACAAGTACTGTCCTTGCAGCATCTCCGATTTTTCTTGGTCACCTGTCGTTTGCCTTCCTGTTAGCAGAGGGATCCCTTCCTCCTTCCCTTAACCTCCTAACATACCTAAACAATTTCCCTCATTCCTTGCCTTTTCCTTCTTCTACCATGTTCCCCAGAAATACATTCTTTGCCTGTTTGATCTTCCTTTCAAGCTACCTACCCCATTTATTTCGTCATTTCTTTAGATCTTATCATCCCTTCATTTCTCCACTTGGCATGTAATTTTCTGCACTTCTTCATTTTCAAAATCTCCTGTCCGTAATATAGTGGATCTCCCCCAGTCCGTGACCTTTTCATTGACACAAATTTCTCCAACATAACCTCCATTAATCCTCTAAACTCCCTCCACAACCCATCTACATCCTCCTCCATAGACCATTTTTTAAACCTGTTTCTCAGGAATATTTCTGCCCCTTCTTGTCTCCTCTCCCATACTGCCACACCACCCTTTCAGCCTTTGCTCTTCCCCCATCCTGTCAATCCCAATTTCCACAACCAGGATATGATGGTCGCTTATACCATCCAATACTATTGTACCAACTACAGCATTCCCAGGTCTGACCAACACCACATCCAGCACTGATCCAATATCCTCCTCATTCCATCTCGTAGGTGTTTCTACTACCTGGACTAATCCTCTGTTGACTAACTGTGCTGCCATTCTCTGCATCATGCTACCCACTTATTCTGCACTCTCTACCCATTTCACACCTGGCATATTCAAATCCCCTGCTACAACCACCCACTACCTGTCCTTTAGTCTATCGACCCTCTCCTTGATCATCTCAATTGCCTGCCATCCCTGTCCAGGTGGTCTATTCGCTGCCAGCAAAGTAATACTCCTATTACCACTACCACTCAATTTAATTTCCATTACCTCGACATCTTCACTAACCCATTCTACTGCCTCTTTTAGCCCTTTCCTTACGCACACCATTATTCCTCCTCCTCTCCCATCCCTGCAGCTTCTGAAGATGGTGAACTTATCCTGCCTACACTCAATGTCCAGTACTTCCTCAGTCAACCAAGTCTCCACAGCTACCACTATATCCACCCCATATCCTTCAACCTCTTCCCAGAAGCCCTCCAGCTTGTTGTGCACACTCCTACAGTTCACCGCCATTATCTTTATACTAGTACTCTGCTTTACCATCCTTCATTTCTTACCTCCTATCTCCACCCTTGCGGCCTCATCAATGCTATCCTCTCCATTTCTCTCCACTTCCGTTTCCTTGCTTCTAACTGATTGCTATTTCAATAATTGCTGTTCTGCCCTGACCCTCTACATGCAGCCAGCTACTTCTCTATCTAGCAGATCACCTAGAATCCTCTTTCCCTGTTCTGTCAGGTGAACCTGGTCCCTCCCTACACTTTCCCAGCCTACCCATTTCCTACTATCTATAAATGTAGCCCCCGAATCCCTACACACCCTCTCATATACCTCACTCGCAGCCACTGCCTTCCTGTAAGATACTCCTATCCTAACCAGCATGCCACTGACTACTGCCCTAGCTCCAGGGAACTTCTCCCGCACTTTCCTCAGCAATCCCCTGAGGTCCCGTTCTACCTCCTGCCCCACCTCCCTATGAGCCAGGTCATTTCCCCCTACATGTGTTAGGACAAGCTTTGCCATCCTGCATCATTACTTTTTACCAAGCCGAATAAATCCGCATTTAGTTGTCTATGGTAGAAAAACTATCATTAACTCAATTATATATTAAATAAATATAAAATGTAGACTTTTAAAATAGTAAGATGTCCCGAAATGATTATTAACAAGTCTCATTACTATAAACAAAATGCGCGATGTGCTAGGTTTATTTTCTGTTGCTGTTGAGTAAACTGGGAAATTTATTTAAATTATATAAATTAGTTTTAATAAGAACACGTTTTTATATATAATCATGTAAAGATGTATACTATAAATACATAATGTTATTGCCTAGAAAAGTTTGAACTTTGCAAAATTTGTCTAATTTAATGATCTTTGCATACAGTTTCAGTTGCTACTCACAAGAAAACCAGATGATAAATCATGTTTTAATAAGCAGTCAATGTCAGAATAAATTATACCCTAGATGTATATAAATACAGCCTCTCGTTATCGCCGAAAAAAGTTAAAACTGTGTGACTTAATTTAGGCTCGAGTGCCACTGCTTTTTAGCAGGCCCTAAACATTTTTACGAATGTGGTGTACTGTAATTGGTATGCGCAAATTCATTTTAAGAGTTATTGATGATCGTTTACGTACCATGGCGATACCCATTAATATCGGAGTCAAGGACGATGGTTCAGATATTTGCGGCAGCACTGCGCAACGCGTACTTTCCTTTTATTATTTCATATTTCTCCAGAATTGTTACGGTTTTACACTAGCTACCGCTCACTTGGTCGTATCAGGAGTCGTCTAAAGTCTAACCCCCTAAACGTAACCGGGTTGTCAAATCGAAGCATAAAACCGAAAATAATAACTAGTGCCGACAAAAACTGTAATTCAATAAAATCGTGTACAAATTTAGCCAATGATTGATGATTTCAGTTCCAAACTCAGTGCGGGAAGTCGAAATCCAAAATAAAAATCCTAAAAAAAGGCATTAACGTACTAATGTTACGTGGCCTATGCAAATCTGAACATGCAAGCACACATCATACACACACATATGCACGCGCCCAACTATCATTCCACTTGCACGTGGGGATAAAAGGAAGTAGGAACCGCAGTTAATAGTCGGCGATGCATGAAAATAGCCTATCTTATGGCTGTCCCTGCTTGTAATCACTGCTGACAGGCACGCAGCATATAGCAAGCTATGCCCAGTTGGCCTGCAGATAAGCAGTACAAGGCACGCCGCCTAGCTGGAGGACAGCTTCATATATAATGTGCGCTCGGTCAGGTGGAGAGGGGCGGATGCGGTATTTCCTCAAGGTGTGTGACATTTTCTACCGGCTGAGGTTCTAGCTGCTGCATTTCTTTGCATTCCAAGGGCTATGCCCCTGTAAATATAGTCTCCTGGCTTGTTTTGGACAGATGGAAAGGGGCGGTGTTTGTAGGTCCTCCATGTGAGTGACATGAGCTAGCGGTTGAGGTTCTAGCTGCATCGTGTCATGGCATTCCAAGAACTGAGCCTATGTATATATACTATCCTAGTTCACCCTTGGCCATGTGTAGAGGGGCGGTGATGGTAGATCCTCCAGGTATGTGACATCACCTATGTGCTGAAGTTCTAGCTGCCTCGTGTCTTGGCATTCCAATGGCTGTGCCCCTGTATATATACTCTCCTGGTTTGCCCTCTGTCAGGGGGAGAAGGTTGGAGGTGGTAGATCCTCCAGGTGTGCGACATCACCTACCTGCTGAGGTTCTACCTGCTGAGTGTAATGGCATCTAAGGTCTGTGCCCCTGTATATATATACTCTCCTGTGTCTCCCTTGGTCTGGTTGGGAGGGACAGAGGTGGTAGATCCTCCAGGTGTGACACCACCTACCGGCTGTGGTTCTGCCTGCTGCATATCTTGGCTTTCCAGAACTGTGCTCCTGTATATATACTCTCCTGGGTTGTCCTTAGCCAGGTGGAGAGGGGCGGAGGCGTTAGATGCTCCTTGTGTGTGATATCACTTACCGGCTGAGGTTTCATGCTGCCTCATGTCTTGGCACTCCATGGGCTGTGCCCCTGTATATATATTCCTCTGGATAGCCCTTGGACAGGAGGTGAGTTGCGGAAGCGGTAGTTCCTCCAGATGTGTGACAACCTACTGGCTGATGTTCTAGCTGCTGCATGTCTTGGCGTTCCAAGGGTAGTGCCCCTGTATATATTTTCTCTTGGTTCGTCCTTAGCCTGATGGAGGCATGGTTGTGGTAGATCCTCCATGTGTGTAACACTACCTTTCGGCTGAGGGTCTACCTGCTGCATATCTTGGCGTTCCAGGGGCTTTGCCCCTGTATATATACTCTCTTGGGTCGCATGGGCAAGGTGGAGAAAGTCGTTGGAGGTAGATCCTCCAGGTGTGTGATATCATCTACCGGTTGAGGGTCTACCTACTGCCTCATATCTTCGCGTTCCAAGGGTCGTGCCCCTGTATTTATGCTGTCTTGTTTGACCCTTGGCCAGTTGAAGTGTATCTCCTCCAGGCGTGTAATGTCACCTTCCGACTGATATTCTAGTTGCTGCATGTCTTGGAGTGCAATGGTTCATGCTCCGGTAACTATACTCTCCTTGTTTGCCCTGTGCTTGTTGAGAAGGTGGTCTGTGCCAGTTGATCCTCCAGGTCTGCGACGTCACCTACCAGCTTAGGTTCTCTCTGCTGCATTTCTTGGCGTTCCACGAGCCGTGCGCCTGTCTTTATATACTCCTTGTTCGCCGTAAGTTAGGAGGAGGGGCGCTGTGCCAGGATATCGTTCAGGCGTGTAAGTCAATTACAGGTTCAGTTTCTAGCTGCTGCATGTCTCGGCATTTCAAAGGTTGTGCCTTGGTTATTTGGTCATTATTTGGGGGGGAGGGGGTGGGGAGGCGGTAGAACTTCCAGGCGTGTGACATCACGTACTAGCTGCTGCATGTCTCAGCTATTCATATTAGTAGTGCTATTCCTCGGCGCATTATAGTTCTAGGTGGCCTTGAAGCATCATCTCGGTGGCTTGGCCGGTCGATAGTACAATTTAGGTGGGAAATGAGCGTGCATATTTTACAGTACAGTTAAGATTACAAGCTATTGCATCTTAAAGAATGTACTACTAATCAAACTTCATTGGTGTGTGTGGGCTGAGCAGTTCACACTCGTGAGTATAAGTCGATTTAAATATGTAGAATAAACTTCACGTTCAGTTGTTTTCTTGTTGTAAAAATTGTTCTATCAATAATTTAGCAGTTATATTACTGCTTGTTTTATCAACAAAGTTACTATAATTAGTGGCTGAACAGGCTGGCAATATTTGTGACCCAACATAATGGGATTAAATATGAGGTGATGATGGGGTCTGGTGCCTATTTCTTTTTCCCTTCTTCCTTGCCATAGTTCTAGTAGTTCAATCCTGGGTCTTGAAGGGATGCTCTGCTTCATGCTGCTGCCTGACTTATGCTCGGCATGCCAGAGCATTTAGCTATGGTAATGCTGCAGTAGATTAGGTCAGAACTCCAAGGTCGTACTGCAGTACACTGTACTCGCACCTCACCTGCTTCATCCTCTTAAGCTAGCGTATCGAAAATACAAACTGGAACAATACATTACTTTATTTTTTCCTGAAGGTGCAAAATTTTAATTTATTTTATGTGTGGTTTTTCAGTTATGGTTTAACAGATACAGTTGGTAATTAAATTATAATTTCAAAGTTGGCTTGGCGTTAATTATGAATGACTTTTAGTGTTCTGTTCGGTCTTGTGTCTGAGTGGCTCCTGTGTGTTAGTTCAGTTGTGAAGTGTCATTGTGACAATGACTGTTGTTACAGATTGAGACCACCACATGTGTTGCAGGTGATAAACTGGGAGACGACACTTCACATCCCCAACTCCGCCAACCTGTCTCCGGAGAGTATGGACCTTATCCTTCAGTTGTGTTCCAGCGCAGACAGGCGGCTGGGCAAGAACGCTGCAGATGTGAAAACTCACCCCTTCTTTGCAGGTATGGAAGTCGACAAGAAGATCCATCAGGTGGGTGCGCCGTACATACCTCACATAGAGTTTTCTACGGACACTTCGAATTTTGATCCGGTCGACTTTGAACGACTACATAACTCTGGTTCGTCAGGCTCTGGCCACTCTGTTGAACTAATGGACAATGAGAGACCTTTCCATGGTTTCTTTGAGTTCACGTTCCGCAGATTTTTCGATGATGGTGGTGATCCAGCTTATCCCAACAGGATTAGCCTAGAAGACAATGAAAGCCAGGGACCGGTCTACGTATGACACATAGCCACGTTTGAATGCTATGGCTTGAGATAGTTGGCTTCACCACTACCAGCTTAAAGATGGTGACTTGTAATGCACCTCGCTGGTTTGTGTTCGCCCTAGATGTTCTGGCTGTATTGCTTTCCGCTGTTGAAAGAATGCTGATATGCCCCTTTTGCGTTCTTATGGAATGCTGTGAATGAAGTTGTGTTTAGTTGATGCCTTCGTCCCTCTGAAAGACGAGCAATGAGTATTTTCTGGTCACCTTGTGATATGGCATATGTCCTGCCACCCAGCTATGGCTTGAAACACTTGTTTCAGTACTGCATCAAAACTTCAGAAGAAAATAATACAGAATTTAAATTTTAGCATAGGTGGGATGATATTGATGCTGTTAAGCAAAGAGAGGTTTGAAGTTTTCAGTATTTAGAGGGAAGAAATGATCTTCTGGAGTTTTTTGCATGTTGGCTTCATAATAGCAGAGAAGTTGCATTCTTATTAAAGAGTTAAGTTTTGGAAGCACTCTGGTAGTAAGCTGAGAAATAAGGTCTACTAAGTAGACAGTTTATATGTTTTGAGTGTAATATTAATGCAACATAAATATTTTACTGCTTCCATTTAATAAATTGTGGATTTTGCTGGCAAAATAATTGCAAGTTGCTATTTTCGTATATTTTCCTTCAATGCTTTCATCGTTTTTTTTACTTGCCATGTTGGTATCGTGTTTTATAGTTTAGTAAATTATGTGATGCACATACTTACTTGCGTTTCGCTTGCAATTAGTCAAAGGGATACGTGGCACAAGCTATGTATAATTTTTAATGTAAAACAATAAAAATCTAAAATTTCTGTGTCACTTTAAAAGTGTAATTTATAATATCTACACTACCAATGTATTTTGTTCAATGTTATTGAAAGAATTACAAAGCACATGGTGTCTGGAACTCTGCTGTGATCAGTGTGTGTTGAGGAAAGAAGTTTGGTATCAATTTGTAAATTAGTATGTGAACAAGTTCTTCAACAAAATGGGCTTGCAGTTTTAAAACTAAAGTACATTCTAACCTTTCTCATTACAATCCCTTTTACAGTTTATGTCTCATAAAATGTTATACGCTACACTTCATTTTTGAAAATATTTTGTATACATGTTAAATATTTAAGCAGACACTTGATCATAAACTCCTGGTTCCCAATTCAGGTTCACCGTGTAGTGTACTTCATGAAGACCTCACACTGTTCAGATATATCATTGATCTTTTCAAAAGTTGTTGCTTGCTCATGTTTGTGATATATGCAGCACACACTATTAGTGGGGTATCATACAGCTGTCTAATGCAGGTTGCTTCATTTGAAGTGTGTATAAAACATAAGTTCATTCGGTGCAGGTCCAATAACAGCAAAACCATACGATTAAATCATGTACAGTAGAACTTTTCTAAAAAAAACCCTAATTGTTTCCAGAAATTAGGTTGTTAGGGAAATAAGGTCGCTATAAATATATTGGGAAATTTTTGGCATATTTTGACGTACCTTCACTCCCTATACATCAGTATTTGCAATTTTTTGCATGGAAATAATTTTCAATCATCTGTAGCAAAAAAACCACAACAACGCACACGCACACAGATACACACACACAGATACACACACACACACACACAGATACACACACACATATACATATATACATACATACACACACACACAACACACACACACCTCTCGCTCTGCCTCTCGCTCAGGGACTGCAGGTTTGGTTCCTGGCTCTGACACTTAGATTGTTCATGTTGTTCCGAGTATCGCTGGCTTTCATTGACGGAGGCAGTTACAATCCACAACAGGTCATCTAGTATAGTTGTCCAGAAGTCGCTGAGGCTTGAATAATGCCATGATGTCTTGGAGTTCTAATCTGTGTTTTAGTGCACTGCCAGTTTCAATTTGGTAGCATAGTAGCAGAAGTCATCCTGTCTCTCAGTTTTGAATGAGGTCACTACATAACTGGAACTTTCATTAATTATCCTGTACACCAAGCGTAAGGCTACACCATCTGGCTAATTAGAGACAAACTATGCTATTTTTTTCAATGTATGGAGACAGTCGCAAACATTCATGCTACAATATGCAGTTAAATGGTTATTAAACAAATGTATGTCAGGACGATTGTCGTATTTTTATTAATAGAGCCAGATGTATTGTTCTTCCTAATAGGTTACAACATAACCAACTGCCAACTCCACCTGTTTGCAACCGGCCGTCCACACAGAATATATAATCACTGAAAACATGATACGCTATAATACATACCACTGTTATTTACTTAAATCAATTTTTCCTCTGATCACGGATGTAAATAGAACCTCAAAGCAATTTTATTCTTTAAACACAAAATGTGTGTTTGCAAACAATTTCCCCCCTCTTCCAACTAGCCACATGTCAGTACAATAAAAGCCAGCGGAAAGTAGAAGAAATGTGGTTTATGCAGCGTAGCGCAGCGCACAACACTTATATGACATGTCATCTTCAATCGTCTTGGCCTCCCTCCCCCTTCCCAACACCACTCTTACATCACATTTCGCTACGTACTCCATGCAACACTTAAATTTTGTGAACAAATAACATGAAAATAATTTAATACCTCATTGTATTACAGTGTTTCTGCTGTAATGATACTTATCACTGCCCCTCTCCCCTCCCGTACCATGACCATGCCAGCCCATCTCTTTGTCCCCACACTTCTATAAACGTTCTGACGTCCTTGGTAGTTCAGACATAATACCGGTTTGTTAAAATACCTTTGTTATCTTAACTTTAAAGTACATTTGATTTAGCTGTTTGTTGAGCATGGTCCAATGTTTGTAGTCAGTCATGAGTTCATATGTGAGGTTTGAATGTAATTATGTGTGATGCCGGTGTAGCATTTACCCCACGCACCAAATAGAAAGGAGTAAAAAATCCTGTATACGTGTTTATACTGGTGTTGTAGATGAAAATAAATCTTCACTTGCAAGAGTTCAGCTGGGAAATATTAGTTCCCATACCTGCACTTTAACCACATGATGACCATCAACATGTACACGTGCACTTAAGTATTACATCTATATATGCAATACATATTACTTTTAATGTACTGTTTGATTCTCCAGTTTATTATTGGAATTGTAACTTCTCACATTGGCAACAAAAATAAGGAAACATAATTGTATCTTCTTCATATATTTCAGTCCAAAGAAGACAAATGAAATAGGAACACTGGACACTTATCACAATAAACTATGACTTGTGTACATAAAATGGTGTACTTTGTGTTCAATTGCAAAGTCAGGGAACCCATTAAGCAGCTTGATGCAGTTCTAGAGACGAAGATATCTAGTGGCCGGCTCACGTGTTACCTAACATGGGTAGCAGTTTCAAGACTGGACTGTATCTATCGAAAGTTATAGATAATTGTTCACCAATAATATACTAATGAAGCACCATGTAACACAGAAAACACAATATATTAAGCATTACTGTTCATGGTGTTTTTTACTTTTACTATTATTTACACACCATCCATTAGCAAATAATTCTGAAGGTGAAAATTGTTACGAAACTAGTAAAAATATCACACAGTAGGTATTCAAACAACTTAAACTTATACAGAAAAATATATGGCCATGTATTTAAGAGAGAATGGGAACAACTTGAACATTCTGTTTGACACAAGTCACATTAAGCCGCTTCTACACTGGGACGACTGGTCCTGCGACACTGTTGTATGACCAAGTCCAGTGACCACCGTCGGATGACTATCGTCTGTCTACACAGAGGCGACGTGATTACGTAACAATGTTTCGCGACATGAGGTGGAAAGGAAAATAAAAAATTTAGTTGGGCAGTTTGCGAGGAAAATAAATAAGGTCAAGACGTAAGGGAATGGAGCAGACCCTCAATCGATGTCAACATGGACATATTTCTGGGCGTTGCTGTTCCTTGAAGACAGGAGCACACAACCTGCATCACACAGTAAATTACAAGTAACACTGAATAAGCTAAATAAATATTAGGGAATGTAAATATTATAAAATAAGTAGAAAATGGCAGTATTAAAGGAGCAAGGTGGCGCAATGGTAAAACGTTTGACTCACATTCGGGAAGACGCTGGTTTGATTCCCGGTCCAACCAACTTGAAGTCAGTTTGCCATGTTTTCCTGATATCAATCCAGGCAAATTCTGGGATTGTCCCTTCACAATGTTCATAGCTGATTCCTTCTCCAGTTCCATGCACGTGTGTATATCCCGCCAAATAAATATGTTATTTTAGTGAACGTTTACAGATGGGGTTTTATATGTTCTAATTACTTCAGAAAGCGAAAACTCGTATCGGGTTGACAATAACCATTTCTTGCTGTATGAACTACACTGGAACTACAAAATATCAGAACAATACCATGTAATTTGAAACGAGCCCTTAACATTAGGTTAAGGTTACATAACTTGACATACTATATACGTTTGTGTGTATACATGCATACAGTCCATTTGCGGTACATTGACATATTATATACGCTTGTGTGTATACATGCATACAGTCCATTTGTGGTACATTGACATACTATATACGCTTGTGTGTATACATGCATACAGTCCATTTGCGGTACATTGACATACTATATACGCTTGTGTGTATACATGCATACAGTCCATTTGCGGTACATTGACATATTATATATGCTTGTGTGTATACATGCATACAGTCCATTTGCGGTACATTGACATACTATATACGCTTGTGTGTATACATGCATACAGTCCATTTGCGGTACATTGACATACTATATACGCTTGTGTGTATACATGCATACAGTCCATTTGCGGTACATTGAGCACTTCAGCGTCCACTAATGACGACAATGTATAATTACCAAGACATCACAACTTGGAATTACTGTCCGTAATTCATAATCAACATACCTGGGAGCAAACAGATGAAAGTGTGCGTGTAATTTCATGCAGTAACGGTGTGATTACTTAGACATAGTCATAACAAAGTACTCAGTGTACCACAAATATACTACAGCTGCAGTGATAACGACTGTATAGGTCTGTACCAATCAGTATATTGGAATTATTTATCCACACGTCTTGGTGCCATTGTACAGAACCTTTGGCTGCCAGGAAATACTGTGCAAATTCTTCTCGTACTTCAATAGCAGCTTCTGCACACCTTTTAAGAACTCTCCGAACAGTTAGAAACGACGTTTGGTCCATTGTATCTCTTCTCCAAATCCCAGGTATCACTTCACGGATGTCATTGCACTCTACGTCAAAACTTCCAGGTGATGTGTAAATCCTTGATGAAGTACTGTTTCGTCGTAAGGAATTATGTATATGTGTCACTGTTAGCACAAGCTATGAGGTGGTACTGGGTTCCAAAAGCAAAGGTTTACGTAAGAAACGAAACACTGAAGCTAAAATCCCAAAGGTATTTTCCACTGTTCGCATAGTTTGACTTACTCTTTAGTTATAAATACGCCCTTTCGTTCCTTTATCATGTTGTCCTGGAAAAGGCTTCATTATGTTAGTTGACGGGGGGAAAGCGTCAACCGCAACAAACACTGGTGAAATTGGCAGGGTCCGTCCTGTTAAAGGGGAGGAGTTTGGCAGGCTGCATATGAATGTAGTACATCAAAATGACCAGATTAGTTGCTATTTAAACAAGTACAGTGATTATGTTAGTTATTAACATAACACATACAACACAACCTAATTGTAGGTACGTAGTCCTTCAGTGATTCTACAAGGTCTTAACACCTCTGGTATGCACTTTGTAAAAGATGAACGAGATATCTTGAATGTAATTTCCAACGACCTGTTAAAATCTCTACTTTCCATTAATCTCAATGTGACTCCTAAGCATTCCTTTATTGGTATTGCTTCTCTATACAACTTATTATGCACAATAGTTGTTCAAAATCACTACTTGACATCCAAAAGAAATTTTTGAACCCACCATTGCTCCGATATTCTAGACTTAATTCATCAATGTCATCGCATACTAGGTTTGCCATTAGACCAGTGCCACTGTATGTATTTCTCCTATTTAAAGAAGGGTGCACCCAGTGCCACGGTGACGTCTCTTTACAAGCGAAAACAATATATGCCGCAGTGGTATATGAGGACATCCTCATCGTCCCACATCTTGCTAACTGTAATTCTGTCGATCAGGTGTAGCCAGGGGAGTTGACATATAGTGCAACATTGTCTGATGTGCTTGGTGTAGACAAGTGATGGTCATCTGACAGAGGTCACACAACATGGTCGTGTGGCAGTGTCCCATGACCAGTCGCCCAGGTGTTGTCGCAGCTCACGCAATGTCGTCACGCGACAGAATCACTTGCCCAAGTCGCTCCAGTGTAGACGCGGCTTAACATGGCAGAGGCAGACACAAGTCACATTACACTGGCTACGCGGGGGATGGACGGGGTTCTACAGCTCTCTCATTTTGTGATAAGATTTAATGTAGAAACACTTTACAAATAGTTCGGGAAGAGTATTTTTAACCAAGTAAAATTGCCTAAGTAGAACAGAAAAAAAATTTAAAAATTTACCTCCAAGCCCAAAGCAGTTTCCTAATGGACATATAAACTTGTGTCACGCCATGTAATAAACTGTTTACTCAAAATTACATCACTTGTTCTTGTATTAGCTATGGTTTTAATTAGACGTGATGGAAAGTAAATATTTATATTTGCATAGATGGTGATGAAATTACTCACAAAATCACCCTACCGACTCTATTTTTGCATTCAGATCTACAAAAACCATAAAATTCATACAAGATAATGATTTGTGTTATAAAAACTATATGAAGTATTTCGAAAATTCATTACATTTTGTGAACTGTAACTTGAAATGCAAAAAATTTAAATTTTTGGCGTTTGATATGGCAATTAGTGTTATTTTTCATGCTGTTATGACTGTGGAATTTTTAGGTCTTTAATATTGTCATTCACCTTCATAATATTTACAACTTCTATTTGTCAGTGGTGCAGAAACATTTTAACATGTTCACATGGCTCCGAAGTTGTCAGTTCCATGCCACACCACGGCAGGCAACGTGGAGTGTGTGTTGCACACTGCCATGGTTTGAGGGGTTTTCTGATGGCTCTTTAATTTCTTCCCGCATCTTCATTCTACTCTATATCCACACTCATTTCATCGTGCATCATACATTCATCAGGTTGGCAGGGGCAATAAGTAGTTCCTCAGGTTCAGATAGAGCGTCGTTGGCTTAGACTAGCGCCAGAGTCATCTAATCCATACATAACCCTGCCTCAGCTAATGTCTTCTCATCCATATGTCATCCTGCCTCAAAGTGCCCTCTCCACTGTATGTCACCCTGCCTCAGCCAGCATCGTCTCCTCTGTACGTCACCCTGCCTCAGCCAGCATCATTTCCTGCGTATGTCACCCTGGCTCAGCTGACATCCTCTCCTGCGTACGTCACCCTGCCTCAGCCAGCGTCCTCTCCTATGTACTGCACTGTGCCTCAGCCAGCATCCTCTCCTATGTTCTTTATTCTGTCTTACACAGCGCCCTCTCGTCTGTACTCCACCCTGCCTCAGCCAGCGTCCTCTCCTCCGTACATAACCCTGCCTCAGGCAGCGTCTTCTCCTCTGTATTTCACCCTGCCTCAGCCAGCTTCCTCGCCTATGTACGTCACCCTGGTTCAGCCAGCGTCCTCTCTGTACATCCCCCTGCGTCATCTAGCAACCATGTACTTCTTTTGATGTTCACAAGGCTTTCATACAATGTATTGCTATGGTAAAATAAAATATTGTGCTATTTTATCTAATATCAATTTTTTTTCATGTTTTTTTTTTCTTTGTGTGATGTGACGTCGTTACATTTAAGCTTTTCAGTGTATATTATGTGCCACTTATATATAATATAGAACATTTTATAGTTTTGCACACTGGAAACTCAGTCTACTTGTTGATGAAATGTTGGCTACATGTTTCAACTTACCAAATTGGAATTAATATGTAAATTGGGAATTGGCAGTGGTTTCTTTTATAAATGTGGTGTGCGTGCTGTTCTCTTCAGCGTAAGAATTTGGAGAATATTATAACAATAGGACAAATAAAGAAAAATAAATAAATAAATTCTCAGCAGCCTCTAAGCTTTAATATAAGATAATCACAATCCTAAAACCAGACTCAGCGGCTACTCCGGCAACATTTCAATTTTGTCACCACATCCTAGTGTGCCAGCTGGTTCATTAGGTTTGTTATCAACAGTGCACTTCTGCCATATTACACTGCCGTAGAACTTGTCGCCCGATGAAGCTACAGTCCGTCTGTGTGTGTTCCTGTTGACAAGTACTAGACTGTGAGTACTTTTGTTGCTGTCCTTTCAGATATTATTGGTAGTCAAGTTGCCTATTTGTCACCATTACTTACTGGTTTCTACTAGGGGTTTCTTTATTATTATTATTATTATTAGTCCTTTAAAATTTTCTGGTTGAGTTTAGCAATTTTTTGAGACTGTAGCAAACTTTCTGTTTACAGAAACATAATCATGTTACACTATTGTGTTTGAAAAACCTATGAGATATTTACTAAGTTGTGACAAATAGGAATTTCTTTAAAATAACTAATTTTGCAGTAAACACAATTTGTGGTTAAAACATATCAATCTCGTACATCCAATATCTACTACGTACTCACACACAGACCCAGTGTAACGATTGCGACCTAAGAGGCAACAATAGCCATTTTGATTACGTAAACATCAGTGGCAACAGACACTATGCACTATGAGTATGTATTTATTCTTGCTCTGGAACCGCCTAGGAAATGTTTATGTAAAAAAAGAAAATACTAACTTGATTTGGTAATTTTAAGTATTTTTAACAGAAACAAATGTTGACACTTGGTTTAGCAAAACGTAACATGCCATGTCATTTCACATGTGCCAATTTCCAATTTGTAGCCATTCCTCCATCAAGTCTAATTGTTATCCAAACATAAAAATTAGTTTTTAATTGCAAATTAAAACATCATTAAATAATTATAAAATATGGTAAACTTGAAAATCTTTATCATTTTATAGTTAATAGTGCTGCTGAATTTCTACAGTTAAAAAAAAAAGCCATGGACTCCACTTTGTCTATTGAAGTTTCTTCCTTGGATTGGAAAAACACCCGGTCACGGAGGTCGAAGTACTATATTTTGCGTGATATTTTTAACAGTAACAATTACATATGTTTTCATCAATGCTACCTGAAAATTTTAATATTTCAATATAAAACATCTAGTTTACAAATAGCATACCGAAAAGTAAGTTATAACAACATTTTAGTAGCGAACTATTTCTTCCTAGTCTTTACTAACTCATTGCTGTTCTCACTGTTTTTGATTCATATTGGATGTTAACACATATCACATTTTATGGAAAAAACAAATGTTTGTTTTATTTAATCAAAAACATAATACTTTTAAAGTTAATCACAGAGTTAAATATTTGTGGTAAAGATGTTGTTTGCAAGAAAAGTGAAAATGTCACTCTTGAAGTGATTTTTCGAAGGTTTGTATGAAAAAGGGGGTAAGAAATAATGAATGGAGTATAGCTCCTATATCAGGTAGTATTTGTTTGCTCTTTATCCAGTTTTGTGATGCTCTTGGGTCAGAGCTTGAAGGTTTCCGAGAGCCTTGTGTGTGTGGTTTCCACACATCAGGCGTTGAGTGTGTGTCCATAGGGTCAAATGTTCAGATACCTGCCATTACTTACGATACAGTCTGTGTAGGAAAGGCTCAGTATTTTCTATCTTTGATTTAGACTGCTTTTTTACAGTGTAGTTAAATCTTTGTCTCACTTGTATTTCACTTGTTCTCTCTCTTTCTCACACACACACACACACACACACACACACACACACACACACACACACACACACACACAAACTCAAGATCGAAAAAGATATGAAATTTGAAGAAAATAATTGCTGATATGATACTTTTCTCTCTCAGAAAGGATATGTTGAACTTAATGATCAATCCTAGATGTTTAAATGTAATCTAGGATTTTTGAAGATTACGACCAAAGCTTTATATTGGGGAATGACGCCTGTGAGGCCTTTACGGCTCACCTGGGACGTCGCTATAGGAAGCCTCATACAAACACGTGGAAGTATTTGATTTTAACAAGCGTCATATCAACACAAGTCAATCGTGAAGCATTTATGTCGTAAACACTTAACTCACATTAAATTACTGTTGGAGGTCAAACACAAGCGCTTGGAAATCAGAGGACGTAACAGGTCCTTCAGAGAGAGGTTACACGTAAGCTCAATTTCAAACAAGTACCGGCTAAAGTGAAGTTCTCCATGTTGGGACAATGTTTGTTGCTGAGGGCTTATTAACGTCTGGCTTGGATCGATAACTGGGGAAATAATTTCTACGACAAACTTTGTAATAAAAGATTTCCTGTAAGAGGACTTGGTTTTAGTAAGGTTTGTCAACCTCAACCAATGCGATGCCAGTGTCACGGGGCACATTAGAATAGTAAGATACTTTATATGTGTTTGGATGTTTTCCCACAGTGTATATAGTGGGACGAGTGGATTTTCTAGCAGACACAACAATGGTAGCTTGTTGATGGCTGGATACAGTGTGCTGCTCTTGGCTGGTCGGCTCGCTGTGACGACGGACGGCTCAAGAGCAGCCAACGCTGGCTGAGGCTGGGGTGATGGCTAGATGCTAGTGAAGGAGGAATCTCTTGAAATGGGATTTCTCTCCAATATCTGTCTTAGCTAAAATAGCATCTCCATATTGAAGAATTAACTGGTAGGCTGGATGCTGTTGGCCAGATAACTTGATTGGAGGAGAAAATAATGGATAAGTACTTTCAAATTGTGTAGGAGGTAGTTGAGTTAATTCCTATATGAGGTTTTTGAGTTTCTCTTTCAGCTGAAATTTAATTTCACTCTTGTGGGAGTATGGCATGAGGAAAGTTAAAACAAATAGAAAGTAATAGTGCAACAGTTGTAAGACCAAGCTGGAGTATTTAACGACTCATGTTGTGTACTTCTGAACACACTGGCGTTATGATGTGATATGACACTCTGCTGTCCCGGACCGGCTGTTGCCAGCGCTGGATGAGACGTCCGGCCTTTACAGCAGTGGAAATACAAAGCTCTGGATAATGTAGATGTGCTCAGGTGTGGTTTACACTGTGGATCAGGTGACCAAGGTAGCTCGTCCTCCAATCCGGCCGTTACCCAGCACTGGGCGAGTAGATGACTCTGTTCCATGAGTAGAGGAGTTCCTAGGGTGATTCCGGTGCTCCCGAAGATCTGCCCAGCAGCAGATCTCTGCCTCTTCATTTGTGTGTACATATTTGCCTTCGGGATTTTGATACACGACACTGTCAGCTTTTCCTCAGAGCAAACTAATATCTTATGTTACCTTAAGGGTCTAAAGTGGGTATCAAAAGCTAGAAATTAGAACTCTATGATAAATTAAGTTTGAAATAAAATAAGTTTTTATGGAATAATGTGGTCCTGCACTCTCCTAATAAAAGAATATTAATTAACTGAAGTCAGTCCAATAGGGAATGAACCAGGCGAACGTAACCTTTAATGTAATCAATCAGGCGAGGAAAGGAGTCATCACAAGAAGGGCAGTGGAAGATTGCTTGGCTGGAGCAAGAGGGGGATGTTGCCATTGTGGCATTTTACCTAGGTAGAGAACCGAGGATGGAGGGAAGGGTGGATGAAGTGTAGTGTCTGTGTCCTTGGGAGCTGCTGGAGCTGAAGAGCTGGAGGCTTCTGAAGATGTTGGACCCTCTGGTTGTCCGTGATCGCCGGTGCGAGGAAGGTTCTAGTGGCTGGTGCATTTTGTATAGTCTCTGGCCTCGCAGCGGTGGAGGAAGGGTTTGTACAGCACTTGCCCGTGGCCGATACCTCTGGCCATAACAGAGGTGAAGGTGAAGTAGACTGTAGACTGCCCTGAGACTTGTCTCCACTGGTCCTTTTATATTAACATTCAGAGCTTGTAGGACCTGAGAAGTTTGAGGGGAAGCAAGCCTCGCTTCTCGGGGCTTGGCTTCAGAAGGGAGCTGAATTTCTTATAACCTGTGATGGTAGCATTTTGACATATTTTATCGCCTCAGTGAGAGAATATGGAGGCTGAGATGCTCCAGTAGAATGTTTGCTGCCCTCCCGGTAGACAGTACAGTCTAGGCGTACATGTCTGTAGTAACAGTGAGGCCGCACCAAAGTACCTTGTAGGCACGTGTCCCGCTTCAAGTACTGTTGGAATGGATTTACTTGCCCCAGAAGGATTATTGCGCTCCAAGATGGGGCAAAGTAACTTTGTAGAGTGCGTGTTGTAAAAGTGCAGGAATGCAACATCCGTCAAACTTATTACAGCAAAACATTTTGTAAAATTTTCAGTTACTGTATCAGTTTCAAGCATGCTATAAGTCGTGCTGTGAGCCATACCTTATTAATAGCCCAGTTTCCTGTAGTTACTGTCTGTGAAAAATAGGAAGTCTTAGTTCTTCGGATACTATGGTGCACGTTAACAGAAAGTTGATGTGAATTGCTTATTCTATGTGATTATTTCATTTTCTCATAGAAGTTTTGTTTATATTCTGTGCTGACTGAGAAAGAAAATAATTTTGCACTTCTGATATATGTAATTTCTAAAGACTCAACTGTGTGTAAATTCACAGCTGGAAGCAGTTTGTACTTCTTTGTATAGTTTCCTCATTTAGTCCTCAACCATTGTAACAATGGCAGCAGAGTTGCAGACAAGTGCTTATGATGCTATTTTGGAATTATATACATACATATGTACTGTTTTAAAACTTCTCATAGAAAGGAGTTGTTTTTACTTTGTGTGATAATTAAAAGTCTAATGAAAATTATTTATAATATATTGCATGTTGCATTACTTCTGAGATTTATGTAGACGTAGGTATGTACATACGAAATTTGAGAATATTATGCTCTAGTTTTTTATTCGATACATGTTTAAAACATAATTTTTTTTGTATTGTGGTTTCTATCGACAAACCAAAGTACGTGTAGTTAGTCAGTCAGTGAGTCAGTGTATATTGCTGTTGTTTTCTGTATATAGTGCTGTGTTGTTACGTTGTTTGTGATCAGTAATAGCAGTTCTTACTTAGAGTTAAAGAAAGTGTTCGGTGCTGCCTCAGCTTTGCATGTCCAAGTCCACGCGTGCCTGCCTCTCAAGACATTTACTTAATTTATTGTAAACAAACTTGTGCCTTACTGTGACATATGAGTAAAACTTTGTATAAACACTCATGTAAATAGGAAAACATGTTATTAAAAATTATATTTATTTCTTTTTATTCTTGGACTGCTACTGTGGCTGGTATGTGAATGAATTGTGTAAATGAAAGTTAGTAAATGATATACATAGTAAATTATTTTCTAGAAGTGGGGAAAATGTTGTTAAGAGCACGTGTGTAAAATAGCCATCTCCTTACATCCCTGTATCAGGGATGCTGGAGTGGCAACTCTTCTGTTTTGATGTGGCATAAAGCTTTTGTTGTTTGTAGGTTTTCTTTGAAACCTGGTGATGAATATTTCATCAGCAGAGAAATAAAAAATTCTCCAAATTTCTTAGTTAATTTATTGTTCAATATTCACAAAAGTGTGATATATTCTTTTTGGTTTAACCTCATCATAATCATAAGTGCCTGTGAGTAGCATGTCTGGTTGTCACATTAATTTTTTAATGTTGTATTATTTACAGTGTTATTTTATTTAAAATCGTAAGCTGGAAATAATATACAAGTTCAAAATTACTGTTTGCAATCTACACTCGTAATACGTTATCATTAACCATTTACGTAGTTAATTATTTTCCTTCATTAAAGTATTTAATGTTAATCGCATAAATTTTTTTGAAACAATTATAATTTTAAAAAGTATTATATGCACAGAATTATTTTTGGAATATTATTATTTTATACTTTACAGTTGGTAATATAATTTTTGTGGAATTGGTATGAACAGTAATATGATATTTTTTATATTTTAGACTTGATTATATTTTTCTTCTTATTGGAGTTTTCATATTCTATGTAGAGCTACAGATTAATATACACAAGCAACATATAGCGTTAATCTAAAAATATTTCACACATTCCACCTCTTCCTGTATAAGTTTTTGCAATGAAGATAAAATTAATATGGTCTTCGGATATTACCGACATAAATTTTTCATTCAATTTCAAATTATACTATCGTCACAAAAATAATTGTTTTAAAAATGTTTATTTATGTGAAAATGGTAACCTGAAAATTTTATAAAATAATCAGTGTTTAGTAAAAATTGTATTTTGTGTGTGTGTGTGAGTGTGTCTTATATATATATATATATATATATATATATATATATATATATATATATATATATATATATATATATATATATATATATATATATATATAAACCTCTTTATATATATATATATATAAACCTCTTTATAACAAAACCTCACTATAACGAAATTTGTGTTCAGACCGGCCAAAAGTGTATAAACAAAAGAAATAATTTTTGCCTCTTCGTCGTAAAGCCTCTTTATAACAAATACTGAAAATTCTAATTATATTTAATTGCCCTTTATATTGCTTTCATTTTTTAAAATTCTATTTAAAACTGTAAAAAAAAAAACTGTTTAAGTGTTATTACTCAAGTGCTCAAAAAGAAAATTATTTTAATTATTTTTTTATATAAAAATACAAGAATTACCAATGCAATTCAATTTCAGCAGCAATTGGATTCAAAATTGTCTGCATAATGAAAAAATGAAACGCATAATAAATCACATCTCTGTAAAGAACATCTCTTTAACTAACGCACGAAAATTCAGTCCCTTCAATTTAGTTATGCAGAGGTTTTACTTTGTTTGGGATTGGTTATGACAGCTACAGTGGGTTATAGTTTCCTGCCTGTTGTGTGCCTCGTGTTAGGCAGTCACATATTGTCTTGTGCAGGTCTCAGTTAGGTGCCACAATAGAATTGTTACAGATGTACGTACGTACATGTGTTAATGTTCCTGCCAGTCCTGAGGAATTTTTTTAAAATCAAAGTTTACTTTGAAGTCATTTGAACATCATATTTAACATGACGGTACACACAACTATGTTCTGTAATTCTCTGCAGTCATTACAGTAGACCCTCGATTTATTGTTATCACATGGACTGATAACTCACATCCACAGACAATTTTTTGTGGTACCAGAAAAATTCCTTTTTAAATAATGTTAACATAACCTGCTTTTATCGTGTATCGCGTGGTGCTTTGATCGAAGTATATTTCGGGTCCCGTCACCTATGATTTCCCGCAACTATAATTTTAATGCTGGTTGTTTATGCAAACATCTAGTAGCTGGATGTGAAATACGTCATGCGCGCCACTATTTTCACTGCTCAGCGGCATGTTGTCTGCCTTCCCAACATGTCTGTCTGACACTGCGGTGCGGTTGCGATGTATGAAACTGGCTTGCTACTTCCCCTACACTCCTGATAAGAGGGGAAGTTGTTACCTAGCAACCAGCATGGCGGCCAAGCATCCTCTCTCAGCCGCATACCTTCCTTCCTCCCCTCACATGCCATTGTGAGAGGAAGCTGTTGTCTTGCAAAAGAAAAAATAAGTCTCTCGGCTATGCGCGCTTGCCTACACATGTCAATCATGGCACAGAGCAAATAATCTGTGCCTGGCTAACACAGAAATTTTATAATGATTATCCGTCACTCAAAACAATTGCACCTATCATCACTTGTATTTCAAAGCAAATAGTTTTGTCTGAAAATGATAGGCAAAACATTTTGAGGAATTATTATTTGCGAAGATGTTTCCTTTTGTGATTAAAGGTCGTACTATCCCATAAAGTTGATGTTTTATTATATCTGGCATAAAATTAAAGTGATTTTAAAATCTAATATTTATTTAACTCAAGGGGCAGCATTTTCGCGAATAAAATTATATGCAGAGAAGCATATATTTGACCTCCCCTTGTTGTACCCCAGAAATTTTTTCCTTTATTTTGGGGAAAAGGGTGTTCTATACACGAGTAAATACAGTATTTGTTCTTATTTTTCTTTTTGTTTTAATGTGCGGCGTATGCAAACCGAAATACTATAATTTTTGTGCCTAAAGAAAGTAATAACCCGATTTCATTGTCTAGTATTGGGCCGATACTAAAGTATCGTGCTTGTACTAAGGTACTGTATTTACACGAGTATAACAGCTGCCCGTGTATAACACCCTTCATAATTCTGAACTCGAAAAATTTTAAATATAAAATATTCATATATAACACCCACAGCAAAAAAATCTCTGTGCATCCATTAACATACCTCTTGAGCATCAAGACAAAGAATGGAGTTGCCCAAGTTATTAAGAACTTGCATTGTTTTAAAACATTTTCAGAAAATAAAAGATATCTCGGGAGCACATTACGTAGAGTGGAGTGTCTGCCGTGGCATTACTCTCCTTGTAGTATGATTGTGCAGCACTCGCTGCAGAGCGGAATGTCTCTGTGACAATACTCTTTGGGCCAACTCCAGCCGAAGCTTCCCGGTCACTTCCGAAGTGACGTTGATACATAGTACAGCATACACATTCTACGTAGATATATCTTTGGTCCAAAAAAATTCCTGTAAATGTTTATGTTTTACGTGAGTACCGGTAATAAACAGAACTTTAATAAAAAATATCTTTAAAATAGTTTGTTTATATTGTTAATTGTAATCTAGTTATAGTTTGTTTCTTTTAAGTTAAGGTAGTAGCCAGAAATAACAGATTTTGGGTCAGTGATTTTACGATTTAAGTTATCTCGTGTATAACAGCTTCCCAAGTTATAGATATTATGTTTTTGGTTAAAAATGGTGCTATTATACTCACATAAATACAGTATCAGCCCAATAACATACCTGATACAGCAGATACATCGGGAAAAGGCAAAGTATTGGCAGATACCAATGCTTAGTATTGGTATTGGAACAACTCTAATTATAAACAATGAAATCAGGTTATTTCAGTTGAAACTCGAACCATCAAACCCGCGTGAACCCAAATTCTGTGTCCAACGAGCATTTTCTGTGGTCCCGACCAAATTCCTATGCTAATAATGCTAAAAAAGTAAGATTTTGCCAAACTATAAATTTTATTTAATCATCATCGATCAAACAAAAACTTCTGTAGCATCGCCGAAAATGACATGCTCCGATAATTAAACAATGAAGTATTAACAAAAAAGTATAAAAGTCAGCTGTATATGCTAAATCATACAAAGTTGGTATACAATACATTATGCCAACATGCATTAATAATACTAATAGAAATCACAAAAAAAGTAAATTTTAAACACACATTGTTTCACTTATGTCTCACTGCCCTGTATTTAGTCTTATTTATATAATTTACCACTTCTGTAATGTAATAACCTGTTGAGTCGCGATGTTGCACTTAACTCGTACTTTGTAACAAAAAATAAATAACAGACATCTCAGATGACACATAGTGTATTTAGAGAGCACGGGAAAAATATATATATTACGTATGTGTAAGAAATGTGTACTGTGGAATTTTAATATATTGTCATCTAACACTTTCAATTTTTTTACTGGCAGCCATGTTGGTAACGACAAACAAGAAGCAGTTGTTCCATATTTTCAAGATAATGAATCGCAATGCAACATTGATAATACAAGCAAGTTTTTTACTTGAATATTTTTTCATGAAAATTATGAACTCATTATGTATAAAAATGTAACTCTAATAAATATGTCAGGAAATTTAGAAAAAAGCAACAAAAAATTAAGGAAACCCTATTCACTGCACGTAATCAATAATTAATCAAGTCGTACATGAGAAAAAAATTTTTGCTGCCGACAAGAAAAGGATATCTTGCGTGGTTCGCATAGCCACCGCACCGCAAGTACACACACATTGATAGACACCATTTTGTGTAACGTGTTGTCATGGTTTTGCTTTCTCAAGTCACACTACCATCTGTGAAATAGTAATCGTGGGATGTTTATTGCAACATAATACAAGTTTTCTGTTACAAATGTTTTGTAGTGGAGAAATTAAAGTAGTGTCTCAACTAAAAAGTGTCCTCATTTTCACTCACCACTCTCACTCTAATGGATAGTGACTTGTGTCCTCTGTAAGACTTCAACATTTTTTCTCTGACACAAAAGTTAATAAATAGTGAAAAATAAAATATTGCTGGCCTTATGCTTTCCTCGAAGAAATGTATAGTGTTCTATGACATAGTAACTTATGTGAATTTTTAAAATTTTTGCATGATTAGAAACATTATTGTTATGTGCAAAGTACAGTATTTAATAATACACACACAATTAACCTAAATGAAATGTGAACATATCATAATTTACGTTCCATATCAAACAGAATATTGTTGTTATTTCACAATCACAATGATTAAGTTAAGTCGATAAAATATTTGTAACACTGCTTTAGGGAAAAAAAAATATGTCTGGATATTTGAGGTTAGACCTGAAAACAACATGGCTGCCAGAGAAGGAGCAAGAGAGAGCGCCAAGTGTACGTCGTTGTTCACTCTCCCCCTTGCGCTCTCTTCTCGGAATTGGGACAGCAGAGAGGATCTCTGTGACGTCGAGAGTGAACAAGAGAGTACTCTCTCTGCGAATTGGGACACGGCCTAAGTTGGAATTTACTATGTTTGTATGGACTCATAACGTAGCAATATTTACAGGAATATAAAAATTTTACATGGCCTATACATGGAATATTAATTAGGGATATCAAACTCGATTCCTCGATACCCGCGATTCTTGAAGAACCGTATAATCTAGAATCAGAAGACCAACAATTGAAAAATTAAAATTTGATTAGTACATATACATAACCTATCACTAGAGACATGATTTTGTTGTAAATTGTGATAAAACGAAATAACACCAAAATACAAGTTAAATGCGAAATAATACGAAATACTACAAATAGTATGTGATACTTCACTAAATGAGCTTTCTCTACAAGAAATGAACTCTTCTCGTATATTATATACACAAATTTACTTCAGCACTATTTAAATCTACACACGCGTGAGTCTCGGAAATATTGAGAAAATCTAGAGATTAATCAATTCTCGATTTAATTTGAAGACAATTTTTAAATCTCGGAAATCATAGTTCTACATGCAACAGTGCATGTAAGTACATTAAGTATTTTTTCATGGACAAACATTCCAAAGATTACACAAGCAGTAAAACATGTGCTTCGAGATACGCTACAGAGAGTTTGACAACAAACCACATCCAAGCGAACACACACAACTCGAATGCGTGCAGTAATCTATGGCCGCAACACCACTTGTTTATTTACATTGACGGATGTGTGTGAAATGAATGTGTGATATCTAAATTAACACATTAAACTGACTGTTTTTCATAAAATATCTAGTCTAACAAATTATGGAAGTTACTGCAGCTGATGTAAAAGACCGTATAATTCTATCATTTGGACATTTTCTGTAAAGATAAAAGTGCAAAGGAGAGTGCAAAGTGTGCAAGAAATTAATACAAACATAGATCTGATCTGGTCTGAGAAGACTTTTCAAAAAAATAATGCAGATGATATTGATATTAGGTGGATACTGCTTGTCTAGTTTATGTATGTATCACATAATTCCTTTGCATTAAAATTTATTGGTGTAAATAATATATATTTTTTAAACTTCTTTGCATTTCCAGAGAAATTGTTTGTGAATTTACTAAAATGATACTTTATTTTAAATTTGGAGCCTTTTAAATAATTGCTGTAGGCGATTTAAAATATATAATAATTGCTATTCAATAAGTGCCAGTCTTGCAAACTTTTTAATAATTTCCTATGTTTGTGAACATTTATCATGGCAAGTGAGGTTTGAAAATATTTTTGAATAAACTATGTGGACGAAATATATATATATGTGTATGTTTTCAATATTATCTCATATGCCCCTTTTGAACGTTTTTGAATTTCATTTGAGTATGCTCCATCTGTTCAAGTGTTATATTATTTATGTTAGTAGTAATAAGCCTACTGCTAGTGTAGGCCTATTTTAAATAATTAAATTTCACACCCTCCTATACATTAATTAATTCTGTAATTAAAGGAATCGCGAGTTTTGGAATCGAGCATCGACAGTGATATTGGCATCGAGATCGAGAATCGGGGAAAAGTGGAATCGTTACATCCCTAATATTAATTATCCCTCATTTTTCATCAAAGATGCAGGTGGAGGATTTTCATCTTGCTGTGATATTGGTGGCAATAATATTGGGAAAGTGTCTTTCAATTTTTATTATTTCTCATATTTCTGCACAATAATGGTCAGCTGGAACAACAAACAAACAAACAAACAAACAAACGGGAGAGCATTGATGTTGGGGTATCTGGGAATTGGTATCTGAAAACATGGTATCAGAACAACTCAAATAAAGACCAAAACTATACTTGAATAGTAGTTACACTGCAGCATTTGCAGAATCTGCTACTTATTCAACCGCAATAATATGCCTATTAAACATTACAGCTTCATGCGTGTTGTAGACAATGATGTTCGCAAAACTTTAGGATCGCTGTAAATAAACTGTGACACCAAGAAAATATATAGTTTTCTTTCCTGATAGCATTAATTTTTATTTCAAAGAACTTTAAGCGGTTTTCTGATGACCAAAATCTGTCTCATATTTTCACATTTTACATCAATCCTGTAGAAAGTTTTAAGTTCAATAAACAGTGAACCAACTTGTCAAAATAATATACTGCACTTGAAAATGCAAGTATTATTTGTGTGGGGATAGATTGTTGTGCGATTTGTGAAATTGTTGCTACAGTGTACTCTCGATGTATTGAAAATGCATGTAGCGATAAACCATTTCCACAGTTAATTTTCAGTGGTCCTGGCAAAACTCCAATATAAATAATGATAAAGCTACTTGCTTTTATGTTTATCGGATATTGTGTCAATCAAAATAACCGGTCCCACCATCAAATTTTTCCTGCGACAATTGTTTTTAAGCTGGTTGTTTATGCAAACGTCTAGTAGAAATGTGAAATGTGTTGTGCGTCGCCATTTATCACTGCCCTGCAGCGCAGTGTGAGACTGGCTTCTACCTCCCCTTACACGCCTTGACAAGAGCGGAAGTGGTTACCTAGCAACCAGTGTGGTGACATTGCGTTTTCTGTCTCTCTCTCTCTTTCTCTCTCACTCATCTCCTGGCTGTGCTCCTTTCCTCTTCCCTTTACATGTTTTCAAGAAGAGAAGCAGTAAAAAAAATGCATCCTCTATCTCTCTCGGCCGCAAGTGCTTGCCTTTTCACCCCTTCCACGCCTACAGGCTAATTACGTATTGCAAGATTTGATTAGTTGAGAAGCGAGCTGAATATGATTATCTCAGGCTCCTTTATTTTGCTGCCAATGTCTGAGCTTGATGATGTCACAGCAGTGATAATAGCGAAATGTGAGTATGAACCTATATTTTGTGCAGCCAACATCGCAACTAGAGCAGAGTTCATACCAATACCCCCAGCAAAGCGGCCCTTAAGGAAAACTTGTTTTCGTAAGTACGTCTTAGCTAGAAACAAGTTGTAAATATCATGGTGGTAGTGGTGCGTTGTGGTCATGAGACTAAACGAACCAATGAGAATTATTTCAAAGGAAGTAAAACAGAAACTTTTTTTTTCCTCTCAAATGTTGTGTTTACTTTTGTTATGAGCAAACGAATCCTAACCAAATGTTTGGTTTATAATAAACATTTAAAGCATCATCGTTTGTCTGGTGAATGTTAAGAATCCTTTAAAATAGATGTTACTGCATTTATGAAAAAGATGTGTGTATTCAATTTGTTCAACTAACTACGTGTACCGAAATTTATTTAGGCTAAAATTACAAACATGAATGTATAAGTTTTTTTTTTCCAACGCTAATTTTTATCATGGAATTGTTGTATTGCAATTCAGTGATGTTTTGTGATCTTGTTTTCATTAATTGTCAGTGCCAAGTGTGATTTTTCACAGCAAATGTTATAACAATCTATATACGCCTGGGAGTCGGAATGTTAATTGTCTTATATTTTATCTTCTCGGGTAATGTTTTAGACTCGTTACATATATTTCTGTAGCTTTTGTCAAGCATTTATTCAATGTTTTATAAAAATAATACATTACGTTAATGATAAATTTTAAAATGAAAATGTTGTCTTGTTTAGGCACTGATTAAATGTTCCCTAAACACATGTATATTCTGTGTAAAAATTGTATTGCCCTCAGAAAACAACACTGAGCCTACATTTACTAAAGTCACGTTTTAAAGATTTGTTAAAGATTTGAAGTTATTTATTTTTAATAGACTTTTTCAGTGACAGTATTGACCAGTCTGAATTTCGAAATATATATATATATATATATATATATATATATATATATATATATATATATATATATATATATATTTTTTTTTTTTTTTTTTTTTTTTACACAATGAAATGTCTCGCGTATAATATTTCGAGCAATTACGCTGTTAAGAAAATACATCTCCCCATTGAGAATAGGATGGTTAATTTATATGTTGGCTTTCATCACTTACCAAAACTGAACTTTCTGAAATAGTGATAGTTTGTTGTTTAAAACATTATTCATGTGCAATTTATAAATGCCCAGTGTCGAAATTTGAATAAATATGTTTATCACCAGTCATTCGCACCTCTATGACATTTTTTATTGGGCTCTTATTAGCTTTTCTAATTCAAAACTAAATTGAGTGCGTGCAAAACTTGTACTGCAAGTTTGTCATGTGTAGTAAAACGTAAGTGTAAATGCGTTAAGTACGTCCAGTCTCAAATTCAATCAAAGTAATCATATGTTTTTACATACAGTATTGTACATACAGGCATAATGTAGACATATTTTCGCTGTAAAAATTATGCAGTGTAGTGAAGGCAAAATTTTTTTTCCATTTATTTCAAATACTTTCGTAGCTTGTGCGTTCACAAAATCATATTTTATCAATCAGCTACCTGCCTACACTCAATTTTCTATGTATGTATTGGTTTTGTCTCTTGCAAATACATGGAAAATGCACATAAACAAATATGTGCCTGCCACAAGTTTTGTTTTCGACCATCGTCATAGGTTATTTCAGCAAATAAGGACTTGCACCAGACTCGATAACTTTGATACACAATAATTTCTTATTTTTATTTATAAAAAATAATTTGTAAAACTAAATACTTTATAACACATTTGGGGTTACCTACACACAACTTTTTCAGTAGCAGCCATTTTTCTTTTAATTTGTTTACAATGAGTTAAGCATAGCTTAAGGAGTTGGGCATCCAATTTCGGCAGCCTAAATTAAGAGCTGCTTAAAGTATTTTAAGAAGAGCTTCAAGTTGGTGAAACGGTACAAGGCGCTAGGGACAGCTTATTCAGTATTTAAATGGCCTTTAAACTTTAAGATATGTTGGTGAAACAGGCCATAAGGGTAGTAAGGAAGGACCCTGTTCTTAGACATGTCCGTGGTGAGGAAGTCGGGTAGGGTTAGTAGGGTCATGGAGGGAGTCCTGACTAACAGTGCTGAGTGGTCAGACAACTAGGTTCTAACACAGATTCCGAGCAGCGAAAAGCTAAATACGGGATTTGCTCTGAGCAGCGAGTGCTAGAGGCAAAGGTACTTCCGTGAGTGACGAGCGCGAGGAAGAGTGCAGGCTGGACAGATCCGAGCTACGAGTATTGGTGCCCGCTACTGATTGGCAAGGGGCTTGCAGCTGGGACATCACTGACCTGGCCGGCTGGGGGACAAACAATAATACAACTAATACTAACTAGCGGTGGAAAAAGGAACTCGTCCGGTTACATAACTACGGTGGGCCGGTGAATAAAACAAGGTCATGGTGGGAGATAAAAACGGGAAAATAAATTTCTATTTCAACAATGCTAAATAGCGGGATGGAGCTGAGGTCGTTTGAATGTAAATTCTAAAGATGCTGCATGCGTAAGTTGAAACAAACTTTTTTTATGCATCAACGATGTGCAGGCATGGGGCATTTTAAACAAAATGGCTGGCCATTTCTCCACAGCAGTAGCGCCCACAGACATGTTTTAGTAGCACAACAGGGTATGCTGTGTCTCTGACGTGTGTATACAGTCTTCCACATCTGTGGCTTTATTTATAATTTTTTCCTTAGTGATCAGCATTTTAGTGAATTTTTCATTCACATATTTAACATAGTTTTAGGGTTTCTTTACTTCAGTGAAATTGCCTCTCTAAAAAAGCTGTGGAAATTTTAAAATAATTAACAAAATCTTAGTGATTCTACAAATAAAAGTGACCTTTCATCAAATCCCATGCAAAGTAATAAATATTTGTATAGATCTGGTGCAGGTTGAAAATGTATGTGCTTCAAATAAAATAATTGCGTAGAGCTGGCAAGAAAGGATAAAAAATGAAAAATTGGGTTTTGCTGTGTTGGAGACATTGCCATTTGTTTTGCGTGAACACGTCTATGTTGACATGCTCGGACACAGTGATGTTGACGTGCTCGGACACAGTGATGTTGACGTGCTCGGACACAGTGATGTTGACGTGCTCGGACACAGTGATGTTGACGTGCTCGGACACAGTGATGTTGACGTGCTCGGACACAGTGATGTTGACGTGCTCGGACACAGTGATGTTGACGTGCTCGGACACAGTGATGTTGACGAGAATGGACGATTGATACCTAAACGAGCGTTGTAGCTTCTCCTAGTCAAAAGTTATCATATTCTTTGATCCTTTGGTAATCAGTGTTGTAATTTAATTTTGAATGTAGACGATAGATTCGGAGCTGCAATGCTAAACTGTATCCCCTGATTTTGCTATCATTGGATTTTCTGGATTGCCTCACACTGTGGTTGCAAATTTAAAGACGTATTCACGTCAAAAAACTTGAAAATGTTAAATAAACCTACAGTATTCAAACATAACTTAGAACCCAGTGAAAACAACCCAGCAACAGATGATTTTCTTTTATCAATATAAATTTTGTGTACAGTATAAAAAATTTAAAAAATGAATATTTTTTGTGATAATTCAGCAATACATTACAATATTTTCATTCGGATTTGATTAGTTAGCATAAACACATTAAAAATAGGCTCCTTCAGTCTCATCACAATTTGGGAGTTTTTTAAAAATCAATTTCATTCCTAAGCCTATAAGTTTTTTAATCCAATGTTCCCAGTGAGATCACTTCAGTAAGTTCAGAGACAGAACTATGTACTTATGATTGAATACCAATATCATTGTACACTGAATTTACAAAAAATAAATGTCTATATGTGAACAAATTTTTTTCTCTCTGTGATTATTACAATGCAAATATGCTAATTTTAATTATTGAAATATTCAAACTTTGAAATCAAGACTCAAAACTGAGGAATCAAACTTTGATTCAGATTCGGGACAAATGCATACTTAACCCCTCCCTAGTATGTATGTATTTTAAACGTGATTTAAAATGTTCGCCCATCTTTGGTTATAAATAATTTATCCTCAGTCTTGCACACCATGATTGACTATGTGTAATTTTTATGTAAAATGACAATACAAACACAAGTATCTCACAGGGCCATGTGACTGTACACAAGAAGTTAAAACATTAATGTTCCTTGTTGTGGAAGCAGACCTTAAAGTGATCTAGGGTGCAGTATTCAGTAATCTGTTAACAGACTGTTATGTCACTTTAAATCAGTCCTGTAGGACAGGCTGTATTTGTCTGGGAATGAAAATGTAGCTGTGGACATACTAGTCTAATTTGTGGCATCTGGGGATCGCCATTGCTTCGTGTAAATAAATGTCTTTATGCATGTTGCCTTTCTTGGATCTTACAGGTTAAGGAATGACTACGCTGATTGCACTCTTTGTCCCGGTGGAGAAGAGGGGAATCAAACCCCAGAGTGAGGCGGAAAGAGATAAGCTCCCTTCCAGGGAGCTTCACTAGCCTTACAACTAGGCCTGTCAAAATGTGGGACGCCAGCAGTCCTAAGAGGATGAGTGAAAAACAATCAATAATTAATCGAGAGTGATATGGTGTTGGCTGATCTGGCCAAGGCGACTGGGTTTATCCGCAGCGGCCTCGTTGGCCGGTATGCAGGAGTAAAGTTGGCCGGGTTCTGTTTGCCGCGTGGTGTTAGGGACGACCTTCGTTGGGAGTTGAACCCCGACTGTTTTGTACAAAGGTTCAGCAGTTTTTCCTTCGACGGGTGTCAATCTGCCGGAGGCTAACTTTACAATGCTCGTGGGGGGGCTGGGTCGGCCGGAATGGGAGGTACCAGGTTTTCCGGAGTACTAGTCTCTGTAGGTTCCGGTGCGGTATCTTGCTGCTCGTCATGGTCTGGCAAACACAAACCTAACCGGCATTTTAGGGGGCTCTCGTGTGTCGGCGGTCTGACTGTATCGTAACATACAGGTAAGTTCACTGGCTCCTGAGGTAACAATTCAGTTGGGTTAGAAATAGCTACAAGATTATTCAGAGGAGGTGGTTTACATGGGGCTGTCTCTTATGACACCTCTGATGGCTCCCAAATCCGCCTTTCTTGTGATGGGCTGTCTACCTTTCTGTAGATGTAGCAGTGCTAGGTGGGCCTGACATTGCAGTCATTCTCAAGGACCTGCCATGTGATGGGCAGTCAAGGTCTAGCAGCGGTTAAGAATGCAGTGAAAACCCAGAAGAAGTGGCGTGCCCCTGCGGGCTTAAACGCATATTGCTTTTCAGGCCCCATCTCTTGAGGAGTCCAGTATACCTAACAACTGTTTACTGACGTGCCAAATAAATGCAGATATTAATTTACTCACTCTGAAATCAATCAAATAAAATATAACAGGGGAAATCTTAACTACAATTACTGTAGTTGCCACACAAGGTTTCGTTTCACATAATAATTATTACGTTCAATAATGAAGTATTGCAGACAGACACCCAGTTAAATAAATACACACTAAAGTTCAGCTATTACAAATTAATTGATTACTCAACAGGCGAAGGCAAGCATGGGAAGAGAAATAAAGAAATACACAAAATCTACATACGCAATTTACAGTGTCTGACGTTATTAAGGAAAGTCTCCAGGTGGACGTTAATCGCGTACCTACCTGCTGTTGTGGGAGTCAAAGGAAGTTGACCCAGGTAAAGGGTAGTGGGTACAGGTGGTTAGATTACCGTACAGAGAGTGATAACCGGGCGGTCACTGGCATGGATGAGCCTTATCCAAGCTGAAGGGCTGGAATACTGGCGGCCTTCCCAGGCAGCGGGTTGAAGTTCGAGCCCTGCCGCAGGCTCTGGAGAGGAAGAAGAATATTCTCAGACTGGGGTGAGCTCGCAAACCTATTCGTCCGGCAAGCCCTGCATCTCTGCTGGACAATGGTGCTGGACCTCTATTTATAGTTAATTTTTGCGGGTCAACAGTTCTTCAGAGTGCGGAGGGCAATGTAGCCTTCCAACACTGGAGTTAGTTTATCAGAGCACTGGAGCGCTGAACATTTATCTCCCTTCTTGGAGGCGATGACCGTTTTAAACACCTCTCTAGGAGTCTGGCTGGATGTGACGTCACAGGGTCATTGGGATGCTGCCATCTCGGGGGTTGATTTGAACTGCTTGTATTGCTTCCACGGCTAACTGAAGGGTTGTGGATTTTCAATAATAATTTTATTCGTAGGGGTGGCACTTGTATGTAGGATTCCGGGCAGGCGGTGTGAATTGTAATTGCGTGCCTTTATTACAATTACGTATTCGGCTGTCCAGGCTAGTGGAATCTCTGTGCTCGATACATTTGTCTCATTCGCAACTGATATGACTTGTCCCATATCTCAGGTCGCTCGTAGATGGGACAAAGTCGCCCGTAGAGAGCGCAGCATACTGGCATTCATCAGTCGGAATATTTCTCTCTTATTTCCTGTATATTGATTATAGATTTCATTTTGTATGTGTATTATTCAGTTTTGTTGCAACATTTACTACTGTATTTTAAATAACAAAAATTTGTAAGCCATGAAGTGGTTGGCAGCTTTACCCACCTCCCCTTTTCTATCCCTTCATTAATATCTCTCTTTCTCTCTCTCTCTCTCACTCACGCACGCGCGTAATTGCAGGTTCAGGTGTTCAACAAGAAAACCGCCAAACATTTTAATATAAAAATGTCACACATTCATAGCAGAATGACAAGAAGGCGCACGTAGAGGGAGAGTCCTGCTCTTACCAGAATGCAACTGGACTGTGGCACCAAGGGCCCTCATACTCTCTAATAATGTCACACATTCATAGCAGAATAACAAGAAGGTGCACGTAGAGGGAGAGTCCTGCTCTTACCAGAATGCAACTGGACTGTGGCACCAAGGGCCCTCATACTCTCTAATAATGTCACACATTCATAGAAGAATGACAAGAAGGTGCACGTAGAGGGAGAGTCCTGCTCTTACCAGAATGCAACTGGACTGTGGCACCAAGGGCCCTCATACTCTCTAATAATGTCACACATTCATAGCAGAATGACAAGAAGGCGCACGTAGAGGGAGAGTCCTGCTCTTACCAGAATGCAACTGGACTGTGGCACCAAGGGCCCTCATACTCTCTAATAATGTCACACATTCATAGCAGAATGACAAGAAGGCGCACGTAGAGGGAGAGTCCTGCTCTTACCAGAATGCAACTGGACTGTGGCACCAAGGGCCCTCATACTCTCTAATAATGTCACACATTCATAGCAGAATGACAAGAAGGCGCACGTAGAGGGAGAGTCCTGCTCTTACCAGAATGCAACTGGACTGTGGCACCAAGGGCCCTCATACTCTCTAATAATGTCACACATTCATAGCAGAATAACAAGAAGGCGCACGTAGAGGGAGAGTCCTGCTCTTACCAGAATGCAACTGGACTGTGGCACCAAGCCCCTCATACTCTCTAATAATGGTAACTCTTTCTTACAGGATTACAACTTCGGTACTCACGAAAATAAATGTTAATTGCCGTCAGCATGTGCATGTGTGTGCGTGCATGTGCACATGTGTGTGTATATTTATATATATATAATGCACACCTTATATATTTTTATTTTATCTTTTAATGCTATATTGGTTACAGATGATGTTGCTATCCTTGTCCTGCAGACTTATGGTAAGAGCACTTATTCCCCTCCTGAGCTCTGTCTATGGCTCTTCCACTGTATGTTTTCTACTTGTAATGTTTTTTTCCCCCAGGTGGGTCGTGGTTGGTTCACGTTGGGGTGGTTTGGTGGGTGCCGCCTAGTGGAAGGGTTATTTCTCAGCGGAGGGGAATCAAATCCCAAAGTAATTTGAATTGCAAAAGTCTCCCGCCCAAGGAGTGCAATTGTACTCACTGAGAGAGCTGCCAATAAATGTTACACCAGCTGTCCCAGGTCATTTAGCCACGATCGGGACTATGCATGGAATCGAGGTTATAATGAAACGGTGTTTCGTGATCCGGTTGGTGATGTTAACTTGGGCCTACTTTCGCTATCGGGTAGGCCCCAAGTACTCTGTCTCGTTGGTCTACGATTGCAAACGAAGGATGTTAGCCTTTCTCCGCAGGGGCTGTTTATCGCAGGGTAGCGGCTGCGCTGCACATTCCTTATCACCCTGGGTTCAGGCTGGCAACAGGTTTACTACATCCATTCGAGGCTCTGCTTCTATGACATCACTGGGCGCAGGGGTGCTGTGATCCTATGGTGTCTGTCGTAACTTTCTTCATTGCTCTCTGTGTCCATGGCTCATCTGGTAGAACAATCTTGGTTCGAGGGGGTGGTGACTGCATGTCAGAATTCCAGCGGAAGTACAATTTTATAATTAATGTCGTAATTTAAGTGTGACTGTGGTGGTTGTCCAGGCTAGTGGAATCAACTCTGTTGGCACATGAATCTCGTCTGCCACTGTTGTGACTTGTCCCGAGCTATAGATTGCTCGTTGATGGGGCAAAGTCGCCCATAGAGTATGCACGCGCACTGCACAGCAGTGTTGCATGCGTCAATAGATATGAATATCAATTTAATTAATTAATTAATTTATTTTTAAAAAGTACACTTTTCCTTTTTTACTTTTTCTCTTGCACTACACAGTGAAACTGACACCAGCTAACAGCCAGCGGCACTAGAGCACGTAACGGCGCTCACGTGCCACGTGTTCTGCGCATGCACAAAGAGACCGATAATTTGGAACTTTCATGTAAATGTTAATTTCAGTGTAAAATGTGTTATATTGTTTTTACAGTGTTTAATATGTCTTAAAATGTTTTAAAGTGTTTGTACTAATTTTAATTGTTTGGTTATGAAAATTCAAAGTGCCTGCGGCACCGAGATTAAGAACACTTAATATTCCGGTATGAACGCCATCACAAAGAGAGACTAAAATAATATTGAAATTCATAAGAAAATTATAGAAATGTAAAACAATATTTAATTTAATTTGTGCCATTTTATTTTCAATATAAAATTTTTCACTCGGCGTACATAGCACTTACGCTTATGTGAACCCCGTAGGCGGCCGTGAAAGGTCCGTGTGACGCTTGTATCTGGACAGTCTGTCAAAGAGAGCTGGCGAGTTAAGACACTGTCACGTATGCAGTACAACTTTTGTTCACTGATTTAGGTTTCCATAGTCAATGTAGTTTACCAGTTAATCTTTGTTTGTGTACGTTTTTGTCTGACATTTTACCCAACTTTATGCTCCCGCTTTATAAATTCGTACTCCCTTGCAGCGTTTTTAACTTAATCGAGGAGGAGAAGTCGGAGAGGTCACGCGACCCGCGCATTTCAATCAGATGCCATCCGCCTATGTTTATGGCATTTCGTTGTAACTTGTGCATAATTGCTACACGCAATTTTAAGAGTTTTATTTTTATGTATATATTTGACAGTAGTTTTAGTGTTTGAATATTTTACGGCAACATCACGTATAACGACGTGCCCGACCGAAGCCAAGTCTTTGTATACGCCATTACTGCGTTTTAAGAGCTTATTAACTTAACCTAGTATCTGCAATAATTTATTTCAGCGTTCTATGTCAGTTTTATTTAGGGTTCAATGTATTTTTCACGTAAATTGATGCTTTTTGTACTTGACCACGCAGTCACAGTAATGTTTGATTTCACCGCCACCAGGCATGTTACAAGCCTGTAACAGTGCTAATCGTAAAGAGAATCACTTTCTCAACACGAATAATATTTTATCTGAATTTAGTTTGCTGTTTACATGCAGAAATATTGCAATTTCACCTGCACCACGTGGTCCGCTACGAACTTCATCCAGCAAAATCCGCGCCATCTAAGCTTGTTTTCACACGTGTGCGTTTATTGTGAATATTCATCTTGTGTCCCATCTTATTTCATGTGTCAAGGGTCTATGTAATTTTGTAATTAGTGTATAGTGCAATTATTCCCGTCCTAGCTGGCTCTGTATATAGGCCGTCACCACACTACCCACATGCTGGAATGCGAGCCCCAACGTGTTTGTGTAGTGATGCCGAGTAATCACGTGTGTTAATATGTATTAAGGGTATTCATTTGTAATTCACCGTGTTCTGTTGTCAGGGAAAAACTGTCAGTCCACCCTTGCGGCTGTCAGCCCTCTTCTCTTCTGAAGGATGTGCTTTCACGCACCTCGGTGAGATCATCCATTTAAGCGTGCGCTAGATTAATTACGGTCTGAGGAGCACCCGAGCGGAATTGGCTAGTCATGACCGAGATAATCATTTCATTGGCATGTTTGTGTGTTTGAATAATATCAATAAAACAAGTCTACAGTGAACTCAGTTCTTTTATTCAGTAGTGACAGTGTCCTAGCCACATATGTTTTATCTATTGTTTATTTCAGTGATTTGATTAAAAGTTTAGTATTGCCAACGTGTTTGTAAGTACGCACGGGTGAGACGGACACACAGAACCCACAACATCCCTGAGAACCCTGAGTCTCAATAGTGTGGTGATTGGGAAGCACCACTGGCGCCCAAATTACCAGTAAGTATTTGTGTCATCGTTCGTCTCGTGTCTCACCCGACTGTGTCGAAATGATAAAATATAACTTGTGGCTGCCCCGGAGAGACTAGAGACTCAACAGATAAAATGTGAGTTCACTTAGCACACTTGCAAACAACTGACCAACACATTAGATAGACATCACGACACCTAACATTCGCTCCAGCCGGAAGACTGAAGAGGAGCTTCATTCCCCACAGATGTAACTACATATAACTTTACATAAAAATAGGCAACAAATTAAACAGTCGTAAGACAGGTCCAGTGCCCAAGAAAACACAGCTACACGGAGTCCTGCCGCCTTACCCAATGATTTGAATAGTGTCAGGGTGTGATTGCCTTTATAACCGACTTATGAGTTAGGAAAGTCTAGGCTTTCAGTGTCATGACAGGCCATTTTGTGGTGTGTTAGGGTTCAGTGGCGGTGGTGGATGTAACAAAAACCGCCTTTTGTTATCAAATGCAATAATCGCAGATGGAAAATCTTCACGAAAACTGACATATCTAATACTTAATTATTATGATGAAACAAACCAATATTTATACTTAACAAATATTTTGGTAACATTTTATCTTTGATTTTGACAAAGGGGGTAACTAAGAAATCACAACATAAATTTCAGTACCCAAAACAGGGTGACTGGATCATTTCTATTACAAAAACTGTAAACAAAATTATGCCGAAACTAGATAGGTTATGATTGAACGTGTTTGCAATACAAAGTCTGAAATGGAGGTTATGTTGGTTGGACGGTAGCATGAGATGTGAGCAAGCACTTTTACGAGCGATAATGTCATTTGTGGGCTGGCGATTATTGGCGCTGGATGGAAATGCCCAGAATGATACTATTACAAGGTATCGTAGATTTGAAATTAACTGAGATATCATTAAAACAACATACATTATATATATATTAAAATTGTTTAAAGCACCAGTGAAAATTAAAAAATAACAAACTAATGTGCAGTACAAATTTATTTCATCTGGGCGACTGCTGTAAATAAAGCAGCAAATTTATCTACGTTATGTTGGTATTGATATCGTATAGACACTTATAACCACACTTCACAAATCACAAGTTGTCCCAAATAAGTAGTGCTTGTACAATAATTAATTGGTCTCCCAAGTAGTGCTTGAAGAAGCACTAAATAAATAATAGCTTATTTGTCAAACAAGCCTCCGACAATGAATTCCAGCATAAATTACCCTAATTATTCATCTACACAAACTGTTAGAGGTGGTATCAAATTTTCTTTTGACAATTACTGACTCGTCATTCTATGAAACTTTAAATTTTATACATTCTATCTCCACGGGGGCATTCCGCATTGTTTGAAAAATGCCAAAAACATAGAAGTTCAAATTGATTTCTGAACATTCTTGATAGAGCATCATTATTTTTTATAAAAAGTGTCTGTGCTTCAATAGCTACACAATGAAGGTGTTTTGTCCAAACCCATGTACCCAATAAGACCCAAAAAGTTTTTAATTTCAATTTTACTGTAGGAATTAATTTAAATTTAGCATCCTGTCCTTAAGATTCTAATTTCTGATCAACAAACCTGTTAGTTGATGTCACCATCAAGCGAACAATTTCACGATCTATAAATGTCTCACTTCATATGAACTTCCCTCAACCAACATTTTTTTTTAAATCTTGAGGCACTCCATCAGAAATAATAAAATCAAAATTTATTTGATGGCTTGAGGATCTCTCCAATTTACATCAAAAACTTGTTTGCTCTGAAGAATATTCTTCATCAATGTGAACTTTTGTATCAGTCAATTTGTTGGGATTTTGTTGTGTAGGTGTTTGTTGACTGTTGTTTCAACACATACTATTGTTGGACAAAAATATATAAAGGACATGAATCCAAGTACTTACAATCTAGTACTCATAGATAGGTGCACACACACAATATAGGACGACAGTTTTCATGCGGTTATGCAATTGCGTGAAAAAACTGTCTCATCCTACATAGTGTGTGTGCCTATCTACGAGTACTTGTTGGATTCATGTCCTTTATGTATTTTTAGAAGCCTAGCGGCCTATTTGCAATCTTATTGTCGGACAAAGTTTTTTGGTTCATAATTTAGTTCATCTTTGTTCTTCCGATGAAGCCGAGTACGGACTTGAAGCTGCCTCGTCATTGTCAGGATCATCAGGGAAATTGTCGCCCGAAAATATGTCATCATCCGACTTGGGAGTCTTCCGGTTCTGGCCGTTTGTTGTTTAGAGCCAATCCAACAATGCGCTGCGTTCACGCAGACACATGCCTAGACATCATGAAAAATGAGTGATCACTGAAAGGGTGAGAATATTGTTTGTGGCTTTGTCCCACCCCTATGCTTCCTCCACAATCTTGGAACATCACCAGTAGCTGCAGATGTTGTTGAACGTCCCTTGCTCTATACAAACATGAAGCGGCGTATACGCCCACCGTTGCCGTAGCGGGCGTATATGCCCTCTTCAATAAATACCAATTATCTTAGTAAATAATCATATTTTGGGGTTACTTATAGTATAAATATTTGTTTTAAGAGTTATTTAAAGGTAAATCATTTTTTAAAAAACATTTGTGCATTTTGGTTGTTAAAAAGTTAAGTTTATCGGGTTTGCAAAAAATACCTAACTTCAGGGTGTCAACTGACCCTAACCTGAGTACAGAAATCTTCCCTTTACAGTTCACCTGATGTGCCTATAATGTCTGCCTGAAGAAAATTTGCAAAATAATCCAGAAACTTAGTGTGAGGTATTGACGTAGTTTACAACTGGTAGCCAGTTTAATATGCATGTCTTATGGTTCTTAGAAAGTTGTAATTGTATCTATACTTCTATACTATAATCTGAATGTCAGAATGTTTTTATTGCAAGTTACATTAAAATGTTAATACAAATGTACTTCACATTCATATATTTTTCACTTTTAACATTTAAAATAGGTATATGTACGTTAACTTTCAGCAGAACGAAGATTATTTTACCTCGTGTATTATAAAGTGGAATTAAGTGGGCATACACAGTCATTACTTGCTAATATTGATTTTTTAACAATTTCCAACCTAAATAGGGTTCCGTTTACTAACACAGGCCTCCAAATATCGCCATGCCAACATGACCCCCTTCACAGTTCGGGGCTCACTCAACATTCTTCGCTAGTAGCTAAGACAGTAGGAGCATGGTATGTTTCGCTGGATAAAGTACCAACCAATTTTGTGTGAAATTCTTGTTTACATGTTCATGCTTTTCTCGGTAAAAAAGCATTGTAGGAATATGATTTTTGGGCAAAAGTAACATAGACCAAGTATCTACTATTGTAGGGTTTCACTTTTAGCATATTACGCACATTTAAAGAGAAAAAAATCATGAAAACGGCAAAAAATTGCATGTTCACTGCTGGATTGCACAGTTTCCGTAAGGGGTAGGAGAAAAGTACAACCGTGCGGTAGTAGTTCCACCTGTGGGCTTTCGACACGTGTCATAAAGTTCTACTGTTACAGATCTAATTTGCAAAGTACAGCGAAACTACGGAGACACACATTGCCTAAACCTTTGCCTTAACGATTTGTCCAAAATCCCATTTATTCTAAATGCTTTTGGTGTTATGAGTGAGGTATTTTTTTTTTAGATCTTCACCTCATAGTACTTATGAAACTCTTAACCTCTGAATCACATGGGCTTGATGAAGTACTGTGAAACACGTTGGGTGGAAAGGCATGAAGCAGTTTCCTTTTTTGTAAATGCTCTGTTCCAAGTGGTTGAAGCTCTAGAAGATGTCAGCAACAAAAACAAAGAAGGAAGTGTGTCTGTGACTTTAGCTTTATTATTAATCTCAAAGTTTCAGAGAAAATGCTTTCACTGACATGTTCGCTCTCCCAATTCCTACAGAACAAATCTATAGGTCTAAGTACAGCTGTTAGCCAAGTTGAATGTGCAGAAGGAGAATTCTGATTGCAATTCAGGTTACTCTTGGAGGCGTAAGTTGCGTTTGTAGACCTTCTCTGCACACCTCCCTTCCGGGTGTGCGGCATAGCATTAGGTGCAAGGTACTGCCTCGCAAAATTGAAGTTGGCAATGTAATTCCCTAGCATATACTTCTAGGGCAGCAGTCATATAGGCGTGAGTTATACCCTGTGCTCCTTTCATCCTAACCTATAGAGAGAGAGAGAGCTGTGGATTGGCTTAAGCAGTACGACAGGATTCTTAGGTGTGCGTTCAACAGAGGTCAGTGCACCAGAACTAATGCCTACTCCTTTCTGGCCCCATCAAGAGCATTGGCCGAGGATGGGTTAGCTTAATTGGCTTATCACCTAGTGGAGGAGTTACGAGTGGTCAGGTCACTACCATGCTGTTCCCTGGGGCACAGTGTGGGTGGCCGTCTAGTGTGTGTGTATTTAGCTTTCTAAAGCTTAGTCTGCCTGCTTCACTCTGATGGGCTGAGTCTACGTAAGTGGACTCACAGTGGTACTCAGAATTTAGTACACAGAAGTCAGCTTAGATTACATGTTTTATTTAATGAGAATATAACGGTGGTCCTACCACTAACCTGAATTGAGACGGAACTTTTAAACTACATGAAGCCGGGTGAAGACAACCAATTCTGATTGGAAAAGAAGGCGTTGATACTGCTAGGTAGTGTACTATCACTAGCTCTAGCTATCTACCTTGTCCTGAAGGAACAGAAGTTGTGACTACTGTAAGGGTAGTGTTGAGGTTGCCGTTACAAGGTGGAGTCCTTGAAGACGTCAGTCAACGGCTGTTACCAAGGAGTGGTAAGGAAGGAGCTGTTGGTGCAGTCTTCCAGAAGCTCTAGATGGTGTTGCCACGGGTGCAGAAGTCTCTTCTTTCTGGAGGAGTTAATGTCAATGGTATGCTTCTTCCAGCAGTGAATAGAGTGGTGGAATTAGCGACATACCAAAGAGCGCCAATCGATGGTGGCTTTCTCCGACCTTGTTTAGAGTTGTGGAGGAAACACAGACCGAAGACTGCGGATCTCGCAGGACTATTTACACTGGCTGGTCCTTTGGCCGTCCGTTGCACAGGGTGCAGGGTGATAAGCTCTGCCGCTGGAGTCCAGGGTTGAAGAGTGCTGATGCGGCGCTATCATCCCCTAGTACCGGTGGCACTCTCCCTCTGCACTTCGTGGAGTTATCTGTAGCCTTGGTGGCTGGGCCGACAGTACAATCTCACTACGTGGGGTTGGCGTGATGTCTGCTTGGAGTAGGGTACATGGTACAAGCTAGATGGCAGTGTGAGTAATATCATCTCTTATTATGAGGATATCCTGTAGGCAGGTGTCGAGCTTCTTCAAGTACTACAGTATTTAATGACTTGTCCAATAGGGTGGACAGCATTCAGGTAGGGCAAAGTCGAGTGTGCATAAAAGCTACACAGAACGCTGCATGTCAGAATTTTGAATGTGTTCTGACAAGAGGAATGTTTCAATTTTTTTCTGACAAAATACTGGGAAACTGTTTATAGTGAGAACTCCACAGATAGGCCTAAATGGCACTAAAAATGTTAGATGGTAAAAATAATCAAAAATAATGTTTCAAAATATTTATTTCCTGAATAATTTCTTATTGTCAATGATTCACTGTAATGTTCTTCTGATAACTTACTGTGAGTCTTCTTACATACTAATGTTCATGCATATTTGCGTATTTCACATGCAGTTTGTGTAGTCCTAGTAACTTCCAGAGCAGGTACACAAGTACTGTGTCTACGTGTGGTGAATGCAGACACGGCACACGAGTGAATCAAATCTGCTTTTCATTTTTTTTTTTTTTTTTTTTATGTGTAGGAACATAAAAACAACTCGCTCTCAGACATTAAAAGCATCTGGCACTGAACAGGAAACTTTATACAAAAATTACAAGGAAGGCCGTTGTTGATGACCATATTTTATGTTCATTGTGTTACGTGTATGCATTTGTTTATATTTTTTAAGGACGAAAAATCGTATTTGAACAGCGTGGCAGTAGGAATAAAATGTAAGCTTATATATATATGCCACATAAAACTTCAAAAGAACTGAATTTTAAATGAGTAATTTTGAGGTAATTTGACATAACCAAAGAAAATTATGTTTCCCGATGCATCTTCTTTTGTGTGGCAGATTAATCCTTTACAGTGCAATAATGTAAAATAGTTACTTGGTTTGTAGTAGGTAATAATTTTTGCACCTTTGCTGACAGTTCCTGGTCTTTAAACTGGTATAGCAAGAATGCTTGCATCAGATAGTTTTAGCTTACATTGGACAGATTCATTGGGGTTTTTATCAATTGCTGGAACAGTTTTGTATGTGGCTAGAATGTGCCACATTTTTGTCAGTATCCATCTAAAAATTATTCTCTCTTTTGTGTTTGCTGAAAATTGAAACTCTTTCATATGACTTGTGAAACTTTAAATTAGTCAAATTAATCACTATTACATTTATTTGGAGAGCTATTAGGCTATTTCATAAGGTTTTAGGCTTGTGGTGTAGGAAGAAACTTTATAACTAGAGAGAATGCTACGTTGTTTCCAACTTGTTTTCCTTCATTGTGTTACACCTGAGACAAGTATTCACTCAACCGTAATTTTGTAAATTAAATACACTACTTTTAGCAAAATAACTGGTGACTGTGGGCTAGAAATACATACCTTTCATTTTCACACATGTAGCTGGCTGCTTAAACTCATAACCAATTGTTCTTAGTAAACTGTTGTTAATGTCACGACCTGAGCAGATGGTAACAGGACACGTCCAGATAAGAAAAATAACATTTAATGAGCTTGTTACATACTGTATTTATACTTAGGCATATCATTTTGCCGGAGTCTGTAGCATGACGAACATCTATAAACAATACAACGCATCCAGACCGTTATAGGTCTCAATGAAATTTATTATCTAAAAATTAGGAAACCTACACAATCAATTTCTTTTGCAAATTAAAGTTAAATACGCCAAGAATGCTGTGTGACATGTACAACATGTTTTAGAGACTTCCATCATTAGGAACAGCGCAAAACACATAATAGCGATAGATATTATGTAACATTTATTCAGTACAACCAAGTGTGCCATGTTAGCACAACTGGGTAGCATGTCCGACTCTCACACAGATGTTTCGGAAGTCCCGGTCGGAGGAAACTTTTTTATGGTTTAATATTAACTAGAACTTCCATATTTACACACACACACACACACACAACATTATTTCCAATAAAGTCTATTTATTTAAATAACTGCGCTAAGTACAAAAATACCTAATGATAAATTGTGAATAATGCGAAATAATGGTTATTATATGACAATAGGGCTTTTTTATTAACATAATTTTATCCATCAGGGTTTATTCATCAAAACCTACTATTCATGTCCCAAAGTCATTTTGCATTTCTCCCTGAAGACATTACTTTGCAAAAGAAAACAGCATATAGTGTGTGCAAATTATAAGTGTGAGCCAATCTTCAACGGTATAACCAAATCCTCAGTGGTGGGACATGTTACAACTTACGTTGGCACGACTGATGATATGGCTAGTTGATTGTTGATGCTCGCTGTTAGGTATATCTTTTGTCCCATGCGAAACTAAACTGTGTGCATGAGTTACAATGTTGAGTTTCTAATGCTTTAATGTTTTCGTGGAGGCTTATAGCAGTTAGTGTCGTGTCAATTGCTAAAGTGATGCACGTGTGTGCTTACAAAAATATCATTGACCAATGGAGTAGCCCTTTTTAATTTTATATATGACAGTAGGAACTGGAGTGTTTCAATCGTAAAGAGTCGTTACAGATTATAGTAGCTTTTTTAAAGGTTACGTATGTATGTGTATATCACAACTTTGTGATGTTTCACTGCAGGTGTGAAACACAAGGAATAAATTTCCCTTGGCACATGTGTGATTGTAACAATTGCCACAGCTCAACAAGTTGCAAAAATTATTTAAACTCATAAAATAATAATGCAGTTAAACTGACTGACGTATGCAGTACAAAATGATTGAAATGTGTATTTCAGAGAATATTACATTACAAACACAAATCATATTACATAATTGTTTCATAAGTAGTTACGTAATAAAGAATGAAATAAATGTATCGCATGTATCACGTAAAAGAATTTATAATAATTTTCATTTTTATTGTTCTACGCACAGTTATTTCAAACTGCCAGCACCACATAACATAACAAACAAACTGTGCAGGTATTAATTTTTGCAAAAGCTATTGTAAATAAACACTTCACAGTGTTTATAGCTTCGCATGGGGCGACGAATAATAAACCGCGACACATCCGATACCATCTCAGGACATAGATAAAACACGTTCAGAAATACGTTGTGCGAGTTAAGGATTAATCATGTCTTTTCTATCGCCTGACATGGTAGCAAATATGTAATGCCAAACTGAACGTTCTGTAATACTGGCCTTAGTGGTGAGAAAATACCGGTAGTTGTTAAAATGCAGCGTACTGTCAGTTGTGTTGGTGGCTGGCATGTAGCAGTAATCTGGCCATAAGTTTGAGTAACAAAATAATACTTCCAGTTTTCTGTCGCCTGCAGCATAACAATTGTGGTATGTATGTGTGTGAAATACATTAGTATGTGTGTATGTCTAAAAAATATACGTACTACTTGTACAAAATGTTTGATAATTGTTTACGTATTGAAGTTGCGAAGTGACACCATCATGTAGTAAGCTGTGCTGTCACTTAGTAACATGTTAAAGTTGAGGTATCTCAGTTTCGTATACACAATGCAGTGGAGTCTGAATTGTCATACCCATGAAATTTGAACGAGTGTTTACAGTCTTTGAAAAAGCTAATTGTTTGACTATCGCTTATTTGTTCTCTCTCTGATTTGCAATTTTTTTGTTATTTTTATAGTAGACTCACTTTCAGCTTGAGCAATTTCAGAATTCTGAAGCAGTCATATGAATAAAATTGTTACAAATGCCAACTTAAAACCCAAGTAGTTGATACCCCAGGCCTGAGATTATAGATTCTACCAAGATTTGTACTTCTGTGTGAATGGTATGCTGTATGAATACTAACTTTTGGAATTTGAAAACAATAAGATAAAACTGTAAATAATTATAGTAGAGTGTATAGGCATGATCTTGTAATCAACTGCTTTTAAATTTACTTTAATTTGTGGAGATACCAGTAAATGTTGAATGGCATTTGTCACAAATCTGCAAATTAGGTAGTTTCTGTACTACACGTGACTAAAGAATAATTCTGTAAATTATATGTTTTTAATGTTTTTTGCACTGTGTGTGCACTGCGAAAGCCAATGGTAGAAGTCAGAATTATTATGGCACTCTGGTTCTGCTTCCAACTTGATTTGAGATCACACATTGTGTGGTGACTTTGTGGCAAAAAAAGTGTTATTTTATTTGTTCATATTCCATTCAAAATAACTGTAGAATGTAACAGTGTACTGCCACACTTGGCGAGGTATTTTAGTTGTATTGGTGAGTGGAGAATTGGCAAGGAACATGGAACATATTTTAGTTTATTTGATCTCACAGCGATAGCATATGTAGTGTGTCCAGAATATGTATTTGGATACAACTGTGGTTGCTTGGTCTGTATTCTGCAGAAGGTAGTTGCAAACTACAGAGTACTGTAATTGTCCAGCGTGGTCACTTGCCCCAACTCCATCTCCATCACCGTGCTCACGAGTGTCCTACATTTCTAGCGACCAGAGGGCTCGCATCTCCTGCTCCTTCAGCAAGTTTCATATCTCTTGTGTGATCCACTCCCTACACTTCGTTATTATACACTTTCCTACATTTTGCGCTTTCCGTTTCTTTTCTGACCCATTTACTATCTCCACAGCATGTAATTTTTTTAAATATTTTTGCAACAATTTTTCGTTTGTCCGTAGAGAAGAGAAAAAATATATGTGATGCCACTCGGTTTTTGAACTTATTTTTTCACTTACAAATTACTACTTAGACTGAATTTTTTGGTTTTTGAGGTCATTTCAATCTCTTGTGAATATGTTATGTACTTCTGAAATGTAGCAGGTGTTCAGATTGGATACGCATCTTGGTTACTGTCTCTTGCTCTTCAATTTTGTGAGTCATGTTGGTGACCTAAGTATTTGTTTGTTGTGTATGTAAACGTATTTTTGTAATTATTTTGATGATAATTGCAAAATTGTAGTTAACTCAAGAGTAGTTTCTCAGTAGTGTTCAGTACTATTCCACTTGGGGCGACAGCCTCTGGATGACTGTCACTGGGCAAAAGTCACTGTTCTGTTCTGCTCAGCGTGTGCACGAGCACTCATACGGAGTAACTATGAGTAACTACTGTTGTTGGTTTGGCAGTTGTTGCAGCTTAGCGGCTGCAGATGTGTTTGTGAAGGAGCGTTCATAGTTGGCAACTGTCACCGATGAGTTACTTACCTTCAATGTCTCCAGTTGCTTGTTTTGGATAATGGAAATACGTAATATTCGTAGCTGGTACATGTATGTATAGTCTCCCCCTCGGATGAAAGTAAAATGCAAATAATGCGTAAGGATTGTTTCAACTGTGTTTGTAGTAAGAAACAACGTGATCCTATTTGCACGACTGCAATTATGTTAAAGTTATTGCTATAGGTATTTTCAGTTGCTTACATGCAAGTAGCTTAGTGAGCTACTGTTGTCCCATTAGAAATGGCTTTATAAATACCACACACCTCTCAGAGAACTTTTTTACTCAGTAAATATTCATTCACTTTACGTAACTTAAATCTGTTGTTAATTTTTATATGTACATCTTTAAACCAAACTATAAAACTTTTTTAGTGCAAGTTTATGCAGAAGCTTTATGCCTTGGTTAGTTGTGTGATGTAATGTTATGTAATGTAATAAGCAAACTATGAAGGTCACTGCAACTGTTCTGCTTGCTCAACTTATGGCCACAGTCTGTGCAACCTGTACAGGACACTCGGCTGTTGACCACAGTCTGTGCAACCTGTACATGATACTCGGCTGTTGGCCACAGTCTGTGCAACCTGTACATGATACTCGGCTGTTGGCCACAGTCTGTGCAACCTGTACATGATACTTGGCTGTTGGCCACAGTCTGTGCAACCTGTACATGATACTTGGCTGTTGACCACAGTCTGTGCAACCTGTACATGATACTCGGCTGTTGGCCACAGTCTGTGCAACCTGTACAGGACACTTGGCTGTTGACCACAGTCTGTGCAACCTGTACAGGACACTTGGCTGTTGACCACAGTCTGTGCAACCTGTACAGGACACTTGGCTGTTGACCACAGTCTGTGCAACCTGTACATGATACTCGGCTGTTGGCCACAGTCTGTGCAACCTGTACATGATACTTGGCTGTTGGCCACAGTCTGTGCAACCTGTACATGATACTTGGCTGTTGACCACAGTCTGTGCAACATGTACAGGACACTCGGCTGTTGGCCACAGTCTCTGCAATCTGTACAGGGCACTTGGTTGTTTTGTGGCGCAATTCTCATTTTTCATTAGATTTCACTTTTTTTTTTTTCCGTTCTCAGTGAATTTGCAACATATTTATTTTTATCACACAATTTTTTTTTTCTTCAAAGTTGTTTGTATGTAATGTTTATCTTAAAATTTTGTAAGACAGATGTAATATTGTAGCTCCTTTATGCCATATCATACGTAAGTTAACATGGTGATGAGTAATTTATATGACGGAGTTTTTCTTAACTATTTTTCAAATTTTCTGTTGTGTTTATGTTTGTAAGGGAAATGAGGCAGCTTTCAGTTTAGTCGCAGTTTGAATTTGCTTTCTGATTACATTTATAGTTTGAATGAAACTAAGGCTGACTTACTTGTCTTAAGATTCCTGTCTTTTATTTTAAAACAGATGCTGTCTCGTGAAATGAACTGGTGTTTTTACAGTGGAAATTTGTTTGTAAGTAGAGGTTTGAAAATCACAGGACAGCGGTATTGCGTTTCCTATGCTTCACTGCCACAGTCGAGCGTGGTTGATTTAGCCACACAACTGTCTTGTTTAATTTTTAATTGTAGTTCTCTGTAGCCGTCTAAAGCAGTACAGGTAGTTGCAAACATTTTTTGTAACCTATGCAAACTTTATAGATACTGTATTTTACTGCAACTTTTATGGTTTTAAGGTGCCTTAAAGTTTTGTAACTATTATGTATAGTTTGCACTGGTGAAATAAAATAGTTTTACTTCACTGTCTTTAAATGTAATGGCTAAATGTTATTTTAAAGCTTGAGAGTTGAAAAATTAAACCAAAGAGAACACATACTATTTTGTGTGGTTTTTATTAAAAGATGATGTCTTGTCAAGATATGAAAGACTTACATGGAAGAAAAATCAGTATCGTTATATACTGCTAATTTTTAAAATAATGTTGGTAGAATACATTATTTTTGTTATAGTCGTAATCTTTTAATCCTTTCACATCACAGAGTTCGTGAATACTGCAAAGCAGTTTGCAGAGTAAAATATATCTTCAATTTTGTTTGTACTTTTTTTTTTGTAGAAACACAGCCACACAGAGCTGAGTATAGGCGTTTATATAATTTGTGTTAACAATATTTGATGGATAATATGCTTAAAAGTCTGTCGGCCAAAGTGATATAATGTATACCATACATATATAAATATATAGACAGATTGCTATGTAAATATTGTAATTTCCCCGAGCTTTTGTGATTAATACACCGAATGAAAACATAAAAAAGAATTGCTAACATTCATGTAGTTTTAGTTTAAATGTGATAGTGCCTAGCTGCAGTGTGATGATCTATGTATATGTTTGCAATGTATTTGGACAGAAATGTGATCAATTGTGCATTATTTTATTTCGTTGGTGTGTACAATGCCTTGTTTCGATGCTTCTGTCTGTGTTGTACATTTGTTTTTCTCCCTTCTCTTTACTTTGATAATTCTTGACTGAACCAAGAACTTGCCTTAAAAAAGTACCTTGTTGTTCATGGCAATAAAAATTAATACAAATGAAGCATTGTTTTATTTTGTATCAAAAGCAGAATTTACGTAATTTTGTATTAAGTTGTTTTGTTTTGGAAATATTTCACAGAGTCACTCGTGCTATATTCTATCACAGTGTGTACGATGTATCATGATATTACCTCCATGCCGACCAAGAACATGTCTGTCTGTGTATCTGTCAGAAGCGTTGACTTGCAGTCACAAGCTCTGACTAAGGAACAAGCTGTTGATGTGCTAATTCTGACATTTCTGAAAGTGAGCACACATGCACATAGTGGCAGAGTGGTATTACTTACAAAAATATTAATTTATTCCAGTTGTAGGTAAAAAAGTGCTGTAGAGAATGTCCATACTTAGTCGAGATGAGAGTGATCAACACAGGCGTGGTAGCAGACAGAAGAGTCAATGTAAGAGTCTTGAAACTTGCGGACTTGGCAGCAAAACAGGAGTTGAATCCCCTTCAACTAAGATTGTGATCGTGAGGCCTAATACAACAGACAGGACAGTCTGAATTGTAAATCACAGTGTATGTTGTGTTCTGCTGACACATCAGAAGTTGACACATGCAATATGGTCCACAGATTGTCATAACGGTGTCTCGTATCATACATAAGACTGGGAATGTTTTATATGTTGATACGCGACATCCTTTAGTGGCTGAGGGCGGTGGCGCTGCTACGGCCGCAGGCGTCAGTGGTGGCCCTGGATGAGCTGGTGTATCACCATCCCCTGAACCAATGGTTGGTGATGCCGTATGGTACATCCTCGTTCTTGAGGAAGGGCGGTGACTTTGACGTGGGCTGTGAGGTGAGTCCTCTCCAGCTGTCAGGCAGTCTGAGCTCGTTCCCTGGGGTCAAGGCTGCAGAATGCAGGCAGTGCTGGGCTGCTGTCTTTCCAACTTCACGTCGAGCATCCCTCCTCCGGGTCTATTGCATGTGGAGGCAAACTACTACCATCCTCGTAAGGGGGTAAGCAGGCGACAATGGTCTCTAGCTATGGTTTACTTCCAAGGCCACAGCCGTACAGGTACGAAGTATACCCTTTGCTCTTAAATCTGGCACAGTTCAGCATGGTGGATTATCCTCGGGCTGCACGCCGATGACTCTTGGGTGTGGGTTAAAAAGGGGGCAGACATCCAGGACCAGGCAAGTACTCCCTCCAGCCTAGTTCAGCGTTGTGGACAAAGTACAACCTGGGCTGACTGACTAGCCACCTTGACGTGTGTCCAATTAGCTAAGGCTGGATTACGGTCATGTGGCTTTGGTTGCACTTTGATAGGTTGTGCGTACAGGTTGGCTTATGCATACATATTGCTGGATATAGCGGTCGGGGATGTGGCCTTACGAGTTGGTACAATGTTCTCGACTTTATGGTTCAACAGTCCTTTGGATTGGTCTGGCTTAGGACTCGTTTCGGACCTAGTCGTAGCTGACGACGGGCGGGAGGTGCTAGAGATTGTGCCTTGTCGGTTTGTGGACGAAGGGTAGCGGGATATAGCAGATTATGTTGCTCACGTTCGGCTCAGACGGTAGCAAGGGCATGACGTGAGACAGCACGGAACTCACCGTTCCAGTCTTCAGATGCTCTGCTCCAGAAGTTAATATTGGAGACACCTAGCCGGTTCTCGGTCTTGTTCAGTAACTCTCTTACCACTGGATGGCAGGTTGGGTGTGTACGTAGCGGTGCTGACGGGAAAGTAGCTGGGTTAATGGCAGTCATCGTAGGTGGTGCCAGTGACCGAAGTAAAGCGGCACAATCTCGTTCGGTTCATCGGCTAGCAGTGAGAGGGGTTAGACCAGCCAGGTGTCTGACAGTAAGGCGCGCAACTCTGCTCCTCCTTCCTGGCACCGTGCCACACCTTGATGGGCATAAAGCAGGTGTAATTACTGAAAACCTCAAAAGGAACACCATGGATGTGGATAGCCCTAAATTAGTGTTGCCTGGCAACAGTCTCACCAACGCGAGCTCCGGTGCTTCAGAAGATCCCCCACTGTTGCGGGCTGATCAGAAGCGGTGGAGCCGTATGGGTTTCCAAGACTATCAGCCCCAACCAAGGCCAGGCCGTAGCACCTAAACAAATACCCCCACTTTCACCCAGGTGCTCTGGTAGGGGTACAACTCAGATGTACTGTCTCTCCCTGGTTGAGAAGTGTTTCTAGTGGTCATGGCTCGTCTATTCTATTCCTCCAGTACCTGTATACTTGGTAGGAATAAAATAAGTAGCCGTCTAATGGGTGTGTATTCAACTTGGAGCTGCCTGAGGGGTAGTCTCCAGTTGTAGCTAATTTCGGAATGAGAATCATTTCCTGTTTCCGGTTGGTAGTACTCGGCTCAAGGTCCTCCCAGAAGTTGGTTACAAAGTACTTTATAAATGAGACTTAGTAAGAGAAACAAAGCAGTGTTTATTAAAAACTTATTAAACATGGTGACACGTGCTCTCCTGCTAAGCAGACCGGTGGTTGGACGTAATCCTACGGTAGCCAGTTGTAGGTGACCTGGTCCTAAACTAAGGGGGGGGAAGTTAGGTGAAAACTGACAAAAATTACTTGGATACAAACTTAACTCTAAATAGGTGATGTCTGTAGGAGAGAAAGAAGAATTATGTGTGGTATATATTGTTGATACAGAAAGCTTCTGGTAGCTATTGGCGTCACTGGAGCGTCTGGTAGCGGGGCTGCAGATTTCTAACAGTAACGTCAATGGTGGCAGTCTCTGGTGGCTGCTGAAGACTGTTAGTTGGTGATAGCCTCTGGAAGGGCTATTGAAGGTCTTTGTAGTAGTCAACACTCCAGCACCCAGGTGCTCGGAGAAGACTGCAGAAACAACTGGCAAGGACTGCTGCGCACTGCCTTATATAGCGAGGCAGTGCGTGTCGTGGCGGCCACAGGGGAAGGTATGTGATGTCCCTCAGGTGCGAGGCTGGAGTGGGGGTAGCACCCCCTGGTCATCTCTTGGCCTTCGCGTATCCTCAGTGATGCTCGTGCATGACCCGACACGGCTGATGGCGTGTAGGTTCTCAGCGTGGGGGAGCAGGGGGTGATGCGCAACCATTCATATCCACATATCCGGCTGCCCTCCAGGATTGTGGCAGATTGTTACTTCCATGTATGAAATGGCGTGGGGTTTGAATCTCACTTGTGTAGAAGTAGTACGCTAGGGTTGCAATGAGATGAGTCGTAATCGTTTGTAGGTAATTGGCATAAGTGGCATGTGTCAACCTTTTGGATTCACTGTTTAGTGGTCGTGGCTCTACCTTACTGTACACGGAGTGCACAGTACAGGTTGCCTTCTAATGTGTATGCCATGACGTACATACATCCCTGAGGGGAGGTCCACAGTCCTACACTATGGTTTGTATTGGGTTGAATATATATTTACAGTCTCCTGTTCAACCCTGACAGACGTGGTTTCTACGTAGTATTAGCACAGATACCCTTTGATTAATAAATACTAGTTTTTTAGCTGAAATACGTGTTTATTCCATTAGGAATAAACCTGGTTGCCCGTACTACCTCTTAACCAAGCAAAGGCTGACCGGAAGTAACTACGTGTGCCAGGTGAAGCTGGACAAGGTAGTTTCAGCTAGGCGGTTATGAAAACAACTCTCCCTAACTATACTAACACCGTTGTCCAGAAGGGATTACCTGAAGGTCAGTGGGGTGTTTACTGCTACCAGAAGAGCAATAGTGGTTGTCACCAGAAGGTTGGCCAACTACTGAGGGCTTGAAGATGTCTAGGGGGTAACCTGGTGCAGTGTGTGTGGTAGGGCTAGAAGCCTTTGGTGCAGTAACTAAAGAACCTCTCGGAGATATGGTAAAAGTACGCATAGACACTGAAGAGCTTGTAGTGGACATGAGGATCTGGCTAGCAGTAGAGAGCCCCAGCACATGATGTGAAGGCGTGCACTACTGGAGGTAGACTTTTGTTTATGGGCCGCGCATTGGTACGTGTACACTCTCGGTTCGCCCTCGTCTGGGCTGGAGGGTGGTGTGACGTCCGCTCGGAGGCGGAGCCAGGCATCGTCTGCTGATGGGCGGAGTTAGGTAGGGGGGTGCCATTTCTGAGCATGCTGTAGAACTACCTGAACTTTGGAATGTGGTCTCGGCTGCTCGGTCGACAGCTCACTCATACTTTGGGGGGGGGGGGGGGGGTTAGGGGGTAGGCATGCATCTCTACAGCGAGTGAAGAATACAATGAGCGGTGTCAGTAATAGCGCCTGTGACTAAGGGAATATCATGTAGGAACCCTGTGAGGTGGGACACGGAGGTACACACTGATGAGGAACAGTTTAATTAATTCAATAAAGGCATCGTGCATCAACCCCAGCCCCCTTTTTGTGACGGAGATTCATCTGGGCAAAAATATTTTTCTTCTTTTTGGGGAGATGTAGAACTGTCCCCTCAAGAAAGTTGGTTTTGCTTCTGTTTTTTGCTCTCCTCTGTGTGCTGGGCTCTCTGGGTGTGGCAAAGTGCAACACCACGTTCATCACTGGCTGGTGGCAGCAGGCTGTTTAGTTCCATCTCTCTAGTACAGCCGGCTGGCTGCCTGCCTGGTGGGAGCAACCTGCTAATGGGTTGCCTCCACCCCTCTCCTCTCCATCACAACCCTGTGGAGTGGATAAATGTCCCTGTGTAGAGTGTTTCGTGATCTCCTTGCTTACATGTGCCGCTGTACAATTATCAGCTGAAGGATGTGGTTACTCAATACAGGAATCTTATAACAGATTTCAACCTATGGAAGGAAATATACAAACATGAGTGGCATATTAAAACAATAGATAGTGAAGAAGTTATTACAAGGCCTCTCTCGTGAGAGTATGTTTTATAGCTTCTACCTGCCATGACGCTTAGGGTAAGGAATAGTGACCCTACCTTGTGGCCATCCTATTGTGTCGCATGGCAGCCAGCAGCTACGTGTGACAAGGTTGCGAAGGGATTGCTGGCTCCAGGCCTTCATTCACCTGGGCCGGCCAGCAAACTAACTAGCGTACAAATACGAGTGCACTGAAGCCAGACCTAGTTGAATCTGTGTACAAATGGTGACTCATGGGACAGGTATACATGCACTTAACTGAGTGTAATAATACTTGCCCTACATTGGGTGCCACCATGGAAGCCTGAGGTTTATTCGTGTTAATTATATGCCAGTAAGTGGTAACTAACTGTGCAAACCTCTGATTCCTGGGTATACAAAATATGTCCCTTGATTTATCCTTTAAGGAATGAGTTGTAGACTACAGAAATGTGAGACTTCTCGGTGGGAGGTGTAAATCAATTGAGTTCAAACAAGTACTGGCTAATGAGGTGTTCTCCGTGTTAGGGTAGATTTTCTAGGTGGTGGACGTAATTTTGTTCGTCCTCAACTGAAAGTACGTACTTAGATCTCTATGACTAGTTTAAAGTTGTATGTGTTTTCATATAGGATGGTCTGTTTTCAACGTACATCACTGACTTTGCTAACCACATTGCCAGAGTAGCAAAGGGCATTTGAATAAAGTAATTTTGCGTATTTTTTAGGTAAATGACACGTATGAAGGGTGGGTCTAGTGGGATTGCGAATGGGCACAAAGTCTGGTGTCGCAAACACTACTCTTCCCTGAGGTGATACTTATTGTATGCGACGTGCTCCTTGCAGACTGACTCGTCGCAGCCGGCGGCTGAACAGTGGCAGACGCAGGCTGCGGCAAAGTGGTGTGTTGGTAGCTGGGGTCTCTCTTGTGGGGTTGGGGAGTAGTTTCCTCTATAAAGGATTACTTAATTTGGACCTGTTTAGGTCTGAGAGAGTACCTTTGTACTGAAAAATTAATTGGTAGGTTGGATGCTGATCACCTGCTAACTTAATTGGCAGTGAGAATAGTGGAGAAGTACTATCTGTGTCTGAAGAAGGTATTCTGTGTGATTCCTCCATTATTTCTTTATTTAATAGTTTGACCTTTTGCTTATTGCCACCTTACTTAGAGTACGGCAAGAAGTGCAATTAATTATCAACTGTTCTAAGGTGACTCATGACATGTTGGCAACAATGGACATTTTCAACTTCAGCTCATCAGTAGCATGCGTTGCTGCTATGACAGCGGAGTTTGACAATGATGGCCGACACATGACCCCAGCATGTACTGTTTACCCTAGTACGAATAGATGTTCCTGCTCAGCAGTATTTTATTATTCACCAGCCCACCGAAGCTATGTGGTGAAGGCACTAAGTTCCACTGCCTGCGACTAGGTAGCGCTGGCAGTGCGTCTCGCCGCTGTCTTCCTTCTCCGTCCAGCTGGCCAGTGACGTCATGCCAGAGACGGTAGATCTGATGAGCAGGAAGGAGAGGGAAATGATGCATAGGATTGAGAGGATGGAGGAAAAGGTCAGGAATGAGATGGGTAAGAGTAGAGTAGAAATGATGATGGATAAGTTAGAGGAGTTGGAAGATGTAAAGGGGGTGCTAAGGAAAATGCAAACTAGTCCACAGGAGGAAAAGCTGAGTAGAGAGGAAGAGTTAGGCAGAATGCAAGTAGGGCTGCAGGAGGAAAGGTAGAGATAGAGGAGATAAGATTAAGGAGATGGATAGAGGAGTTGGAAGCAGTAGAAAGGGATAAGGCATTAGGAGACATAAGACAGCAAATAAGGTTAGAGGAGCAAGAAATAGTAGCAAGGGATAAGGTGATAGTAGTAGGCAGGAAGCAATCAGGAATAGAGGAACGGGAAACAGAAAGCAGGGAACAGGCAGTGGTAGAAGGTAGGAAGCAGTATCCTGAGGTTTGCAAGTGTGCGATTAGCAAAGACCATCAAGCAAGAGAAAGTGGACAGTTCAGGGCCAGAGTGGAGAGAGGAGGGCTGGCCAAAGGGAGGGAAACAAGGGTGCTGCAGGAGGCCGGAGACAAGGGTAGGCAGGTGGGTGGAAGAGCCACAAAGCAGGAACAGGTTGTAGGAAGGGAGCCAGAGGTAGTTTTTCTGGGCAGCTCTATTGTAAAGGGGGTGGAGCTGAGGAATATCAGGAAGGAAATTACATATAAAGCAGCATTTGGGGGGGCAAATACCAGGGATTTGGAGGAAAGGGTTAGTGGTATGATAGGTAGCAGGGTGGCAAAGGTTGTTCTAACTCATATGGAGGGAAATGACCTGGCTCATAGGGAGGTGAGGCAGGAGGTAAAGTGGGACCTCAGGGGATTGCTGAGGAAAGTGCGGGAGAAGTTCCCTGGAACTAGGGCAGTAGTCAGTGGCGTGCTGGTTAGGAAAGGAGTATCCTATAGGAAGGCAGTGGCTGCGAGTGAGGTATATGAGAGGGTGTGTAGGGATTTGGGGGCTACATTTATAGATAGTAGGAAATGGGTAGGCTGGGAAAGTGTAAGGAGAGACCAGGTTCACCTGACAGAACAGGGAAAGAGGATTCTAGGTGATCTGCTAGGTAGAGAAGTAGCTGGCTGCATGTAGAGGATGAGGGCAGAGCAGCAATTGTTGAGATAGCAATCAGTTAGAAGCAAGGAAACAGAAGTGGAGAGAAATGGAGAGGATAGCATTGATGAGGCCACAAGGGTGGAGATAGGAGGTAAGAAATGAAGGATGGTAAAGCAGAGTACTAGTATAAAGATAATGGCGGTGAACTGTAGGAGTGTGCACAACAAGCTGGAGGGCTTCTGGGAAGAGGTTGAAGGATATGGGGTGGATATAGTGGTAGCTGTGGAGACTTGGTTGACTGAGGAAGTACTGGACATTGAGTGTAGGCAGGATAAGTTCACCATCTTCAGAAGCTGCAGGGATGGGAGAGGAGGAGGAATAATGGTGTGCGTAAGGAAAGGGCTAAAAGAGGCAGTAGAATGGGTTAGTGAAGATGTCGAGGTAATGGAAATTAAATTGAGTGGTAGTGGTAATAGGAGTATTACTTTGCTGGCAGCGTATAGACCACCAGGACAGGGATGGCAGGCAATTGAGATGATCAGTCGATAGACTGAAGGACAGGCAGTGGGTTGTTGTAGCAAGGGAATTGAATATGCCAGGTGTGAAATGGGTAGATGGTGCAGAAGGATTGGGTAGCATGATGCAGAGAATGACAGCACATTTAGTCAACAGAGGATTAGTCCAGGTAGTAGAAACACCTACGAGATGGAATGAGGAGGGTGTTGGGTCAGTGCTGGATGTGGTGTTGGTCAGACCTGGAAATGCTGTAGTTGGTCCAATAGTATTGGATGGTATAAGCGACCATCATATCCTGGTTGTGGAAATTGGGATTGGCAGGATGAGGGAAGAGCATACGGCAGAAAGGTTGGTGTGGCAGTATGGGAGAGGAGACAAGAAAAGGGCAGAAATATTCCTGAGAGACAGGTTTAAAAAATGGTCTATGGAGGAGGGTGTAGAGGGGTTGTGGATGGAGTTTAGAGGATTAATGGAGATTATGTTAGAGAAATTTGTGCCAATGAAAAGGTTACGGACTGGGGGAGATCCTCCATATTATGGACAGGAGATTTTGAAAATGAAGAGGTAGTGCAGAAAATTACATGCCAAGTGAAGAAAAAAGGGATGATAAGATCTAAAGAAATGATGAAACAAATAGGTAGGAAGCTTGAAAGGAAGATCAAACAGGCAAAGAATGTATTTCTGGGGAAGATGGTGGAATAAGGAAAAGGCAAGAAATGGGGGAAATTGTTTAGGTATGTTAGGAGGTTAAGGGGAGGAGAGGAAGGGATGGTAGGCATGCGACAAATGACCAAGAAAAATCAGAAATGCTGTAAGGACAGTACTTGTCAGTGTTTGAGGCAAAGGAGGGTTGGAATAGTGGGGCAAACAGGGTTTGGGGGGGGGGGGGTGTTTAGTGAGAGTAGGATTAGGGAGTGGGAGATAGAAAAGGTAATTAGGGGTTTGGACAGCAGTAAGGCAGGGAGTCCAGATGGGATAGGAAAACACAGCACTAAAGTTTGGTGACAGGGAGTTGGTGAAATATTTAGAGATGCTGTTTAAAAAGTCCTTAGGAGAGGGTAAGTTACCACAAGATTGGAAGGATGCTATGGTGGTATCTATACACAAGCAGGGAGAGGATAGGGGGAGGCCTGGCAGCTACAGACCGGTGAGTCTCACATCAAGTACGGGAAATGTATTGGAGAGGCTGGTGGTGCAATATATGGTTAGGGTTATGAACAATAGGAATTGGTTGGAGGAGTCACAACATGGTTTCAGGAGGGGATACTCATGTGAGACTCAGCTGGCTGGGTTATTAGAGGATCTGGTGCAGGTAGTTGATGAGGGGAAGCTGTTGGATGCCTGCTTCATAGATTTCGAGGAAGGCATTTGATAAGGTGCCCTATGGGAAATTGATGAGGAAAGTGGAGGCGCTGATACCAGACAGGAGGGTAGTGTAATGTATAGGGGACTTCCTCAGAGGGCGAAGACAGAGGGTGAAAGTGGGGGAGGATAATATTGGAGGAAGAGGAGGTTACGTCAGGGGTACCACAGGGAAGCGTGCTGGGTCCTTTGTTATTTACCATAATGGTAAATGACATGGGTTTGGGGATTAGGGCAAAAATAAGATTGTTTGCAGACAATTATGTTGTGAATGCTGAAGTGGGAGAAGGAGGGGGCGGATATTTGCAGGCGGACAATGATAAGATATGGTTGTGGAACAGGAAAAATAAAATAAAGATAAGTGTAAGAAAAACTAAGGTAGTGAGGTTCACAAGGAAGACGATGATAAGCAAGGACATGTACAGATGGGAGGGACAAGAGATAGAAGAAGCAGCAGAATATAAGTATCTAGGGATTGTACTGCAGGGAGACCTCTGGTGGAAAAAACAGGTAGAGAGGGTGGTTGCAAAGGGAAGAAGGGCTCTGGGTGTGCTGAAGGGAGTTAGCTGTGAGGTGAAGGAGAAGGCATATGGCACAATGGTACGGCCAATGTTAGAATATGCTGCAGCTGTATGGGACCCGTATGTGGAGGTGCGAGAACTGGAAAAGGTGCAGAGAAAGGCAGCAAAATGGGTGAAGGGTAGGTGGAGAAGGCAGGGGCAAGATGGTGAGGAAGAAGGGAACTATAATACATCAGTGATGATGAAAGAAATGGGGTGGAGCTCATTGAAGGACAGGAGGAAAGTTGAACGGTTAGTCAGGATGTACAGGATGGTGAATAAAGAGGGATGATGGGGAGGGCTACACTGCAAGCTAAGTAATGGGGTGTTTAGAGGAAGAGGAAACAACAGTGAGAAGCTTCAGAGTGTGTGTAGGAGAACAGAGCGGGGTAGGCAGTCCATGCTTGTGAGATCTGTGAGGGAGTGGAATGTGTTGAGGGAGGAATTTGTATCTGTGAGAGGGGTTAGTAAATTCAGTAAGGGAGTGGAAAAGGAGTTGGTTGGGTGAAGGAGAGGTGAGAGAGCTCGTCGCTGGGCAGTAACCTAATTGCGAGTGTATGTATGTATGTATTTTATAAAAAGAAAATAATCCAGCTGTCACATGCGCATCTGAGTTTTCATAACTTGTGTTCTAGGGTGAGTGTAACTGCGTCAACCTCAAACTTCCTACAACAGAATTCAGTTAACACACAGCCCATAATTTTCATTTAAAGAACAAGATATTATCAGTAATAAATTTCGCAAGATTGTAAATTGGAAACGTCACTTTTTTTCTGTTCAAAATATTCGGGTATGTATTGTATTCTCTTTTCTTGTTTACTTTGGGCTGGTTGTGCCCTAGTGTAATAATACAGGTTTAATATTAAATTAGGTAATAATGGTGAGGCAGGAAGATGCACGAGTAGATGAAGAGGAGGACTTTTTGGGTTTTGAAAATAATGGGGCTAATGAGGAAGCCGAATTTGATGTGTCCAATGTGGTAGCGAGCCCTCCAGGTTCCAGTCTTGGAAATGGTTCAGGTCTTGAAAATACAAATGGGGAAACTCGGAGAACAGAAGCACCTGGAATTAGTGAGCAATTAAGTTTGCTCATAAAACTGGCTACAGAACCAAGGGCGGAATCTTAGGAATTTCAGGAAACATTTGACAAGCATTTAACTGATTTGAACAATTTGAAATTGTCAGTAAACCATATGCAGAGTACATTAGACGGTAATACAAAAATTGTTTCTGAATTAATGGTTGACATAAATGTCAAATTGAGTGAGATTAGGAAGGAATGTGCAACAAAGTTGAAAACAGTCTAAGTCTGTTTCTGTGCATCAAAGTCAACTTGTCAAATGTCAAAATAAATTAGAAATGTAGCACAAGATTACAAGGGTTTAGAAACAAGTGTAAATAAAATTGAGATAGCCCAGCAACAGGTAAAGGAAATTGTTTCTGCGCAAGAGGGAAAAATTGTAGGAAACATTCAGGAAATAGAAAGGGTGTGGATACAAGTTGATAAACAAACAAGAGAGGTACAGCAGAATGAAATACATATACAGCAGGTGGAAGACAAGATTTTTCAGGAAAGTCCGGCAATAGGCCAACATTTCGAAAATATTTGTCACGAATGTAAACAGCAGTGTGAGGAAAAAATTAATCAACTGTGGAGGCGAGAATTCTCTGTACCCGAAGTGGGTAAATTGGTTTTGACTAGGGATGAAATAACTGATTTTGAAAGGGCAATACCTAAATTTTATGGGGACAATAGGGGACCGAATCCAATACAGTTCATACGTAAATGCTAAAGAATATTTCATTCCTTGGGGGGATCAGATGAACAACTGTTTGTGAACAGATTAGAAACAGGAGCTTCACAGTGGTCATTGTGGAAACCGTGAGAATGAACAAACTTCACACAAGCCAAGGCAGCTTTTCTATACAAATATTGGGGAATTCATTTGCAGGATGACTTTTAGCAGTTTATATTTGTAGGCAAATTCAAGGATAAGGTGGGTTGAATGGCAAATTATGTGCAGAGATTTGTTTATGCAGTCAAAATACTTGGATAATAAAATGACAGAGGAAAGATTTATCTCATATTGTTCATCATTTTAATTGGCACATACAAGACTGTATAATAGGGATGAGCGCTAAATCTGTTGAAGTGGTAACTGTGTTGGAAACCCTTGATCGGAGGAAGTGACATGAAGAAGGTTTAAAGGGTAGAAGGCAGGACCAGCAGAAACATTTAAACACTTAGGAAGAGAGGAGGAGTCCTCAGATGCCTCCCTCGCATAACAGGGAAATGATGAATGTAGAATACTGAAAAGAAGTTGCAACAAAAATTTTGGTAAGGAAAATCCCAGTACAAAATTCAGAAGTGCAGTCAGAGAGGGAAATATTGCTGGAAGAAAATCCAACGAAAGGTTTAATACAAGAGAAAAGGGGAATATGCCCATACATTAGAGGATTCATTATTAAGACTGGGGTTGAATTAAACATGCTAGTGGACTCAGGAAGTGGGGTGACAGCTATATTGGAAGATTTGCTAAATAGTCTAAATAAATGTAATGTGCACATTGTAGCAACTTTGCAGTTATCAAATGTTACCATTTTGTGGGCTACAAGAGTAAGAAATCAAAGTGTTAAAAAACAGATTATTATGGAAATAAACATAGCTGGCAAGAACATGTGGATTGTGAAAGGGCTCAGTGTAAATATAGTGTTGGGAGCAGACTGGTTAAGAGAACATGAGGCTATCATTAATTATGCAGATAATTGTATCGAGGTAATGGGAACCAAACTTCGTTTTGGAAAAGAGAAACTTTTGGAGAATTCTCATCAAATGCAAATTATTTTGAAGGATGTGGATACATTAGGGATTGACATGTGCTGTAATTTTATTGAACAGGATTATATCACGAAGGATGAGATGGGGAAAATTGTTTTACAGAGAGGAACAAGTGAGGAAAAGGAAAGGATAATATAAATTTTAGGAGATGAACACGAAGCATTTGCAAATTATCCAGGGTATGAATGGCAGCTAGAAATCAGGGAACACAATCCTTTCATACAGAAACCATATCCAATTGCATATTCTTTAAGACCAGCTGTAGAACAAGAAGTACAGAACATGATAGAAACTGATATTATTGAGAGGCGTAGTTCAGAGTATTTGAATCCTATAACAGTTGTCAAAAAGAACACAGGGGAGGTCAGGTCATGTTTACATGCAAGGAAGCTAAATCAAATCATTGTACCAGATAGAGAATCACCAGAACCAATGGACGAGTTATTACAGAAATTTGAAGGGTGTAAATATTTTTCGAAAATTGATTTGGTAGCTTCATATTGGCAGATTCCTTTGGCACAGCAGTCAAGACATTACACTACTTTTCCTCATCAAAGAAAGACGTACTGTTTCAAAGGCTACCTTTTGGTTTAAATGTTTCTGTTAGTCATTTTATTAGAGGACTCGAAGAAGTGCTAGGGCCTGAACGTTTTGTAGTTAGGTACCATTTATGTTGATGATGTTCTGATTGCTACGAGAACTTTTAAGGAATACTGCCAAATCATACAGTTAGTACTTAGAAAATTGAGACAGGGTCAAACGACTGCTAGCCTTAAAAAATCAGAATTCCTGAAAAAAGAAATAAGTTTCCTAGGTAATTTAGTTAGTACTCATGGTATTCGTGTTGTGAATCCAAACAAGGTTAAAGCTATTCGAGACTACCCATATCCAGTCAATCGTAAACAGTTAGAGGGATTGGTAGGATTTTTTAACTATTTCAGAAAATATATTCAAAATTTCAGTCTATTTGTACACCTCTGAGAAAATTCTTACAAAAGGGACAGCAGGCTTGGGAATGGGAAACTGAGCGGAAAGAAGCTGTGGATAAACTGAAAAGAGAATTGGAGAAAGAGATGATGCCACACCATCCCAAGTTAGATAAGAAATGTTTCATAACTTGTGATACTTTGGATGAGGCTGTGGGTGCCGTGTTATTTCTGACTAATGATCAATTAATTTTGCAAGTAGGGCACTGAATATTGCAGAAATAAATTATACGGTCACACAAAAGGAATTGCTTAGTATCGTATTTGCTTGTTCAAAATTTTGTGCATATATCTATGGTAGGGAAACAACTGTGTTGACTGATCATAAGGCCTTATGCCATCTAAATACTTGCAAACTGCTACATGATAGGCTCACAAGGTGGATTTTAGCTTTACAAGAATACAATTTGAGTACTGAACATGTCCCTGGCAAGACGCTGATGCCCTTTCAAGGGGTAGGACAGATATACTGGCCGCTCAGGCTAAGGAGTTCCATCAAATCCTCTCTTTTTGTGGGAACAAATGAAGCAACTAGGTACAGGATGATGGGAAATTGCAATACAGTTCAAAACTGAACTATCAGAGGATTCTAGGCTCCAAAAAGTAGTCCAGGAATTGGAAGAAAATAATTGTTGAAATATCATTAAGGACAAATTTGTGATCAAGGATGGGTATTTGTTTCAAAATATAGGCACCACCGGTGAAAAATGGATCCTGTGTGTACCTGATCAACTTAGTAAAGATATCAGTGAATACATGCATAGTGAATGTGGGCATTATGGTGTTGCCAAAACAGTAAAGTACATGCAAAATTTTTGTGTATTTAGGAAAATTTATCGAACAGTAGCCAAGGTAATAGGGTCTTGTTTAATATGTGCACAGACAAAGGCACCCAATAGGAAATAGTTAGTGTAGATGTGTTTGGCCCTCTGCCAAAAGGTAGAGGGGAGGTAGAGTATATCTTTGTAGTTTTTGATATGTTTACTAAATTTGTGATACTATACCCAATCAAAAAGGCGACAGCCCAAGTAATCACTGAAAAAGTTGACGCCAGCTAACAGCCAACGGCGCTAGAGCCCACGACGGCATTCACATGTCATGTGTTCCGCATGTGCGCAAAGAGGCCGATAATTTGAACTTTCTTATAAATGGTAATTTCAGGGTAAAATGTGTTATATTGTTTTTACAGTGTTTAACATGTCTTAAAATGTTTTACAGTGCTTGTACTAATTTTAGTTGTTTGGTTATGAATATTCAAAGTGCCTACGGAGCCGAGATTATGAACAATTAACATTCTGGCATGAACACCATCACAAAGAGACTTAAAAATTATATTGAAATTCCTAACAAAATTATAGAAATGTAAAACAATGTCTAATTTAATTTGTGCCACTTAATTTTCACTTTAAAATATTTCACTCGGCATCCGTAGCACTGCCGCTTATGTGAACCCCGTAGGCGGCCATGATAGGTCCGTGCGACACTTGTATCTGGACAGTCTGTCTAGGAGAGCTGGCGAGGTAAGACACTGTCACATACGCACTACAACTTTTGTTCATTGATGTAGGTTTCCATAGTCAATGTAGTTTGCCGGTTAATTTTTGCTTGCGTACGTTTTTGCCAGACATTTTCCCCAGCATTATGCTTCTGCTTTACTAATTTCTTACGCCCTTGTGGTGTTTAATCGAGGAGAAGGAGGAGAAATATGTCGGAGAGGTTACGCGACCTGTGCATTTTGAATCAGACGCCATCTGCCTATGTTTCTGGCATTTCATTTTAACTTCTGCATAATTGCTACACGCAATTTTAAGAGCTTTATTTTTCTATATGTATTTAAGGGTAAATTTTCGTGTTTGAATATTTTATGGCAACATCACGTATAACCACGTGGCTGACTGAAGCCAAGTCTTTGTATACGCCATCATTGCTAATTCATACTAAATATCGTTTGCAGTAATAATAATCAGTCTATGTTTTGTCATATATATAGACACACACACACACACGTATACTGGGTGAGGCATTTAAAACAGGCCACCTTAATAACCCGCCCACTTTTATAGACAGAAAAAAATGTTTCAGACAGACGTTGTTTGGGGTGAAAGGGGCCATAATGTTACGTTAATAGGTTCGTTCTACTTTGAGGGATGGCGGATATATGGGGGTCAACTTCGGTATGTTAAATGGGACAATGAGGTTTATTATTCACCTTCCAAAAGTACGTTTTACACATGTTTGCATGAATACCTGTAGTCTGTGCAGTGCTGTGGTAGTGATTAGACAACTGTGAGTGCACAGTGCATAATGCGTTATACAACGACCGAAAGGATTTATGGTGTTCATTTATGGCGAGTGTCACAAAATTCTTAGAAGAGCTGTGCAAGTGTATTCTGAATGATTTCCTGATTGTGCTACACCTTCGCATTCTGTCTTTGCGAACATAATACAAACGTTCACAGAAACTGGAAGTGTGACTAATAAAAGACTCCAACGCCTACAGACAGTTACTGATGAGGGACATACTATTAACATGTTAGCAGATGTAGAATGTAATCCACACATCAGCTCAAGGCAGCTGGAACGTGAGGTTGGAATCAGCGAACGGAGTGTTTTGCGAATACTACATGTGAATGAATTCCACCCTTACCACATTTCCCTTTATCAGGAACTTCATGGCGATGATTTCGAAAAGTGGGTCCAATTCTCTGAATGGTGTCTATGGGAACAGCACAGCGATGACATGTTCCCGTCCAATATTCTGTTTACGGAAGAAGCACCATTTACAAACCATGGCCAAGTCAATCTTCATAACATGCATTACTCGACGGTAGAAAATCCACGGTGTTTGAGGCAAGTTGACAAACAACTCCCTTGGCCGGTGAACGGTGTGGTGCGGGCTTCTAAATCATCGCATTATTGCTCCCTATCTTATTGATGGAACATTAAACAGCAATAAGTATTTACAGTTCGTAATGGAGGTGCTGCGAGAATTATTAGAAGATATACCACTGGACATCAGACAAACTAGGTGGTACCAACACGACGGATGTCCTGCTCATTCTGCACGGACAATTACAGAGATTCTTATTTTTACATTTCCGGACCGTTGTATTGCCGGGCCGTGAACATAAAATGGCCTGCAGGTTTACCGGACCTTACACCTCTGGATTTCTATCTCTGGGGAAAGCTAAAACAACAGGTGTATACAGAAGTATCAACGACCAATGAGGACTTGAAGGACAGTATAACACGTGTTTGTGCTGACATACATCCAGATGAAATCAGATCTGCATTATTATTGGCACAAAAGCATTTTACAGCATGTATCAATGCTCAAGGACATCACTTCCAACACTTATAATGTAATTTAATGTAAATATTCAGTTGCTAGAATGTTCTGTTATGGGTAGAAACGTGTTTTCTCGCCACTGAAATTCAATACGGTTTAATGGACCTCGAACACTAGTAGTTATATAATGCTGGTCCTGGCTCACCTCACTTTTTCTGGCAATTTCCACCAAAAGTACAAGAAAAAGTAGCATTAACTATTTCCTGTTATTTTTACGAAAGTACACGGAAAAAATTAAAAACTTAAAATCTGACAATTAAAAAAAACTATGAAAATCAAGCAAATATAAGCTAAAATAAGGCAATTTTCTCATTTTGAAGCTGCTTTTTTATGTTTCTAGAAACACCAATTTGCAATTGAAAGAACAAGCAATTTTCATCGAAAATCAAGTAATTTAAGCCAAAAATCAAACAAATTTTGCACTATTTTACAAAAAGAGCATGCAGAAATTTTGGTACTATAAAATCAAGCAATTTGCACCAAAAGTACAAGAAAAATTTGCATTAACGATTTCTTACTATTTGTAATGAAAAAGTAAGAAAAGAATAAAAAATCAGAATCTGAAATTTGATAGAAACATTCGAAAACAAACCAATTTTAGCTAAAAACAAATGAAATATTAAAAAAGATAATTGATAGAATTTATCAATATTATTCAATGAAAGTAAAACACCAATAAGACTTTTTAAAGTCTACAAATAAAGGAAAATCTGAAGCATAGCCAATCCATAATCCCAACCATGACAACAATCCAAACCATAATCATCTTCTTTAAAATTGTAAAATTTATCTGATCTTAAATAATTTTTATCGATTTTGAAACAATTTTGAAATTAAGAATGTCCAATTCTTTATGAATAAAAGTTTCTGTTTTTATAATTTCATGTCCAGTATCCCAAACTCCTAAAATGTCTATAATTTGATTAATTTATTATATTAAAAATTGATATATCTTTTATAAAAAAAGTGATACGAGAAAACTTTAGTTAGATAAATAATTTTTTATTTGATCAAATAATTAATCTATATTTCTGAAAATTCGTAAAAAAAATTTAATGCGACCACTCAACTATGAGTCTAAAAAATTGTATTAAAATATTGAAACAATTTCTTGTTTCTGTAAAATCGTTTATGTTATCCATTTAATAAAATTAAAAATTTATACATCTTCAGTGATATTTTCTTTTAAATAAACAATAGTTAAATTTCATTGGCTAATTAAAACAACATTACAAATTGTACCAGCATCAACAGCTTTTTTTAAATCTACATTAATTTTTATATTTGTTTTATCTTGAACTACTGCTGTTTTTCTGTATAGGCAGTCAACAACATAATAAACTTCTTCGTCCCCAAAATGAATAATAATTGATATCCCGTGATAATTTGTAGTTGGCTTATAATAAAGTTCATTATTTCTATATATAGAATATAATTTTGTTCTTGAATTTCTAAAATCATTAAAAGCAAGAAACATTTTAAGATAGATTATTTTCAATATCTAGATTCCAATTTTATTTTGCAAAAATGTCATTTTTACCATTTTTAACAAAACTATTTGTCACATTACAGTGATCAAACATTGAAGCATTCACATATTGCTCGGCCCGATTTTTATTAGTTTGGAAACCCACAGTAAAATCAGGCATGTCAAATTGTAAATTTTAAACTAATCTTTAATATCAAAGTTAAAAACAGTTGTTCCAGCAGGAAATTCTCTTTCGAGAAATTGCCAATACGTAAAACCAACATGGATTTTAGGATTTTTATATATTTTTTTCTTCATTTGCAATTGATGTGTTATCTTTGTAGTCAATAATGGGCCACATGATTTATAATTTTTCAATAACAATTTTACCTGGATCAGCATAAGTTTCCTGAACCGCACCATCTGCATTTTTTGTTTCATAAACAAACAGTTGTTATCAGACGAATTTAGGGAAAAAAGTTATTTTACAACCACCTTTCCAGTAAACTTAATTATTATTGCAAATAAAACCAAACATATCTTCATGGATACACTATTTCATTAATTTTATCACTACAAACAGATTTTACTCAATATTTACTATCAACACCAGTAGACTTAAAATAATTTTGTTCACCTGGTGATCTTAGCAAAATATTCAACATTGTCGAAGTTATTCCTGGATTAACAACAGCCTCAATAATCGTATTTTGCCTCATCTCGAACTTTATCTCTTTTTAGTAGGCGAAATTCTTCAAAAATATAAGCATTGTTTATAAAAGAAAAGCCATCTCCTATTGAATATCAAATTCTATTCTATTCTATTATTATAAACATTTAAATTCCCACTAGTTTGATCAGTTGGGGGGAAAGTTTCTCTCTCAAAACTCTCAATGCTTTTATAAATCTTTTATAAGTAAAAAAAAGATATATATATATTATAAATGAAGGATCCAGAGGTAGTTCATCGGGTGAAATTGCTCAATGAGAAGTATAGGAATTATAAAAAGAACCACGAGGTAGAATATGGAGAAAAAAATTTTTTTTAATTAATTTGTGCGTTACTAAATATTAGCAAAAAAGTAGAATAAGTAAGTGAAGAAAATAAAATTTTAATAACACCACTAGTACCTGTTGCTGTAAAAAATTTAGATTATCCACCAACTCCACAAGAAACATCATTTGAAAAAGAATTATTTGGAGAACAAGATTCACCTCATTTGGAAGAGTAAATGGGAATTGTACCGTTGAAAAATTTACCACTTATAGCAGGTGTTTCTACTATAAATCTCGGTAAATATATTTGTGAAAATATTAATGTTATTAATGAAAAATTTGAATTGGTGATACAAAGTAAAATAGATGGTGATTTTTTATTTGTCAAAGTTAAAAAATATGAATTAACAAAAGGTTTTATTAATTTGTTAACAAAAAGTACGTATGAAGAACTCGAAAATAATTTGAATAATGTTGAGCTTAAAAATTACAAAGATATTTCTTTAGCAAACCAATGCTGTATTAAAAAAATAAAATCCTAATAAGAAATGGAATAATCCAAGTTCAAGTACTAATATGAAGTATATTAAGAAGATAATTAGTCTAATTTATGAAGAATATATAAAACACTTCACAGTCAAAATCATTACCAAATAAACCAGAAAGAATGGTTTCTCCAAGAACTCCTAAAGCAGGAGAAAGTATAAGAAATATAATAATTTGCCCAAAAAATACGTTTGGATGATTTTAGAAAATTATTTGATAGGTTATTAGTTATTCAGAGCGAAGAAACTGCTGGAAATAACAGATTTTGAAAAAAGTGAGCATAATGAATATGTTATGTAATAAATTTTCTGAATTTGTTATAAAGAAGCCAAAAGGTATATAATATCCTATAAGAGTTTTAAATGTTATCTCCACTCATGGTAAAAGTGTGATAAACAATTTAAATTTGCCCGAATTACATTTACCTGGTTATAATTATTGTGGTCCATTTACAAAATTAAATGAAAGACTTGATAGATGTGATAAACGAGTAAATAAATTAGATGAAGCAAGCAAATACCATGATATTGCTTATCAAGATCATAAAGATTTAGAATTTAGATATGAAGCAGATAACTTTTACAATAAGGAAGCAAAAGAAGTCATGTTAGATAAAAATACTCCAATTGGTAAAAAAATTGCTTCTGCTGCTGTTGCTTCAACTATGTTTACAAAAAGAAAATTAGGAATGTGCATTAAAATTTATTAAACTATTAATATTTTGTTTACTTATAAATGAAGATAACAAATATAACCTTTGATATTCATTATGAGGAATTAACAAATGTGGGTATAGATAAGATTACTGATGATCAAATTGCAAAAAAAAATTGCAGGAGGGCAATAATATCAAATTAACTTAACCATTACGAACAGTTAAGAAAATGGCTAAAGAAAAAACTGGCAATGGTTTACATCGTGGAGGGATTCTTTCCATTGTACTCGCTGTTTTAGGAGTGGATGCTGCAGTTTATAGTGCTGTTGAACAAACTAGTAAAAAATAATTATTAGAAGAACAACAAAGACATAATTTGGCAATGGAAAGTAAATCAGGAAAAGGATTAAAACGAGGAAGGCCAAAAAAATTCGAACTTATCACTATTATCTAATGCCGATATTGAAAAATATGTAAAAAAATTAAATATTAAATATTTCAGAAATGTTTATATGATTGATGAACTATCTAAAAAAATTCATGAAAATTAATGTGCTGTGGTTAATTTTGATATTTCAACCAATCCTGGCACGCACTGGGTTTGTTGTTTTAAATAAAATAATAATGTTTATTATTTCGACTCATTTGAAGGCAATATTCCCACCAATTTAATTAATTATTTCAAAAACAGAAACTTATTTTCATTCATATGTGGACATCTATGTTTAATTGTATTGCATCTTTTTTTGAGAGAATTTAAGTTTAACGATATCATTTCTATATTATTAAATGACAGATATATTTGGGAAACCATTAATCAAATCTTTAAATAATAACTTTGATAATATTGCTGAAGATTAAAAAAAAATATGTAGATTCACAGTGCAATTTGAGTGTTTCTTCTTTACAAAGCGAGTTACAAAGCACTTGTTTTGATTTTACAAAATCATATGTTTCATTTTTTGGATGAAGAATTGTTGATATAGGTGAACAATAAATATGTGGCTAATAAAATATTTTTTGATATATATATAATCAGATTATGCATTTAAAAAATACGTTGATTCAAAATATAAAACTATTGTTTCTGATTATGCTCTAAAAGAAGATATAAATTTGCAATTCAATAACACTATTACTGATTATATAAAACGAATAAATAATGCAAACCAGACATTAAAAAAGAAGCAGATTCAAAACTATTGTTACAGATAATGCATTAAAAAAGTTATATAAAACTATTGTTTCTGACTATGCTTTAAAAACTGATTTAAAATCAAATGTAAAATCAAAATATAATATAATTGTTTCTGCTTTATGAGATCAAATTAGTAAAGTTTTTGTTTACACAGCAGATTATGTTTCTCTTCAAAATCGTAGAATTAATAATATGGCTGATCCTATTGATGGAAAAGATGTCAACGAAAGATATTTCGATAAGTAAATAACTAATAAATTACAAAATTTAAACAATTCTGTTTTATAAAATTGTGGGACACTTGTTAACTTAAAAATGTAAGGATGACGAGTCTCATATTTTATTTAAGTGCAAAGTGGAATAAAACTAATAATATTTTTCACTTAGAAAATAATAAAAATCTTTATTTTTATGAAGTATTGTACTGTTTATAAAATAACTACTGATGATGATGTGACTGTTACTATGCGGAATACAAAAATAGACTATAGTAAGCCTTTTGATGCTAATAGAGGTGATAAATTATTTTTTAAAATATAAAATAAATAAAATATATCTTCATATTGATGCTTAGGTTATAATAATAAGAATATTTGTGAAATATAAAAATTAAATATATATTTGGTTCTTGGAGTGTAAGGTCACTAAAAATAATAATATAAAAATGAATATTCTTTAAATTGGCAATTAGTTCAAAAAAGTAAATGTTCTGTATGTAATTCTAATAAATCAACATAGATAAATTTTTGTCCACTGCGAGAGAGGAAATAATTAATGAATTCCATAAATCCATGTAAAAAAAATTTCCAAAACACAAATAATTTCATATGGAATTGATGATTTATGGCAAATTGATCTTGTAGAAATGAATACTGGTAATTTAAAATGCATATCACATACAAATAACGGATACAAATATATTATGATTTTTTTTTTCAAATTTTGCATTTGCTATACCAATTAAAGATAAAACAGCTAAAAATGTATCAAATTGTTTAGAATATATATTAATTTAAAAAAAAATAATATACAAACTGATAATGGTTCAGAACTTTATAGTAAAACATTTAATGAGCTTATGGAAAAATATAATATCAACCATTATTCTTCATTTTCTGTTGTTGAAAGATTTAATCAAACTTTAAAAAATGTAATGTGGAAAAAATTGGCTTTTGAATTGCAACTAAAAGTGGATTAATATATTGGATGAATTAGTGACACAATATAATAATTCAAAACTTAGAACTATTGATATGAAGCCAATTGAAGTTAATAAAAAAAAATGAAAAAAATTATTGCAAACACATTTTGTGTTTACTAAACCAAAATATAAAGTTGGAAATGTTTGTGTGAGCAAAGCGATTTAAAAAAAAAAAAGTTATACTGCTGATTGGTCGATATAATTAGTTATTAGTATTAAAGTTTTAAATTATGATGTACCAACTTACAAATTAAAAGATATTAATGGAGAAGAAATAATGGGTTGTTTTTATGAACATGAAATTATGAAAACAAACTATCCCGATGAATATTTAGTCGAAAAAGTTTTAAAAACTGAAGGTGGAAAAAATTTATGTAAAGTGGTTAGGTTTTGATAATTCTCACAACTCTTAATAAAACTGCAGTTTGCGTAGCTGAGTCTGCTTTATCGATTTTTAATATTAATTTTTTTTATTATATAAATTCAAAAATGCAATAACGTAATGCTTATCGTGTTTAACAACTGTTTTGATGTTCGTTCACCATTGTCATTGTGTCATCATTGTGTTGTCATTCGTTTCAACATAAACATGTTCACAAAAATTTTTAAATTTAACTAATTCTCTTTAATTTTATTTCTGTACTTTTCTTATTTTATTTTTCTACTCAAATATAGTGTAATAAAACCATAATCTCTATCTCAGCATTTTAAACCAATTTCTTTAAATTTCTGATACGTCATATCATCTCCGACAAAATCATTACAAATGTGCTTTAAATTAGTTTCATCTTGTCTAAATATACACAAAAAAATTTGTATTATCTCTTACCAGTTGTTTAGGTTTTTTAATATGTTTAAGCTAAATAAAATATATCTATATTACTGTGTCTGCCCCGAGTAAAATAATCGCGAATAATGTCTAGATTTTCTAAAATAACATCATCAAATATAACTAGTGAATATTTTTCGCACGCGTCTAAAGCAATCATTCCATCACTATTATTTAAAAAGTGAGCCATTTGCATTCATATGTTAATTCTTTATACAGATAGCTAATAAAGTATTTAAGGTAACAAGCAATAGTCATATTGTAATGAAAAAACTTCATTATGATATAATACATAATGAAAAATCGATTGCATTAATCAGTTTTCATACAAAATAATAATACTATAACAACAATTGAAAAAATGAGTTTTGTTTTTGATAAAAATGAAGTTATAACTATTCCAAGAGGTCAGAATGTTATTGAATCATTAAAAGAAACTATAAAATCAATTGATCCATTTTGAACATATCATAATATTAATAATAGAAAATGTAAAAAATAAATATATAGAATATCTATCAAATCAAAATTAGATATTAAACTTAATGATCGATTTTATGATATTCTTGGTTTTGAAATAAAATATTAACTACTGAAAAAGACAAAGTTGTTGTAGGCACTAAATTACCAAATTTTAATCCATTTAAAACAATAAATATTCACTATAATTTAGCATATGGTATGTGCATAAAATATGATGCATTTAATAATTTAGAAACTGATATAATTGCAAGTTTTCCACAAAAAATTATGTTTGCTTTTAGATATTATATAATTTATGAGCCCACATATCCAGTTTTTTTATAAAATTAAAAATGAGCGATTTAATCATATTGTATTATAAATTAGAGATGGAAATGACATATGATTGATTTTGATGGTTCTGATATTGATGTATATCAAACGGAAGAAGTTTAAATTTAATAATATAAAAATTAATTAAAAATTATTCTTTTTGATATCCATATGCCAGTGTATATATTTTATTTTCTAATATAATTCTTTTGTTATCATAAGGACTTAATGCTATTTCATTAACTTCACCTGTATATATTTAATGTTTTTCACTCATTAGATTCATTGTTATATATTGTATTTTCTCTAAACAAACAATACTTCTAGTCATCATATGTAATTCACTTATTAACTACACATTTTTGATCATAAACCAACAAATTTTTTCATTATTTTACCATTACATTCATCATTAATTTTTCCTAATTTTTTTTATTTATTTGAGGTATGTTAAACATATTCTCATTTGGATAATCACAAATTTTTCTATCATCGACTTCATATCTTCGTAAAAATATTTTGTTTTTGTTATAAATGTATGAATCAGTGCCTTGATAACATAATTCGATTTTATCACCATATTTTGGTTTTATTATATTATTATGAAAATCATACATGAATTCTTTTGAAATATCTAAAATTGACATACCCACATAAATTGGCTTATTAAATTTTACATTTTATTTTATTCATTGTTATAGCTGCAAGATTTTCATTAAATGTAGTACTTCTTTTGAAATTTGGTTTTGATGCTAATTTTTCACATTTTTTCAGCATCTGATACTAGTTTTACCAAACACTGAATTATTCATGAGCTTATAAAAATCTTTTTTAAAATCATTTTTTAGCATTAGCTCTCGTTGTTGTGTTTAAATCTATATACCTTTTTAACCAAGTGGACTGATCAAACGTTAATATTATGTGGATTTTTTAAAGTTTTAAACCATTATTTAAACATTATTTTTAATTAGGATAGTGAATTACATATTTTTCTTTTTTATGTAAAGTTGTTAAAAATTTAGATTCATTGGTTTTTGGAACTATCTTATTTTCAGGACAAAAAGGTAGATCTTTATGTAAATTATGTAGTTCTTGTGGATGTTCTAAATCAACTTCTAATACATAACCATACTCAAAATCATTCTCCAAATCTAATAATTTTTTACTCCAGTAATCTAAATCAGATAGTGTATAATAAACCCAGTCGAATCCACCATATAGTAAATATTGTGACATTGCCCACCCAAAAGATTATTTGCATCAAGATATGCTAAATAATTTTATTCTTTATTAGCATTAAAATCTTCTAAATATTTGTTATTACCATTAACATATCACTTACAACATTCTGATACACCATATTTAATTTCTTTTTCGATCATTGAAATCATATCATAATTGTGTAATAAATCTAGTGGGTATTTAGTCATTTTTAACATTGCATCCCACGATAAACCTGGTGCTGTAAAATACCACTCAGGATATAAATCATAAGAATTTATAAATGTATTTCTAAAATTTTCTAAAATACATCACTTTTTAAATATAAATCATTGCATTCACCAAAATTTTATTAACTTGGTCCCATATGCATTTCGCATGCTCAAAATCAGTATCAGTTATGTCAGATTCGTTTAATTTATTGTAAAATTCACTCTTTGGTGGAAGTTCTGTTTTTTGAAATTTTTTCCAACTATCCATACAATCATATGGATAAACACCTTTTTTTAATAACTAAATCTACATGTTCTTTTGGGAAATGTTTTTGCGTGTTCTTCATTTGATATTTACATAAATTACATGATAAGTTATGTAAACTACTAGCCATAAATTTAAATGTGTCTATGAATCGCATCTTCAAATTTTCTGTTTTTTCCCCCAAAAGTTATAAATTTTTCTTCATTATTTGCAATTAATTCTATATTTTTATCATCATATCCTAACTCTTTAATAAATAAATGCACATCATAGCCTGCTAAATTACAAAACTAAATTGGAACATAATTGGGTAATTTTAATTGTAGATTACAATTATTACATACATGATTAATGAATTTTCCACTTATATGATCATGATGGTGTACTTTTTTATTGTCCTCTGTATACTCATATCCACATACAGTACATTCGTCTGAGTTCCTATATAATATAGTTTCTTCTACTTCCCTTTTTATTCATCGTATAAAAACTATATGTGCATTTGGGCCTCAATATACTACTGGAGGCTTATAATCACCATAATTAGATACTATATAATAACAAAAACCAGATGCTTCGTGTAATTGATATTTCATTGTGTATGATTCGTCATTCAATTTTGAAATGAATGTTGTTTATGTGTTCATTAGTAAGATTATATTGTTTTTTAACTGCTTCTTTATAAGAACCATTATCAATACCATCCTCTGTTAAAATAGGATATTTTTAATTAATTTAAATTTTTTTATTTCTCTTGGATCTGGTTCATTTGTTCATATTTTCTTTAGCATTGATTCAAAATCTGTATGTATTGTGAATGGAACCTTCATCGGATGTTTATAATTTCTAAAATTTTATTTGCTCTCCTTTCGGAGGTAATTGTATTTTTACTGCTTTCATATTTATCTATTACTTCATCAATATTATGCCCCACATTTTTATATTTAGTTACTCTGGCAGAATTTTTTCTACTGGAAACAATGCATATTTTATTGCCCAAAGAAAACATTTTCGATTGTCATTCTTCACAATAATGCATGCTGTTTTATTCTTAATAAATTCTGGTAGATCAATATATGATGCTCCTTTTAGTGGATTAAACTTATTTATTGCTAATTGTATTCCAATTATTCTAGCTGAAGCCTATCCAGAACTTCTTTTTTGAATTTTAGATGATTGTGTAAGTAATTCCTCTATTATGATTTTATGAATCTTTGTAAATTCTCCTTCGTTTAATATTTTATGATAAAATGACTGAAATGTAAATAATTCTACTTGATTATTTTCCTATTTACAACAATTGGTATATAATTTAATGCTGGTTTTCAACCCTCTAAATGTTTCATGATTACTGTGTATTATCTCAAATACCTTATTTTTTACTGATCATACAAAGTGATTAGGCTCTACTAAATTAAAGTTATTTTGAATGTTATATATTGATAACCTGTTTAAAACCGTATTAATTCTTTTTAATCTTTGGGATAAATTTGTAAAAATGTTCGTTGTCCCTTCTTTTACCCTCTGGCTTTATTTCTAGTTTTTACAAATAGGTTATTACAAAATGGGAATATTTCTTTTAAATCCTTTTTTTTCTTGTTTTGCAAATAGGTTATTAGAAAATAGGAATGATTCTTTCAAATCCTTTTTTCTTGTTTTGCATATAAATTATTAGAGAATGGACATTTTTATTATATTTCACTCTATCTTTTGAATATAATGTAATTGATATTAGCATACAAAAATGGTAAATTTTCAAATTTACTTTTTCTTTGCTAATATATGCTAAATGGTATAATAGCTCTAATTAAATCATCTTTCCTTAGAGTATACCAATGTCTAATTAAAACATCGCTCCTCGATAATAACTATATTAATTTTTTTAATCTCTACCTATATTTCTAGGCCCTGCACTGTCTTCTCACAGAAATCAACTGCGAGATTGTTCACTGTAATTTTTGATAATTGTATTTAAAAGAAAACAAAATCAATAAAAAAATGTTATGGGCTATTTGGTACCTTCCTTTTTTTTAAATCAAATAACACAGTTTTAGTTAATGTTAATATAGAAAACAATATTTATTAATTATTTAACTTCTTGCTATGAGTATATTTCTTCATATATTAATAATAACAAGTTTTACATTTTGTTGTATGTTTGTCTTTTTTTTTTACGAGGAAATAGTTTTAATTATTTGTTCTCATTACGCACTTTACATGTTATTGTTGAATAATTAACATGTTGATTTTCATTAAAATTAACTAATACCTTATTGTGTAATTTAGAATTGTTAGGTTTTTGGAGATATATTTTAGCAAAAGTTTTTACAGGTATTAAAGTAAAAATTCTTTGTTTTTGATACTTCGCCACACATTTTACATTTCTTAGCTGTAGTATTATTTTACATTTCATTGTGCAGCAATTCCATTTTTATGTTTATTTAAAAGTAAAAAAATTAATAACAAACACATTTATTTCAATTTTATAATTTTATTAATTAAAATAAATATTTTTATTACTATTTTTTCTTTAAAATAAACATGAAAATGGAATCACTGCACACAAAGTTTAACATCTCGTTCGAGTTGACTAAACTACAGTACCTAGAAAAAATAAAAAGTATGTTGCTACAGATTTTCAAATTTATGATTCTAAGTTTGGAAAAAAATTTGTTGTATTCTTGATTCACAGTTAAAAATTACTTTACCAGATCATTGTGTAAGTCTGTTTGATAAAAATGCTTTTATGTTAATAGGCGAGAATAGAAATTTTATAACATATAAAGGCTTAAAAGATATGAAAAATGGTAAATCTATGCATGATTTAGAATTGTCTTGAAATGTATAAATTATATTGTTTTTAATTTATCAATTATCTATTTTTAATATTTTGCTTGATTTGGATAATTATTTATCAAATTTCAGATTTTTATTTTTTAATTCTTTTCTTACACTTTTGTTACAAATAGCAAGAAATTGTTAATGCTGTGCAAATTGCTTGTTTTTATAGTATCAAAATTTCTGCATGTCCCTTTTGTAAAATATTGTAAAATTTGAGTGATTTTAGACTTAAATTGCTTGATTTTCGATGAAATTTTTTTTTTTTCAATTGCAAATCGGCGTTTCTACAAACATGGAAAGTAGCTTCGAAATGAGAAATTTGCTTTATTTTATCTTAAATTTGCTCGATTTTCATCATTTTTAAAATTAAATTTTTGATGTTGAGTGTTTAATTTTTTTCTTGTACTTTCGTTAAAATAACAGGAAATATTTAAAGCTACTTTTCTTGTACTTTTGGTGGAAATTGCTGGAAGAAGTGAGGTGAACCAGGACATGCATTATACATCTACTAACACTGTGATTACATTCATCTTTCAAAGAGCTGTTCAGAAGTGTGTAATAAAGTAGGTCATCACATTTAAAATACTGAAGAAGTTTACCCCATATCTCCTTGACCCCTCGACGTAAACAAAACTATCACATTGTGGCCCCTTTCACCCGAAACAATGTTTGTTTGAAACATTTTCTTCTATCTTTAAAAGTGGGCGATTTATTACGGTGGCCCGTTTTAGATGCCTCATCCTGTATATATACATACAGAGTGTTTCTCAACTAGACCGACAAACTTCGCGATGTGGTTCTTTATGTAAAAATAAGTAGAAAATATAAAGGACTCTCTTTGCCTAAACAGAATATTAAGGGAGTTATAAGCTCCTGAAAAGTGAGATTTTGAAATGTATTATTGCAAAATATCGGAAATAAAGTGAAATGAAATTACAATACTCTAATTGTGGTTCTATTTTAATGGGATTTTCAACTTAAGAACAAAATCAACTTTAATCAATTTCCCTATACACAAAATAATGGGTGGCCGCCTTCTTTTTCCCAGAAACTCTTTTACAGTTTGAAATTTTGAGCATTTGTTTATTTATTGAGTAGCATGGCCTAATTAACAAAAATGATCCTCTTGTTGAAACTGCCTAGGACACACTATTTTCAATATATCAGAAGATTGGGTGTGTGATAATGTCCGCTAGGTAGGTGACACACAGCATGTACTTGTACAAAGGCACCGATGCAAGAGAAGGTACGCACACATCTTCAGCACCAGCGATAGTTCCTAACACGTGCTTAGTAACGATAACATCGAGGGGGCTGTGTCAAAATAAACCTCTTGTCGAAACCATTTCAAACGCATTTACTGACATGTACACCGATTTGAAAGTGACAAAATACAAACGATAAACCACAACAGATACAAGTGTATCATGTGTTCGACCCAGTCATATAATCATTGCTGATGTTCAAAATGTGCACTAACAACTTCGATGCACAGAGTGGACTTGTGCTGCATTGAATGATGCACATGTGCAAATATTCCTTTTGTAGCTGTGATGTGTCCAGCGACGACAGAGATCCGAGCCACAAGGTCCTCCACGCTGTTCGCCAGGTTCTGGTATGCACGTGAATGCATTGCACCTCACAGGAAGAAGTCCAATGCTGACAGGTCCAGCGAACGTGGCGGCCACCCAACAGGACTCCCGCATCCTATCAAATGGTCATAGTTCACAAATCTGGCATGCAGATAGTCATGCGTAGCTTCGCCGAAATGGGCAGGCGCACTATCGTGTTGGAACCATATGACATCCCTTGCAGCCAATACAACATCCTTCAATAGTTCCATTGGTGTATTCGCCAGGAAAGTGTGGTGAACATATGAATTTACATGTTCAGGCAGAATGTATGGCCCAATCAAACAGTCCTCGATAATACCAGCCCATACATTGACCTGGAATAGTTCCCGATGCCAGTGTTGTGATATTCCGTGTGGATTTATGTCATCCCACAAATGCATATTGCGTGAGTTAAAGATTCCATCATGTGCGAAGCATGCCTCGTCGGTAAGTAGATAACATTTCGCCGACCTCGGCTCAGCGTGACAGTGTTGGAGGTACCATAGGATGAACTGCAAGCATTGTGGGTAGTCACGAGGTCCCATCATTTGCACATGTTGCCGATGATAGGGGAACATTTACTGATCGTGAAGCACTCACCACACAGTTGCTGGACTCCATCGCATTCGGTGCACAATGGCACATGTGCTGGCCACTGGATTCCGCTCCACCCGCCGTAGAACATCTTCCTCGAAAGCAGGAATTCTCACACCATGACCATGAGCCTGTCCATCAACTCTGGTCAACGATACCCTTTCCCGCAGACGCAGATCAACAGATTCAAACGTGGTATGGTGTGGAACACGTCGGTTTGGATGCAGCTCTTGATAAACACGGTGTGCTGTAGGGTTGTTTCCATGCACTTCTCCACATACCTGCACCATGTCTGTGAGTTCAGCCCAAATAAACCGCTCAATTAGAAGTGAAGTGTCATTCACACTTCACACCACAATACGTCAAACATTCAGCCTAGCAAATGCGCATCCCCGTACCTTCCCTTGCATCAGCCCATTTGTATAGGCAGGTCACGGTAAACCGAGCACTTTTGAAAGCCCTGCTTGATATATCTGTTTGCACATCATGTATTCTTATACCATATGTATAATAAACATTGCCATGGATCTAATCACGTGATCCTAGCGTCAGTCAAGTGAGACACTGAAATTATTACAATAGTACATATTGTCATGATGCAATTTTTACCGTTTGTGATTTTTTGTTAGGATTTCTTTAAATTTTTTATCATTATTATTGCAAAGACTTAATTTTTTGGATAAAACCAGGGCCCTAAATTCGAGTTCGGTTGGTTTGGTTAGGTGTACTTTCCTTTTTAGTGTGTTAGGATGCAGGTTATTCCTTCAGATATCATTTTCATTGGTTGTTGAATTCTGGATACTTCTTAGATAATTATTTTAAATCGGAGTTGTTCCATTTTTGCTTTAGTGTTCGGAGCGGTTAGGTCCGTTTGGTTTAACAGGATAGTTGTGGGGTTACAATTTAAAATTCGTTTTTATTTTTATTAGTTTAATTTTATACACAGAGGCCCTAATTTCCAGTGGAAGTCGTCTATTCTTTTGGATTGGTCAGATGAATAGATTCGGTTTTGATATTATATTTTTGGTCAGTTGAGGTTCTTTATATTTGATGTAAATGGATTTGGATTTAAATTTAAATTTTGCTATGTTGTGCAGGCAGTTTTCTCATCATCGAGCTTAGGCTTGCTACCGAAGCTTCGAGATAGCTGTAGCTAGAATTGTTTGTAGGAGGAGTTAAGCTCAGCATTCCCTTTGTGCCGCAGGTGTTCGTGTTTGTCTTTGCCGCAGCGCTGCTTAACGCTGCAAGAATAACTGTTATCTAGAATTGTTTTGTGCCGCGCCGGATTAACAACGGACGTTCTCGGGAGTTTTTACTGACGTGGACGTTTCTCGTTAATAGCCAGGCACTGGAAGGTGACATCAGGATAGCTGTGAGCGAACGGCCGGTGAGGGTAAGGATTCTAAGGGGACAGAGGGGAGTGCTTCGGTGAAGTGCTTGTGATAGTGAGTGCGATCGCTCCTGATTGGCTAAATGCCGAGTGGAGTAAGGGTTTTTGACATCAGCAGTTGGCCACGTGCGGTGCTGTTGCCAAAAACAGAAGGTGTGGCTGTAGTTTTAAAAAGAGTGGGCAGTGGCCCTCTCGCTCTCTTAGGCTCTTAATCTCTGACACTTCTGATGCTCTTAGTGCTCGTAATCTCTGCCGGGAGGCTTATCGGACTGGAGGAGTCTGAGAAGATGCACCATGTAGCCGTCAAAAGGATAAGTACCTTTTTTGATATGTTGTTGTAGTTTTTATATGGGGCTCCAGTAGGCGGCATCAAGTAAGTTTCATTTTTGAGTTTGAGTAAATTATAAGTTGATAAGTTTAAATTAGAGTGATTAGGTTTAGAGTCTTTATTGCAAGTTTATCGCGAGAACAAGAGAAGTTTAGTTTACTTGCTGAAGTATGTGAAGTTCTGTTTGAGGTGATACAGTAAAAGCAGTAATGTTGAGATTTATCGCATTAACATATGTTTTCCCCTTGTTGATAAATTAGTGACCAGAAATTAAGGACAAATTGTAACAGTTAAGATGTGAGTTTTCAGTTTGTATGTAAGGAAGATAATCAGCAATTACCATTTGTCGTTAAAAAGAAGTGTAGCAAAAGTTAAGTTGAACCAAGTTTGTTCTGTGTTTCGTAAGATCTATTTGTTATTTATTTATTCTTTTTATTAAAATTTAGTTAAAGCCAATTTACTCCAAAAAACTGATTTTATGATATCAATTTTTTTAAATCTGAAATTATTGTTTTATAAATTAACTAAACAACTTTTATTTTTGGATTAGGTATTTTCAAAAATTTTAACTATGTATTATTTTTGTTACCTCAAAACTAAAAGGCCTGTTAGTAAATTGTTATTTTGAAAGCTATCCTCTTTCATTTATAGAGTTTAGGCAACCCTTAAACCTGATAAAATTTAAAAGACAAGGTTATTTAATTGATTTTATTTAAAAGTTTCATTTTCTTGAAACCGCACAAATAATTTGTGTTCAGTTAGTTTCCTGTTTACGTTACGTAATTGCAACCCTGTTAATCCTTTTCCCTAATCCTACCTATCCTTTTCAAGTGAGTGTTAAACCATGTTACAGCCCCATGTATTAAGTAAGTTGATGCATATTTGGTAAGTGGGTTAGTCAGGATGGCCTCTAGTTGTCTAATGTTCCTGATGGTGGAGCTACCTCTTGTGACTTCAAAGGTTGGCCGGTTAAATGTTAGAAGTTACTTAGTTTTTGTTTTCAGTTGTGTTTTCTTGTTGTTTATGTGCTAATGCTACTTTGCCGATAGAAGTGATAAGTATTCAAGGTGGTAGTCGTTTATGAAGCAGTGTTTGACATTTTGTGTGACTAAGACGTTTTTGGGCGACCTTTTGATGTAACTACAGGTTGCAGTTTATAGTCAGTACTACAGATAGTCAACCGTATTTTCTTAGATAATTTTAGTAGAGTTAGGATATTGTTGAATGGAGTTTTTGAAGATTTTAGAGTTTATGTGAGATGAGAGATTTCCTAGAACTAAGCAGTAGAGTTGTTTTAATGAGTGATAGTCACATCGAGATGAGAGACTTACTAGAAGTATTGAGCTTTAAATGAGAGATAGTCGGACACTTTAGATATGAAAGTATCCCCTCTTTATTATTCCAGTCTCCTTTTTAGCATTCCCCTCTCCGTGCCCCCCCCCCCACTTTCTTCCTCACCTTCCCATTTTACCTTCTTTTTTTTTCATCGTAACAATATTTTACACATTCTTTAATTCGAAAATGCACACGTGTTAAACAAAAACAAAATGCAAAATTAAAATGTCAAACTGCTTTGCCTCTGTTGTTGCCAATTCCATTGGACGCGTGCAACTTCGTGTGCTGTTAAAATATGCATTTAGAGCCACTGATATTTTCCAAAGGTTGATTTCAAATGTTTTCAATTAACCGTGCACAGCCTATGCCAGTTGGTGTTGGACGTATTGCCTAACTAGCAGACATTGTCACACACTTCATCACATTTATGTTCTGATATCGTGCGAACTGTGGGTTCTAGGCAGTTGCGAGAAGAGGACCATTTCTGTTAAATAGGTGTTTGTGCTCAATAAAAAAAATTACACATTTACAACTCCTGACGGGGAAAAAAAACATTGGCAGCAAGAGTCCTATATACTTTCTACTTATTTTTACATAAGGAACCACCTCACAAAGTTTGTTAGTCTAATTGAGAAACAACCTGTTGACATATATACATACACAAATATGTGTGTGTGTGAGTCAGGAGAGCGTGGTTTAATTTTGTGCTGTGATAGCTGAAAAATAAGGTCGAAAACAAGTTTTTAATTTCTCCCTAAAGTGAATATAGTGGGAGTAATGCTACCCTGAAAATCGATACAAAGTTCATAAAATTAAATAAATCTAAAACTACTTGACATAGGCAGCGAAACTCCGAACAGTTACTAAACAATGAAATATCTCAATCTTACGTAATTCTGTTTGGCAATATAATTGTCACTTCACCGTTCAAATTGAATATGGCCCCACATTTTTGCCTATAACTTCGAAACACTGCCCTGTATCGCTGCAATGACGTAAGTAGTGAGGGATGACGAACAAAAAAAGTCGCCTGGGCAGAACTTACTAGAGTTACCGTTTGTCGAGAAAATCGTATATTAAGTGTAGTTGAGTGTGTTCGTAGGTCTCATATGCGTCGTCTCCAAGCGTGTGTGGAAATGAGGAGCTCAAACTTTGAGCATTTGTTGTATTCACTAGTTGTCAATACAACTCAGTGCAATGTTAAAATACTGTAACACCTGTTACTTAATATTGAAAACATTTCCACACTTAGGATGTATAATCAATTGTTACATTTGTTATTAATTTTTAATAATAAAAATTGTTATTTATTATTGTAAGGTTTAAATGCATCAAAAACATTTTGTTACGTGGTCATAACACACATTCAAACGGCCTGCGTATGTTTCAGGTGTTAGGTTACACCTCTCTTTCGTTTGAATGTAAGAATGTAATTTGCGAACTGGAGAGGGCGTAGAGCAGTTGTATCTGACATAATGGGTCAGGCCGGTGACTACGGATGCACTTACATCTGCTGCGTTCATGGAACTTGGATCTGCCAGTTTCCATTATTGAGATAAATTGTTTAAATTAATATAAATTGGCAAATTATTTAAATAAAATAATTCTTTCCAGATTTTCTAAAAATTATAAACTTAGAAAGGGGGGGGGGGGGGGGGTCAAAAAATTTCAAATATTGCTGTAAATTATAACATTTGTTTTGCAAAATTATTTTTAAAAAATTAAACAATTTGTTTAGATTCCCTTAAGAATATATAAATAATGCATCATGTGTATTTGAATGAGGTAGGGAGAGGGTACTAGATTAATTTTGGTTACAAAGTCAGAAATATTTTATGGTGGGCCAATTTTGGCACCTGAATACGCCCCGGTAAACTAATTGGGTTGTTTCCTGTTTGTTCCGTTTTCAGTTTGGGTACGTCATAAAAAACAATTAGGTGTCTGTCGAAATTACCTCCCGATTCGGTTGGACACATGGATCGAAACAAATGGGGCGCATAAACCAATTTCTTCCCTTTCGGTTTGAATACACAAACCAGTACTTTTCGATCCTGTTTGTTTTGTCACGTGCCAGGGGAAATTTTTTGTCGAAAACAGGTCGAGTTGGTTGGTTATGTGGGGGGAAATTCCGCATCTGCTTTAGTCTTCTCTGGGTTGTGGTTGGATACGAAATGTGCAACTTTTTAAGCCTACCTTGTTGTATAATTGGATACAAAATGTAGCGTTTTTTGAGTGAATTGGATATGCAATACGAAATAATCACCGATTTTGCCAGTTATATTATTACAACTACTTTCATTTGATCGATGTTTGATTGTTGCAATTATTTCAAAATTATTATTTTATTTATTTGTATGAAAGAAATTTCTAGTTTTATATTTGTACATCACCAACATTTATAAAAGTGTTTTTTCCTTTACAATGATGTGGATAAAATAGATGCATATATTTTATTTCTTCACTTTGTTTACATTTGTTAGTAAAAAATTCTTCTTGAATTTTATCCTGTGATTTTTTTTCTATGATTTTAAAGATATGCTTTACAAATATGTTTTTCACATTATTCACCTAATATTTCATATAGATTTTATTGCAAATGTTTCATTTTTTCATAATTATTTTTATTATATAGATTCACACGATTCTTGTATACATCAATGTTTTTATCTTTTCTTTTTTTATTTGCGAAAACAGTCAATCTCTTTTTCTTTGCCACACTTTTATAATTCCTGATGGTAATGTTTTCCATTGATAAAAAAGTTATTTTAAACATATATACACTTATATTTATTTATTTTCTAATAGTTTTAACAATATACTAACAAATAATTAATAATTAACTTAATTTAATAATTTTATTACATTTCTTATCAAACTTGTTTTTGTATAAACTGAGATGATTATGTATCTCAGAAACAATCCTCTTGTATTCAATAACAATAATTACAATTTGTTTTAAATAAAAATAATAACCATTGATTGAATGCAGCAGATAGTATTCTTATATTACAATACAAATATACTAAACAAGCAATAAGAAAAGATATTGATGATGTTGATAGAATAAAGTATAGATATGTAACATTCGATTAAAACCTAACGAAAAAAAAAAAAGATACTATATACAGTTTTTGAAAACAAAAGATAAATTGGATTGTTATATTCTATTCATGATTTCCTCGGATTTTGAAAAATCAAACAGTTGAAAAATAACACCATTATGACATATTTGGTTGTTTCCAATTATGTCGTATATCACAAGAGTTTTGTACTTATGTTAACATAGAAGTACTTTATTTTTTGTTTACTTGATCTTTTACTTATACTTAAATAGTAAAAACTTCTAATATTTCATACAATTAATATTAATAAACACAGGGAGAAAATAAGTGTTGGTAATGTCTTGGTAAGAAATAGTTGTTATACAAAACAGTACTAAAGTGAGTGTGCACGAATGTAGTGCATTGTCCCTTTGGTGCATATTTCTTGTACCGATTAAGCTTTGTTTGCGTAAGGCGGAGGAAGATCCTGGAAATATAAATTTGGCAGGGCTTCAGAAATATTGTAAGTAACAACGAATGGACTTTATGTAAAACAAGATCTGTTCATAACAATGATTGTACAGTAATTATATTGCAGATGAACGAATTCAAATTCTAATATAGTGCAGAAATCTAGAAGTACTAGATACATTTACTTCAATTATTAAAGTACTCAAATATTATATTATTTGTAAAATTATTAGTTTCAATTTTTTTTATTGGTCTTGTTTTTATGAATAAAGACGATTGTGAAACTGAAAAAAAAAAAAGTCTCTTGTATACAATAATAATAAAGCTTCATTTTTTGTAGATAAAAATAATAATCCATGGTGTAACACAAATGATGTTGCGACAGTTATAGAATCTGAAGAACCTAAAAAAGAAATTCAAGAGCATGTTAAAACTTATGACTAATTAGGTAGTACCAGAATAGGACCACACGAATATTATTAAATTAACAAATTTGAGACCAAAGATGATAAAGTCTGACGATTTTCAAGATTGTGTTCATGTACATGTTTTGCTATCTACTAGAAAATATGGAGAATATAAATTCAAATATAAAATCTAAAGTTTACAAAAACAAATCAGCGATTAAGATATTATTATTTCAAGCTTTGAACAAATAAAGGAAATTATGCGAATAGGGATACAATAATGCTCAATACTACAACAGTAATTATTCCTGAACAAGACGACAATGCCTAATGTTGTTCTTCAATCTAAAAATGTTATTCTAAGACCAAATTGTATACTATTAAAATGATTCGGTATTGACATTAATTATGACTCTTATGTCATCAAAACACAAAGAAAAATAAACAGACGATTATATACAGTTCAATATAGTCATCTGAAATATAAATAAATGAGAGGAACTTTAAATATCATAGCTCGCAGGAATTATTTTAAAATCAATACCACTACAGAAAATAAATTATTAAACATAATGACTCAACTTCATCAAAAAAGGAACATTTATGTTTGTAAGGAACCACATATTTTTTAAATACAAGAATTATTTGAGTTATCGGATCCTAGCCATCTGAACTTAAACCTTATCGCTTTTTTCCCTTCAACAAGTTACATATATGGGTAAATTACTTTTAATTATCTCATATTCATAAAAATTTTCTTTTATTTCTTCACAATTAATATCTTTCAGTATACATGTCAGAACATTGTAATGCAAAACTTTATCAATAATAAGCAATTAACTGTACATACTTCTCAAATAAATAAATAAATAAATATAATTTTACTACTTCTAACTGTATTTTGGTATTATATTTTGGTTCAATTATTTCACAAAACATTTTGTCAAAATTGTGTTCATTTATTTTTTGTAACTTCAATTGGTGTTATAATACTAGTTCCACATTTTGCATTATTATATTAACTCATCTAAAACTATTCCCTTTATAATTTTCATCCAAAGAAATGTTTCCCCTTATTATATTGTTTACAGTTCCATCAAATATTTCAACAACACTCACTTTTATTGCACTAAACATTGAATAATGAATAATATTATGTTTTTCATTAAATGCTTAATGTGATCTTCATAGAATTTTTTATCATTATGAAAATGAGTATCGTTATGTTTTTGCTTATTATATATATTTACTTATATATTTACAATATTGATGGCCAATTTATCTTTAACTGGAATTGCAAAACTTATATTTAGAATAAACATAGGCAATTGATAATATATTTATATGTTTATTTATTTTAGATAATCCATTTTATTTCCCATAGTTCATTTGAACTAAATAACTTTTCTACAAATCATCAATTTCATTAGAAATTACATTTCCTCTAGTAAATTTTTCTTACTGTTTTATGTAATTCATTGTTTTATGTCCTTATGAATTGACTGTATATTTTTTAATATTTGGTGTTTTATACTACATTTTGAACAAACCCTTTTTGAACAGTTTTATTATTAACTGAATTATCTAATTTTATTTTATAATATTGTTCTTGCTTTCTTTATTGTAATTAAAACACTACATATCCTCCATTTCAGTTTTAAAAATTCGTTTTATTTCTTTTAAACAGTAAACAAGCTCATTTTACTTAAAATTCTTCAGCGATTTGAATTCTATCAAATAATTTAAATGTTAATTTATCTCAATTTTTAACAGGACACTGTTTTGAATAATCAATATCATGATCTCTTCTTACGATTCTTAAAATTGATAGCTTGTATACATCTATATTGATTCTGAAAACTGTAGAATCAAATAGAAATTAATTGTAACCCAATTCAGTATGTAATTAAAAATAATAATTGGTTTTCTCTTGTTTTAATTTTCCATTTAAATTTATTATTTGCATTCTATTCGACAGAATATATTCTGAAGTAACTGCATCATTAAGAGCAATTTGATTAGCAATGATGGTTGATCTGTTGATTTCATTTCCATTAAAATAATGAATCACCAAAACTATACATTTATGTGGCAAATTTATTACTTCAGCCATTATTCGGATGATTAAATTCAAATTCTAACATGCTGTTCCATAGTTACAGAAATGATATTTTCTTAATTATATGTGATAAAATTTTTAAACATTCAAGTTTATTATTAAATTTTTCATTTTGATCATTCAATTGCGATTTTACAGTGACATGGTTTTTAATTAATTAAAATTTTTATTATTAACACACTTGTTTTATACATGGCCTTCATGATAGTTATAAAGTGTCGCCATAATTCTTGGTGGAATAAGATCATGAAGCATTTTTTGGAGTTATTTCTTTGTTCTTTCAACAAATCATTAAAGGTTTTACTTGTAAAATATTTTTTAAATTCAGATGTAAAGCAATGCAACTTTTAAATGCGTTAAAATTTTCTTTTTTAACATAATTATTCAGTTCACTGTTTATTATATTATTACATTGAGATATATATTAATCATTTGTATTAGGAATAAATTCACTTAACATTTTTGCATGATATTTCTTTGTCTTTTCAGCCAAATGATTGAGTTATCATTTGCAGTATAATTATTTAAATCAGATGTTAAAAATCTTTCTTTAAATTATCAAAATATATATTTGTAATAAATTCACTTATTTCAGAGTTTAAAGCAGCATCAGTTTTTTTATTTATTAGATTGATCATTTTTTATATAACTACTTAATTCGGATTGTAAAGTAACATTGCTTTCAAACTGTTTAAATGTATTATATCTGAAATCATTATTTAATCATTATTTAACTCACAATTTAAAGCAACATATTTTTTAAATTAATTACATTTTACATGTTTAACATACTAATCTAACTCATATTACAATGAAACTTTCGTTTTGAATTTGAGAAATTGAGATAGAAAAACATTTTTTTGCTAAAATAATGGATATTTTAGCACATCTGTCATGTTTGTGTACCTCTATTTATTCATCAATGTTCTTAGCAATAACATAATGTAACATCGCATAAAATTTATTTTCTTTCTCAGCAGAATCATTGAATTGTTCATCATTAAAATAATTATTTAACTCAGATTTTAAATGAATGTCATCATCCATTTATTAATAGTTTTGTTTTCAACATAATTATTCAATGCAAATTTTGAAGCAACATAGATTTTAAATGGCTAAATTTTTCATTTTTAATATATTCAGTCAACAATATTTGCGAGCAAAAATGTTTACCATGTTTGTATGAAATTGATTTAATCTAGTTTTAACAGCATCAGGAATAACAAACTTATTCAAATTATTAATTTTCATATATTATTATCATCATTATTATTACTGTGATAAAATTCGACTTGGGCTTCGAAATCATTAAATTTTGTGTTTTTTCTCATACCGTATTGATTAAAATTTATGTGTTGAATACATTCCTTTATCAATACTAAAATATTTTTCTCAGCAACTGATTAATGGCTTCCCGAAAAAATCTGTCATCTAATAATAAAATTATATAAGAAAAACCACTTCCTTCAGAAAATATCTACCACCATCAGACAAATCACTACAGAGGATTGTATCAACATTTTGAATTTTATTGTAATTATAATATATGTTTATTATGAAATTAAATAATTAATTTTATAGGAATATTTCTACCAAATGAATCTAAGTTATATATATATAAATTGTTTTTATAATAAGTGAACCCAGTGAGTTTTAAAATTAGTTGAGATATCTAAGTTAAATACTGTTAATTTATACTTATTAATTTTATTTGGCAATTCATCTATCGTATAAACAGATGTGAGGTTTTTATCTCGAATTCTTTTTAACATAATTGTTAATAGGGAAGACCAGCTTAAAATTACATACTTGGATAAAACGAGACACCTGGTATTTTGGCCTTTTGCGCACTGCAGCTGTGCATTTTATAGAAAGCAAGGTTACCTGTATTGGTGCTCTGTAAATGGCGTTGGTCTTGGTGGATGTGCAGGTGTGTTAGGGAGGAAAATATAAAAGTAAGTCTCTGAAATAAATATTGACATTGCGTACATGCACGTGTTAATACGTATTAGAAAATTTATTTTTAAAACCATAACTGTTCATTTAATAGAGAGTATTTCAGTTATGTATTGAATTGAATGCAATGTCATTAAGTTGCATTTGGGTGAGTTATGATGAGAGGTTAAAATAGTCGAGCAAGTTGGGTAAAATGGTGTTACCAGAATAAGGGCAAAATGACACCGTATGTCATTTTATCCATACTTTTGCATATGCTTCCCAAGTTATAAAATGCATTATTTTTAAATTGTAGCCTATTAAATTTGTTAACTAACATTAATTTTGATTATGCATAACCTAACAATTTACCTGTTAATGATTTAAAGGTTAGCAGCTAAGTATCATAACATAAGGCTAGAAATATTTTTCTGCACCACATACCTATGAAATATAGGCAAATAAATAGCTACTTGCAGTATCTTGCTGTCCTAAGACACATGCAGTCAATGAATCACTAGGGCCTTGAATGATAAGTATTCTATGATACCAAATTTTACAATAAGTTTGAGGTGTGTTCGAGGATGATTGGAAGCTACAAAAGGAAGTCTTCCCAGCAATCCTGGGAGGAAGTGGCGATGCAGAGAGCTATAGATGCAGTTAACAAAGAAGAAATGGGCTGGCTTCGAGCTGCAAAGACATTTAATGTACCTCAGGCTACTCTTTGCAGGAGAGCTAAAAATGAAAATTAATTCTTCATTGGTGTCAGCGATGGGCTAGGCCGTTTTAATCCCAAATTTGACGAAGCTCTAGAGTATGAAGTACTTGAAACTTTTGGAAACCTGTTTATTTGTACTTATATGCATAGATGTAGGACAACTTGCTTATCAGCTAGCAGAAAGAAATGCCATAGCTCACTGTTTTAACCGAGAAAATAAATGGCTGTTTGGGATTGGATATAAAGATTTAAGGAGAGCAGTCCAGATATATATTTAAGAAAACCAGAAGTAACATCTGCAGCACGGGCGATGGCTTTCAACCAACAGCAAGTCAGTAAAATTTTCGAAACCTATCAAGAGACTCAACACAGCCACAACATAACTGTCAGTAGAATTTACAAAGTTAATGAATCTAGCTTGTCTACAGTTAAAAAAATCCAAAAGGGTTTTACTGCTATAGGAAAAAAACAGGTGGGGGGCTATAAATAGTGCAGAGTGGGTCCTACATATAATTGTGATCTGTTGTATAAGTCCTGTTGGCTTTTTTCCCTCCTGATTTAATATTTCCACGTAAAAAATATGTTTAGGACAAGCAGTCATGCTCACCCTCCATTCGCGTCATCTTACGATACTACTACCCTCTCGTGGAAAACAAGCTGCTAACACTTGCCTGAGCACAAAAACAGCACAAGTCACGTCACTAATACCACGACATCAGTAGCTTTTATTTTTGTTTGTAAACATTGCGCCAACCAAAATTAAACATTTTTCCCAATTGTCCTAATGTACACCACTTAATATATGTATTAAAAAAACACCAAACGAAAGTATGAGTCTGAAATCTCACACGATACATCATTATTCTTCAGGAAAAGGGCAGATTTTAATGATTGGTCTGGTGAAGTTGCCTTGAGGTGTTCTTAATGACACGACACGCACTATCCCATCCTGCCCAGTGTGAACTTCAGTCACACATGCTATCTTCCACTTCAGTGGAGGCAAGTTTGGCTCTTTCAAGCAGCACCAGTTGGTTCAATTGAATCTTGGGCTGCGGTGATGTCCTCTTGTTTCTCTGATGGAGTGTGCGTAGAGACTCATTACTCCACCGTTTCCTCACCCTCTGCTGGAACTGAGTGATTAGCTCCCACCGGTCAAGATGGTTCTGAGGAACATCTGACAAGTCGTGATCTGGCAGAGCTACCAAAGTATCACCCACTAGGAAATGCCCCAGGGTGAGAACAACATACTCTCGAGGATCCTCCGACAAAGCACACAACGGCCGAGAGTTCAGTACTACAGATAACTGTGCAAATAGCATTCCCATCTCTTCGAAGTTAAGCAGCTGTGTTCCCAACAGACGTTTCAGGTGTTGTTTTACACTTTAATCGCCGCCTCCCAGAGGCCACCAAAGTGGGGACTGGCAGGGAGACTAAACCCCCACTTTATCCCTCTGTGACAATTTGTTCCTGGCTTTTGTACACTTCTTTCAGAGTTTCTGGCACCCACCTGGTTAGTTCCATTGTCTAAGGATATCTCTGATGGAAGCCCTCGAATGGATACAAAGCATTTCAGTGCAGCAAGGAATGCTGTTGCAGAGAGGTCGGTCATGAGCTCTAGGTGCACAGCTGTGGTCACCATGCAGATAAACAAGCACATATAAACCTTCTGGGTGGTCTTCCTTCTCGTTTTAACTGGGGTAGCAAGGAATGGGCCCCCGAAGTCAATTCCAACATTGCAAAATGCTCTACCTTGGGCGAATCGCGAGGCAGGGAGCGTGCCCATCAGTGAGGCTGATGAAGCTGCAGTCACTTTAAAACATGCGACACAATTGTGAAGGAGCTTACGAATCAAAGTGCGAGCTGAATTTTTCCAGTATTCTCGACATGTCAGGTACAGTATGGTTGATAGAAAAATATGATTTCTGCGACAAGCCGAAAGGGTCATCGGAGCTCTGCATCTGATTGGAGTTACCACCAAGACACTTGACATCACTGGTTTTACTTCGGGAAGAGATACTCTCTCGCAAGAATGCTGCACAGGCCATCTCTCGTGAGGTTGCAACAGCCAACATGGACCTGAAAACCATATTGTGTTCACCAAGTGGTCTGGAAAATAGACACGTGAAGCAACATTAGCAGGGTTATGTTCCGATGGAACATGCCTCCAGGAACTAGGTGGTATAATGAACCGGATATCTGCAATTCGGTTGGCGACAGAGGTTTTTAAACTGTATGGTGACAATCGTAACCAGGCTAGGACTACTGTGGAGTCTGTCCAGGCATGCAGTATCAGGTTAACAACTATTGAATCATAGAGTCTTACAACACATTGCCAAAGTTTACATAACCTAACTACTGCACACAGCTCTAACCTTGGAACAGAAAGAGTCTTGAGTAGCGCCACCCTGGACTTGGCGACAAGCAGGTGCACCTCAGTGGCGCCACCAGCTGTAACACAACGAGCATAAATAACTGCAGTGCATGCCTTCTTGCTGGCATCGAAAAAAAACATGAAACTACACGTTATGTTCTTGGACTGGAACGAATCTGCTCACATTAACTTCAGACAAGGATGGCAAAGTGTCCTTAAAATGTGTCCACGCTCTTGATAGTTCTCCAACTGGCTCATCCCAACCTAGGCCTTGAGTCCACAAGGTCTGTAACAATATCATACTGGATGTGACCATTGGTGCTACCCATCCACAAGGGTCACAAAGACGAGCAACAGCTAAGAGTATACCATGCTTTGTCACTGGTGGGTCAGGGACAGTCACTTTGTACAAAAAGTGGTCTTGTACTGGGTCCTAGCATAGGTCTAACACTTTCACTGAATCAGGCAACCAAACATACAAGATGAGTTCTGAGATTCATGTCGATGGTCATCCAAGAGCTCCTCGTGGTTGGACCACCACTTATGCAGTTTGAACCCTCCTACTGCCAGGAGTCCGATGAGCTAAGACTTTAGTAACTGAGCACTGGCAACAGTTGCAGCTCCTGTAACTATATCGTCAACAAAGACATCATTGAGCATGAGCAGCTAGTGGAAACTTGTTACCCCTATCTGTTGCAAGTTGCTGCAGGGTGCGGTGGGCTTGAAAGCCAAAGAAGTCAGCCCATACGTGACTGTGTTCAACTCGTACACACTAACTGGTTCGGCCACTGAATTCCTCCAAAGAATACACTGGTACTTCCTATCAATGGGATCAACAACTATTTGTCTGAACATCTTGCATATATTAGCAGTCACAGCAACTGGAAATGTTCGGAACCTCAAAACTATATCAAAAATTTCATTCTGTAATTTCGGCCCAGAAATTAGAAGATCTTTTAGTGATTGTCCATTTTTGGTCTTGCAGGATGCATCGAAAACCACCCTCACTTTTGTGGAAGCACTTTCCTCCTTGATTACTTCTTGGTGAGGAATAAAGTATGCTGGCTGAGAAAACTCACTTGTAGTAAGGGATACTTGATAGCCATCATGTGTGGGTGTTAACTGTCTAATATGTGTCATGTGTCCCAAGTTTTCATACTCCTCCATGAAGTCTTGGTAGTGCTGCTTCAGCTCTGGCATCTTTGCAAGTCGACGTTATAGTTCACCAAGTCTACACACTGCTGTTAAGATGAGTTACCCAAATTACACGTGGATGATTTGAATGGAAGTCTCAGGACAAATCTATCATCACCACGTTCGTGGATACTTAAGAAGTGATTTTCACACTGTTGGGCCTCGCTTGACAGAAACTCACTGATGGAACTTCTTCTACCTCCCAAAACTTATGAAGGGCCACATCAAGAGATGCATACACTCGTACAGATAAGGAAACTGACTCGCCTTTACTTGCACATGGAGCATAACCAGCAACTATCCAACCAAATGCTGTATGAAATGCATGTGGTTTTCCTTCGATCTTGCGGCCAGTCATCACATCAGCTACTATATCTGCTGCCAGCAACATGTCAAGGTAACCAGGTGAGGCGAATTCGGGATCAGCTAAGGGAATATTTTTAAGATGTATCAGATTTTTTGTAACAATTTCTACTGAAGGCAAGTTACCAGGAATGTTACTGAGAATCAACGCTCGAGTAGTAAGATAAAACACTCGCACGTGAAGCGAGGCAATCTCGCATACTACAGCCCCTCTCGAGTCTGTCCTAGTATGCCCTATGCCAGAAATGTTCACCCCTGCCTGATGTCGTTTAAGTCCCAAGTGTTTCACACACCCTTTAGTTATGAATGATGACTGGAGTGGAAATATTATGTATTATTCGACGACCTGTTTAGAGACAGTTATCGAGACACGGGAGCTGTAAACATAATGAGCTAGGTAATAAATGGAAATGTGTGGTGTTTAGTATGTCATAACATGGTATGCATATACTTTATACATAATATATCTCTGGTTGGTTGGACGAATATATACGAATTGCGCATACTATTTCAGTATGCTAATATTTACTAATTACGATATTGTTCCAGTGTGCCAATAATATCTACATATCCTTGACGTGATATGAAGAAAGTTATGAATTATCTTACGAAATTGTTGCATCGATTAATATATTATTTTCAACCGTACGCACATGTGATTTGCATGTGGGTAGAAATACACTTGATAATTTACTTGTTAGACGAATACATAAATATATTTATTCTTGTTGAAGTGAGTGCTCAACTCTCCTGATGTAAGCCTAATGAGATTTGGCTTCACTCAGTATCGGCCTACTCACAAGCAGTTACATGAATAAATTCGGAATGTATTAACTGGTAAAAACACTCTCATCCTCTTATTAACAATATCACAAACTGCAATACATGTAATCAAAGTAGACCACTCTAAAAATCGTATTTTCTTTTCTAATTTACGGCATATAAGTAAAATAATAATTGAAAGCCCTTACGAATATACGGTTTTTAGTAATTGCCTGTCGTAAATTTACTATTGTGTAAAATGCCTTCGGGTCATCCTACATACTTGTTTAAAGAGACCGCGAATGCATCGCCCTGAAAGGAAAACATATGTATATATATTTTACTTATATATAATATATGTATATATATTGACGCCGGCTGACAGCCAGCGGCGCTCACGTGTCCCGCACGTACGCAAATATGCCGATAATTTGAAATTTCCTATAAGTGTTAATTTCAGTGTAAAATGTGTTGTATTGTCTTTACAGTGTTTAATATGTCTTAAAATGTTCTAAAGTGCTTGTACTAACTTTGTTTGGTCATGAATATTCAAAATGCCTGCAGCCCCGAGATTAAAAACATTTAATATTCTGGCATGATCGCAATCACAAAGAGACATAAAAATATTATTGAAATTGTTAACAAAATTAGAGAAATGTAAAACAATATCTAATTTAATTTGTGCCATTTTATTTTCAATACACAAATATTTTACTTGGCATGCATAGCACTTCCGCTTATGTGAACCCCGTATGTGGCCATGATAGGTCCTTGCGACGCTTGTATCTGGACAGTCTGTCGAGGTGAGCTGGCGAGGTAAGACACGGTCACGTGTGCACTACAACTTTTGTTCACTGATGTAAGTTTCCATAGTCCATGTAGTTTACCAGTTAATCTTTGCTTGCTTATGCGTACAGTGTTGCCAGAAATTTTCCCCAGCATTATGCTTCCACTTTACTCATTCTAATGCCCTTGTGGCATTTTTAACTTAATCAAGGAGGAGGAGAAAGATGTCGGAGAGGTCCCGCGACCCGCGCATTTCAATCAGATGCCATCCGCCTATGTTCATGGCATTTCATTGTAACTTCTGCATAATTGCTACGCACAATTTTAAGAGTTTTATTTTTATGTATATATTTGACGGTAGTTTAAGTGTTTGAATATTTTATGGCAACATCACGTATAACCACGTGGCCGACTGAAGCCAAGCCTTTGTATACGCCATCATTGTGTTTTAAGAACTTATTTATATTACATTGTATGTGCAATCATTTAGTTCAGGGTTCTATGCATTTTTCATGTAAATTGATGCTTTTGGTACTTGACCATGCGGTCACAGTAATATTTGATTTCACCGCCATGAGGAATGTTACAAGCCTGTAACAACACTAATCGTAAAGAGAGCCACGTGCTCAACACGAATAATATTGTATTTTAATTTAGTTTGTCGTTTCCACGCCGAAATATTGTACTTTCACCTGCACCATGTGGTCCACTACAAACTTCATCCAGCGGCATCCGCGCTATCTAAGCTTGTTTTCACACGTGTGTGTGTGTTTATTGTGAACATTCATCTCGTGTCCGATCATACTTCATGTCTCATTCAAGGGTCTATGTAATTGTATAATTAGTCTACTATGCAATTATTCCCGTCCTAGCCGACTGTGTGTATAGGCCGTCACCACACTACCCACATGATGGAGGGCGAGCCCTGAGGAGTTTGCATTAGTGATGCCAAGTAATTATACATGTTAATGTGTAATAAGGGTTTAATTTGTAATTCACCATATCCTGTCGTCAGGGAAAACCGTCCGTTAACCCTAGCTACTGTTGGCCCTCTTCCCTTGTGAAGGCTGTGCTTTCACACACCTCGCTGAAATCATCCATTTAGGTGTGTGCTAGATTAATAACGGGTTGGGGAGCACACAAGCAGAATTGGCTAGTCATGACCGAGATAATGATTTCATTGGCAGGTTTATGTTTTTGAATAATATCAATAAAAACAAGTCTACATGGAACTCAATTCTTTTATTCAGTAGTGACAGTGTCCTAGCCACATGTTTTATCTATTGTGTATTTCAGTGATTTTATTAAAAGTTTAGTCTTGCCTACGTGTTTGTAAGTACGCACGGGTGAGACGGACACACAGAATCTACAACATCCCAGAGAACCCTGAGTCTCAATAGTGCTGTGACTGGGAAGCACCGCTGGCACCCAAGTTACCAGTAAGTATTTGTGTCATTGTTCGTCTCGTGTCTCACCTGACAGCGTCTATGTATATAGGCTTCTCACAGTAAAATGAGCACAATTGAAAGCCTGCTTAAGATCTACTTGAATGCACGTTGCATACTCTTTCGCCTTATGTTAAATTAAAATTACCACGGGCCTCAGGACTTTATTCATGCATCGGTCAGGTGAAACTGTTAAATTATTATGAAAGTAAATAATTTAAAAACATGCTCATGTTTACACTTATATACATAAAAGATCAGAAAGGGAAATAAATAATTTAAGTTATCACAAATGATTACCTCACGTTTCATTCGTTAAGATATGGAACTACTTTCCATCCTTCGTGACCAACTTTACTGGGCGCATGTCACTCAGTGCGCCCATTAAAATATATGCAAGCAGTGGCAGCGACTTTTTCCTAAGCTTGATTTCAAAACTGCCCACTTTATCGCGAACAGTCTTTAACAGTGTAGACTTGAGCTCTCAAGTGACAGAATGGCCAACCTATCTGCAAAACAGAACTTCCCGCGTACACAACATTGTAAGTATAAAGCTTTTAACTTTCAGCAGACATAAACACCGCCATGCGTAAGCATCTCATTAGGCGAATGTCTGAAACGAATCTTTTTATTAAAGATTAATGTAGAAAGAAAGATATTGCAATCACCATCAACACACTCCTACCAACTAAAAATTTCCTCTCTCTTTAACATAGTGGAAGAATAACAAGAAATAAACTCATACTTCAGTATTTTGTCTAGTTACATACAATTGAAATAATTTAAAACCCATTAAAAATCCCACCATCACGTGAACCATCATTTCTGCTAAGGTAAAATGTAAATATCCACTCTTACTATAAATATGCACGCATATACCCATCTCTGTAAGCAGAAAAGCTTTGCTGAGCTTCGTTAACACTATAAACATTATGTATCGCGACAACCTTCAAGTCTTGAACACACACACGTATTTCTAGGTCAGAAGTCGTGCTGCGCTGGGGCAGAAAGGTGTACCGAGTCATTATCATTCATGAGAAGATAACTTTCCCAAATCGAGATACTCCTTCACAAAATATTTACAACATTTTTGCGAATACATATTATTTGCTGAGATAGCTTCTAAAAGAACACATTTTGACATACCAGTCTGATATGGTGTATATCAATTTCTATTATGCTGCGTAGGAAATATATGTGAGGCCTTTATGCTCATCACCTGAACATTTTGCTTACACCATTCATAACACAAACAGAAAGCAGTAAATATACAAACCTTCACCGCTCGTAGCACTCCGGTTCACCAAAACACAACTGGTTTTGAACTCAATATCATACTAGGAAGGAAAACATCATCCCTGGATATTTCATCAAATCAGAAGAGCTATAATGCAAATGTAAACAAATAAATATGTTTATAAAACCAATTAAAAAATTTCGTCCATATACATATAATAAAGTAAACAACATATTTATCTGAATCACACGAATGCAAATGCACACTTGACGTGTGTTATGAAAAATGTATGTCGGAACCATCTCACCACCTACATAATATTTATTATATATTTCATTTTAATATCCGCAATATAGTGTAATGGGTGGATACATCCATTGATTTTGTTCAGACTTACGTATTGTTATTAGAATAGACATATATACATCCGGGAATTACACGTTGATAAACAACACACTCAGAAAATATGTCCCCCCCCCCCCCCTTCCTAATTTTGAAATTTCCTTATCGTTTTAATATATTGACTTAAAAATAAATCAATCATTTACCATAGAAACACATAAAGTTGGTGTCGAAACATAGGTAAATATATATGTAATCTCACTTGACTGCGTAGAAAAAGCAAATACCGTTAACCATATGCAAACAAACAGACTAACATAAATGTTTCACATAAATTATTTAAACGTTTGCAGAATTGACCAAACACACACCATACTAGCAAATCATACTTGCAGACGTTATCATGAAACCATTTTGAATTACACTCCATATGTCTAAAAAATATTCGTTATTATGCTTACAAAAAAAATGAATGTCAACCATTTTAGGCCACATAAAACGATCCATTTCGCGATACTCCAACTGAATGTGTCTTCCACTCCGCTAAACTCTAGTACAATGGTTTCGGCTGATTAAACGACTCAACATTCACAGAAGACACAGGTCAAAGACCCTCCACTTGACGTGCGAGTTGTGAGACGGCCTATGCTAGGTCGTTATGACTGGCAATTAATATTCCAGGTAACTGCATGACGCCATTCATGATGCAACCGCGTCGTGATACCTGCGTACAAACTGTGTTTACTAGCACCAGCATCGTATAAGTTGACCATGATAACCATTTCACGAGTCGATTTATAACATACACATCATTCACGATAACAACACATTCAAGTCGATTCTTACACAAAAAAAAAAAAGACATTGTAGCTGTTGTTCCTATATATTACTGCTGTAAACACTACATTATTGCATACATCGTGGTGGCATCCTCTGTACTTTTAATACTCATGCTTGGTACACCATAATTCATTTTAATACTCATGCTTGGTATACCATAATTCATTTTAATACTCATGCTTGGTACACCATAATTCATTTTAATACTCATGCTTGGTACACCATAATTCATTTTAATACTCATGCTTGGTATACCATAATTCATTTTACTCTCTCCGAGTCTCCGTCATGGAAATGGCACACATGTATAATTTGCTATTGTTCGATTCATTGTGATTTAAGACATTTTTCAACGCCACAATTACGTATCTCTTTGTTACCTTTTCCCTTTGATATTCGCAAACATTCGTTTTTGGCTGTTGCGCTCGTTACACGCCTGCCAGGTTTTGAACATGTTTTTGAAATTTCAGACTCGAATTACTCGAAAACGGTGGGGGTTGGGCTGTTTACGCAAGGCAACCTTTTTCGTCATTTGCTTAGGCCTAACAACCTCGTCCTAACTCTAGGTTTACCTGCGGGCATTCGGCTCCCTATAAGGGCTAGATCCTAGTCGCAACACTATCACCCGGTCGGCATCCGAGAGCACCTTACCAATATGTAGTGCTTGGAATGGGGTATCTAGGCCTCGTAGAGGTTGGAACGTAAGCTGGCTCTTATTGGCACTGGGTCGCAATAAGATGGCCAAGAAGATATTGTGATCAGATTCCGTCGGGGAATTGAATCCTAGGTTAACGTCCAAAGCAAACCCCAGTCACCTGTTCCCTTCAAAGAATGTCACTGGTTTAAGTTCAAATAAGGCTCTCAACAATAAATACATCGTGGATAGGATGCAGAATTATTTATTTCATGAAATAAATAAAAGTAGCTATTGCTTTGCACTGACCAGCATGATGCGTATGGAAGTAGCTTGCGTGGTCGCCAGGTGGAGGAGACCTGGTTCTACCCTACATCGCTGAAGTTAGTGAAATAAAGCACTGTAATATCTGTGTGAATTTAAATCTAGCTGGGGTGTCTAGATGAGACAATATTAATGGAGCCCACTTACCATATGGGGAATTGGGGTGTATGTTGCTAGCACCGGCAAGTGCTAGCGGTCAATAACTCAGGAGGGCCGTTGATGGAAGTGTGGTGTGTGGTGTTGCTGTAGACTACTCTTGTGCTGTAGAGCTGAACAGAATACGAGCATAGTGAGAGAGCTGCTGGTGAGGTGGTGTACAGCCTCCGGCTGCCGATGCTGGAAGATGCCCTCGGGATACTGCTGAAGATAGCCTCTGGCAGCAGGCGATTCTGGGATAGTTCTTTGGTGTGGCGTTCTTGGTTGATAGCTGGTGGGACACTAGGCGCCTCTCGCTGGAGGTTTCTTTGGGCACCGTAAGCACCGGTTCGTTTCCTGCTGGCACTGTAAGCGCCGGCAGAAGACAACTGAAAAGCCCTGGTCAGGACCAGGCTTTTATACTTATTTTGCATGGTGGCCATCTAGGAGGAGGGTGGTTGGGTGGCCAGCCCCTCCTGGGGGTGGGTCCAGATGTGGGCGCCACAAGTCGTGTCCGGCCGGAGTTGCACGAGGTGTGTTACCTCCCATTGCACCGGGCTCTCTGCCTCGGGCGCTATACACGGTCTGGTTTGGCTTAGCTTCAGTTGTCACGGCTCGGCTCATCTGTGGCCCTGCATACATATGAATATTATTTGTATACCACGGGCGAATAGGATTTTGCCTCGTGATTTAAATAAGATTGTGCACTTTAATTCCTTCATACATCCCTGGGAAATGCCGGCTAACACGTCTCTGGCGTACGCAAATGCGGCATTGTTGGAAATGGCTCATGTAATGCTTCCTTCAGGGTTGATGAGCCGTAGTCATTTCTAGTGCTGGGAAAGCGGCATGCGCCAAATGTATATGTATGTTTACAATCAAAATAATGAAAAGGCACTACTTTACATATATTAACCTTATTTACTGTAACTGAAATCTTAATTTCTCTGCATGATAATGTTTACCACATCATCAGTAATAAATATATATGAAGCATCTTTTCAATTACAGTTAACGTCAGCTGCAGGTTCTGTAAAATATAAGAATTCTGATTCACGTATGGTCTAAAACAGTGGTTCTCAACATGTGTGATACGGCGACCTGGTTAATTTGTTTTCTAAAAGAAGATTGCACGTAACAAACAAACTTAAGTGTAACACAATTCCAACATTTTATTTAAAAAATTCATACATTAAATATTTAATAAAATCTTGTAGCATAATGTAGTTTTCTCAGGCTAACATTATTAAATTAATTTCTGGATATTGTTGTTGACATACTCCTCTTTTTAATCACCAAAATAAATATATTATTCAGCATAACATAAAAAAAAAAAAAATGAGAAAAATATTCACACTTTGTAATTGACAGTGGAGTCAGTTGTGCAGGGAAGGCAGCAAATGGATAGCAACATGTCTATAAAACATTATTATCACACAGACAAGCCAACATTTATACATACAAAGTATGTAATTACAGTTCAGGAGAACACTGCAGACCGGTATATTATTCTACAAAGTCCAGTGAAATAGCGGGAATATGTGCAACAAAAGATGTCTCCTCCCCCATACCTCATTGTACCTCCTGTCCATCCGCCAGCTCTTTGTCCCTGCCAGGAATGTTGATTTCACAGAAGCCAATGTACAAATTTCTGTTGTTGGGCTACCAGCACAGAATACAGAGTTCACAGTAAAGTCTATTCGCGGTCCCTTCACACTTTTTCAATCAAACCTTTAAAAAATCACCACATGTAAGACGTATTTGGTAATTTCCTAAATAGGCCATGTATCACAAGCACTTCTATTAACATAAAAATACCTTATTTTTGATCAATTCAATATGTACTTGTAGTTTATCTGTAAAAATATTGTATTTAATAATATAGAATAAAAAGCAGGGAGAAAATAGCTGTGGCAGTAATGCCTAGTAAGAAATAGTTCTTACGCAAAATATTATTACACTCAGTGTGCACAAACACAGTGCTTTGTCCTTTTGAGGTAATCTTTTAGCTTTGTTAGCGTTGTTAGGTGGAGGAATACCCTAGAAGTCCAACGTTAGTAGGGCTCAGAAAAATTGTAAGTAATGATGAATGGAATGTATCTGGAATAACCTAGACAACAACAAAATGAACATTCCATACAGGGAAAAAGAGCTGCTGGACAGACAGAGAGACAGACAGTAATTGATGTGGTAGCTTCAAGATCTTGCAGACAGTTAAGACAAAATATACAACTACCTGTTGTAAGCAGTAATAGTCAACTCGAACAGCAATAATCACACATAACAGTGGAATTGATAAATTAGCTGAAGAAGGAGAAAATAAGTTATAATTATTCATGGCTTGTTGGTGGTAGGAATACGTGTATGTTGTGGAACAAACTAAACATCATCATCTTGCGTCAGTACCTTTAAAACTTGGAAGCTACAAAGTTTAATTAGAAAATCCCATACTTCAAGATTAGCTTCACAATGCATCGGTTTTAAATAAAGGGTTGAAAAAAACCATAACTGTGGAATTTCCTGACGAACATTTAGACAGATCAAAAGTTTCCAGAATGTGTACAGAATTGTTTTTTTTTTTTTCTATAAAAGTAAATATTTAAAAGCTTTAGAAACTCATGCTTATTGAGTTAATGCTAGGCAATATCCATTACTACAGACTTCCTCTAAAGAAATTATACAGATAGTATTTATTTGAACATGAAGAATTTATTATCCAATTCTACAATGTGGGGTTCTCAATTTAAAATTTACGGCTCCCTGTGATTGGACAGATTCTTTAAACCACATCCTTATTTTGTCTTGATGAACTTGGAGCCAAAATTTGTCGGTAAAATTCAAATACACCAGGCATTATTATAACTATTTGCGTGCGTTATATAAGGAATAATGCAACTGTAAGGGGATAAAATACTTTTGTTATAGCAATTACATTTTATTTTGTTTCATATTAGCTAATTACAGTTATTTATATTACGCTAATGAAAATCTCTTATTGGTTTCACACATCCTCTTGTCTCCCCATGGACTTGTATTCTCTGTAGCCATTTACATTACTGACAGCATGCCAGAAGAGTGATGCAATCTGAGTCATAGAAATTTTAAGGGGTGGGGATACTGAAAGTTGTTTCCAACAAAGGCAACAGAGAGGCAAGTGGAGAGGAAAAGTATCAAGGAAAGCAGCAACAAATTCTATTTCCTAATCAAATTTATTTTCAAAACTATCTTATTTTGTATTCCCATATCCCTCCATGTTTCACTACCCTATTAAAATAATGGTACCCTAAAACACTTTCTACTAATAAAATTATAGGCTCTTTGTTTAAGGGGACTCTTCCCCTGCCATATTGGATTCTTGAAAATTCCAACAGGACCCCTGTACCAACTAGATATTGACGTTACACTGTAGTGCAGACAAGACAAGTGAACTAAACACTCATTATTATGATGCACTGTTAGTATTACTGAAATTTGGCATAACAATATTGTGATATAAATACCAGTTCATAGTTTTGCTGCTGTGTAAGGTCAATATTCTGACTTTTCTACTTAAAAACAAAAGCAAGAATGCAATATGGCAGGGGAAGGTTCCCCTTAAAGACACTGCCTTCCACCCAAACTGCAACATGCGAAGCTTCGGTCTGTTCTTGTGCAGGAGAGAATACAGAATCACGTGTTTTCTGTTTCTGTATCTGAACATCTACTCGCCAAATTTCTATGAAATTTGTTATGGATCTGCACTAGACTTAGCCAGTACATTTTCTAATACTAAAATAATAGGGCCATTGCTGAAAGTTTCTTAGCAAACAGCTGACTGAGGAGTATGCATACAAGTGGAGTGTACCTTGTGTTAAATGGTGAGTGTGCTCGATCCATGAGCTATCATCCTTATTGATTGCACTACTACAGTGGCAATATATCTCAAGGTACATGGGTCTCTTAAGGTCATTCCGAGAGCAATGATTTTTTAAATATTTTATTTCAGTTTAATATTTACTATCTTTGAACGTGAATAACAGAGAAACTACTTAAGATATTCTGCTGGGACCACTTGTATTTGATACTCTAAGGACAAAGTAGGGTGTGGGCTAATATTAATAACAGTTACGAATGTACTAAATGTCTGCCACAGCAGCAAGACATCATCTGCAATGCTGTAGAACAGAACGACAAACACTAGCTATGGATTCCATGTAAGAGGAATTACAGGTCACAATTGTAAGGCATCCAGTGTCCGTAGCTTTGTAGGGCACACAGTATTCTTCAGAGTTCCTCATAGATAACAATCTAATGGCATTAAATTTGGTTATCTCAGTAGATACTCGACACTTCGTCAACCTCTCCACCTTCTGACAAATGTTTTATCCAGGAGCTACAATATGTCTCGCTGATAATTAGGGTGATGCACTGTCCTGCTGGAAAAAACAATCACCTGGGTAGTATTTGTGAACAGCTAGCATGTTTTCACATGGTATGGTACCATTCCATTAAACAATGACCTCACAAGTCCTCGAGTAGAAACACAGCACCACACTTGATAACCCAGGCAAATAGACTACTTGTTCTTCAACAGTGAGGGGATTATTCTCATTGACCCAGTGCATACTGCTGTGGTAGTTCACAGTTCCATTCTATTTTAAGGTTGTATCATCGAACCAAACTATCACATTAAGTAGTAGAATGTTTGTTCTCGCTGCACATGTACACAACATTCTACATGCCTATGTGGGTTATCTTCATTCATAGCATTAACTAACATGGGGATGTAGGGACTCCACTTAATTTGCTTTAACATGTGAGGGACACAGACACCTGACTCATGTGCAGATTGTATTATGGACTTCCGACTTCCCGGGGGACCATGGATATGTGTATTACAGTCCTCAAACTGTCATGTGATTGTGTCAGGGTTACACGTGACGGTAGTGCAGTATCAATAGAAAACCTTGCCATCTTTGCTGTAGTGCCGCTGCTCGCAGCTGAATGGAACTCACAAAATAATGGAGACACATGCTCACACACACCAAATGTTGACTTTACAGGATCACATATCTGCAGTTACACCAAATTTTCTGTAATAGTTTCAGGTATTAATGTACAAAGAGTGTAAACATTAATGTGCAACATCCCATAGATTAGTGTGAGGGAACTTTCATTTATAACTTTATTTTATGAAATATGAAAACTTTTCTGTAAACATTGTGGTGAATTGTAAAATAAAATTTTACATAAAGATTATTTTTATTTTACTAGCTGTTCTTTACAGTAACTACTACATAGCAAATAAACATTGTCGTCTCTTTGATAGGTAATAAATCATTAGAAATAATTGCAAAGAAACAGGTGTTTTTTGAGCAATCAGTTTGTGCCTCACTCTCATTGATAAGCACATTAGAACACTATGCACAAGTTTCTTTGAATTCTTCTAATAGTTATTAGCTCTTGTAGAAAGGAGCTACAGAGGACAAATAAAGTGAAAACATCTCTCACAAATTCCTACAATTTAAATAAGATGTTACAAAAAAATGTTGAACTTCAAATAAACTTACAAAAATTTCGAACGAAAATAATTATCGGACAAGCCATGTTTTGGGCTAGTTTTCCTGAACAATTCATTACTGTACACTGAACAAAACAGGATCATTGATAACCACAATCTATACTGTGTCTTAACCAAGAGGCGAGAACGAACCGAAAGGGTTTTAGAAATTTAGAGGATTTGAGACCAACTTCCTGCATTTCTTGTAATTTATAAACACCAAATCTGTACGCTGGTGGTTGGGTGCCTGCTATATCTTGTGAGATCCCATCGCTTAGAAGCCAGTCATAATTGTGCATGTTAATTTCTACTTTTTACTGAAAGAGTTTTGTTGAGGAGTACATCCTATTCTTGAGCTTTTTTTCCTAGTATAAAGTACAAATGTGAAGCCCTTCCAATATAACGACTGATACATAAATTTGTATCATTTAAGGGTTTACCCTGTGGCAGGCTTATCACCCACCAAAGTAATGAGCTTTGAAGATGAGACCCAGAGTTTTCCATCATTCTATATGCGCCACAAACTGAGACGTTAGTTAATAAGCTATACTAGTGATTGAAATATCTGCACGGGCTCTGTGAGTACCCTGAGAAAATCCACCTCAGTCAGTAATGTTTTCTACATTTCCTACATGTGTTAATGCACATAAAAACTGAATATGAATTGATGTAGTCAAATCACATGACCACACCAAGGTAACAAATGATATCCAGGTGTATTATAAAATATGTACTGTGACAGATAGCATAGCAATAGTGATTTGGTCAAGTGTGACCATGTTAAAATATGTTATATATTACCTGTTTCAGTGCATAGCAATTTGAATATTAATATTTTTACTAGACAATAGACATTAATTCATGGAAATATTTTCCTCAGTTCACTGCCAACCTGGCTGGGTGTATGCAGTGCATTTATTAGAAATTAAACTACTATTTTTTTTAAACTGCTTCCAAAATAATTTATTGTGACGCAAATGCATTTTGTAGAGTTATAATTATTATTCATTCATCACTCAAAAGAGGGGTAAAGGCATCTTGAAATGGGTTTATAAAGCCAAAGGTAAGTGAGGTAGCTTTAAAGTTTTATCACATAATCAGCACAACATTACAAATAGAATAAGAAGCCAATTCCACAGTACGTACTGAGTAATGCCACTTAAGTACCTAGAATGTGGAAACGTCAGAGGTCAATTTAGCCACTACTTCAGCGTGACACCTGGCAAGCATTTTCTTCGCAGGTGCTGTGGACTTTAAATTAATTCATATGGTAGTAACACACCAAAAACAGTAAAACTATTTGTATATTTTTGGTAAGTTATATTTTATAATTCACCTATTTACAGCAGAACCCCTATTTTATACTTTTCTGGGGACAAATAATGTATGTAGCTGTTCACGGTAAAATGAGCACTTTTGAAAGCCCTGCTTAAGATCTACTTGTACACACGTGTGTTCTTCCGCCTTATGTAAAAATAACATTGCCATGGGCCTCATCACTTTATTCATGCGTTGGTCAAGTGAACTTGTGATTGAGGTTTTACTGTATACATTACATTAAAACAATATGTAACCACCAACAAAACAGGCCTTTTTAACATTGTATGTGATTATCACAAAAACAATACAAGTGAAACTATGATTAATTAAAACAATATCCCAGGGTTGACGCTGATGTTGCTGCAAAGTTAAATATAAAAAAAATGGAGTGCCATGTTGAAAAACTACAGAAAAAACATACCTGCAATCCCACATTCTCTCAACGAGTATGCTGGTTTACTAGCTGCACACTCGAGATACGAGAAAGTTGAAGAAGAGGAACTTTTCAAGGGGCTTATTGGAACCGGAAACAACAAATCTATAATTTCTGTTGCACAGCCATTGCTTCACCTTCTTTTGAACAGCAGTGAATGGCATTTCGATGGTACATTTAAAGTACTTCCTCCAGTATTAGCTGGCTGTTCACAATTATGGCTATGGCACATGATCATGCACTATGGAAATACTTAAGTACTTCCTCCAGTATTAGAGGCCAGCCAGCTGTTCACAATTATGGCTATGGCACATGATCATGCATATTAGCTGGCTGTTCACAATTATGGCTATGGCACATGATCATGCACTATGGAAATACTTAAGTTTAATTAATAGAAATATTTCTCAATAGACACGAAAATAACTTTTATTACAAGACAAACAGCTAGCTACACATAGTTTGGGTCATTTACTGTTGAACTATGTAAATAGTTACAGAAAATTCACATGGTTTAGGAAAATAAACAGCATAATTCTTTTTGGTACAACCACATTTTCTGTCATATACTTGTTATTTACAACTTATATAATTGTAACTTACAGGTATCTGAGTGTATACTAAGTACTCTTGGCAAATAACAATTGTGCTATAAAAGTAGATGTTAGATGTGTCATGCAATGCACTGAAGGGTCATTCTGATGCCTAGCTACAAGCAATCCAGAGGTGTCGTAGTTCATTATTGAGGTAGTGATGTACTTCTATGTACTGATAAGGTGGCTGGAAAACAAATTTTCCAAAACTCTCTCTTGGTAGTGGAAACAACTAAAACTACAAAATGTCGTGGTATGGCACACCTGTCGCAGTGTTTTCAAGGAAAAGAATGGGCCCATACACTATCTATGAGATCATACAGAAAACATTAAGTTTAGATGAATCGCTTATGTTTTGCACAGAATCACGTGGAATTTTTAATATCAATATCAGCACACTGTGACATTTCATCTTTCCACTCAGGTGAAAAGTCGCTTCAGCACTGAACACCAGAAGTAAGTGTGGGAAATTCACCCTGTAAAGCTTCCTGCATTAGCTCACAAAATTCTTTTAACTGATGACATAAATCTTCTGGATGCAAGTGTTACAACAGCTGTAAGTGGTGCTGTTTAAGACGTAATTCTCATTACAATATCTTCCAAAAAGTCTGCTAAGGAATTCCAAGCTCGCGACTTGCTCAAGTAGTTGATTCCCATCACTGTCTCCACTGTTTCGTTCAAAACATCTGACCAGCCTCTGCTCATACCTTCACAAAGGCATCTTGTGCCCTGGAACTAACAATACCATACCACCACAGCGTACCCTTAGTGACCTGGTTGTTCTGTCGCTATGTTCTAAACCCTGTACATTACCAACCGACAAACATCTGCCAGCCTCTGCTCTACCTTCACAAAGGCATCTTGTGCCTGGAATAACAATACCATACCACCACAGTGTACCCTTAGTACTGGTTGTTCAGTGCTATGTTCAACCTGTCATTACCACCGACAAACATCTGACCGCCTTGTCATACCTTCACAAAGCTCTTGTGCCTGGAACAACATCCTACCACCACAGTGTCCTTATGACCTGGTTGTTCTGTGCTATGTTCTAAACACTGTCATTACAACCGAAAACTCTGACCAGCCTCTGTCATACTTCACAAAGGCATCTTGTGCCTGGAACTAACAATACCATACCACCACAGCGTACCCTTAGTGACCTGGTTGTTCTGTCGCTATGTTCTAAACACTGTACATTACCAACTGACAACATCTGACCACCCCTGCTCATACTTCACAAAGGCATCTTGTGCCCTGGAACTAACAATACATACCACCACAGGTACCCTTAGTGACCTGGTTGTTCTGTCGCTATGTTCTAACCCTGTACATTACCAACTGACAAACATCTGACCAGCCTGCTCATACCTTCACAAAGGCACTTGTGCTGGAACAACAATACATACCACCACAGCGTACCCTTAGTGATGGTTGTTCTGCGCTATGTTCTAAACACTGTACATTCCAACGACAAACATTGACCAGCCTCTGCTCATACCTTCCAAAGGCATCTTGTGCCCTGGAACTAACAATACCATACCACCACAGGTACCCTTAGTGACTGGTTGTTCTGTCGCTATGTTCTAAAACTGTACATTACCAACGACAAACATCTGACCAGCCTCTGCTCATACTTCACAAAGGCATCTTGTGCCCTGGAACAACAATACCATACACCACAGTTACCCTTAGTGACCTGGTTGTTCTGTCGCTATGTTCTAAACACTGTACATTACCAACGACAAACATCTGACCAGCCTCTGCTCATACCTTCACAAAGGCATCTTGTGCCCTGGAACTAACAATACCATACCACCACAGCGTACCCTTAGTGACCTGTTGTTCTGTCGCTATGTTCTAAACACTGTACATTACCAACCGACAACATCTGACCAGCCTCTGCTCATACTTCACAAAGGCATCTTGTGCCCTGGAACTAACAATACCATACCACCACAGTGTACCCTTAGTGACTGGTTGTTCTGTCGCTATGTTCTAACCTGTACATTACCAACGACAAACATCTGACCAGCTCTGCTCATACCTTCACAAAGGCATCTTGTGCCTGGAACAACAATACCAACCACACAGCGTACCCTTAGTGACCTGGTTGTTCTGTGCTATGTCTAAACACTGTACATTACCAACGACAAACATCTGACCAGCCTCTGCTCATACCTTCACAAAGGCATCTTGTGCCTGGAACTAACAATACCATACCACCACAGGTACCCTTAGTGACCTGGTTGTTCTGTCGCTATGTTCTAAACCTGTACATTACCAACCGACAAACATCTGACCAGCCTCTGCTCATACCTTCACAAAGGCATCTTGTGCCCTGGAACTAACAATACCATACCACCACAGTGTACCCTTAGTGACCTGGTTGTTCTGTCGCTATGTTCTAAACCTGTACATTACCAACGACAAACATCTGACCAGCCTCTGCTCATACCTTCACAAAGGCATCTTGTGCCCTGGAACAACAATACCATACCACCACAGTGTACCTTAGTGACCTGGTTGTTCTGTCGCTATGTTCTAAACCTGTACATTACCAACCGACAAACATCTGACCAGCCTCTGCTCATACCTTCACAAAGGCATCTTGTGCCTGGAACAACAATACCATACCACCACAGCGTACCCTTAGTGACCTGGTTGTTCTGTCGCTATGTTCTAAACACTGTACATTACCAACCGACAAACATCTGACCAGCCTCTGCTCATACCTTCACAAAGGCATCTTGTGCCCTGGAACTAACAATACCATACCACCACAGCGTACCCTTAGTGACCTGGTTGTTCTGTCGCTATGTTCTAAACCTGTACATTACCAACCGACAAACATCTGACCAGCCTCTGCTCATACCTTCACAAAGGCATCTTGTGCCTGGAACAACAATACCATACCACCACAGCGTACCCTTAGTGACTGGTTGTTCTGTCGCTATGTTCTAAACATGTACATTACCAACGACAAACATCTGACCAGCCTCTGCTCATACCTTCACAAAGGCATCTTGTGCCCTGGAACTAACAATACCATACCACCACAGTGTACCCTTAGTGACCTGGTTGTTCTGTCGCTATGTTCTAAACCTGTACATTACCAACGACAAACATCTGACCAGCCTCTGCTCATACCTTCACAAAGGCATCTTGTGCCCTGGAACTAACAATACCATACCACCACAGGTACCCTTAGTGACCTGGTTGTTCTGTCGCTATGTTCTAAACACTGTACATTACCAACCGACAAACATCTGACCAGCCTCTGCTCATACCTTCACAAAGGCATCTTGTGCCCTGGAACTAACAATACCATACCACCACAGTGTACCCTTAGTGACCTGGTTGTTCTGTCGCTATGTTCTAAACACTGTACATTACCAACCGACAAACATCTGACCAGCCTCTGCTCATACCTTCACAAAGGCATCTTGTGCCCTGGAACTAACAATACCATACCACCACAGCGTACCCTTAGTGACCTGGTTGTTCTGTCGCTATGTTCTAAACACTGTACATTACCAACCGACAAACATCTGACCAGCCTCTGCTCATACCTTCACAAAGGCATCTTGTGCCCTGGAACTAACAATACCATACCACCACAGCGTACCCTTAGTGACCTGGTTGTTCTGTCGCTATGTTCTAAACACTGTACATTACCAACCGACAAACATGACAGCTCTGCTCATACTTCACAAAGGCATCTGTGGCCTGGAACAACATACATACCCCAGCGTACCTTAGTGACCTGGTTGTTCTGTGCTATGTTCGAACTCTGTACATTACCAATGAAAACATCGACCACTTTCATACCTCAAAAGCATCTTGTGCCTGATACATACCATACACCCAGTGATTATGCGTTGTTTGTGTATTCAAACACTGTACATACACCGACAAACACTGTACCATGCCTTGCACATACCTTCACAAAGGCATCTTGTGCCCTGGAAACTAACAATACATACCACCACAGCTGTACCCTTAGTGACCTGGTTGTTCTGTCGCTAGTTTAAACACTGTACATTACCAACTGACAAAATCTGACCAGCCTTGCTCATACCTTCACAAAGGCATCTTGTGCCTGGAAACTAACAATACCATACCACCACAGGTACCCTTAGTGACCTGGTTGTTTCTGTCGCTATTTCTAACACTGTACATTACCAACCGACAAACATTCGACCAGCCATCTGCTCATACTTCACAAAGGCATCTTGTGCCCTGGAACTTAACAATACCATTACCACCAGCGTACCCTTAGTGACCTGGTTGTTCTGTCGCTATGTTCTAAACACTGTACATTACCAACCGACAAACATTGACCAGCCTTGCTCATACCTTCACAAAGGCATCTTGTGCCCTGGAACTAACAATACCATACCACCACAGGTACCCTTAGTGACCTGGTTGTTCTGTCGCTATGTTCTAAACCTGTACATTACCAACCGACAAACATCTGACCAGCCTCTGCTATACCTTCACAAAGGCATCTTGTGCCCTGGAACTAACAATACCATACCACCACAGTGTACCCTTAGTGACCTGGTTGTTCTGTCGCTATGTTCTAAACACTGTACATTACCAACCGACAAACATCTGACCAGCCTCTGCTCATACCTTCACAAAGGATCTTGTGCCTGGAACTAACAATACCATACCACCACAGCGTTACCCTTAGTGACCTGGTTGTTCTGTCGCTATGTTCTAAACACTGTACATTACCAACTGACAAACATCTGACCAGCTCTGCTCATACCTTCACAAAGGCATCTTGTGCCCTGGAACTAACAATACCATACCACCACAGCTGTACCCTTAGTGACCTGGTTGTTCTGTCGCTATGTTCTAAAACTGTACATTACCAACGACAAACATCTGACCAGCCTCTGCTCATACCTTCACAAAGGCATCTTGTGCCTGGAACAACAATACCATACCACCACAGCGTACCCTTAGTGACTGGTTGTTCTGTCGCTATGTTCTAAACACTGTACATTTACCAACGACAAACATCTGACCAGCCTCTGCTCATACCTTCCAAAGGCATCTTGTGCCCTGGAACTAACAATACCATACCACCACAGCGTACCCTTAGTGACCTGGTTGTTCTGTCGCTATGTTCTAAACCCTGTACATTACCAACCGACAAACATCATGCATACTACAAAATGCTGGGTGTTGCTTGATAACCATTTTGTGAATGGAGCTTATGCTATCCCCTGGTGTGACACAATTAAGTTTAGATTCGAGCATTAAGAATTTTGTTTAGTGGTTGACACGATCCTTTAACATAAATAGTTTATAAAGTACATATTTTTAAAACCCGATGAATTATTCTGTAATGTGTTACAATTTATACACTTCTTCAATCTACTTGTCATGTGCTTGTCAGCGGTAATTTCTAAGTATGGGCAACTGATTGCGTTTGAAAAGCCACACCACAATTTACAAACAACTGACTGAGAAAAGTTAAGATTACCTGAGCTGACAGAAAACGTCCAGTTTCACTTCAACATGCTAAAAACTGCATGTAGTTAGCTCTATCAGTGTCACCCCAAAATGTTTTCAAAACCCCTAATGAACTTTGTAGACATTCTGTACAGCATTGGCTCGGTGAGTTTTGCACTGAATTTTATTTGCACAAAAAGAAAAGCAATGGTACAGTGATCAAGACACAATATCGATGATACACAATATGCATATCACTATGGATTATGACTGCATGTGCATAGGCAGGAGGATGCAGGAGGACTGCCATCTACTCCCCTTTAATTCAGTAAATAATTAATTTTACCAATACCAAAGTAGCTTTGTTTAAACTCTTATTTATAACTTTCTTGAATATAATTCTTATCTCGTGTTAATGATACTTTGATGGTGGAAAATTTTGCATGCAGAATTAACAATTAACTTACTGGTTAACTACAACAAAAAGAAATAAATAATTATTATTACATACAACAGTGGTCATGATTATCCAAACTTCTTGAAACACTGAGCCCTATAAAAGTGTTACTTCCTTGTTTATTGGCTAGTAAAAATCTATAAGGAGAAAAATATTACAGAGAATGTTCAATGAGCTTTCAACCTCCACATATCAGATTGCTTGATGGGGCTTCCTACATACCAAACAAATAGGTTTTCCGAAAAGAGTTTGAATGTTCTTAATTTGTACATACTATGTAATAAATAAATAAAATAAAGAAAGCTAATTATTACTATAACTTGAAAATTATCAAACTTATAACCTGACACTAAAGCTGATATTTTTCTGATGCTATTATTTCAGGCTTTCTCCATGGTGTTCTGTGTGATGCAGTCTGGAAGCAGTGATGCATATGCTTCAATTTTCTAATACCAGAAAGCTACGTTTGATGAAATGAGTCCTGCATGTATTATTAGCGACTTCCAAGTTGCTTACAAGTCAGCAGTAATGGGTGCACAAATCACGTAGGCTGCTCGTTTCATTTTGCTCAGTATTTGAAGGTGTAATTTTGATAGGAATGTGTTCAAAAGCCACTGACGCTGGCTAACAGCCAGCGGCGCTAGAGCCTATGACGGTGCTCACGTGTCACGTGTCCTACACGTGCACAAAGAGGCCGGTAATTTTGAACTTTCCTATGAATGTTAATTTCAGGGTAAAATGTGTTGTATTGTCTTTACAGTGTTTAATATGTCTTAAAATGTTTTAAAGTGCTTGTACTGATTTTAATTGTTTGGTTATGAATATTCAAGGTGCCTGCGGCGCCGAGATTAAAAGCACGAGATATTCAGGCATGAACGCCATCACAAAGAGACATTAAAATAATATTGAAATTCACAACAAAATTATAGAAATATCAATAAATATCAAATTTAATTTGTGACATTTTATTTTCAATATAAAATAGTTCACTCGGCGTACATAGCACTTCTGCTTATGTGAACCCCGTAGGCGGCCATGGTAGGTCAGTGCGACGCTTGTATCTGGACAGTCTGTCGAGGAGAGCTGACGAGGTAAGATACTGTCACGTACGCAATACAACTTTTGTTCACTGATGTAAGTTTCCATAGTCCATGTAGTTTACCGGTTAATATTTTCTTGTGTACGTTTTGCCAGACAATTTCCCCAGCATTATGCCTCCGCTTTACTAATTTTTACGCTCCTGCGGCATTTTTAACTTAATCGAGGAGGCGAAAGATGTCGGAGAGGTTACACGACCTGCACATTTTGAATCAGACACCATCCGCCTATGTTTATGGCATTTCAGTGTAACTTCTGCATTATTGCTACACGCAATTTTAAGTATGTATTTAAGGATAATTTTCGTGTTGACTATTTTACGGCAACATCACGTATAACCACGTGGCTGACTGAAGCCAAGTCATTGTATACACCATCAGTGTGTTTTAAGAGCTTACTTATATAACATCGTATGTGAAATCATTTATTTCAGGCTTTTATGTCAGTTTTATTCAAGGTTCAATGTATTTTTCATGTAAATTGATGTTTTATGTACTTGACCAAGCTGTCACAGTAACATTTGATTTCATCGCCATCAGGCATGTTACAAGCCTGTAATCACTGAAATCGTAAAGAAAACCACGTGCTCAAGACAAATTAAGTTTGCCGTTTCCACGCAGAAATATTGCAATTTCACCTTCACCACGTGGTCCGCTACAAACTTCATCCAGCGGCATCTGCATCACCTAAACTTGTTTTCACACATGTGTGTGTTTAGTATGAATATTCATCTCATGTCCCATCTTGTTTCATGTATCATTCAAGGGTCTATGTAATTTTGTAATTAGTGTATGGTGCAATTACTTCCATCCTATCCGGCTCTGTGTATAGGCCATCACCATACTACCCACATGCTGGCGGGCAAACCCCAATGAGTTTGCATTAGTGATGCAGAGTAATCACTTGTGTTAATGTGTATTAAGGGTTTTCATTTGTAATTCACAGTGTCCTGTCTTCAGGGAAAAACTGTCAGTCCACCGTAGCGGCTGTCGGCCCTCTTCCCTTGTGAAGGCTGTGCTTGCACGAACTTCTGTGAAATCATCCATCTAGGTGTGCGCTAGAGTAATTGCGGGCTGGGGAGCACCCAAGCAGAATTGGCTAGTCATGACCGAGATAACCATTTCATTGGCACGTTGATGTGCATGAACAATATCAATAAAAACAAGTCTACTGTGAACTATTCAGTTGTGACAGTGTCCTAGCCACATATGTTTCATTAAGTGTTTATTTCCAGTGATGTTTAGTCAAGAGTTTAGTATTGCCTACGTGTTTGTAAGTACGCTCGTGTGAGACGGACACACAGAACTCATAGCATCCCTGAGAACCCTGAGTCTCAATAGTGCAGTGATTGGGAAGCACCGCTGGCGCCCAAATTACTAATAAGAATTTGTGTCATCATTCGTCTTGTGTCTCACCCGATGGCGTCACCACTTACGCATCCAACTAAATGAACTGTATTTGTGTTGTTAAATAATGCAATAAAATGGTAGTGATAACAGGACCTAGTTTTTTCTACTATGTAATGTAAATGTACTGTTTACTTAGTTTATCAAGAAAACACACACCCCTCCTCTCGTCCAGCTACTGGATACTTTACAATAATTTTATTTCAAAAAGAAAATTTCCTATTAAACCCTGAAAAATTAAACCCTATTATAATGCACAATTGATAAATAAATACTTTTACCAAGTATAACTCTTGGCAAATATATATAATCTCCAAAATTATATAGCACTATTACGATATTGGTTGATATGATTTGTCTGGAACACTCTATAAGTTAAATTATACCATCTTTCTCTGAACTGTAGGGGCAAATAAAAATATATCATAACTTAATACTGACAGCTTTGTGAGCAGTTTGCAACTCCAAGCTTATACCTCTTTATATTGTTTTCTTCCAACGAAGTTGATATCAAGTTACTTCAAACTTTGTGGAAAGTAGGAGAGAAGCGGCAGGGGTGTAGAAAACCACTATAAAAGCTGGCCAGATGATTACGAAACTGCACAGGACCTGATGCAAATTCAGGGGTAGAGGAGTGGAGTGGAGTGGAGTGGAGACATTTGGGCATCTATTAACAGTGAGAAGAGGGAACAAACTGCCACTCGAGAGAGACTACGTAATTCAAATGCCATGGGGAGGTAAAACAAAGAAACATTTGTGTGCACATGAAAGTATGATAGTTCAAGATGTATCTTCAACATGTACTTTAATTTCACAATTTTTATACTTAACTTCCTTCATATTTCTTTCACTATCTACTGACCATGCATTTACAGTAGAACCTCAATTTTACATTCCCCTCAATTATATTTTGCCTTTTAAATAAACAAATGTATTCAATTCCCACCATTTCCTATATTTACAGTATATTAAATTCCTGCCATTTATACTGCATTTCAATATGGTTTCCCTTAATTTACACTTTTTTTTTCAGTCAAAGTGGTTAAATGAAATTTGGAAATTCATACATTGTAATCTCTAGAGAATACATTCATGGATATATTAAGAGTGAAATAATATGCATACAACACAATTTCATTGCAAAGTGAAAATATCACCCTTGAAAATGTTTGCAATGGAAAAAATAAATATGTATCAGTCCTGCAGCAGCATTATAGACCAAGGGATAATTTAGATGTAGAAAAAAATATTATTCCGTAACTTAGTAGTAAATAAAAATTAAAGTTCTACTTAGGAAATCAAAGCAACCAGGGGTTAACAGTTACTGTTTACAGACGTTAGTGGAAAACCTATCCTTAAGTAAATACCATTATACTACAAAAACTGACCTAAAGAATTAACAATTACTGTTTACAGACATTAGTGGGAAACCTATCCTTAAGTAAATACCATTATACTACAAAAACTGACCTAAAGAATTAACAGTTTCTGTTTACAGACATTAGTGGAAAACCTATCCTTAAGTAAATACCATTATACTACAAAAACTGACCTAAAGAATTAACAGTTACTGTTTACAGACATTAGTGGAAAACCTATCCTTAAGTAAATACCATTATACTACAAAAACTGACCTAAAGAATTAACAGTTACTGTTTACAGACATTAGTGGAAAACCTATCCTTAAGTAAATACCATTATACTACAAAAACTGACCTAAAGAATTAACAGTTACTGTTTACAGACATTAGTGGAAAACCTATCCTTAAGTAAATACCATTATACTACAAAAACTGACCTAAAGAATTAACAGTTACTGTTTACAGACATTAGTGGAAAACCTATCCTTAAGTAAATACCATTATACTACAAAAACTGACCTAAAGAATTAACAGTTACTGTTTACAGACATTAGTGGAAAACCTATCCTTAAGTAAATACCATTATACTACAAAAACTGACCTAAAGAATTAACAGTTACTGTTTACAGACATTAGTGGAAAACCTATCCTTAAGTAAATACCATTATACTACAAAAACTGACCTAAAGAATTAACAGTTACTGTTTACAGACATTAGTGGAAAACCTATCCTTAAGTAAATACCATTATACTACAAAAACTGACCTAAAGAATTAACAGTTACTGTTTACAGACATTAGTGGAAAACCTATCCTTAAGTAAATACCATTATACTACAAAAACTGACCTAAAGAATTAACAGTTACTGTTTACAGACATTAGTGGAAAACCTATCCTTAAGTAAATACCATTATACTACAAAAACTGACCTAAAGAATTAACAGTTACTGTTTACAGACATTAGTGGAAAACCTATCCTTAAGTAAATACCATTATACTACAAAAACTGACCTAAAGAATTAACAGTTACTGTTTACAGACATTAGTGGAAAACCTATCCTTAAGTAAATACCATTATACTACAAAAACTGACCTAAAGAATTAACAGTTACTGTTTACAGACATTAGTGGAAAACCTATCCTTAAGTAAATACCATTATACTACAAAAACTGACCTAAAGAATGAACAGTGCTTATGGATGTATGATTTGTCTTCTCAAAAGAGTTCCTGTGTCCCTAAAAAGTGTAAAATAGGGGTTCTACTATAGATCATTTTGAATATATGTTACATTCAGTTCATAAGATATTATAATAACTGATCAATCCATTGTTCTTAGGGCTGCAATTGTAACAAAGTTTGTGAGACTTGAAGGAATGTTAAACCACACCTGAATTTACACAGTAGTGAATCTTAGGCATTAAAAAATTGTTTTTTTTTCTACTTAATTTCACTTTTCCACTTTATTACCACTACAATTTGAAAGAAAGCAATTACTACCACACTTACAAATTTGACTGTAAAACTTTGGTGCATAGTTCGTGCTTCATATCCCAATGCTTAGGGATCAACAAAGTGCACTACAATATATAACTTAATAAACAAATAAATATATACAATCTCCAATGTACTGTATCCATCTTAAAGTTTATATTGTATTAAGGTATTTGTATAAAATTTTTCGACTTGACACATATTGTGTGAATGCACATTAGCACTTTCTGAACACCACTCTAATAATCTCATGATCACCCAGGTAGTCATTCTTTGGCGAGAAGGAAAAAAAATAAAGTTCAGTTACTGAAATGACAGGCCACCTTACAGAAATCCACTATTGGTAGATTACGTAGTGGCTGTATAAAACTACACTTTCCTTTCTCTCAAGCTCAAGTTGCAAGTAGCAATTTGGTTTCAAACTAGTGAAATTTGACCAGTTAGAGTAGAAGGCTCTATCTTATATGCAAAACTTTACAACCATCTGCAGGTGCATACAAAGTCCATTATAAGTATATTTATGAATGTACCATAAAAAAAATGACCCAAGCATATGTGCTGCTGTCATTCCAGCCTAGATTATGACATGAGATGAATTCTTCTCAATTTATTTATACTGTGTGTGTGTGTGTGTCTATATATATATATATATATATATATATAGAGAGAGAGAGAGAGACACACATACATATTGACGCCGGCCAATGGCCAGTCACCATAGTCCATGATGGCACTCGCCACTTAAACATATGGTGGTAAACACCATATATGTAATGTTGCACAATGCCAACCGAACAAAGAATTAATGTTTATTAATTCATTTAAAAGTTATTTTCATTCAAAGTATTCTGTTTGCAATAATAATTATGTGCATTTCGGAACATTTGAATAAAGGCAAAGACGCTTCATAAGAACGTTATAAATGTAATCATTACAAAAAATTGAATACTGTTTGTAAAACTTACATAATAATACTTGTGATGCCTTTTATTTGATATTAAGAATACTTTTCTGGAGTGTGTAGTGACTTCCGCTTGTGTGAACCCCGTAGGCAGCCATGGTAGGTCTGTGTGATCCCTGCCTCTGGGCAGTCGTTCTAGGAGAGCTGGCGAGGTAAGACGCTGTCACGTACGCACTTCATATTATGGCACTGATATAGTTTTCAATAGTTTCTTTAGCATACCGGTTAACCTTTCCATTGTGTATGTTTGCCAGACATCCCCGCATAATGCCTCCCACTTTACTTAATCATTAATAGCCTTTTAGGTTATTTTAAATTAAAAAGACGAGAAGGAGGTTTTGGTATAGGAGAGGCCACGCGGCCCGTGCAAATAATGTATCAAATCTCATCCACCCATGTACCAGGTTTTTATGAATAATTTCTGCTTTAATGTGTTGCGGAATATTAAGGGCAATTGTTTCTTTTAAGGGCTTTGTGATTTTATAGTGTTGTACCAGGTTTCGCGGCAATGTAATGAACACCCACTAGGTCCGTATCCATGCAATCACAGTGGTTTAAGGGTCAATATTGTTTGTTTAATATGTGTGAATAGCACTTCCATTATTAGTAATACAGATTGAACGTGCTCATGCGGCGGAAAACATTGCAGATGCAAAATAAATAATATTGGAGAACCTTTAGTGAAACTCAGAATTTTATTCACCGCCATTGCAGCCACCCACGTGGACGTCATGAGCTGTATCCAGCAGCATCAGCGCCATCTCAGAATAACTTTGCACTGCTTGTGCGTTTAATTGCCAGTTCACACCGTGCCCTACATCTTCAACCCTGTCATTCCATTTTGTATGTGTCACTCAGCTACCGTACATCCATCGCCACACTACACGTGGTTCGAGGATGCGTTCTGAAAGTACGTTAGATAGTAAAAAATTGTGTTGTTCATCTCATCTCCATGTCCTGTCTCTGGGTGAAACCTACAGTCTATCCCAGCACCACGGAGAATCATCCAGTGATCGAGACGTGTGGTTAGTTACATAACTGGGAAAGCCCAATGGAGCTCGCTGGACACGCTCAGTCTAAAACTAAAGCATTTAATGGCACCAGTGTAATAATTCGTAAATGAAGTCCTGAGACACAGTGTGAAATATGAATATTATTCAGTAGTGTCCTGCCAGCAGAGTATTGCATGCAGTGTTGGGTTTTGTAAAGATGCACAGGTGAGACGAACTCACTGAACTCAGCATCCCTGAGATCGCTCGAGTCTTAAAATGCGGTGGGTAGGAAACACAGCTGGTGCCCACCTCCAGTAAGTTTTCAGTGTAATCGTCCATCTCGTGTGTCACCTGGTGACGTCAATAAATAAATAATAAATAAATAAATAAATAAATATAAATATATATATATATATATATATATATATATATATATATATATATATATATATATATATATATATATATATATATATATATAATATACTACACACACACACACACACACACACACACACACACACACACACACACACACACACACACACACACACATACATACAAAGAGATGAAGACAATAGGGGGAGATCTTTTCACCAGATAAAAAACACCAACTGCAGTAGCCGCGATAAATTGGGTATTGATCTGAAAACAGGACTTCAGCCCTTTCAGCCATTGTTAGTAAATGTTACAGCATCTGAGCATACGCATCCATACTCTTTCCACTTCAGCCTCAAATAATTCACTAACGTAAGTGGACACCACTTTCAGGTCCCATTTCATTTGTTATCACATGGCTGATTTGGAAATGTAACTGGTAATCGTTGGGCAAATGTTACCAACATGAAAGTGGCATTATTATGCATGTCAGCAATATGTGCTTATAACTTTTACACGGGTATAGACTGTGCACAATGTAGTAATGGCACGAATAGGTGAGTGTTCCTAAAGATGCGGAAAACTGATATTAATTCATGAAAATGTCCGACTTCAAGAGGTAGCATCATTGCAGCAGAGTGTAAATGAACATCATAGCTTAAGGCATATTGCACTCAAAGTGCTTATGTTGGCCAGCACATATCACTCCAGAGGCTAACGACCTCCCAATGAGACTCACCCCATTTCATAATGATTGTGCGTCTGTAGGCTGGTCATTTCACATCTTCTTCAGCAGCTAGAATAGGCCCTCTGTGGCCGTGGTTGCTTAGGAGCCACGTAACGCCCATGCGGCTAGGCTTGTGGTTTGTCCCCACCCGTGGCATGGCTCTTCATTTATAAAAGAGCATTGGTTCAGAGCCAACCATAAGCTGGTTGTCCCATCATGTTAAGCATTTATGTGCAATACAGTACAAAGTAAAACCCTACCTTTAACTTTAACCTTTTTTCAGCAGCTCTATGAAACATTCCTCACGCAGTTCACAGGCTCTAACTCTGCAATCTCTTCCTTTACTAATTGCTGCTAAACTTGCCTCAGTTTGTTCAACGTTCTTTCGCAAGTTGGGAAAACACAAACTGGAAAGTACGGTTAACCATACACACATGTATATATATAATAACTCACTTTTTTCATTGCATCTACCAACTAAAAATTATGTAAACATTTTGGAACAATTTAGCAAGCTGGTAAAAATGTAATCAAACATACAATTATCAATATTACATCTTGCAAGTATTCTTTTTGCACTGTTCAGCCAATTTGTGAGGCATATAGTTGTACTCTCTCCCAGTTACTTTCTTTCACTGAAAGTTTAATTTTTATCATCCTACCACTCATCCTCTTCCTCCATTAACATGTCTCTTGTTGCTCCCTCTTTTCCACTCCCACATATGTTAAATGCACTTCCTTCACTCATTTGCTCTCATTTCCAACTTGTTTATACTATCCATAATATGGCCAGCTTTCTTCTTTCCATCATATCTAATTTCCTGTAATTCACTGTCCATGAACATAATCACAGCCAGCATGAAAATATATAGCCTTACAGGGTTTTTTTTTAAATTTAAAAGCCATTATTTATAGCTGCTATCCAATTATTAGCTCAAATGAAGCTTCATGAGAGGCCTGTGGACTGCAAAGTTTTTAAAGGGTTCATAACATTTACAAGTATTTTTTTACCTTAGCTCGGCAACAAATCCAGAAAGTTTTGGCTTCCCTCTGTGGATTTCATATTTAAGGATAACAACAAACAGTTGTTAAGCACGTATCCCATTCTTGTGTCTTCGGCATCTTTATCCCAGCAATAAGGAATGTAGTTACACTTTTATCAAAAAGTTCAGTGACAACTTTGACGCAGTCGGGTGAGACACAAGACGAACGATGACACAAATACTTACTGGTAACTTTGACGCAGTCGGGTGAGACACGAGACGAACGATGACACAAATACTTACTGGTAACGTTGACACAGTCTGGTGAAACACGAGACGAACGATGACACAAATACTTACTGGTAACTTTGACGCAGTCGGGTGAGACACGAGACGAACGATGACACAAATACTTACTGGTAACTTTGACGCAGTCGGGTGAAACATGAGACAAACGATGATACAAATACTTACTGGTAACGTTGACGCAGTCGGGTGAGACACGAGACGAACGATGACACAAATACTTACTGGTAACTTTGACGCAGTTGGGTGAAACACGAGACGAACGATGACACAAATACTTACTGGTAACTTTGACGCAGTCGGGTGAAACACGAGACGAACGATGACACAAATACTTACTGGTAATTTGGGTGCCAGCAGTGCTTCCCAATCACCGCACTATTAAGACTCAGGGTTCTCAGGGATGTTGTGGGTTCTGTGTGTCCGTCTCACCCGTGCGTACTTACAAAGACATAGGCAATACTAAACTTTTAATAAATATCATTGAAAATAAACACTGAATAAAATATACGTGGCTAGGACACTGTCGCTACTGAATAAAAGAATTAAGTTCACTGTAGACTTGTTTTTATTGTTATTATTCATACACATCAATGTGCAAATGAAATGATTATCTTGGTCATGACTAATCGATTCTGCTTGGGTGCTCCCCAGCCCGCAATTAACCTAGCGCACGTCTAGATGGATGATCTCACCGAGGTGCGTGAAAGAACAGCCTTCACAAGGGAAGAGGGCAGACAGCCGCTAGGGTGGACTGACGGTTTTTCCCTGAAGACAGGACACTGTGAATTACAAATGAATACCCTTAATACATATTAACATGTGTGATTACTCTGCATCACTAACGCAAACTTGTCGGGGCTCGCCCTCCAGCACGTGGTTAGTAGTTAGTGTGGTGACGGCCTATACATAGAGCCAGCTAGGACGGGAATACTTGCACCATACACTAACTATAAAATTATATAAACCCTTGAATGATAAATGAAACAAGATGGGACACGAGATGAATATTCACAATAAACACACACATGTGTGAAAACAAGCTTAGGTGGCGTTGAGGTTACTGGATGAAGTTCGTAGTGGACCACGTGCTGCAGGTGAAATTGCAATATTTCTGCGTGGAAACGGCAAACTAAATTCAGATAAAAGATTATTCTTGCTGAGAATATTATTCTCTGTACGATTGCAGTGATTACAGGCGTGTAACATGGATGATGGCTGTAAAATTAAACATTACTGTGACCGCGTGGTCAAGTAAAAAAGCATAAATTTACGTGAAAAATACATTGAAACCTTAATAAAATATTGCACATACGATGTTACATAAATAAGCTCTCAAATGCAACAATGGCGTATACAAAGACTTGGTGTTGTTCGGCCACGTGGTTATACATGATGTTGCTGTACAATATTCATACACGAAAAATACTCTCAAATACATACATAAAAACAAGGCTCTTAAAATTGCATGAAGCAATACTGCAGAAGTTACAATGAAATGTCATAATTATGGGCGGATGGCACCTGATTCAAAATGCACTGGTCATATGACCTCTCCAACATCTTTCTCCTCCTCCTCGATTAAGTTAAAAATGCCACAAGGACGCAAGAAATTAATAAAGCAGAATCATAATGCTGAGGAAAATGTCTGGCAAAAAAGTAAGTAAGCAAAGCTTAACCAGTAAACTACATTGGCTATGGAAACCTACATCAGTGAACAAAAGTTGTGGTGCACACGAGATAGTGTCTTACCTCGCCAGCTCTCAACAGACTGTCCAGATACAAGCGTCACATGGACCTACCATGGCCGCCTAGGGGGTTCACATAAGCGGAAGTGCTATGCATGCAGGGTAAAAAATTGAATTATTGAAAATGAAATGGCACAATTTATATTAAATACTGTTTAAATAGCATGAATTTCTGTCATCTATGGCACACAGAGTGCCTTTTAGAGATGTAATTTTCCAACAGAACAAGAAGAACAAGTTCTCTACAAAGGATTGTTCCATCTGTTGTCGGGATGTTGCCTGCAGGTAAAATATTTCATTACATAGTGTACAAAATTGAATGCTTGAAAAAATAAACATTGTGTTCGAAAAGTAAGAAATATAAACTTACTGCAGTGAAAACCCCCCCCCGTTCTTCCTTCTTATCCATTACAAATAAATGTTTCAATGTACTGATTTGCCAATGACTGCTGTAGTACATGTCAAATTACCAAACGCAATGAGCAATTTAACTTTGCAGATTTAATTAGACCAACAAAATAATACTTTTAATATAAAAAAAATAATGAATTACTACTTTATGATATTTCCTGCTACTTCCTTGGATAGAAACCCCACAATGTGGTAGCAGTTCATATATCTGCTTTCACATTACTCTAACTGCTCTAATATCATCTCATGTCTATGCCTTACATGGATTGAAGGCATAGACACTCTCCATCTAACATAACTTGGCAAGAATGTGACAGTCAGTGAGTGGCTACTTGACGTATACAAAACAAACAAAAGTTCCCTGTATCAGCTGATGCATGAAAGAACAAAGGTTAATATAACCTAGGCTACCCTGAAATCACAGCAGAAGTACGTCAGACAAGCACAGAATGCATGGTACCAAAGAGTTCCTAGATTAATTAATAAATTTTATTTTACGTGATCACAAAGCAGTGGTTGTTAGTATAACAAACTAAACTTCGTTACAAAATAGTAATATATAAGTGTTTAAAATTAAATACACAGTAAAATATGCACATTCAAACCTTAGATCAATTCAGGTCGTATTGCTACGCTCCATTCATGCTTGATACTAATTCAGAAAGCCTACAGAAATATTGCATGGTATTGTTAAATTATTTCTTCAAATAATTTGACGAAATGTTTCAAATTCAAGTGGTTTCGAGACAGTAATAGTAGAGAAGTCACCTTCAAAAGACTGGGATCTATAAGCGCTACGTATTGAATAGTTCTCGATTCACTCCACCATGCCTAGCCGTGCCATGCACATCATTTGTCCTGTCCACTCTCTCCCGAGGGTTCCTACCCTCAACTAACCAACCTGCTAAGAAGTTGCTTTTCTGTATAACATAACAAATTTAAGAACAGATACCGATAGTTTTATTTTTCTGCAAGCTCTGCATAATTTTAAAGTAACATATATTTTGTGTACAGTAATTTCTATTGAGCTCTCTCTTTTCAAAGTATTTATTGTTTATAGGTGCTTACAGCATTATTTCAGTACAAATTATTTTATTAAATTACTTAAAAACCTTGAAGTACATGGAATAAGTGTTGCATACGTACCTAATCGCATGCACAAACATACACCTCGCAGTACAAGACAGGAGAGACAGAGAAAGATAATATTGAAATGAACATGGATAAGATCACAGAATGTTTGCGACTATGGCTGACAGTATAGCAAGTAAAAGTGGGATTTCATTTTCCTAATTATCTGTCCGTCATCGTGTTGTAAAAAGTTTTTTTTTGTCCTGCTGAGTTCTGTATGTGTGATTTTTATTTAGTCCCCTGGTCGGCAATGGACAGCCTAATCATACCATCATAATAACTTGAAACTGCATATTTTGCAACATATCCTGCACAATTTTGGATTGGGATTATAGTAGGAATATACTTAATAAAATGTTTGTTTAAATCACTGCAGTGAAATGTAGTGTATTGTGTGCCCAAAGTTCAATATTTGTTTATTTATGAACTGTTTTTAGTCCTGTGGTCTATGAAATAATTGTTACAGTTTGCACACTTGTAAGTTGGGTGATTGTGAGATATTATTTGGTTAATGCTGTAGTCCAATAATGATCTTTACCTGACTTAAAATCTACAAGAACACGTAGACAATATAACTGCATCATTAGTGAATTTTTTTTATTACTATAACGATGAAATAAGCAAGAATTACGCAACGGAAAAATATGTTGTTTCCATTAAAGAAGGGAATACTTGTGTCAGCATCCAAAAAGGGCTTGTTCTACCATATTTACAGGAAGTTTGTCAGGCTTTCAAATCTCAGTACCAGAACAACAAATATTTTCAAAATTTTGTGAAATGCTACGTGAACATTACATTCTGACTGGGAAAAGTGGGGCACATGCTTTATTCATACATACATACACTCGCAATTAGGCTACCGCCCGGTGGTGAGCTCTCTTAACTCTCCTTCACCCAACCAACTCCTTTTCCACTCCCTTCCTGAACTTACCAACCCTCTCACAGATAACAATTCCTCCCTCAACACATTCCACTCCCTCACAGACCTCACAAGCATGGACTGCCTACCCTGCTCCGTTCTCCTCCACACCCTCTTCCTCTAAACACCCCCTTACTTAGCTTGCAGTGTAGCCCTCCCCATCCTCCCTCTTCATTCACCATCCTGTACATCCTGACTAACCGTTCAACTTTCCTCCTGTCCTTCAATGAGCTCCACCCCATTTCTTTCATCATCACTGATGGCCTATAGTTCCCTTCTTCCTCACCATCTTGCCCCTGCCTTCTCCACCTACCCTTCACCCATCTTGCTGCCCTTTTCCAGTTCTCGCACCTCCACCTCCACATACAGATCCCATACTGCTGCAGCATATTCTAACATTGGCCGTACCATTGTGCCATACGCCTTCTCCTTCACCTCACAGCTAACTCCCTTCAGCACACCCAGAGCCCTTCTTCCCTTTGCAACCACCCTCTCTACCTGTTTTTTCCACCTGAGGTCTCCCTGCAGTACAATCCCTAGATACTTATATTATGCTGCTTCTTCTATCTCTTGTCCCTCCCATCTGTACATGTCCTTGCTTATCATCGTCTTCCTTGTGAACCTCACTACCTTAGTTTTTCTTACATTTATCTTTATTTTATTTTTCCTGGTCCACAACCATATCTTATCATTGTCCGCCTGCAAATATCCGCCCCCTCCTTCTCCCACTTCAGCATACACAACATAATTGTCTGCAAACAATCTTATTTTTGCCCTAATCCCAAACCCATGTCATTTACCATTATGGTAAATAACAAAGGACCCAGCACGCTTCCCTGTGGTACCCCTCATGTAACCTCCTCTTCCTCCAATATTATCCTCCCCCACTTTCACCCTCTGTTTTCGCCCTCTGAGGAAGTCCCCTATCCATTACACTACCCTCCTGTCTGGTATCATTTCCTCCACTTTTCTCATCAATGTCCCATGGGGCACCTTATCAAATGCCTTCTCAAAATCTAGCAAGCAGGAATCCACCTGCTTCCCCTCATCAACTACCTGCACCAGATCCTCTAATAACCCAGCCAGCTGAGTCTCACATGAGTATCACATACGTTGCATTGCTTATCAAAATATATAATTAATCATGAGTGAAGTTAGTTTTGATAAGATAGAGTTAGCACTGGTTATTCACAATGCCACTTGGATGATTGGAGCAAATGTCCTGGAGTTGACATGCTGAAAGAAACATTGATACAAAGTTTTGAATCGTCATTCATCGACCAAATTACTTACATACAATGGTTGACTGCTGTACAACGGATACCATAGTAAACGGAGTCAGCGAAGTTGTAGAATATTTCTACGAGGGACTCTTAAAAGCTCAAAACTCATGATTTTGTTGCAAATTAACAAAAAACTTATTACAATTCTTTCATATGTGATCTGACTGCAGAAGAAGCTAGTCAAGTGTGATTTTGCAGAGAATTATTACATGGTTTTATAGGATGAAATTTATTCTTACAAGAATTGTGCATGTTAATTAACTACAAAACACACGTGTATTACTATGGAGACTTACAACTGAATCACCTCAATATTGTTTTAATTTCAGATTGCTTACAACACTAATACTATAGCAGTGTAAACTCTGCATAAAAACTAATCACCCTCCTCACTGCTAGAATTCAGAATTTTAAATAAAAAAAAACCTTAAATTTATGTCACCACAGCCTACAATTTGACACAGATGAGGCGTGGCAGATCTTTGCCACATATATCAGCAAGAGTCCATGTGATGGCTTAGGCAGTATGGTGAAGTGGCTTGCTGCTAAACATAGCCTCCATTTCAGTTTTCAAAGCACATAATTAGGGAAATCCATTTAGAATTCTCAACCACAGAAGACTAATGTAAAGTGAAAAAGAATTAGCAACTCAGTTTAATGACAAGACTAATTACTAGTACACTAAACATTGTTGCCTTGTACCTACATCAGACACACGTGTTTCAGTTAAGCTGTATTCAAGAAGCAGCAAAGAAGAGACACATCTTATTTCTGAATGTGCTGATATTTTCATGTCTTGTGCATCTCCAACAGTTTCATCACATTATATTATACCTTATTGATGCGCCCAATATTCCGGAGCACTCGCTGCATGTGGTACAACTGTATGCATGTATGAATGAATGAATTAATATACAAATTAGTGTTGAGTGTGATGGTGGATGGTCATTGGCTTGCATTCTCTCCAAACAACACAACTTAATTTTGGTTTTCTAGGGTTTTCCAAAATCACTCCAGGTGAATGCTGTCCTGCAGAACATGTGATTTTAACACAATTAAAAAAAAATTAAAATGGTGGTTTTAAAATTTTTAAACATTAAAATTTCGAAAGTGTCACAAATTAAATTTTTTACTTTGTTGTTGTCTGACACACCAAAGTAATGCTCTTTGGAAGAGCTTTAGAACAATCCCTCAATCAGCTTTCTACCACCAATGGTTACAGAGCTATTGTCATTTATAATTTTTATAGCTAAATTGAGCGTAATAAAAAATTGAGTTCACTGTAGACTTGTTTTATTGATATTTTGTATACACATCAATCTGCTAATGAAATGGTTATCTTGGTCATGACTAGCCAATTCTGCTTGGGTGCTCCCCAGCTCGTAGTTAATCTAGAGCACACCTAAATGGATGATCTCACAGAGGTGTGTGAAAGCACAGCCTTCACAAGGGAAGAGGACAGACAGCCGCTAGGGTGGACTGACGGTTTTTCCCTGAAGACAGGACACGGTGAATTACAAATGAAAACCCTTAATACACATTAACATGAGTGATTACTCGGCATCACTAACACAAACTTGTCACGGCTCGCCATCCAGCACGTGGGTAGTGTGGTGTCGGCCTATACACAGAGCCGGCTAGGATGGGAGTAATTGCACCGTACACTAATTACAAAATTACATAGACCCTTGAATGATACATGAAATAAGATGGGACACGAGATGAGTATTCACAATAAACACACACATGTGTGAAAACAAGCATAAATGGCGCAGATGCTGCCGGATGAAGTTCGTAGCGGACCACGTGGTGCAGGTGAAATTGCAATATTTCTGCATGGAAACTGCAAATTAAAGTCGGACAAAAGATTATTCTTGCTGAGAAAATTATTCTCTTTACGATTGCAGTGGTTACAGGCGTGTAACATGGATGATGGCTGTAAAATAAAACATTACTGTGACCGCGTGGTCAAGTACAGAAAGCATCAATTTAAGTAAAAAATACATTGAATCCTGAATAAAATTGAAATAGAACCCAGAAAAAATTATTGCACTTACGATGTTACATAAATAAGCTCTCAAAACCCAATGATGGCGTATACAAAGACTTGGTGTCGGTCGCCCACGTGGTTATACGTGTTGTTGCCATACAATATTCCAGCACGAAAGTTACTCTTAAATACATACATAAAAATAAAGCTCTTAAAATTGCGTGTAGCAATTATGCACAAGTTACAATGAAATGCCATAAACATAGGCGGATGGTGCCTGATTCAAAATGCGCGGGTTACGTGACCTCTCCGACATCTTTCTCCTCGGTTAAGAAAAAAATATCACAAGAGCATAAGAATGATTAAAGTGGAAGCATAATGCTGGGAAAATAACTGGCAAAAACGTATGCAAGCAAAGGTTAACCAGTAAACTACATTGACTATGGAAACCTAAATCAGTGAACAAAAGTTGTAGGGCGTACGTGACAGTGTTTTACCTCGTCAGCTCTCCTCGACAGACTGTCCAGATACAAGCGTCCCACGCACCTACCATGGCCGTCTGCGAGGTTCACATAAGCGGGAGTGCTATGCACGCCGAATTAAATATTTTGTTATTGAAAATAAAATGGCACAAATTAAATAAAATATTGTATTACATTTCTATAATCTTGTTATGAATTTTAGTTTTATTTTAATGTCTCTTTGTGATGGCGTTCATGCCGGAATATTAAGTGTTCTTAATTTCGGTGCCGCAAGAACATAAATTCGCATTTTGGGAAGAACTGAAGTTAACGAATTAGAGAATAGCTGTGCTTTACACTGCCATTACTTAAACATCTGCAGGTTGACCGCACATTTGCAGTTTGATAATAAGGGCAAACAATTTTACAGCCAGTATTACCAATAATATTAATTAACTGTTTACCTAAATAAAAAAAAGAAAGAAAAAGAAACGGAGATATTCAATTTGCCCTCTTTTTTCACTTGAAGAATAAAATTACAATTTATATGATATTACGTGCGCAACTTCATGGAGTTATGAGCACATGAGGATAGTACTAGGAAACGTAACTAAGTAGGTAACCTTTTTTCTGTTTGCTACTCTGTGTTACCTTTGGGATGTATGTTTTTTTTTTTTTAAATGAGCTACAACAAATGCTTATACAAGAGAAATTAATTCAAAATATGCTATGATCAATCCATGAACAGAAACACAGTTGATGCAATGTTACATTACTTTGTCTCTGATTTATTCATATCTTGTTTTTTGTTCGTTATGTTCTTTATTCGATTCGCTATAGTATTTTATAACCTTAAAATATTTTGGATTCCCAGGGCAGGATTTTAACCTGTGGATGTACGACATGTATAATACCCAAGCAAGTGTTGCGATATTGATGAGCAAAGCTTCATGCTGCCAGAAATACTGGAAAGGATTTAAAACTAAATTCTGACCTGTGATATTTTGATTGGTTGAAAGTACCCTCTTGTCGTTTACATACCCAATCAATGCAAGCCAAACCATGGCAATTTTTCCTACACTTACCCATTGCTTAAGATGTATAGTAAAAATCACATTTGTGTATTACCAGATAACCCAATTTTTAATTTGCATTTAATTGACACCTGTAGTCGGCACAGCGGCTAGAGCGCTTGTCTTTGATCAAGGCAAACCTGGTTCGATTCCCAATAGGATCACTCCTAAATTGTTTGCATGTGGGAATCATGCAGAACGATGCCGCTGGTCAGCAGGGTTTCTCGGGGACCTTCAAATTCTCCTCACCCATGCATTCTGTAGCTGCTCCATTTCAACTTTGTTTCACAGTCATCAGCTCTCAGACTTCATTGTCAAAAGCCCCCTTTCCCCTTTTTCTCAAACATTTTTACATATATAAAAATAAAGTGGAGACAAAAGTTAATGTACCTTAAGGCTCCCGCCTAACTGGTGCTTGAACTGTGTTGCAGTGTGATGAAAATACGAAACTATTAAATGTGAGTCCAATGTGCTGATCGACAAAACCACCTCTGAGAAGGGCTGCAATGATTTCAAGATGTCATGCGCATTAGAAACACCATTTCAAGATGTCATGCGCATCAGAAACGCCATTTCAAGATGTCATGCGCATTAGAAACACAATTTCAAGATGTCATGCAAATTAGAAACGCCATTTTAAGATGTCATGCACATTAGAAACGCCATTTCAGAGCACTTCAGCATAGCTAAAACTGTTTTTTTCCCTTCAAAGTACTGTATCTCAAAATATAAGCATCAGACACACAAACAACCCTGCATTGAAGCATGCCAAAAAATTTTCCACCAATAAAATGACAGGGTCACCATTGAAAAGTGCCATAGGTACACCCACCACTTCCCAGCCTTGCACTTAGTGGGTGTATCGCACTTGATGCGCATTACAGTAGCCCTTATCGCTCTGCTTAGTCTAACTGAAAATGGCTCCAGGTAAGCGAACCCCTTACAGGAAATAACAAGTAAGGTTATGGAGGCACTTGAGATAATGATATAGTATTGGCAAAGTTGCAAATTGACGTCGCTCATGTTCCAAGTTTTCAGACTTAATAAAAGTGAGTTATAGTTACAAATTGTGTCCACACAGCTGAAATTCGTAGCAGCTATACGTAAAAAATTATTTTAAGAAGGGAGATTGCTGTTTGTTGATAACAATCGAAACCACTAAAGACAGTCACGTGGACAATTGGGTACAACAATAGAATAAGGAGTGGAGATACGTGGTCAGCGGAGAGAAGGCAAATGAAGTACTGTACGTCCGCTCACACTCTTCTAACATGTTTGGTCCCCTCATAAGGGTGCCCTCTACCGACAACAAGGTTCCACTACTTGAAGTTTCCCTGAATCTCTTAGACAGTAACAGCACCTATTTTCCAGCTTTTCTTCGATTGCTGAATCAATGTGTATAAGCGATTCGGATATCTACCGAAAAAAAATTTGACACTTTCCGACAGGCATTTTCACATTTCAGGTAGCGCAGGAATAGTGACTATTCCCGAGATTTTTTGAATACTCATTTAATTACAACATTGCGGATTAAAGACTACTCGCATTCCGCATTTGTCCAAACCCCCTTTCAGGATTTACGTTGAAAGTGGAATAGTGGGTGTTTTTCGTGGCAACTGAGGAATAGTCACTGCGCCTTTCGAGACAGTCTGCTCGTCGCACACATTCCTTGAATTATTCTGTTTGTGTTCTTCTTATTGCAACGAATTATAACCATCTTTTGCATCGCTGTATTGTTCTGGATTTTCATCTCCTGTGTCACAGTTTTCTCGTAACATTTATGCCGGCCGTTGTATCGACCTATATTACCGTATGTGTCTCGGTAGAAGTACTTACCGCCTTGGTAGACTGTGTTGAGTCTCCTATATACGTATTTTCCTAGTGTTACAGCACAGTTTCGAAAGATTTTACGACAGGATTTCTGTCATACCAGAGTGGTCCATGGAAGTTTCTGCCTGTATTTCCGGGGTGTACCGGAGATGTACGGTCGGGATTTGAGGAGAATTGACTGTCTCTGTTACCATGCTGTCTCTGTAATTTCTCTATGGCGTCAAAGGCGAGTAAGTCTTCCCTAAAAGTTGCGAGGCACATATCATGTCTACTGGTGATTCCAGGTGACGAGATCGTTCCAACATCTCGGACAGATGTTCGTCCGACTGCTTACCCTTACCTTGCCACAATCTCTCCGCATGTAGTTGGCCGCGTAGATTCCCGTGCACCTTTTTGTTCCAGAAATTCAACAAAAAATTACAAAGGAATTCATTGTACATGTGGGTTGCAGTTTTGTTAATTCCCCACCAAAAATATGCGGTTGGTTTTAAGCAAAGGGTAATGCATCGCTATTTGTCTTTGTCCGTCAGGCTGAATAGGTTGGAGCACGCATCAAATTTGTTAAGGAGATTAACTGGATTTCCGACGGACTTGCCTTCAAAAGTAGGCATCTGGTCCGCTCACATCTTGGTTGGGTGCTGTAGCAGGGCATTCATTGAGATCATAGCAGGTGTGTTAGTGGCACGATCGTACTTAGGCCTGCCGAGTCGGTCAGAACTCGATATTTGATTATCACTGTTATCTAAGGACACCGGACTAAAATTTGTTAACCTTCGTTCAACCTGGTGGCCGAATGAATCTACTTGTGACGAAATGCGCTCTTCTAATCTGCTAGAGTTATGTTCAAAAGGTACGAGACGTTGTTCGCATTTCTCTACTACAGCCTCCAATTCTGTTCATTTTGTCACGATTTTCTCACTCAACCCATTGGATATATGTTCCAACTTTTTATTTATAGCTTCTATGTAATTCTGCACTTGTGTCATGTGCGCAGTCGCGGCCTGGTTCAACTGTGTAATTTGCATTGCAATATTACGCTGTATTGATCCTCGTTATTCCGCCAATGCATACTCAGAATGTTCTATTAACTCGTGTTTCAATAACTCCGCCTGTTTTCCAGTTTACTGCTTAATTCCTCGCATTTCGCGAGACATCTATTCGGATTGCTGTTCAGACAAAACCGTGATTTGTTCCATTAACGACATTTGTGGTGGGTTAAAAAATTCATTAGATTGGTCTGCTGGATGCTCGAGTCAAGTCGACTGTTCGTTTATCCTCTACGCCCTCCTGCACTGCCATATCTGAGCGTTCGCCAGTTTCCGTCATCGTTTTATCAGTGCGAAATTCTAAACTCTTATAGTCTACGGCTACTATATTTCTTAAAAACTATAGTGCTCCCTTTTGCCGACTCATAAATTGCAAAGCCAGCTAGTTTTTATGGGTTTCTCTATGGAAATTCTTACCACAAAAAAAAAAAAAAAAACACTGAAATCTATTATTCTCTGGCAATTGTGGATTTAAAACTTCGTGACCCTTTGTTGGGTTGCCAAAAATTAATTATGTAAAAATTTTTGCAGAGCAACTACTGCACAATTATTAGAAAGTTTGAGTTAACTGAAAAATATGCAATATGTTTATGTAGAGTCAACTCCTGGATGCAACTGATAAGCGCAGTAATGTATTAGAGAGGATATTCATTGAGAAAAGAACAGGCATGCAAATCTGAGAAATGAGTTGGATGAAATAGATATATGCCTCGGCTATGGGAAATATAATTTCTGTTCAAGTAATTCCAAAAGAGAGAACAGCAATTATGAATCTATCTGAACCCATTAAAATATTATATGTCAACTAATAGATAAGGAACAGGCTATTAATAATCTCTATAATCAATTTCTGTTAAGTTAAATATATATTCGGTAAAATTCAAAATCAATGAACAAATCAATTTATGCCCTTGTGAAACCAAATTTCCAAATTATATCATAAAATGAAATCAACCTATTCTCCACTAACTTGCTAGAATTAATTAATCTAACAACATAACTCACTATATAGAAGGTTGTAACCCTTGCTACATCAGCGGATACTACTGCCGCTGAACACTTGCCAGTATACCAAGAATAAACACGCATTATAAGAAAATGGTGTAACAACTACTTCATTGCTCGTGCATGGCAAACTTATCTCATGTTATAGCTCTTAGTTCCACCGTGTGCGGTCCGGTCCGGTCCTCCTGGAGTCCAATCCCGGACTGCAAAGCTGGATGTCTCGAACTCTCTCTGGCGTACTTTTCCCTGAGTTCGTGCTGAGGACATCAGCCGGTACCTGACGTAGTCGTCATTCAGGAGGCGACGTCCTATTTATTGTACATCCTTGCCAACTTCATACGGAACCATATCTTACGGGCTCATTATTTTTTGCACATTAATTTTCCTTCCAAGGTTCGCTTTATCAAATCTTATTAAACTGTACTTTATAATACGCAGTTACTTCAAATCATTCAAATTCGACAAGTTTATATCCGTAAATCTGGAGTAATTCCGGTGCCCTTAGTGTTCTGTATCATTCCGCCGAGGTCATTTTAGATTGAATTTTATAAAGCTCCATTTGACTGATTGTTCCTAATAAATAAATACATTTTGTTTTTCCCGACTGATGTAGCGTGATTTAAAGAGAATATAAGAAATAAAAATGATTAGTTTAACAAAACACTTTCCCTCTCTGACCTAGACAAAAACTCACGAATAAATGTAACAATATTATACCCTACAGAAAAGTTCAACTGTCAAAATAAACATACTTATATGCTAAACCTATGCATGACAGTTCATACATAAAATATGTGTGAAATTTAAATTAAATCGACATTAAAAAAAATTCTCATGACATTTGCAATATTGAAGTGTTACAACACAATGTGTGGTTTCATTCGGTAATAGCAGTTGATAACAATTCGCTAAATGGCCGACGAGTTGAGAAAATGCGCATCTTCAACCGAGTAACTACCGTATTTATGCAATTTTGTTGTATTTTAACCACTAAAACAAGCTTCGCAATATTTACAAAACGGAACTTGTTTTATTACGAGTAAGTGAAACCCTGAAAGTACAAATTCCACCGTCTTTCACGTTTGGCCATTACGGTAAACAACCCATAATCAGCTGTTTTGATGTTGGCCTCACTCCGGAGTGGCCAATCAGAACGTCGATACCACCGGGTTCATGTGACGATGAAAATGGCTACAAAAGTAGTGAATTTGACTGGTGTTTTTGAGAGTTTGGCGCCATATAAAGAGAAGTTCGTTTTGATTGAGATTGTTATTGTACAAGCAATGTATGTTAAGAAGAGCGGTATAACATAGTATTTTTTTCATTCCATTGTCATCAACACACGTACGCGCAATTTACGGAGCATAATCTCCTTCCATTTTCACGATTATTTTCTGTAAACATCCATCGTTTCTGTGCGTGTGCTATTTTGATTGTAGCTTTCAGATTCGAGCTGTGCGTGTGTTCTGTACTATCGCATGTGCTGTGTGTGTGCTAAATCAATTATAACCAGGCCTTTAGCGATGGAAGCAAAACAAGTTCAGGGTGCATCAGCATTTGGTGCAAAACGAGAAATTTTGCTTACCAATTGTTGACACTGTAAATAATTGTAAATAGCCTGTTTAAAGTGTTGCGAGGGCTTGAATCTGAATAGTGACGAGGAGTATAGTGTTTATATGAGACATTGACATTCAACACGTGTTGTTTTAGAACTTGGCGCCTACAGAACACCACGACTTCAGTTCTCCTGGTGGCCGCTAGGAGCGGCGAGGCATCAGTACAAGATGGCGGCGGGCGTGGCCGGACGTTGGCGTTCGTTACAGTTTATCAAAACTTAAATGTGTAAGTTTCAAGTCGAAACACCGATCTTGTTTCCCGGTCGAAAAATGCGAAAGTTGAAAAACAAGAATTAGTTTTGTCAACAATCCGCGCTTTCAAGGAAGCTAATATTCCATTAGAAAAAAACTGGTCACTCGAAATTACGGGAGTGGATGAATAATTACATTGTAGGCATTAAAAAAGTTCGTGTAAACTCTTACTTGGAATAAATCCTGACCCACTGACCATTTTTGTATTACCTAACCTCTAAAATTGTTTTCACGTAAAAATCTGCCTTGTAACCAACCTATGCTGGGCCTACAATATTACCGACTGCCTTATCTGGCATTTTCACTTTTACAGACATAACAAATTTAATACCTACTGAAAATAAATGTGTGCAACTGTTCGCACTTTAACATAATTAATTTCAATCCTGGAATGTAATTTACTTTTGCAAATATTTTTGTCTTGAAAATGATTAAAACCTGCTGAAGGAATGTAATTAATTGCTAACACATATGATACGGTTTTGTCACAAGTCTATGTTTTATTTTTAAATAAATATTTAGGTATAAAATTTAAAAAAAATTGCAGTATGCATGTATGTTGGTGTCCCCTCCACATTCACTTAAATACAGTATAAAAATAATGCTAATAATATATTTTTACTACCTTAGTATAAAAATTGATTGACAATGCAGCAGAACATATAAGAATGATGACTACACTGGCATTTACTTCAAGCTGAATTAGCATAACATATGTTTGTTCAAAAATAGTTGAATGTTTATTTTCACTTATTACAACTGAACAATGTAGTTGCATGCAAATTTTCAAGCACGACAATTAGGATGCTTATCATTAGTCTAATACGTCATTGGTCATACGTGCATGAAGTGATATGTTGTTTTTAGTTTTTTGAATACCTGTGTTTCCCACACAACTTTTTAAAAACTAATTTCAAACATGCAGCTTTTGTTTTTAGAAAATAACGAAAAGTACTTACCGAAATTGCTTACAAAAATGTCTATAAAAAAAAAGTCGGAATTTTGCCATGTCCGTATTTTTTTAAATGCTAGCGCTCTTTTTTAAAATCGACCAAATAAAAAAAAAGTGACGAAAATATACCAAAATCATATAATCAAAACTGACGAAATCAAGAAAACATCTTCACCGAATAACAGGCGTAAGTAACAAAAGTTATTTGTCGCGAGTCACTTTGATATCATGACTGTCAGCGTTTTTGAACTGTTGAATTCTTTAAGTTGTTAAAATTAGGGTTCCCGTCATGTAGTAAAAAGCTGGATGGCAGAATTTCCTGTTAAATGCCTCCTTTTCGAGAAAATGACCCTTCGGCAAAGACACACGTCCTCGCATAAATGATACGGAATATTTCATGATCACTTTTTAAAATATCGACAAGCAGTTCGTGACATTCCGCGGAAAATCAGGAAGCAAGTTTACGATACACTGCGTGTTTTGTGAGAGTAAAGTGAGGTGAGTATGAAGCAGCGCCGGAATGTAGTTTTGGGGTAAACGGGATATCCCCGAGAAAAATCGCCGATCAGTAGCATCGTCCGGCACGATTCCCATTAACGAAAATCCAGAAGCAACTCCACTGGGTATCGAACCTGGTTAGACGAAGTGGGAGGCGAGCAGTCTAACCGCTACACGGCCGCAGCCTCCTTGGTGATACAGACTTTTCTAATTTAATCCTAGGAAGTTATAAACAATGCCGAATCCAGTAGCCTGTTCGAGTGGGAATAGTTCTGCCAAATATTAGTCAATTAACAAAGTGGTTATTATACAGACTGTAGCCTACTAGTGACTTGCAAATTACAGACTCAAATGCTTGAATTTCACTCGTTAACAGAAGCCCACTGGAAAACGAACAAACATTTTCAATTCCGCTGCAGACTAGGGTAACTGTTTCACTTTAATAAACATATCTCTCACCACGTATAAAATTTGAGCCCAAAAAATGTTAAATTATTAGTTTGAGGAAATGCAGGCAGTTTCATACGCACTATTACAGTGAGTGTCCCCCACCTGTGCGCAATACATGGCATTATGCCACGCACTTATTTTTTCAATAACCTGTATTCCACAAATATATAACACTGTGGTTAGCTTTAGAGTACTGTATTATTGAATAAATGAAACTTTACCTTAATATCTTCTATAACTTGTAATATTTACTTCTTTTTAAATATGAATTAACAACAGCGAGAGCAGCGACGTGTTGGCAACGACCGGTGAGAAATAGTTCACGGTAAAAATATTATTTTAACCTATTTTTTTAGAATGCTATTTGTAAATTAAACGGTGCCTATTGAAATTTCTAAATATTTAGGTAGTCCCCGCGATGGCAACTCTCATTTTACAATTTAAGATAACAGCGGAAAATATCGTGAGTACGGTGTTGTTTTATCGAGCGAGAAAGCAATTGAAACACTATCTGCTGGCGAGGCTTGTCGCCCTCTTTCTCTTACTTCGTCTCTTTCACACCCGGGAAATTTCACTTCGCTGGTAAGTAACGAAATTATACATGTTTTCATTTGTAGCACTTATTACAGCAAAATAATGATTTCTGAATTTGTTATTTACAACTGAAAAGAGATTTTAAAGTTTGAATAATTCATTTACTATATTTAGTTATGATGGTGGGGCAGTTACCTAATGAAGTTGGCAGACGTGGCGAGCCATGACATGGCGTGTTGCTTTTTGCCAAACGAAACGTAAATTATTCTTACTCCGAAAAGTACTTCAAATTACTACATCATGTTTGTAGACGTTGTGTTTTTTAAACCTACCTAGGCAAGTTACGATTGCATCATGGTCGATACGCTGGCCATGTGTGTGCGTGATTTTAAATATTTGATTAGCACTATTCATAAGTTTTAACTGTGAACTATTTTTATGACGAAGTTAATTATTTACATCCTCGTCTGTTTATTTATCACAACGTTGTATCTTTGCCCTAAGGGGTTTGAAACACAGTCGTGTAACGTAATTTGCCACAATCCCAGAAGAAAAATACTAAGCCCAGCCCGATAAGTGTCAATAAACCTAATAAACAGTAAGTAGCAATACATAGAAGTATTAGCGGAATAAAAGTTATCGTAGGCTTATTTGTGTGCATGTTCACAGCTATTTTCAAAGTTTGTATGACAAAAATGAGAATAACGAGTTGCGTGCTTGAATTCAGTGTGCCTTTTTCGTTTGACTGGTTGTTCCTTCGTTTTAGTATTTATTCCAACCGATTCCGTCCTTTTAGAGAAATAACCCAACACATATCAATAACAAAAGCATAATTACTACAGCTCTTTACCTCGCAGTTGTAACAGTGTTAAACACAGTCGCGACAAAATACTAACGTGCATTACATGTATTGAGCTATGTCGTGGAAAACAAATATGTTAATGTAAAATAACCGTAAGAACTGTCTTCAATTCAGGCATTTTTAAAACGTCATAAAGCTGACCTAAATAATGTTAGAGACCTAAGCTGGGAATATTTGTACGGAATGGTTTTTGGAATATGACAGAATTCTTTGAAAAGTTGTAAACACTAAACAACACATTTGACAGGTATAAAAGTAGAAGTCACATTTCAATGTTTATTTTTAGGTGTAGCGAAAGTATACGAACACATGTACACACACAATGGAATGTAAACATTGATTTTGACAGATGCTGCATGGAAGTCACATGGCAATGTTTGTTTACATTTGGCGGAAGGATACGAAACGGGCCTGCAAGTAGATATTTAGCAGGGCTCCGAGAAAGTTGCTTCCAGTGGGGAATGGACTATAGGTCTTATTGGCCAACGTACTTTCCTCTCTGCTATATTAGAGATGTTATTAGTCAGGGTAGAGTCCAATAACAACACGGTTTCTTAAGTTGGTAATTTAATTGTACAAAATTCTCGTATGTAGAGTGGATATTACAATGTTTCTTTTGTTACAGTAACTGATCCTGTCTTTTGAAGACGTATGCGTTAAATATTCCGTTCATAATTGTATGTTGAGTTAAATTCTCGCAAGATGCTTGTCTTATGTGATTCTTATAAACATGCTTTATGCTATACGCATACAGCTTTAAGTTAAGTAAATACGTGGCTGTTATGATATCGGTTGTACGTTAACAATGTCAATTGTTCGGTTCACATCCACAAGCAGCACACTTTTATGTATTTATTTTTTCTACTGACAGCCCGACACGTGATATGTCCTCTCTGCTGCACACTCACTCCAACCTACACACACACAGAGCAGCTGTCGCTAAGTACACGAGTGCAAGTTTTCAAGTTATCAAATGTATTCTACGGCCAAATCATTGGTTACGACTACTACGTGAAAACACTAGCTCCAGGGTTGCTATCGCTTTTTACCTCTCTTCTTTTTCTTGAGTGCTTGAGTCCACGGGAAGCCCCGGCTCTGCAACACGTCTTGTACATTGTGGCACGTGTAATATGCATTCTCCATGGCGGACTCGTTGAAAATGTCTATGTGGAAACGTGGCTTACACTTCCCTTCTGACTTCTTTGTTAATTTAATCGCCTGTTTTTCTGTGTCGCTTAGCTTGCGAGATGACCGACGCCTCCCTTTGCCGGCCATGTTTGTTGTTTACATGCGCCGCGGTTGCTTAGCAACCACCAAGACATTCTGACGGTGCGCAGTCTTCTCTATTTACGATTCATAACTCACATTAACATTTAAGTTTATGGACGCTCGCGATATGTTCTCTACTTGTTGAAAACTAATAACTTACCTCGCATAATATAATCAGCATCTAGCTACCGACATGATTATTGAAGAATGGCATTTTCAGGCAATAACACTTCTTATTGTGAAATATTCACAAATATAACAATAAAAATGCTCAAACACTTGTCATTTCAATATTTTAAAATGAAGTTTTACTACAGCGAATACAAGTTTTCCACCAACAACTGCTGCCAAGCTCTGAATTGTCAAACATTCCTATATTTTCTTAATGCTTACGGAATTGCCAACAATGCACATCACCAGCTAAGTTCTATTGTGAACTAGTAGGTACATTGAATCACAGTAGAAATCATAGTCCTTAAGTTAACGCTGAATATTTCAATCTCAAACTGAACTCGCTGTGAAAGTTAACGTGGCCACTGACTTCGCAGGAAAAATTAATATTTGATGGAGAGAAACAGAAGTATGCTGGCTGATACCATGCGTCTTACAATTCTTTGAAATCTTTCTTTGAGAATTTTCGTTTTGTATTTTATAAAATTTCGAAAAAAAAATTAAAACCCATGGATTCGTAAAAAGGAAATGAATGTCACTTGACGTAATCTGACAAATAATACAATCTGCAAGTCTTCACTAAGACATTAATTGCTCAAAGAAATAACAAGTACAAGTTTTGATAAATATTTCAAACATTTATTTCGTGAAATAGTTATTACGAGGGTGAACTACTGGATGAACTGTGGCAGGTTATTCGTACGAAAATATGAGAAGAAAACTTCTGGGTCTAAAAAAATGGAGTCTTGAAATGCTTTTAGTTAAAATAAACAAGAACGTACTTGCGATTCAGTAACAGATCGGTAAATAATAACTTGCATAGTGGAGATCATATACATTCGAAACCGCAGATGGTAATATCATCCAGCGTTATTAAGTAAACGGTGGTTGATATCCTATTGTAACACACTCCTTCCTCCTGGATACTAATTAGCTCCAATCTCTGCAATTCCTTCTTAACTCTGACTTCCGATACTCAACTAGACTCAACATCAAACTCTGCTTTACTGTAACGGAGGTAAGGGCTGTACAGGGGGATACTCACTATGGTGGCTAAATAAGAAGTAACCTTTATGAAATTATATATCTTTACTATACCAACTCTAGGTAACAGAACACTATACATTTATATTACTGGACAACAATAGAATTACAATAACATTTATAGAGCAATAAGGATACTATTACGTTAATTAAATATACTTATCAGAAGTTATAAAAGACTCACAATGTATTCGCAGCTATTTCCCTAACCTTGCCACAATTACTTTACAAAGGGATGGAGGACGATGGCTTGTAACAGGAATGGTCCCTATCGCAAACTCGATTATGCTCACTCGAAATATCAGAAGTTCTGGACCTAAGGTCGTCTGCTTCATCTTCAGCCTTCAATCTCACTCACAAGCATATAGTTTCAAGTCAAAGTGCCGTCTTGGGAGGGGGGGGTAGGGGAAGTGATGTGCGGGGATGATTTTATAGCTGGACCAAGTAGGGCAAGTTTGCGACACCATTGCGCTCAGCCAACGGCTATATCCCACACGACCTAAAGTAGTGTAGCGATGCCAGGTTGTTACTACACCCCCCCCCCCTTACCCACGGGTCGAAGGAGCAGCCATCCTGGCAGTGGAAGGGACCAAGGGTGCAGAAGATGGTAGAGGGCTTGAGTAAGAGAGGCAAGCATCAGCGTAGTGGAGGCGTAGGTAAAGTTTCAAACGTGGACTAAAGTGTAAACAAGATTGAATGCGGATTGAAACAGGAGAGAAGCACTCTATTGGCGACTGGCAGAACTATAAAAAAAAACATAATATAAAATGAATTTCACATATTTCTCGGTCCAAATATTTATCAGTTCGTTCGTGGCCGTTTATTTTTCACTTCCCTTCCAAAAAAACCCTTATTTTGCTAGTCTCAGAATGATTCTAATTTCTTACATAACCAAACTAATGAGTCAATATGGCGGCCACTTCTTCTTTGTTCTAATTTCAGTCAGATCAGTGTTTCAAGTAAAATTTCAATCCGGACTCTACATTCCAGTCCACCTCGACAACTGGACTGGATTATCTCACTTCACTCCTACTTCAGTCCAGCACGGATTTGTTTATACTTGACGCGTGTCGTTCCTCACCCTAGGCAGTTTGTCACGCCGGCCGCTCCCAAGCGCAGCATGCACGCACTCTCGACGACTGATCACCGGCGAGCAATGTAGTGTAGTTTGAGTGCAGGAGTGGGCAAGATCGGGCAAGTGCAGTGCAGTGCAGGGAGTATAGCACCACGTACGCCTACCAGCTCAGGGGAGCGGGCGGAGTAATACATGAACACGTTTATTACATCAAAACGGGTTGAAACATTTTCACAGGCACATTTCTCGCCCCGTAATGACACATGACCCGCAAATGAAGTGCAATTTGTTTAGAAGCCTTTATGATCAAATGTTGTTGTTTTAAAGTATTATTGTTTTCTTTCACAAATGTTTATTCTCGCCGCCACCAATGTTATGTCAACCGCATTTCATTCCAGTCGCAAAGTAAGCTTTACAAATAATTATTGATTTGTGTTTTTAACAGTGTTTGAAAGTATTATAGCATGTAACAGTAAATTTGTTTTCTCCAGGTGCGCAAATAGATCCCTCCGCGGCGCGTAGGCCCGCCACCGCCAGCCCTCGCACCATGGCGGACAGTATGAACCTTAGGTCATTTTTCGCCAATAGTTACGTATATCAGGAACATTTTTTCGTTTTCGCCGTCCGGGATTCTCCCCCTCGCCTTCCCAGGAATTGCATCGCCTGGGGAGTTTATAAATTAATCAGCACACCTAACTTTAATGTAAGCCTAGTGCTTTATTTACAGCATCGCCTTCGCTGCAGGTTCAAAGCGTGCAATTGTGTAGGTTATTCTCCAGGAGGGAATGTTAGATTCTGCAATAAATAGCATCAACTGATGAGTACTTTTATTCGGTTGTCAAGAGGCGTTTCAGGGCACGGGCCCCTTAAAACCCGCCATTTCCTGATGCAAGTGTTTATGTGAATTTAAGGGTAAATATTAATTAGTATTTGTGCTTCAACCTAATCGAAATACCGTGAGTAGTATTTATAGGCGTGTGGTTTGGCCTTGAAAATCCACGCGTAGAGAGTTTTGATTACGTCGACGTCATATTTAATTTGCAATACCAAGCGGTGGTTGGGCCGCCCGAAGAGCCCCTCGTTTAGAAAACGAGACCTCCACATCAGGTGAACAACTGCAAGATCTACGCGGGAATGTGGTCTGTGTGATCGGCCCCCAGCACCCCGAGGTTACGAGGACTCATGTGTACCGCTACATCAGTGGCGTCTGGCGCCTACCGGGTATACAATTCCTAACACGTTTTTTCAAAATTCTTTTCGCCGCCTTTGTAAATCCCTATCTACCCTATCTCGTCCAGTCAAACACCGTCATACTAATATTTCAATCTGGATTCTTCAGTCCACTTCAAGTTCAATCCGGATTGAAATGTTAACGTAAACACACTTACTGTAGCACTTTGTATGTTCGTGAAGAGAGTATTCACTCTGTAAGGAAAGTTTGTCCACACACACAGAAATGATCCAGTGGCGTCTCGTTAGGGCAAGCAAGGCAATCAGTGCTTGCCCAGACAGTTTCCTGACAATGTTATATTTAAAATAAATATTAAATTCTGACTTATATTTACTTTAAGGTAACTTTTCACTAATGCTGTACACATTCTATATGGGAAACAAAACTGTGCATATAAGAAATCAACTCGTTCGTTGGTCAGCAAAACCAAGATGTCTGGAAGCGCTGTAAGTAATGCTTTCAGCAGGTAGGCAGTCGCAATGGTTTCCCAGCCGACGGAGGGGTGGCAGGGTAGGAAGACCGCCAGGGGAGGGGCGAGGGGTTATGGCTGCGTCGACCTGTGTTAGAAGCTACGATGGTAGTGCTTTCCTCGCCGAACTAAAGCGGACAGAGCAGAAGCTGGCCAAGCCGCAGGCAGTTGTCGTCGTGTATTTTAAAGTAACTAGAGCGATGCGTGGACAAGTTCGTGCGCACAACACAAATCGTAATGTTTTTATTTAATTTTTCACTCGGGCAAATTTTATGTTAGTAAAATATTAATATTTTTACAAGCGGTGTGGTTAGTATTCAGGTACGAAAAATGTTTAAATGGCATCATTTGGCACTTTGAAATCCAAATTCTCCCGGGCGAGGACCCACGGACTTCCCTCCCCCTTCATTGGGGAGATCAACGTCACTATTGCCCCCTGCACACAGTAGCTTGTACATGAAATTATAGCACGCATCGCCACTGAAATGATCGTATAAGCACTGTTTGAATGTCTGTAGGTACCAGCACTTTGCTATTTATGCCATCCACATTATTGTGTAGTGTGAGAGCGAATTGGGCTTACCACTTTTGGATGTATCATTAGCATTTCGTATAGCAATACAATATAATGTTCACAGGTGATATGAACAAGAAATAAATGAACAATATATTAAATAATTGAAAGATAAGTCACATGGGAATGAATAATATAACCCTTCTTACAGCTATTAACAATCTGCTTAGATGCAATGGTATTTTGGGTAATTGTTCCGTATTGCGTATCGTAATGGGAAAACCACACAAACATTCAGTGTGTACTATAAAGTATCCATCCCAATTGCTTACTTTGCAGTCTAGTGCCATATCGCGAATCAGGCAAAGTTCCGTTTAGTGTGTCCAAATTCGGCAACTTTGTTCCGTATAGCGTATCCAAGTAATTTTTTTTCACAAATTTTCTCCTTGCGCAGGATGTAAAATCACAATGTTGAACGCCAGGCAAATTATTCATTCCTCGCCGGAAATGAACACGTTTCTCATCGAGCACGACATTCTCAAGTTGACGATGCTGTGCGAAAAATGAGGGGAAGGCGAAGCGAAGTTGGTGGAAAACAGAGGCTTGTTTTACTGGTGCCGACGGCGAATGGAGGGTGGTACTAATTGCAACTTTAAAGTGACGGCGAGACAGGGCATTTTCCTGGGAGATTCATTCTTGTCTCCGGGCAAGATAGTCGAGTTGTGTTTACTCTGGTGCCTGATCAAATACCCTGACAACAGACTATAGTGACCGAACTTTCGTGCTCTGAAAATACGGTCGTTGTCTGGTCGAGTTTCTTCCGCCAAGTGTGCATAGACTGGATGTTGATGTACAGGAAACGCATCGACGGGCTGGACAAAGTGGTCGAGATCGACGACTGGGCAAGCCCAAGAACCACAAAGGACGAAAAGTTCACGGCCAGTGGGTTTTTGGCGGAGTGCAGCGGGACGATCCGACGAAATTCTTCCTGGTGTCGGTGGAAAAGAGGAACGCGGCGACCCTGGCCAAAATCATTCGCGAGTGGATCGCTCCGAGCACGATGATAATTTCAGACTGCTGGCGCGGTTACAGCAACTTGGACATTCACGGCTACCGTCACATGCAGGTGAATCAGAGGAGGGAATTCGTGTGCAACGAAAAGAGCGGAATGGTAAACACACGAAACATACTAAATATGAAAAGGGGCGAGACGTTGAGGGTCCACAATCAAAACATCGAGCGAAGATGGTGTTCTGTGCGATACAGCATTCCCTGCTTTGGCCTACGGAAAAAATCTTGGGTTGGCTACCTGGCCGAGTACGTCTGGAAAAAGAATCATCGGTATGGAGAACGACTGCACTCTTGGCTAATTCACGCCGCTGACATGCACCATCGTAATCGGCGCAGAGGAGATGGTGGTGAAGGTTATCCCAATTTCGACAGGTATCTGTTACGGTTGTTTTTAATTTGCAGGCACAAGCGAGATTGAGTTGCAGTTACAGTTTTAAAAAAGTTGATAGAGTTGCAGTTGCCATTGCAGTATAAAATTAAAGTGTGGTTGACGTGCTGTTTATTTCAGTTCAAAGTGTGATTGACTTGCTGTTTGATTAAAGTTTAAATTAGTGTTTATTTGAGTAGCTGTTTGATTTAATTTAAAGTTAGTGTTTATTTGAGTAGCTGTTTGATTTAATTAACAGTTGCCAATGAGACAGTGCAGTTGTTTGATTCAGTAAAAAAAAAAAAAAAAGTGTGAATGACGTGTTGTTGGTGTAAACATTCATTCGCGATCTGGAAAAAGCCCAAAATATTCGAGTGGGTCGTGATGGATCCGCCCGGCGACGACAGGTGTACTTGCATCTGTTGCATCCGCAAAATTTGTATCTGCCAGTTTCAATTATTGAGGTAAATAGATTATAAAAAAATTACATTAATTCGTGATCCCGAAAAGTCATAGCGCGGTCGTGTCTGTCATTACCGGTTCGGCCGGCGGTGGATGAAATTGCATACGCTGTTGCTTTCGCGGACTTTGGACCTGCCAGTTTAGAGTGTTGAGGTAATTGACAAAAAAAAGGGATCGCTTATATATAAAACTTAAAAAACTATATGGTTAAATTTTTGAAAAATTGAACTTTTTACTTTAGTGATTGCTTACATGTGAAAGAATTGTGTATTAAATTGTTACATTAAAAAAAATTGAATTTTTAACTTTACATTGTTTTACAGTACCCTTTTAATAATTGAATACATGTGAAAAATCATGTATTTAATTGTTGTATTTAAAATTTTTTTAATAATTAATAAATATTCTCTTTAAAATGATAAAAAAAATTATGCATCGGGGAGTTTAAAATAGCAAAACAGGGACGAGAAAAGGGCTAGAAAAATTAATTTTTTGGATACGTGATACGAAACTTTTAGAAATAGTTACTTTTGGCACCTGGATACGCCACGGGAAACAAATGGGGTATTTTACCCTATATTCCGTTTTCGGTTTGGATACGCTATAGGAAATAATTGGGTGTTGGTCGAAATGTCTCCCCCGAATTGGCTGGATACGCAATTGGAAACAAGTGGGGTGTGGCACCAATTTCCCCCCTTCCCGCTTGGATACGCAATGTCGTCCTTTTCGGTTCTGCACGTTTTGTCACCTGGGTACGCAGGGGAAACTTTGTATTTTATTTGGGCTTTTTCCCGGTTGTGGTTGGATATGTAATTGGCGGTTTTTGTCTCGACTTTTTTTCCCATTGGATACTCAATACAGTGGTTTTTGAGTGATTTAGATACGCAATACGGAACAATCACCGTATTTTGTTATAAAAATATCGTATTGATCACTGTACAAACAAACAACATAAATATCTGCTGATATGGGGGAGGGTAATAAAGGTAGAGTACTCTGGTAAGGTATAAAATTAGTGACTGAATAATAAGGTAAGCGTAGTTAGTAAAAAAGTACTGTTCACAAGGCAGGGCAGAAATGGCACTGTTGAACACAGACCAGTAGGTACAAGCAAAATGGTTGAATACGAATTAGAGCAGTAATCTAGACAGACAAATGTAAAATTCGTATGGAAAGAGCAAGGAATATAACACAACCTGTATTAAGAATGGAGAGCAAGTATGCGATAACACGAAACAACATACACCACTAAGACGTACTGTATCTAACGAGCATAACATTATTATGAGGAGATTTTGTTTGTTTTTCTTCTTTGGTGGTTTATCGTTTTTTTCCCCCTGTTTGTTTCTCAGTGTTTATTTTTGCATGAAACAGCTATATTTCAAGAGAAAAGGTTAACCATCGCCTGCAATTACCACAAATAACTTTGGAAATGCTTATATTGTTCTCGCAATGATAATAATAAAAGATAAATAATATATGCCAGGCAATGCATACTGATTTGAATTCTCACTGATACATACATAATTAGAGACCTCGGGTCTCTGATAATAATTGATATGAGCTCCATTGTATGGTCATACTTCACTTATTTTCCTAATTGAGTGAAAAAATTCATAATCCGATCTCATTTCAAACTATAAAACACATTACACATGCTTACGCCCACAAAAAATGTAAAAGCAGTTTGAACTTCAAGTAGTCAGATATGTAGTCACCTTAATGCCTCTGCTGCAATGATGCATGTAGTCAGATATGTAGTCACCTTAATGCCTCTGCTGCAATGATGCATGTAGTCAGATATGTAGCCACCTTAATGCCTCTGCTGCAATGATGCAAGTAGTCAGATATGTAGTCACCTTAATGCCTCTGCTGCAATGATGCAAGTAGTCAGATATGTTGCCACCTTAATGCCTCTGCTGCAATGATGCATGTAGACAGATATGTAGTCACCTTAATGCCTCTGCTGCAATGATGCAAGTAGTTGAGGCTTCTTAAGAGCCAAAAGTGTAGGCTTTAGCTTATTCACTGCAGTATTAAGTATAAAGCCAGGAGGCAAACTAGCTGACACTCCCAAAGACAATGTTAAGGAAGTAGGGAAATTTAGTCACTGATTAATGAACTTTATAACATTCTTAGGTGAGGAATAGTATTAGACATTTTAGGGTGATAAAAACACACATCCTTACCAAAATATCTTAAATAGACTGGCTAGTTTGTAAAAGGGCAAGGGCAGTGTGAACTGCAATAACACGAACATTGATTCTTATAGAAGCGCATCTGATGCGAAATATAGATGAGCTGACATTTAATACCCAGGCCTAAGCACAATAACAATGATAATATCTGTACTGCGAGGAGGCGTAACACTCTCATTTAAAAATGTCCTTCCCTGTATAGTAAAAGTCTGCAGGGTAAAATAATGCTTATTTAAAGGCAATTATAATCAGCCATGACTGAGATACACACAACAACGACGTATAGTGGGGGTTGAAAGTTCTGAACAGATCGTAATAAAGCATGTACAGATGAGGGAACTGAGCTCGTTTACAATGATCGAACTTAGGCAGAAAGGAATCCGTTTATAACATGCAGTATCTCTCAAATCTCTGTTGACATTTTGGAAACTCGTTCGGCCTCACAGAAATCCACCCGAACGTTGTTGAAAAAAAAAAATTGAAACATTACACACACACACACACACACACAAACACACACACGCACACACACAAGGCTGAATGGGAAGGTACATGAAAATATGACAAGATATAAGCGAATAGCGTTATGGGGGCACAAAACATATAGGAAAGGGACGTAGGTGGGTCATAACACTTGTGTCATGACACAAAAATATTGGCAATAATTACAGACCTGTAGGTAGAATGATTAATTGCGTGGAAATAGAGCTAAGAATAATGTTTTATAAGACAGTTTAGGCATCATGCAAAAAGGATATTGCACAGTAGTTAATCGTAATTAATGAATGACAACGGAAGGAGATACAATTCATAAGGCAGGGAGCAACTAATAGCAGTAAACAGGGTGACACAGTGTTGTGTGCGTGCAGGAGTTTACCGGCCTGTGTAAGGAAGGGAGCAGCTAATAGCAGCAAACAGGGCGACACAGTGTTGTGTGCGTGCAGGAGTTTACCGGCCTGTGTAAGGAAGGGAGCATCTAATATCAGCTAACAGGGCGACATAGTGTTGTGTGCGTACAGGAGTTTACCGGCTTGTGCAAGGAAGGGAGCAGCTAATAGCAGCAAACAGGGCGACACAGTGTTGTGTGCGTGCAGGAGTTTACCGGCCTGTGTAAGGAAGGGAGCAGCTAATAGCAGCAAACAGGGCGACACAGTGTTGTGTGCGTGCAGGAGTTTACCGGCCTGTGTAAGGAAGGGAGCATCTAATATCAGCTAACAGGGCGACATAGTGTTGTGTGCGTGCAGGAGTTTACCGGCTTGTGCAAGGCAGGGAGCAGCTAATAGCAGCAAACAGGGCGACACAGTGTTGTGTGCGTACAGGAGTTTACCGGCTTGTGCAAGGCAGGGAGCAGCTAGTAGCAGCAAACAGGGTGACACAGTGTTGTGTGCGTGCAGGAGTTTACCGGCCTGTGTAAGGAAGGGAGCAGCTAGTAGCAGTAAACAGGGCGACACAGTGTTGTGTGCGTGCAGGAGTTTACCAGCTTGTGCAAGGAAGGGAGCAGCTAGTAGCAGTAAACAGGGTGACACAGTGTTGTGTGCGTAGAGGAGTTTACCGGCTTGTGCAAGGTAGGGAGCAGCTAGTAGCAGCAAACAGGGTGACACAGTGTTGTGTGCGTACAGGAGTTTACCGGCTTGTGTAAGGAAGGGAGCAGCTAATAGCAGCAAACAGGGCGACACAGTGTTGTGTGCGTGCAGGAGTTTACCGGCTTGTGTAAGGAAGGGAGCAGCTAATAGCAGCAAACAGGGCGACACAGTGTTGTGTGCGTGCAGGAGTTTACCGGCCTGTGTAAGGCAATTCAGTGGGGCACATTAAGGCACGTATATTTCGATTAACTTAATGTAAATGGTGATGGTAATACAGAGCAAACAAAACAGGGTGCTGAGGGTGAAGTAGTCGAAATGAGCAGTGTCAATGAGGGAAAACTGCCGCGGGTAAGTGACTGTGCCACGTGGAGTGTCTGGGAACATCTTGAAAAAATAGGAAATAGGAAATACTGTATTATTTACATGCCAGTCGGAATTCAGAGCAGATGAAATGTTTTAAAAATGAATCCCGTCTGGCAGGGGTGGTTGGGGAAGATGAAAGGACTGCTCGGAGAGCCAGTGAACTAGAATGACCGTCTGATGGAGGGGAATAACAGGTGCCCGCACATCACATAGATGTGTGGTGTGAATAATGATGCCATCGGGTGTGGCTACCTGGCATCCACACGGGACGTGGAGTTCTACAGCTCCTAAGGGGTGGGTGGGGATGATAGTGTTGAGCGATGAGTTCGTACAAGTGGCCATGGTGTGGGGAGGGGGGTTGGTCAAAACGAACTGGTGGGGAAAAATGTTAGTGACCGTAAATGGGATGCTGGTGTGGAAAGTACTTACATGCCTTGAACAAGGAGTTGACATCGGTCAATAAAATAGCAGCAGCCATACATTTGGCATTGTCGCTGACGAAGGACTCAGGAGGGATGAATACAACATCCTGAGAGGGATGGATGGAGGGTGAAATCACCTTAACAGTTTCTGTTTTGTGGTTGATTGCAATGATTGGAGCTGGCGGTTGAAGCGTTCATGAATGATTGTTGAAGTGATATGGGACCGACTTAATGCAATAAATATGTCATTGTCAATGCGTGTCAATTAGAGGCACTTGCAACTTAAGCACTAATTGCTGCTCTGAAAATGAACTCTCAGTGTAGTCGAGGGAATAATACTTACATAGTTCCTTAGTGGGAATACTGAGAGTAAGGTTTATTTTGTTCAGCTGTTTTTTCAATGTAGTGCGGTCGTGGGTGAGTTGAGTTCTGTTCACTGCCGCGAGTGGCAGCTTGTGAAGTTGGCATGAATGGATGAATGATTTGATGGAGTGGTCTATGATTAAATTGTTGATGAGGTGCGAAATACTCGACACAAGCAAGTAGACTTGTATTTCTAATAAGGGAACCGAGCTAATTGCACTTTTCTTAGACTTAATTAGAGTGGAAATGCCTTTGATAACTTTAGATAGGGAATTTATTTTAGTTTTAACCTTTTGGGTAATGTCGTTGACAATGTTAAAATATACATTCAGAGCCTTGTGTGTACTGTGAACATTGGCTGTGAGTTCCCGGATTTGCTGGTCAAGGCTAATGTCGTTTTGTAGGAGAGCGTAGAGGTGCTTGTTAGTGAGAAAATTACAGCACCAATTTCCCACGTCTCCTATGACTTGGATGCCACGCCTTGCACAAAAAGTGGTATTGACTTCTGTATGGTACTCTCGGATTACACTCGTCTCAATTACTTGCATGTAGTTATAGAGGATCTTTGCATTCGAACAAGTTGTGGTGTTCCTATCCGCACAAGTGACGTGGAGAAATTGATTGAGCGCTGCGGGTGGGGAGGGGAATTACAGCTTTATTTTATACACCAGCGGTAGGCTGGTTTCGTACACCATATCAGGCAGTGCCGTGACATAGTACAACCCAGCGTGGGTTCGAAATTTAGGCTGCTTGGACAGGCCAGCTGCTGAAACAAGAAGACAACAACACAGGACCGCTACGACCATGAGGGCGGAGATAGCACCCTCCCCCTGCAAGGCTGCTGCCCTGACAACATGCCGGCTGTTGCCCTGACAAGGCATGAGGCCTGCTGAGCGTGACTCCGCCCACAGGAAGTGCTGCCAACCTTGGCCGGCGGCGATAAGAATATTCTGGCTATATGGAGTGGAGTGGCAAGAAGAGAGCAGTGGAGTTGGCGAGCATGGTATTCCCACCACTGAGCGCTGGCGGCGGAACAGTAAGCTTTGGACTGGCTGGGAGGCAGGAAGGCGACGTAGAAGGAATGCTTGGACCACCGCTCACTGTTTCACTAGGGCTGATTCCGGACATAGTCAGCACACCTCAGTTGTCGTGCGCTGCGTGGCTCTTGGCGCTATGGCAGGACACAGACAGCTTAACACTCACAGGCTATTACGGGACGTAAGACGGAATAAGAGAAACTGTAACACATTTTACACAATTATGAGACACTGACACAGAAAGATAGAAAATAGAAAGGGACATTATGACAAAATACTAACAGGTGTCAGCCAACTTAGTATGGCGCATACAGACGGTATCAGATTTAGAAATGCCGGATTTATTCGTCTGTACGCGAATAGTGGATTCGCCCAACACATCTGTGACACGATACGGCCTGCGAAAGCGATGTGTTAGGGCATTATGTCTCCCTCGGTCCCTGAATTAAGTTGTTGCAGGTAGTGTCACGAGTGGCTTAAAGTTTCTTACACCAATTATTCCCCCGCTCAGAAAACTTTGTGGCCACTACCTGGGCAGGGAGGACAGCTTCATTCCGGTGGAGCAAATAAAAAGGTGTAAACTTAGTCGAACTATTAGCATTGGTATTGTGATTGAATTGAATGAAAGGGACGTACAAATCCCAGTTAGACTGGTCCGCATTCGCACAGACTGTGAGTTGCTCCTAATGGAACAATTATTGTTTTCGACCAAACCATTGCAACGGGGCTTGTATGCGGTGGTGGTAAATTTTTTAACGCCAAGGGACAGCTCGTTTTGAAAATTAGTCCCACCATCTGTGAGTATCTGCTCTGGGCAGCCGAACTGTAAGACTACTTCTTTAATGAACTTGGCAGAAGTGACCACATCAATAGGCTGGGCTGGCTTAGCACAGACATAATGGGTGGCGCATTCCATCATAACTAAAATGTACTTATTGTGATGAGCAGTGGTAGGTATAGGCCCTTTGGCATCCAGAGCCCAAGTTTTAAGAAGCGGCTGGGACGTATCGGGGTTAGCTGGTCCATGGGTTCAGAGGTGATGGCGTTAATCTTTTGGCATTCAGGGCAAGATTTAACACACTTTTTGACATCAGCAGCCATTGTGTCCCAAAAGTAAGATTGTTTAATTTTATGTAATGTTTTGAGCATGCCAAAAATCCCTCCCCCAAAAATAGCATCGTGATGGGCCTGGATAAATCCTGGGACGTACAGTTGAGGGACAAGTGTTAACTTAGATGAGCCGTGGGGCGAATTGACTTTTCAAAATATTTCGCCATTGTTGGAAAATAGCATAACGGCAACTCAATCTGCGATATTTTGTTTCAGCTTGTTCAGGGTGCAATAACGCCTGTTTCAGTTTACAAAAATGGGGATCATTATCGTATTCGCCAATGAAGGGAGAAGTAGGAATAGTGACTGTACATAAATGGAAAACTGATTCGTCATCAATCTGAATATACTCTTGGACATGCATATAAACAGGGAGAAAATGGATGATGTCATTAAAGAGGATGAATAGGATAGTACACTTGAAGACAGGGCCAATGCAATTTGTGGTGAGTATAGCGGATTGGCGTTGTCGAATGACTTGAACGTTCATGTGGTAAAGGGTAGTAATAATCTTGATGATTAAATGAATGGGAAAAATGTCCTCATTAGCTACAGAAGTGGCGATTCTGTCTCTTTCACTCGGGTCACACACTGAAATAAAATGATGTTTGACATCGTCCCAGTGTTGCCTAATATACTTACCCACAGTAGCACTAATACCAGATGCCTTGGTAGGGTTTTGAAAAATGGCTTCGGCCAATGCCTTAAACAGTGAAGTACATATCATCATGTCGACTTTGACAATGTAGAGGGTGTTGTGAACAGTGACCGTTTGAGTCGCGACCCATGGGGCGGTGGGAATGCGGCGGATGACATTAAATTGAAAATCAAATTTGCTTAAGGCGATTACCACCTTTTGGATGTGGGAATTATGGTGCGCCATGGAACAGAGGTATATTAGACTGGCATGGTCTGTTTCAATGGTAAATTTACGTCCATATAAATATTGGCGAAAATGTGTACACAAATATTTAATGGCTGATAGCTCTCTCGCTCTCTCTCGGTCGTGTACCATCGTCCTTCTTGAACAGAAAATTTCTTAGATGCGAACGCTACAATGTTTCTCTGTTTGGAGTGAGGGTCAAGTTGGATAAGCGCCCCACCTACTGCAGTGTTGCTGGCGTCGTATGCGAGAAGGATGTCATGGCTCTTGTTAAATTTTTGTAGTCATGGTACCCAAAGAATGACTTGTTTCAACTCTAAAAAGGAATGTTGGTGATCTTTATCCCACTAAAAATGGGTATTGTGTTTGGTTAACTCAATCAACTGTTGTGCAAATGATGAATAACGTAGAATATACCGCTGTAGGTAGGAAGTCATTCTGAGAAAGGTGCGAAGTTGTTAAGATTAGGGGGGGGAGGGGGGTATATTTTCGATGGCGGCGACTTTGGCAGGGTCTGTTGATATGTCGTGGGGCATGATGATGTGGCCTAGAAACTTAATAGTTTGTTGGGTGAAGGAACACTTTTGGGAACTGACTTTAAAATGGCACTGGCACAGTCTTTGGAAGACCTTATGAATATTGGCGATATGTTCCTCGAAGGTACTACCCAAGATAAAAATATCGTCAATGTAGGCGATCGCTGCAGTCCATCTCAGGGGGTGTAAAAGTTTGTTAATGAACATTTGAAAGTATTGGGGGCTGGTGCTGAGGCCCTTTGGCATTCTACAATATTCTATTAAACCAACAATTAATCCATGAATGCTAAAAGCCAATTTATGACGATCCTGCGGCCGAACGGGAATGTTATAGAAGCCAGAAAATAAATTAAGGCTTGTTATAAAAGGGGATTGTTGAAACAGATAAAAAATATTCTCAGTACGAGGGAGTGGATATTACACTCTTTTTATAAATGACAAGACTAGGGGCAGAATAAGGGGAATCAGCCTCTTGTATAATGCCAGCATTAATCATGTCTTTGATCTGAATTAAAAGATCGTCCCTCACCTTGGGACTGATTCTGTAGGGGCGAGTAGCAATGGGTTTATCCGTGTAGAAATCCAGTTTAATTTCAAAGTCCTGTGCCTCTGTAAGCTCCAGTATAGAATTTGTAAAACTGTCCTTATATTGTGTGATAATATTCTGAATGGCTTGTTGCTGAAGGGCCCTGAGGGGGTTGATTTCCAAAGGCCTCGAGAGCATTACAACACTGGGTAATGGAAGAGTAGTCAGGTGTGTGTGTGTGTGTGTGTATGTGTGTGTGTGTGTGTGTGTGCGCTATCTGACACAAGTGGAATTTCAGTGAATTTATTTTACATTTTGCGCAACCCTGTGGGCCACATATTTTTGCCAGAGCGGATTCAGTTAACGTTCCACAACCACACCATAATCACTTATCCATGCCACAGCCTGTAAAGCGGTCATGCAAAGTGCTGACATCACCCAGCGCATCCCAAGCCTGCTCGCAAGCGACACTTGCCAGCGCAGTGTCCCCCCCCTCCCCTCGAAAATCAGGCCACAGTTGCCACACTGTCAGAGCTCCGTGCATCAGAATGCAACTTTGCCATTATGCAGCAATTCCCCACTACACAGCACACAGTCCAGAGCCTGCATAGCTTTGCTAGCGATACCTGCACATTATGTCTTTATGTTGGACACAAGAGTCTTCAGTGCCCTCTAGAATAGAATTTTGTGTTTTCAACGGACATTTGTGACCGCTTTCGCCAGTTCAGCCATCCTTTCCAGCTGATACCATGCACTGTCTTTCTAGTCCACTTTTCCCCCGCTCCCACTGGTGCGTGCTGACTGTTTTCGTAACAAGGACACCAGTGGCCGCAATTATGAGTTTCTGCTGGCAAATATGCTGAGTGCTACCGCGCCTAGAATGGGAACATGAAAACCAGTGCATGCTACTTCCCTTTCATCTTGTCAGCCCAATATTATTAGTAGTGCTACACCTCGCATACTTATTACCACAAAGGTCACACAATACTATGCGTTAGTAGACACAGGATGTTCATGTAGCTGTGTGGCTAGCACAATTTTGTCAGATCAGCCCCTTTCACCCCTCAACACTAATATTACATTAGTTGCGGCCACATCGGTTTTGCCCGCTCCAAAATTTGAAACTACCTTGAATTTAAATGTGCATGGTCGTACTTACCCCCCAAAAATCTTTAGTCCTTGACAACCTCCAACAAGATATCATTTTGGGTATGGATTTTCTTAAGAAGTACTATGTCATCCCTATTTTGAAGTACAATACACTCTTTATTCATGCCCCCGGGCTAGGATGGAATTTGGTTGAAATTGACATCCCCTGGCATTAAAACTGGCGATTTCCGCGTACGTCCAACTGGGCACCACTTTATTAAAATGAGCATTGCACGTGGCTCGAACCCGGGCCTGTTGTTCCTGGGCGGGGGAAACATGTTGACGACTGGAATGTTCCCTGTACTGGTCACCAGAAATGTGTCCTTGTATGTGTCCAATTCGCGATTATTCGGTTCTGAAGGGACGTGCCTGATGGTGTGGGTGTTGTTTATAGGTTTATAGGGTTCGTGGTGTGATGGATATCTGTAATGTTGTCTGATCCGTGGTCTGTCAATTACCGTGGGGCGGCGATACGTGTGTGGAACGTGGATGTTTCTGTGGGTGATGGGTGAATATGGATATGTGTGAATGTACTGTACTGGTCGTGGGGGTAATGTGGTATATTTTTGTGATGTTTTAAGTGTCTGTAACTGTGCTCTCAAAAGGGCGATTTCTTTGTGAAGTTTTGTGTAGTGAGGGTTGGGTGTGTATTCAATATTATGTTGGCAAGTGTACATGCCACGCTCGATGTTTTAAGTGTTGTGTAGAAGGTTGTCTAGGGTCGTGTTGTCCAGGGGGATGAGTTTGTCTACTGATGGTGGCAAGAGAGATTTCCAAATAATGTCCAAAAATTCTTGTTCAGGCAATACTGGCGTACATTTATTATTATAAAAAGTCAAATTCTCAATCTGGACCTGAGTACTTTGACCATGTTGCTGCCGTGTAGAGTGTAAGAGCTGTTTGTATTTATCCTGTGAGTGGATTCGTGCAAATAGGTCCAAGAATTTGTCTTCAACTTGTTTTCAAGTGAGCTAAGTGGGACTGCTGTGATATAGATTTTTGTAGGTTCTCTTTGTGACTCCTACCAAGTAAAACTTTAATCGCCGTCGCTTTTCTAGTTTGGTCCAGTTATTTAATTCGCTGACGGCGTTAAAGGTATCTAAAAGGTGCTCAACACTGGCTTCGTTTTCTCCAGAAAAAGTGGGAATATGGTGTGTTTCTGGCATAATAAAATTAACTGGGGCCGGCAGTGTCCATGTCTGTGTTGGAGGGGGGGGGGGGGTATAGTGGTGTTAGTGTCCGTGGCAGGAATTGAAATTTGATGTTTATTGTTTATCCGTAGTGAGTGAAATAGGCGTGGTCTCAAATAATAATCGCTTGTACCCGACTGGTTAGGTGTTGACTGGTGTTGGGAAGTTTGTTCAATGGGTGTAATATTTTCTGTGTGAGCACTAGTTAACTGTACTAGTAACTGTTCGTGTGTCAAGTGTGCGTGTAGGTGTAGTGGAAGTATGTCAAGTGACTGAACTAATTCTCTGATCGTTTGGGTTGTGGACTGGTGCGGTGTGCTCATTGCGACATGTTAGCGAGTAGGAGTGCAATCAGAGTATACGATGCCGCGCACTTTTGTGCAAACTTAACATAAATTCAAACTACAGGGAAGAAGATGTGAAACGCACCCCGATAGGACACACCACACTGGAGTGGTTTAAGCTGAGAAAAGAATAGGATGTTCTGCATGCATGAAAAGCTGTAAAACATACAATACTCTAACTACTGAAAGAAAGCAGCTCTGAGGGAAATGGGCAGGCAAGAACAGTGGCTTGGCAAGGCTGCTACATAAGCGCTGAGTTGCAGGCTTGGTACTGGCCTATGCCATGCTGGCCTACTGTGGGAGTCAAACAACGATAGCTTGGGTGGGTGGGGCTGTCTGTTACAGACGGGGGAAGGCGGCTTACTAACAATGGTATTGCACGTCTGAATATATTAATTAGAATGTTTAATGTCACGATAATGAAATGGCCTGGGAACAGGTGAAGCTTGGCAGCAGAAAGGCAGGAATGAAACTGCGGTTCCACCAGTGTAACACCCTCCTTCCTCCTGAATACTAATTAGCTCCAATCTCTGCAATTCCTTCTTAACTCTGACTTCCGATACTCAACTAGACTCAACATCAAACTCTGCTTTACTGTAACGGAGGTAAGGGGTGTACAGGGGGATACTCACTATGGTGGCTAAATAAGAAGTAACCTTTATGAAATTATATATCTTTACTATACCAACTCTAGGTAACAGAACACAATACATTTATATTACTGGACAACAATAGAATTACAATAACATTTATAGAGCAATAAGGATACTATTACGTTAATTAAATATACTTATCAGAAGTTATAAAAGACTCACAAAGTATTCGCAGCTATTTCCCTAACCTTGCCACAATTACTTTACAAAGGGGTGGAGGACGATGGCTTGTAACAGGAATGGCTCCCTACCGCAAACGCGATTATGCTCACTTGAAATATCAGAAGTTCTGGTAGGCCTCAGAGCTTACTGGACCTAAGGTCGTCTGCTTCATCTTCAGCCTTCAATCTCACTCACAAGCATATAGTTTCAAGTCAAAGTGCCGTCTTGGGAGGGGGGGGGGTAGGGGAAGTGATGTGCGGGGATGATTTTATAGCTGGACCAAGTAGGGCAAGTTTGCGACACCATTGCGCTCAGCCAACGGCTATATCCCACACGACCGAAAGTCGTGTAGCGATGCCAGGTTGTTACTACACTATGTTTACACGAAACTTTGTAACAACAAGCTGTAAACGATTTGTTAAGACAAATTATGAATTGGTAATTAATAAATGAACAGAAATGGTAGCCTCATCGGAACTCTGCAAGATGAATAACTTTCGATAATTGTATGCAGACATTTCAAATGGATAGTGACAAAGCTGACAGGCGAGAGTGAATGGTAAGGTTTGCCATCGACATGTGATACGTCAGTGACTGCCTGGTAGTCGCTGTACATAGTCTATGTTGTGCAGTTGTCATGTGCCAGGTGCGAGGTTGAGCTGAATAATTAGTGCACTTACTTGTATCTGTTAATAATGTTTCAATAGCTTCGTTTACTACAACATTAACTGCCTTGTGTTCAGTTTGAAATCACAAAATGTACATTGCCACTTATCTACCAGTGTCCCTCGTGTTTGATGCTGTACAATTCACCAACGTTAATGAACTCACGCCCAGCGCACCACTCTCTGCATGTTTAAAGTGGAGTGTGCGCTATGTTTTCCACTTGCAGATCGCTCAGTAAAGTCCTGTGTGTCGTGCGTGTCCTTACTACAAGAACGCTCGCCTTCTGTTGTGATATTTCCGCATCGATTTCAAGAAAATGATTCACCTGAATGACAGTTATGTTACCAATCGCATTTCTAGAGGTGCCATATCTCATTTATACAACACACTATTCACCGATTAGTTGAATAATAGCAAGTATGCTACTTTCTGATATATCTTTTTTTTAAAGCATTTCAAAGACAGAATTTTTAAGGCAGCAATGTCTTCACGTTCAAACATTCAAGGGAAAGTGGCACATCAGTTTTGACGTCTTATATATTATTAAGGAATTACTTGCTCAAGATTGTTGACGCTGTATAAACATGTACATCCTGTTTATTTCTACCTGATGAACTCATAGGCGTTTATAAGTCAGCAAAATCGATGTGACGAGAATTTATAATTTCATTGAATAATTCATTAGCTTCGAAGATGGACAATAAATGCAAATAAAAGGTACGTGCTCAGATTTGCATAGGTAAGTGGTACATATAAGCAATTAATTAAGAAGTAGTGTGATATGGTGCATGATCTAATGCAGAGTGTAAGCATAACAGTGAATGACATACTACGACCAAGAGTTGCTGGTTGAACCAAACTGAACAAGCAGCTGCCAGCTATTATGTATATGAATGTCAGACTGCGACCGAGAGCTGCTGGTCGAGCCAAAGTGAACATACTGGCGCCAGGTGTTGTGTACTTGAATGTCAGACTGCGACCAAGAACTGCTGGTCGAACCAAATTGAAACAGCAGTTGCCAGGTATTGTGCACCTTAATGATAAACTGCGACCAAGAGATGCTGGTCCACTAAATTGAACCAGCAAGTCCTTGGCACTGTATACCTGAATGTCAGAGAACGACCAAGATCTGCAGGTCGAACGAAACTGAACTAGCAGGCTCCATGTTGTGTGTACCTTAATGACAGACTGCGACACAGAGCTGCTGGTCGAACCAATGAGAATCAATTGGTCCTAGGTATTGTGTACCAGAATGTCAATCTGTGACCAAGAGCTGCTGGTAGAACCAAACAGAACAAGCAGAAGTCAGATATTTTGTACCTGAATGACAGATCTGCTGATCGAACCAAACTGAACCAACAGGTGCCAGGTATTGTGTATCTGAATTTCAGACTGCGAGAAATATCTGCAGGTCAAAAGAAACTGAACCAGCAGCTGCCAGGTATTCTGTACCTAAATGCCAGATTGCTACCTGCATTGCTGGTTTAACCCAGCTGAATCAACATGCGCCAAGAAATGTGTACCTGAGTGTCAAACTGCGACCAAGAGCAGCTGGTCAAACCAGAGTGAACCATCTTAAACTAGGTATTGTGTACCTGAATGTCAGACTGCGACCAAGACCTGTTGATCGAATCAAACCGAACCACTAGGTGCTAGGTAGTGTATACCTGAACGGCAGACTGCGACCAAGAGCTGCTGGTATATCTAAATGGAACAAGCAGGGCACCAATTATTGTATACCTGAAAGCCAAGCTGCGACCTAGAGCTGCTGGTCTAACGGAACTGAAACAGCTGTTGCCAGGTATTACGTGCCTGAATGTCGACTGCGACCAAGATCTGCTGGTCAAACCAAGCTATACCAGCAGGCACCAGATATTACGTACCTAATTGACAGACTACGACAAATAGCTGCTCGTGGGATCAAACTGAACTAGGATGTTCAAAGTATTATCTAACTGAATGTCAGAATGCAACTAAAAGATACAGGTCGAACTAAATTGAACCAGAAACAGTGAGTGTTGTGTACCTGAATGTCAGACTGTGACCAAGAGCATCTGATCTAACCAAACTGAAACAACTGGTACCATGTATTGTGTACCTGAATGTCAGATTGCGATCAAGAGCTGCTGGTCGAACCAACCTGAACCAGTATAAGCCATGTATTGTGTACCTGATTGTCAGACCATGACTAAGAGCTACTGGTTTAACAAAATTGAACATGCAGGCCCAGGTATTGTGTATCTGATCTTCTGACTACTACCAAGAGCTGCTGGTCGAACAAAACTGATCCAGCAGGTCCCAGGTATTGTATACCGAAATGGAAGACTGCGACTAAAAGCAGCTGGCCGAACCAAACTGAAGCAGCACGTGCCAGGTTTGTGCACTTGAATGTCAGACTTCGACCAAGAGCTGATAGTCGATCCATACTAACAAGTAGGTGCCAGGTATTATGTACCTGATTGTCAGACTGCGACCAAGAAATGCTGGTAGAAGCAAACAGAACATTCAGGTGAAAGATATTGTATACCTGAATGGCAGACTGTGACCAAGAGCTGCTGGTCGAACCAAACTGAACAAGGAGGTGCCAGGTATTGTGTAACTCAATGTCAGTCTGCGACGAAGAGCTGCTGGTCGAACCAAATTTAACCAGCAGGTGCTAGGCATTGTGTACCTGAATGTAATACTGCATCCAAGAGCTGCTGGTCCAAAAAAACTAAACCAGTAGGTGAAAGATATCGTGTACCTGAATGTCAGACTCCTACGAAGTTCCTCCAGGTCGAAACAAAGCGAACCAGTAGGAGCCAGGTATTGTGAATCCCGATTGTAAGACTGCGACCAGGGACTGCTGGTAGAACCAATCAGAACCACTAGCTGCCAGGTATTATGTACCTGGATGGCAGACTGCGACTAAGAACTGCTGGTCGAACCAAACTGAACCAGTCGGTGCCCAGGTATTGTGTACCTTAATGTCGGACTGCGATAAATATCTGCAGGACAAAAGAAACTTAAAAGACCAGCTGCCAGATATTGTGTACCTGAATGTCAGACTGCGAACAAGAGCTACTAGTCAAACAATCCTAAAACAGAAGGTGCCAGTAATTGTGTACCTAAATTTCAGACTGACTGCGACCAAGATCTGCTGGTAGAACCCAACTTCACCAGCAGTCACCAGACATTATGAGTAGTATAGAAATGCCGGTTCGAGCATAGCCCCCAACCATCAGAAAATCAACAGCAAATTGAATGCCCAAACCATCAGGATACCACCAGAAAAAATTACCGTTGTTTTCCTGATTCAAAACATCAGCTGCCGATTCGAGCACAGCCGCAAAAAAGTGACTGCAAAAGTTGCATTAGAGTGCAGTTGCACAAAAGTGACTGCAAAAGTTGCATTAGAGTGCAACCGCAACAAGTTGCATTAGAGTGCAACCGCAAAAAGTGACTACAAAAAGTTACAAAAAAAGAGTGGCTCAAGAAATTTGAATACGTAAAAAATAAAATATTGTATTTAATAAAGATGGATCAGTTGCTAAATGTATTGAACGGAACACAACAATTTAAGAAACTTTCCGAACTTACAATCGGACAGACCTATCCCATAGACCATGCTGAAATATATGATACACGGTATGGATACAAAGTGGTAATTACTTCTGGAAATTTTAAAGTACCTTACCAGACAGATATCTTCAGATTTTCAGTCGAAAAGTTTTAGATGGTGTTAATCGTGGAGGTATAAATTTTGTATATGATGGAATGGATGATTGGGGTCCTAAACAAAGGCTTTCAATTTCGTTTTATTAAAGAGTAAACCATCGTCGTATTATACATCAGTTGATTTTTCACCAAATCCAAATGTTTTCTTGATTTAAAAGTGGCAATTATGCTAGTTTCTCTATGGTTAGTTTCATTATGTTTTAATAGCATACCATTTGCTATATTACAGTGTATATTTATTGTTTCAAATCGAGCAAATTTTGGAATTGTATCGCCATTATGATCCACATTTGCTTTCAGAGTTTTATTTTCTAAAAAAACCCACAAGTTTCCCTATAGAACCCTGCTTTCCAAACTGTAATTTAAGCGTACATTTTACTTTCACTCTGTTTGTTATTTTATCCAGCTCGAAAGATATATCATTTTCTTTCCCACCCATTAATCTACACTAACTGAAAAAATTGCTTTTATAGTTTTTTCAATATCTGTAAAGCTATATTGATCAACTGGAATATCAATTGCTGATTCCGTACCATTCTGACCCACAAAATATAGCTTATTTCTCCCAGAGATAATGTTATGCGTTAGATAAGTAGTATAGAACTGAACTAAAGCCAATGAGTGTCTCTCTATTTCTGAAGGGTAGTGTAGTCTCCTCTTCAACACTGATTTGTTATCTGTTAGTTTGAATACTTTACTCATTTATTATATTATGAAAAATCTATTAATAAATTAGCAAGAAACATGTAGACTGGGATATTAAAATAAGAATACCATACATGACTGTATCGACAAAACATCATGGAAAATTATTACCTAATAATATTAGGTGTTTGATTGTGGGTCCTAGTAACTGTGGGAAAACTACACTTATGATAGATAATTTTATATATGCTCAGGGATGGTTGGACTTTGGTACTCTCTATGTATGTTCAAAAAGTCTGGACCAACCAAAATATATCAATTTAAATAGAAATATATATGTAGCATCAAAATTATTTAATGAACCAATAGCATACTTCTTTTCATCAAATGAAGAAATAGTTGACGTAAATGAATGTCATAAAGACTCTGTAGTTGTTTTCGATGATATCATACTTGAAAATCAAAATATTGTAAGGGATTACTTTACTCGCGGTAGACATAAAGATATTGATTGTTTCTATTTAGCTCAGACATACTCAAAAGTACCGAAGCAGCTTATAAAGAGACAATGCAAATTTTCTTTGCATATTCAGACAAGACGATACAAATATTAAACATATTCATAGTGATTTTGTTGATATGTCATTTGAGAACTTTAGGGAGACGTGTTCAAAATGTTGGAATAATGAATATGGTTTTGTTACAATATATATGACTCGTAAGTTAAATAATGACAAGTATCGTAATAAAATTAAAGACTTTTTAAATTCTTAGATTGTAAGTTTTGTTTTTAATGGAAACACTTCCATTAAAAACTAACATAATCTCATCTTTTTAAACTTATTCATATACCATAACTATTTCAATAAACACAATTGTACCTTCGGGTACATTGTGGGCTTTTGGTATTTTAAAATATATCATATCATGAGGATGTACTTCAAAAGTTTTATGCATGTCAATTTTTTTCCGTTCATTATAATAGTTGATAACACCATTATATTTGTCTGATTTTATTATTATTTCAACTATAGTTCCATCTCTCATAAAAAAAATTCTATTCGGTTTTCAAAGTAAAAATTTTTTCTTTTGAATTGTATTTCCCAACTAAACGAATAATGTTAATTTTGTATTTTCTGATAGTACTCTAAATTGATTGCTTCTATCGGTGCAATGGGATTTCCCACATGTCTTAGTCTTTTTTGTTCAAAATCTAAATTATTATCTACTTCCAAGTATGTAAGATAGGCTTTATCCAATGATATTTTATTTCTTGTCATTGTGGTTATAAAGTCGTTGAACTGTGTGTTGGAAACAAAATCATCAGGACTGATCTTCACATGATTGTTCATGCGTTCTTTAATTTTATCTTCAATCCAAGAGCTTATTAATGCATTTCCGCATATATACATTGTTTATTAATACTGAAATAATTTTTGGAAATTTAAAATTATGTGAAAAGAGATTTAGCACAATTACACACAAATGACCACAAGTTACTTGATTGAAATTTTGAATTCTATCATCGTTATAAAAAATATTACTTCCGAGATATGCTATTAATTGTCGTGGTGGATTTTCGCTAAATGAATCATAATAATATTTGTTGTTTGCTTTTTTCCAATAGCATACCCAGTGTGTACCAGAGTTTGCCGAAACATCTAGATTAACAATCCCACATTCATTATCGACTGGCGTGTTAAGTAGCTCATCGATCATAAATAAACCCCAAAAATCTTTAATGTTTAATTTATTAACCATTTGATCAATATCAAAGTTACTTAGTGGAGTTATTTTTTTTTAACATTCTTACCCCACTTATCACTCTTCAATCCCTTGCCATATTCCTCCATAGCTAAATTATGTCTGTGTTGTTCTTCCAATTCTTGGTTTTTCTTCTTAGCATTAATTACTGATGTAGCGATAGATTATGCACCGCCAGCTAATGCTCCCAGAGCTCCCAATGCTGCGAAAATTAAGGGTAAAAATACACCCTTGTGAACTGTCAAACCATCTCCAGTTTTCATTTCTTTGGACATTTTCTTAAGCTGTGGAACTGAAATTGTGATAGCCATCCCTTTGTCCTCCTTTAGTTTCTTGTTTTTACGATCCAGTTGGTCTTTCGTTAGGAAAGAATCAATATACAAACCCTTCAACTCCTTGTTAGGAACTTGAAATACAATGTTTTTTATTTTCATTTATTATAACAAATATTTTATCAATTTATTTTAATTCCCCAGCCAAGCTTACGTTTAATATGCATCGCAGATCCAGTAACACCAGCCCACAATCTCTAATTGAAATCAGCATCTGAACTTAATCTTTTGAACGCTTTCTTTTCTAGTTCTTTGTCAGCTACATGTCTTTCAGCTAGATCTTTATGATGATGATAAGCTATATCGTGTTCCATTGCAGCCGCATCTAGCGGATTAATGGGTTTATCTTTTAGTCTGGTACCTGGATCTAAGTATTGATAACCGGGCGCATGCAACTCAAAAGGTAGCAAATTTATTAAGTCATTGAGTAACCCTTTTCCGTGATGCTCCGACTCCCAAAAAGTATGTGTTATTGTGTTTAACATTCGTATCATATATGGTATACCTTTTGGATTATTCGCAACAAAGTCACTAAACTTGCTGTTGAGCATATTCATTATTCCAACTTTTTCATTGCAATAGTTATCATTTCCACCATTCTCTTCGCCATAAATAATGAGAAACCGATCAATAAGCATCCTAACATCATCCATCCATAAGTATTCTTTGGGGTAATCTGTATATTTCTTTATACCTTTCCCCTTTTTAGGCGAGGGCCGTTTATTTTTAATCGAATCGTAAATAGGTTTAACAATAATTTTCCATTTATTCCCTTTACTCGATTTTGGCGTTCCCAAGATTGGATCATTGTTTTGAAAAACTGTGTTTGTATCTGCTAGGATATGACTATATTGGTCATAGTCGGTTGCAGTGTAGTCGCTTTCTGTTACTTTCTTGCTAGTTAGTAATTTCATCAAACCATCAGTTCCAGTGAATGTATGACATTTTACAGTAAATTTGTCATTGATGAATGTTGCTTCGCTATCACCAATATACGATCTACCTTTATCAGCCTTTAGCCCAAAAAGATCGTCTTTGCAGTCAATTAAGAAATCAGCCACTTTCTTATCAATAAATATTGTTTTGTTTTTAGTTAACTGTGAGATATCAGTTTTCAAATTCCCCAACACTTCGTCATAGCGTTCATCGTCATCGTCAGTGTGTTTAATGCAATCGTTATAGCATTCATCGCCATAGCGTTCATCGCCATAGTGTTCATAGGTGCCTGTTTTACCAAACAGTTTTCTTTCAAAATATGTTTCTGTTGGTGTCTGTGGGTAGTCTAAATTCTTAACAGCAATTTGAACAAGTTCTTTTATTAAGTTCTTATTCTCATTTGTTATGTGTCCAATTTTTTGCCCCAAATCTTCTATCGCATCTATCAATGGTTGATCATGTTTTTTATTTTTATCATATTCATCTTGGCGAAATTTTCTAAAAGTTTTAAACTTTTCAATTAACTGTCTTCTTCTCTCTATATTCTTCTCTATATTGTTTACAATTTTTTGTTGCCTCATTTATTGTATAAAATGAACAACGATAACTTAAATGTATACTGTCTCAAATGTATGAAAAATACACTAAGTTCATACAAACTTACCAATAATAACAAAGTAAGAATTAAATGTGTTTGTAGATGTCGTGTTACCAATAAATCGCTATTCACTGGTGGTAGTATAAAAAACGATATTGTAAATAAAATTCATAACCCAATACAAAAAAACTTCCCCAGAGGAACTGTTCTATCTTTTGGTATCGATGATCTTTGGCAAGCTGATTTAGTCGAAATGAATTCTGGATCTTTAAAAGGAATACATAGAATTAACAAAGGGTTTAAATATATGTTAACTGTGATAAATGTTTTTTCCAAATATGCATGGGCAATACCAATCAAAGATAAAACTGGTGAAAATGTTACGTTAGCATTTAAAACTATTTTGAATGATCACAAACCCATGGATTTACAAACAGATGAATGTAAAGAATTTTACAATAAATCATTTAAGACATTAATGGTCAACAACAACATAACACACTATTCAACATACAGTGGAAAGAAAGCTAGTGTTGTAGAAAGATTTAATAGAACATTGAAGGAGAAAACGTGGAAGATATTTACTATGCAGGGAAACTATAAATGGGTGGCTATATTACTTAAATTAATAATTGAATACAATAACACTGTTCACAGTACAATCGGAATGAAACCCACCAATGTAAATGCAAAAAATGAAGGTTATATTCTAATCAACATGTATGGAGGAGAAAGAAAAATAGTTTAACCAAAGTTTGCAATAGGAGATAAAGTTCGTATAAGTAAAAGTAAAAATTTGTTTAAAAAAGGATATACACCAAATTGGTCCATTGAAGTATTTGAGGTGTGTGAAGTATTGCACACAAACCCCACGACATACAGAATAAAGGATTTAAAAAATGAACTTATTAAAGGTATTTTTTATGAGACATAGCTGCTTAAGACCAAACATGATAAAGACTACTTAGTGGAAAAAGATTTGCGAATAAAAGGAAATAAGCTGCTAATTAAATGGCTAGGTTTTGATAGCAGTCATAATTCTTGGGTTGATAAGAAAAGTGTAGTTGCTTAAGAAATTTTTGTTCTACATAATAAATGGATCAACAAAAAATTAAAAGTTATGAGCTTCAGTTATTTCCGCCAAATGACCAAACAAAAAATAATTTGAATGAATACAACATGCACATTGAGTTTGATATTCCTGTTGGCGATGCATTTTCACATCTGAATGAAGCTTATGTTTGCCAACAGTACACGCTAACTAAAAGAGATACAAATACAGATTATGAAAAAACTTCAGCTATTGGGCTTTGTGAGAATTTCTTCCCATTCCAGTTCTCAAGAATAGAAATCTCTAAACATGGTTGTATAATCGAAAGTATTGACAACCCTGGCATCACTTCAACAACGATGCATACATTGCTAGGTTCGGAATCATAATCATCATATGTCCAAATGTCGGGGATAGAACTCGGTAAATATGTTAGGAAAGATAAGCTTAACGAAATTACCTATCCAGTAAGATATTTGTTTGGTTTTATAAGAGATTGTTTTGAAATATTCTGGAAAGGTGGGTACAAGATCACATTCATTCGAAATTCTAGTGACGATGTTTCGCTTTACAGAAGACCTCCAAAGAAAGCAGATGGATCTGATGATGCAGATAATATACCAGATGCTGGTAAAATTTTTATTGAGAAATTGGAAATTCTGTGACCAATTGTTGAATACGATCATATTTATGGAGATGAAATTAAAGAAAAATTATACAAATACCCCAAAATTCCAATTAGTTTTAATTATCGGAAATGTCTTGAAAAACCAGTACCTACTAATGCAAACTCATTTCAGTTTGATATAAAATATCAGTTCAATTCAATCCATTTCGATATGCCAGACTTTGTCATTGTTGGTTTTCAGCAAAACAGAAAAGATCCTGGACAATCCACACACGGTTCAATGTTCGACTCTTGTTCCGTCAAATATATTTCTATTAAGAATGGACGGAATGAAGTGATTCCCAAAGAGAATTGGCATTTAGACATTGAAAATAAAATTTTCGATAAGATTTATATTGGTTAGAACGATTTTAGAAATTCAAAGACTTAACTAGATACACCTTATCGTAATAATGAACCTTGCTTCAACTCTGTGTCATTTATTGGGAGAAGACCATTGCATGTTATTGATTGTTCTTACAGAAAAACAGCTATTGTAAAAGATCGAACTAATCTGAAACTTACAGTTGATTTTAATAAACCAATATCGGCTTCAACCATTTGTAATGTGGTACTCGTAAGCCAAAGAGAACCTAATTTATGATGTTAAAAGTAAAAGAATCACCGAAGCCCAATAGTGTGCAAACATGTATGGTTATTAGTTTTTAATGGATGGTTATCCATTAAAAACATTGACTGTTTTATAATACTGCTATAAGAGGGTATTTTAAATGGGATCTGAAATAAAAACCGTCTGAGGATGTGCATTCTTAAGTTGGGTCCCTCGAGTGACTGCTTGTAATTGTGGTAACGGGTTCTTATGCTTTTTTCAATACATTCACTCGCAACGCTTTTTTCAGATCAGTATTCCAGCAACGTCTTTCGCTTTGAACCATGGGTTGCCTTCTGTGCTGATAACATATTTCATCGGCGGTAGCGCATGCTTGCCGATGATTGCGTTCACCGCATCCGGCAGCAGTTTGTACTTTTGTTCGATGCCGTGCTTGCGTATGGGCGGCAACCCTTCTTCAAACACCCAGTCCTGGAACTGTTCTGCGGCTGCCATATTTGACTTCATGACCAGGTTCGTTGATAAATATGGTATGCCGAGTGCACTGGGCAAGGGTCGCGATTCGTTCACCCCTGGCTTCTTATTTCGCTTGTGACATTTTGAGACGAGATGTCGTCTCGAAACACTACTTGATCGGTCGCGAACGATTTTATGCATACGATATCAGCAATCAGGTCATCATGACTCATCATCGTACTGAAGCAGTTGCCTATCGACATAATGGGCAACTGATCTTTCATGAGGTTGTACAGCATTATGGGATTGACATTGTTGAGAGACAGTAGCACTTACACCTCGGGGTACTCTTGTCTAATCACATCGCGTCGTACACTCACCAGTCGCTTTTGGCATCTGATGGCATAGTAATCGTTTCCGCCGAGTGAGATTAACACAAACTGCTGATGCTTACTGATATTGTCAGTAGATGGCAGCACGTACTTGTCGTTGATTGTGTTTGCAGCATCCAGTAGTGGTTTGTACTTTAGCTCGTTCTTGTACTCACTGTGCTTGCGAATGGATGGCAGCACTTCTTCGTACACCCAGTCCTGGAATTTTTCAGCCGCTGCCATCTTTGATTTCATGATCAATGTGTACAAGTCCGGTTCATTGATAAATACGGCGTGTGGCTGCATATTCAAAGTGGTGAACGAATCGTTCAGGCCTATATCAGCGTATGATTGCCCATTCAAAGGGAGGAGCGATTCGCTCCTCTCTATATCTGCATATGATTGCCTATGCTTTTCTCTAACATGATCTCTGATTACTTTTTCAGGATTTGTGTATTCCAAAATCAGCGCTACATCTTTCCCTTTGAACCACGGATTGCCTTCTTCGTCGATGATCACATACTCTGTCTTACAGTCGTAGACATGCTTGCTGTTTTCGATGTCGATGAGCGATTGAATTTTATTATACATATGATTTCCTTTAAGCTCACACATGATATCAGCGATAAGGCAACTCGCGCTGGGCAACTGCTCTCATTGTATCACTCTTTTGCAATTTTGTAGTGTCCCCATGGTAGTGTATTAATGCCATCTTTAAGAATAAATCTTTTATCATCTTCGGGACTTAATGCTTTTTTTCTCATCTCAATCGTGTAGTTCATTTTTCTTACTTCTAATAAGATTCATACTTTTGTACAACACTTTTTTACCAAACAAACACTTTTTGTAGTCACCAAAACTAATCTCATTTCTGACTACAGCGTTTTTCACATCCTTTGCTCTTTTCTTTACACCACCCTCCACCTTTATTGCATACATTTTCGATATCAAACCAATAAATTCTTCCATTATTTTTCCATTACATTCATCATTCATTATTCATTTAGCCAATAATCTTTTTGTTAACTAACGGTATACCATATGGGTTATCTTTTCTATTGTCAGAAGTATCAAAATGGCCGACCATTTCTTTCATGTCACTGTAGAAGTCTGGTGTTTTTATATAATAGATGTACGAATCAGTATCTTGGTAGCACAGTTCAATATTTTCCCCATACTTTGGCTTCATTATATTATAGTGAAAATCATACATTAAGACTTTCGATAGATCAAGTATACTCATTCCAACATAAATGGGTTTGTTATAGCTCAGTTTTGTTTTATTCATATGAACTGCAACCAAAGAGCTAGTAAATATAGTCCTATCTTTAAAGTTTGGTTTAGCCACTAGTTTATCCATTTGCTTAGAACTTGTGCACAACCGTATATCAACTCTGTTTCTAATATTCTCCATTGTTTCCCCAAAAACGGAATTGTTCATTAGCTTGTAGAAATCTTTTTCAAAGTCATTTGTAGACTTTGTTCGCATATTTGTGTTTAGATCAATATAGGACTTGAGCCAATCTGTTTGATCAAACTCCAGAACTCTATGGATCTTTTTCAACTTCATTCTGAGAGGTAGATATTGCTTATGATTTACATAGTGTAATATATATTTCACTTTACCATTCAGACTAGTCAAGAGTTTGGGTTTTTTTTAACCTTCCGGTAATTTATACTCTTCTGCCAATGGCAGATCTTTGTGGAGATCATGTAGTTCATGTGGGTATTCCAAATCAACTTCCAATATATACCCTTTACTAGCATCATCTTCTATTTTTGTTACATCTATATTTGTATTTGCCCACTTAAACCTACCATAGGGCAAATACTGACTCATTGCCCATCCATATAAGTTATTGGTGTCCAAATATGTAAGAAAAAGATTTCCTTTGTGCTGTCATAAACATTTATGTATTTATTATTTGCTTTAGCATATCACTTACAACATTGTGAAATTCCACAACAAACACCTTTTTCTATCATCAAAATCATGTCGTAATCTGTTAATAATTCTAGTTCTATTTTAGGTGTTTGAGCATAGCATCCCACGTTATCCCTGGGGCTGTGAAATACCATGCTGGATCTAGCTTATATGTATTGAGACACATATCTCTAAAATTTTCCATTATATCATACAATATCAACACATCAGATTTGATATAGAGTTCTGTGTACTGTCTTAGGTATTTTATGTTGAATTTTTTCCACATCTCTCTCGCAAATTCGTAATCTTCGTCTGTAATGCCGCATTTATTGAGTTTGTTGTAAAATGCATATTTGGATGGAAGCGATGTCTCACAAGATTTTTCAGCATTATCCATGTAGCCATATGGGTAGATACCTTTTCTTGTAACAAAATCAAGAAGTTCATTGGAAAAATGCTTACACGTTTCTCGGAATTGGCTTCTGGAAAGGTTGCTAGAGAGTTTATCGATACTACTTGCCATAAATTTAAATGAGTCAATAAATCTAAGATTTACACTTCCACATACGTGCTTCGTAAAATAAATATATTTTTCTTCGTTGTTGGGAATTAGATCAATCTTATTTTCACATATGCCAAGATCTCTTATGAATAAATGTGTGTCATAGCCAGACAGATTATGTATAAACACTGGGACAAAGCATGGATTTCTATACGATGAGTTACAATCTCTGTGTGCAGCCCCCCTAAATTTCCCCGTAAGATGATCATGATCTCTCACAGAATCACCATTCAAAGGCTTTTCACATATATGACAATGGATAGCTGTATCACAAACAAGTTGTTCTTTCTGAGTTAGTGGAAGCATTGATTTTTCATTTGTGTATATATCACCAATAGAATTTGCTTCTTCCATTAGCATTTTAACGAACACAGTAGATGCATCAGGTACTTCATAAGTTACTGGTGGCTTATAGTATCCATGTTCGAATTTTACGTAGTATCAGAAGCTAATAGGCTCGTGTTTTTGGAATGGTTTCGTGTAACATTCGTTGGGGTTTGGTTGGCAAGTTTCGATTTTAGTCAACAAACATTCGAAATCAGCATATATCACATACGGAACTCTCAAAGAATGACTTTGGTTTTGAAATCTAAATATGTCATTTTTTCCTTTAGATGGTAGTTCAACTCTAACACCCTCATGATCTCGTCAGTCTTGTTCGTGATTTTTTAGCTTATTTACAGAGTAGAAATGTTGCAAACATCTATCACATATAAATAATTTGTGATCATTTTTCGTTACTTGTGATGCGACAAGTCTCGAAAGACTTTTTACCCAGCAGTATTGGTCATTCTTTTCGTCTTTGATCTAGAGTAGGTTTATGTGATTATCCGTGTTATTTTTTGTTAGTCATTCTTTTCGTCTTTGATCTAGAGTAGGTTTATGTGATTATCCGTGTTATTTTTTGTTATTTTTAATGGACAGATCATATATTTCTGACCGCCATCTTCTTCTTCGTATGTGTATACATTAATATAAATTCTACTTCTCTTCTCAAAGGTTGGTATGCTATCCAATTTCATTAGAAATTCCAAACCCTTAAGTGCATCATCAAACTCATGTTCGTAAGCTTCGTATTTATTTACTATTTGAGGGTTTCTTTGTACTTGATGCAATGCAGATAGAACAGACCACAAAAAACATTTTTGATCATCGTTCTTAACATTAATTACCGCCTGCTTAGTTTTGATTTTTTCTGGGAGATCAACATAAGAACTGCCCTTGAATGGTACATATTTATTTATTCGCACTTCTAGTTTAAATATTCTGTTGAGTACCCACTGAGATCCCTTTGCTTCGAATGCCCCATCTCAGCTATGATTTTCGATATGCTGTTGGTATAATATTCTTCCAGATTAGTCGATTTCAATATAATTTCGTTCTTTGTTTTAAAGGAGCTTTCTACATATTCAATATTCTCGCCAATTCCTCTTTTGTTGTACTCAGTGAAGAATTTCATGTTAACTTGGAATGATTTTGAATGCTTACTAATTAGCCCCGTGGCAGTTTCTTTTACATCATTTAGAAAATGCCTTGGGTCCTTGTATGCATTCACATTCTTTACAGCATATGTCTTGATCCTACTTTGAAATGCTGTTTCGATTTCTTCTACACTGAATATGGTTGTGTATTTATGAATTTTACTTCTCAAGTGACTTCTTATGAGAGACGGTTTGTAATAGTGACTACACGTTTCACATTTCACTTGGTTCTCTCGTGGGAACTTCTGTTTTGGTATTAAGGGTTGTGGCACTTTAAAAATTTCTCATGCATTTGTTGGTTCATGTGATTTATTACGTATTGGTGTAAGACCTTTGTGCAATCTACTTTTAAGATGACTTCTTATGAGAGACGGTTTGTAAAGGTGTTTACAAGTGTCACACTTGACATGCTTCTCTTGAGATTTCTTCTTCTTTTTTTCGCAAAGACGTCTTTCTTAAACTTATATTCTTTCCAAACATTACCAGCTCCGTTAGCCTTTTTATAATTGTCAATGCCGTCATAACATTAGACGTCGGTTGATTTTTATTTGTGCTCATTTATTATATACAATATTCTATTTTTATGCATTAAAATTTCTTGAGCCACTCTTTTTTGCGGATGAACCCAAACGCAACTAGACACATATCCCCAAATTAGACAAAGTTGTAGCACATTGCCGAAGTCAGAGCGATAATTTTGTTTTAATGATTGGAATATCATTAAAACTTTATAGAGATATGAGCACAAATAAAAATCAACTGATGTATAATACGACGATGGTTTACTCTTTATTAAAACGAAATTGAAAGCCTTTGTTTAGGACCCCAATCATCCATTCCATCATATACAAAATTTATACCTCCACGATTAACACCATCTAAAACTTTTCGACTGAAAATCTGAAGATATCTGTCTGGTAAGGTACTTTAAAATTTCCAGAAGTAATTACCACTTTGTATCCATACTGTGTATCATATATTTCAGCATGGTCTATGGGATAGGTCTGTCCGATTGTAAGTTCGGAAAGTTTCTTAAATTGTCGTGTTCCGTTCAATACATTTAGCAACTGATCCATCTTTATTAAATACAATATTTTATTTTTTACGTATTCAAATTTCTTGAGCCACTCTTTTTTTGTAACTTTTTGTAGTCACTTTTTGCGGTTGCACTCTAATGCAACTTTGGCAGTCACTTTTGTGCAACTGCACTCTAACACAACTTTTTGCGGCTATGATCGTACTGGCAGCTGATGTTTTCTGATAACTAGAGCATTCAATTTATTGTTGGTTTTCTGATGGTCTGCGCATTTAATTTACTGTTCATTTTCTGATGACTAGAGCATTCAATTTACCGTTCGTGCATTTCATTTGCTGTTGGGTTTCTGATGGCTTGTGCATTTCATTTGCTGTTGGTTTTCTGATAACTGGGGTTGTGCTCAAACCGGCAGTTGATGTTTTGGATCAGGAAAACAACGGAAATTGTTTCTGATGGTTTAGGCATTCAATTTGCTGTTGGTTTTCCGATAACTGGGGGCTGTTCCCAAACACAACTTTTTGCAGTCACTTTTTGCAGTCACTTTTTGCATCTGCACTCTAATGCAACTTTTGCAGTCACTTTTTTGCGGCTGTGCTCGAATCGGCAGCTGATGTTTTGGATCACGAAAACAACGGTAATTTTTTTTTATGGTATCCTGATGGTTTGGGCATTCAATTTGCTGTTGGTTTTCTGATGGTTGGGGGCTGTGCTTGAACCGGCATTTCTGTACTACTATTATGTACCGAATTGACAAACTGCTACCAATAGCTGCTGGTCGAACCAAACTGAACCACTAGGCACTAGGTTTGTGTACCTGAATGTCTGACTGTGACCAAGAGCTGCTGGTCGATCCAAGCTGAATCAGCATGTGCAAGGTATGTTTGCTGAATGTTAGACTGCGACCAAGAGCAGCTGGTCCTACCAAATTGTACCAGCATGTACCAGGTATTGTGTACCTGAATGTTAGATTGCAACAGAGAGCTGTTGGCGATTCAAACTGAACCAGCATGCACCATTTTCTTTGTACATGATGTCTGAATGCCTCAAAGATCTGCTGGTCGAATCGATCTGAAACAGTAGGCTCCAGGTATTGTGTATCTCATTGTCAGACTGCGACTAGGAGCTTCTTGTCGAACCAAACTGAACCAGCAGGTGCCAGGTATTGTGTACCTGATTGTTGGACTTCGACCAATATCTGCAGAACAAAAGAAACTTAAACAGCTGCTGCCAGATTTTGTGTACCTAAATGTCAGACTGCGACAAAAAGCTGCTAGTCAAACAATACTAAACCAACAGGTGCCAGTAATTATGTACCTAAATTTCAGACTGCGACCAATATCTGCTGGTAAAACCAAACATCATCAGCAGACACCAGATATTAAATACCGAATTGACAAACTGCGACCAATAGCTGCTGGTCGAATCAAACTGAACCAGTAGGCACCCGGTTTGTGTACCTGAATCTTAGATAGCGACCAGGAGCTACTTGTCGAACCAAACTAACAAGTAGGCACCAGATATTGTGTACCTGATGGTCAGACTGAGACCAAGAAATGCTGGTAGAAGCAAACATAACAAGCAGGTGCAAGGTATTGTGTACCTGAATGGCTGACTTCGACCACGAGCTGCTGGTCGAACCAAACCTATCAAGTTGGTACCAGCTATTTTGTACCTTAATGTCAGTCTGTGACGAGGAGCTGCTGGTCAAACCAAATTGAACCAGCAGTCGCTAGGCATTGTGCACCCTAATGTCATATTGCGTCTAAGAGTTGCTGGTCGAATTAAACTAAACCAACAGGTGCCAGATATTGATTACCTGTATGTCAGATTGCAACCAAGATATTCTGGTAGAACCAAACTGAACCAGCATGAGCCATGTTTTTTGTACATGAATGTCAGACCGTGACCAAGAGCTACTGGTTGAACAAAACTGAACAAGCAGGCGCCAGGTATTGTGTATCTGATTTTCAGACTGCTACCAAGAAATACTACTCGTACCAAACTGAACCAGCAGGTTTCCAGCTATTTTGTACCTGAATGGCAGTCTGCGACTAGGAACAGTATGTTGAACAAATTGGGTTCCAGGCATTGAATTTCAGACTGCGACAAAGAGCTCCTAATCGAACTAAATTGAACTAGAAATCACTGGGTGTTGTTTACTTGAATGCTAGACTGTCCAAGAGCAGCTGATCGAACCAAACTGAAAGAGTAAGTCCTATGTTTTGTGTACCTGAATTCAGTCTGCGGCCAAGAAATGCTGGTAGAAGCAAACAGTACAAGCATGTCCCAGAAATTATGTACCTGAATGGCAGACTGCGAACAAGAGCTGCTGGTAGAACTAAACTAACAATTAGGCGCCAGATAGAATATACCTGAATGTCATACAGCGAACAAGAGCCTATGGTCGAACCAAATTGAACTAGAGTGTCCCAGGTTATATGTACCTGAATGTTAGACTGCAAACCAAGTTCTGCTGTTCGAACTAAAACTGAAACAGCCAAAGCCAGATGTTGTGGACCTAATGGTCAGACTGCGACCAAGAGCTAGAGCTAGAGCGAATAAAACTGATCCAGCAGGAACCAAGTATTGTGTACCTCAATGCTAGAATGCGACCAATAGCTACTAGATGAACCAAGCTAACAATTAAGTGCAGCGGTTTTGTTCCTGATTGTCAGACTACGACCAATAAATGCTGGTAGAAGCAAACAGTACAAGCAGGTGCCAAGTATTGTGTACCTGAATGGCAGACAGCGACCAATAGCTGCTGGTCGAACCAAACTGAACAAGTAGGTGCCTGGTATTGTGTACCTCAATGTCAGGCTGCGACCTACAGATGCTGGTCGAACCAAACTGAACCAGCAGGTTCATTATATTGTGTCCCAGAAAGTCAGACTGCGACGAAGAGCGGTATTGTGTACCTGAATGTCAGAGAGCGACCAAGAGCTGCTTGTCGAACCAAACTGAACCAGCAAGTGCCAGGTATTGTGTACCTGAATTGTGAGTGTTGTGTATCTGATTGTCAGACTGCGACCAAGACCTGATGGCGAAACCAACCAGAACAAGGAGTCACCAGTTATTTTGTACCTGTATGTCAGACTGCGACCTACATCTGCTGGTCGAACCAAACTCGAGCCACAGAAGCAAGGTATTGTGTACCTAAATTGCAGTCTGGGACCAAGTGCTGCTTGTAGAACCAAACGGAACCAGCAGGCACCAGAACCAAACGGATACAGCAGGCACCAGATATTATGTACCTAATTGACAGATGGAGACCAATAGCTACTGGTTGAATCAAACTGAACCAGCAGGCGCTAAGCATTGTGTACCTGAATGTCGTACAGCATCCAAGAGCTGCTGGTCGAACAAAACTAAACCAGAACCAGCCAGTTATTATATACTTTAATGTCATATTGTGACCAAGAGCCGCTGTTCGAACCAAATAGAACTAGCAGTTGCCAGGTATTGATTACCTGAATTTCAGATTTTGGCAAAGAGCTGCTGGTATAACCAAACTAAAACAGTAAGACCTAGGTTATATGTACCTGAATGTCAGAGTTCGACCAAGATCTGCTGGTCGAACCAAACTGTACCAGCAAGCACCAGACATTATGTACTTAATTGACAGACTTCGAAAAATAGCTGCTGGCCTAACCAAACTAAACCAGCAGGCGCTAGGTTTGTGTACATGTTTGTCAGACTGCGGCCAGGATATGCTAGAGGAACCAAATTGTATCAGAATGCTCCAATTATTGTGGAAGAGCTGCTGGTAGTAACGAACTTAACACACAAATGCCAGGTATTGTGTACGTCAATGTCAGACTGCGACCATGAGCTTCTGTTTGAACCAAACTGAACAAGCCGGTGCCAGGTATTGTATACCTGCTTGTCAGACTGCGACCAATAACTGTTGGCCGAACCAAAATTAACAAGTTTGGGCCAGGTATTGTGTACCTAAATGTCAGACTGCATCCATGAGCTGTTGGTTGATCCAAATTAAGCAATTTCCAGCTATTGTGTACCTAAATGGCAGGCTGCGACCAAGAGCTGCTGGTCGAACGAAACTGTACCAGCAGGCACCAAGTGTTGTGTACCCGAATGTCGGACTGTGACTAACAGATACTGTTCGAAACATACTGAACCAGTAAGCTCAATGCATTGGGTACCTGAAAGTCAGACTGATAGGTATTGTATTTATGAACATCAGACTGCGACCAAGAGTTGATGGCATAACCAAATGGACCAAGCTGAGCACCAATTATTGTGTACCAGAATGCCAGGGCACGACCTAGAGCTGCTACTCGAAACGAACTGAAACAGCAGTTGCCTGGTATTGCGTACCTGAATGTCAACTGCGACCAAGAGCTGCTGGTTAAACAATACTAAACCAGCAGGTGCCAGTAATTGTGTACCTAAATTCCATACTGTAATCAAGATCTGCTGGTCGAACCAAACTGTACCAGCAGGCACCAGATATTATGAACCTAACTGACAGACGGCGACCAAGAGCTACTTGTAGAATCAAACTGAACAAGCAGGCAACAAGTAAAGTGTACCTGAATATCAGAGTGCGAATAAGAGATTCTGGTCGAACCAAATTGAACCAGAAAGCACTGGGTGTTATATACCTGAATGCCAGACTGAGCTGTATCAGCATGAACAAGGTATTTTTTCTTGAATGTCAGACTGCGACCAAGAGCAGCTGGTCGAACAAAATTGTACCAGCATCTACCAGGTATTTAGTACATGTATGTCAGACGGCGACCGAGAATTGTTGGCGACTCAAGATGAACCAGCATGTGCCATGTATTGTGTACATTCATGTCTGAATATGACCAAGATCTGCTGGTTGAATCAATCTGAAACAGCAGCCACCAGGTATTGTGTATCTCATTGTCAGACTGCAACTAGGAGCTTCTGGTCGAACCTAACTAAACCTGCAGGTGCCACTTATTATGTACGTGAATGTCGGTCTGCCACCAATATCTGCAGGTCAAAAGAAAATGAACCAGCAGCTGCCAGGTATTGTGTACCTGAATGTCAGACTGCGACCAAGAGCTGCTGGTCAAACAATAACAAACCAGCAGGTACCAGTTATTGTGTACCTAAATTTCAGACTGCTACCAAGCTATGCTGGTCGAACCAAGCTGTACTAGCAGGTACCAGATATTATGTACCTAATTCACAGACTGCGACCAATAGCTGCTGGTCGAATCAAATTGAAAAAGCAGGTTTCCAAGTATTGTGTACCTGAATGTAAGACTGCGATTAAGAGATGCTGGTCGAACCACATTGAACCAGAAAGCACATCCGAAAGTGTGGCCAAGACTGTGGCCAAGAGCAGCTGATAGAATCAAACTAAACAATTGGTTCCAGGTATTGTGTTCCTGAATGTCAGATGGGAATACCGGGTTCGATTTCGGGACAAGGAATTTAATATTATTTTATTTTTTAGATTATTGGTTAAAGCAAATTTGGAAATTTTTTGGGAATACCGTGTTCGGTTCCCGATAGAACGTCAGATGGTGATCAAGAGCTGCTGGTCGAACCAAACTGAACCAACATCCGTCATGTATTGCGAACCTGAATGTCAGAATGTGACCAAGAACTACTAGACGAACAAAACTTAACAAGCAGGCACCAAGTATTGTGTATCTGATTTTCAGACTACTACCAAGAGCATCTGGTAGAACCAAATTGAACCAGCAGGTCCAAAGTATTGTGTACCTCAATTTCAGACTTGGACCAAAATCTGCTGGCCGAATCAAAATGGTATAAGTTGCAGAAGCATTCTACGGTAATTCATCAATCACATAGAATATTAAAAAAAAACATCTACAACAAAATAACGTAGAGTTTGCCTACATTTGTGGCATCCATAGTAGGTTGTTTTGAAAAATTGGATAAACTTCTTCGTATAACTGCAGTTAAGTTTTTTTTTTTAGCAGTAACGCATATATAAGAGGGCAGCATGACCCATTCCCGAGGTGAGTTTTCGAATACTATTTCGTATACTTGGAGAAATGGACATAATGAGTGTACTTGGAGAAATGAGACTTAAAGAGCGCCAAACTGTCGGTCATAGACGACAGAGGCAGCAGGAAATACCATATTAAGTTATTGAGTCATACAAATTTGTAATTCATGTTTAGTAATAACATGAAACCGATTTTCATCGTAGTGCAGTGTGTTTGAGAGATGGTCTTGAAATGTTTGGCCTAAAACATTAATGAAGACCTATATTAAAATGTTCATTAATAAAAGCGTGGACTCAGGCAAAATGTAGTGGTATTTTAAGGTACAGATTTGTTTCCCAAACTTTGTTTTTGGTTCTTCATGATTTACGAAAACGGACAGGGTTATAGTGTTAACATAATTATGTAGTAGAAAAAGGAAGAAAAATTTAAATAATCTCTAAAACAAAGTCCCTTCCCCATCTACACAACAGTATTATTTAGAATGTGGTATGAAATAAAAGTTGCCCTTTTGCGAAATAAGGAAGAAATTTCTGCACACGCAAATTATATCACGTAATTTTATTCGCAAGAATATAAATACCACATACACAAAATATTTATGAACAAACTCAAGAACTGAAAGACTTTCAGTGTATTTTTGTGTGTTCACTAGTATTGTCATATGCCAAAATTAGCTTAGGACATTTGTGCGAATCGAATGGGTTTATAATAAACCTAGTTTCAGTGGTTCAGAAAACAGGATTCAGTATAAGGAAATCTAAAATAAATTATATATCCTAAAAATCCTAATTATTAATTTTATGGTGAACACACCACTAAGTTATTGCACCATGAACACAACAGTTCAAAATCAATAACATAATTTTTTATAATACTATTGACAGGTACAATGGACAATGAAAAAATAATTCAACAGTAGTGAATTCTCGATAAATCGTTCTTTCAAACCCTCCAAAATGTTTTTATTTTTTTATTACCAAGCAAACGGCCAGGGTAGGCTATCCATTATCCTTTACTATTCCATTTAGCCTTTACTTTGGAACTATGAATTTTCTTTGACCAAAACCTTTGTTAATCTCCCATGAGGTTTCCCATTCTTGCAATTAGTTACATGGATCATAATTTCTTTGGTCTTCCATTTCTGAGCCACCTTCACAAGGGCGGTATTCAAATTATAATTTAAACAACATACTTTCATTCTACATAATTAACTAACACAATAAACAGGTTTTACCAAGCCAAGACAAACACATTTTAAAATGTATATTTAAAAGAAACCACCTATGCACGACACATTCCTGGGAGCCATCAAAGGCTGTGAAGCGGCGGAAGTAGTTGATTCATACATCACTCGTCGTCCCACATCGGAAATGGTAAACCCGGACACCATTTACCTATCATTACATCAATGGGAAATGACCCTAAATGATCACCAGTCCAACTTCTATAAGCAAGTCTAAAGAAAAAGATTTTAAAATGTTCACTGCAATCAAAGTTAATCCATACTAAATTCTAAATTGTTGAGTGAACTCGCCAATTCCATGTTACTTCTGGACACTTAGCGCCATACAAAAGTCGCTGTCAGCTGCTGAACCCACCTTTGAGTCGCCGAAACATGGCGACCGACAACACGGAAGGCATTGTCTACAGTCGTATTAAATCACAGGTGACACTCCAGGTGATGGCCTGGCCAGTACACATGTGGAAAGAGAAGGGGGGGGGGGGGTAAGAGAACGGAAAAGGGAAGACACCGAGCGATATCACTTCTGACGCAGCATAAGCACTGCCGACAGCGCACTCTGCTCAATGTAACCTAAAACCTACTTTAATCATATTCCAGTTTTCTGTAATGGACTGATTGCTAGAATGGATTTCCCAGCAGAAAGCCAAACATATACCTCAAATATGTTGTAATTAAAATTGGAATTGTATAGGTGGTAGATACTTATATTGTAGGCCTAAATCATAGTATCCTTCAACTGCAGTAGAACCTACGGGTACCTTGTACCCCAGTTTGACTTTTGACACGGTGGCATACTTTTGGATGCACTTTTGACCTACTTTTGACTTTCTGACCCACTTTTCCAAAAAATGCATTTTTTGCACATGCATTTTTTGCACATGCATTTTTGCACATGCATTTTGCACACACACTTCTAGTGCAATACACTTCCTGTTTGATTTCCTGTGGGTGCAATTTCGGAAAATTCATGAGTTCGATTCCCGTTTGGGACATTTCTGGCACGGGCTTCGATTCCTGGACAGGGTACTTAAAATATTTATGGGAAATTGAGGTTTTGAGTTCGATTCTCGCTGAAAGCAATTTTGTGAACATTTGTTTTTGGGTTTGGTTCTGGAGTAGCAGGTTTGATTTCTGGACAGAGTAATTCTTTAAAATTGTTAATATTATTTTTTGGAAATTAGTTTTTTTTTAAGTTCGATTCCTGTGGAGGGCAACTTCGAATTTTTTATTTTTAAGTACCGGGTTTGATTCCTGGACAAAGTAATTTTGAAAAATGTTTGTATATATTTTTATTCTTGGATTTTAAAAATTTGTTTTTCGAGTTAGATTCCCAGTGAGGGCAGTTTTGGGAAAACATATTTTTTTTAATTTTTGGGAATACCGGGTTCGATTTCGGGACAAGGAATTTAATATTATTTTATTTTTTGGATTATTGGTTAAAGCAAATTTGGAAATTTTTTGGGAATACCGTGTTTGGTTCCCGATAGAACAATTTTAGCTAATGCAAAATCACACGTGTTGGTTCACAAGTAAAGAGTAGTGGAGGGGGAAAATGGAAACGCATTTACTTATGCAATTACGTGTGCTGTGTCTCGTTGTTACCTCGTCGGTATCACCTCAGCGACTACAGATCGGCTGTTGAGGGGAGGGAGGGGAGGGATAGTTGTCGGGGGAAAGCGGGTAATGCAGGTGCATTGTGAAATTATATTATTGCTTAACCGTAACTGCACTTGCGTAAATCATTTATGTTTTATTGTTGTAATATTTATTAATATTTATTACATATTCATTCCCAACATTCTGTTTATATGGAAAAACTCTGTTTTTGAGTTATTGAGTAATAAGATTCGTGTAACACACCCTGTTGAAAATAAGGTAAGGTAAAACACGGTAAGTTAAAAAACTATTTATTAATCATCAACCAATGTTTATAGGCCGTTCATGGTAAAGTGAGCACTTTTTAAGTTCCTTCCTAATTTTTCTTATAAGCTATTTTTTATGTTTAAGCCACTTTTTAATATCAGTATTGCCATGCAGCTAATAAATATGGTGTATACTTTCACCACGTTCAAAAGTTAATGTCGGAGAGTGCAATAAAACATATTAATTAGTGGTTAATGCCTGTTGGTAGGGCCTTAAAAAGTGCTCACTTTATCGTGAACAGCCTATACACAATATTTACACACTACTGCTGCAATCATGTTATATACATTTCTTCTATACAGTATGTATAGGAAACACGTGTACAAACTTGGGCAAGTGATTTGTGACCGGAAAAGAGGAAGATTGATATAGGACACCCATGGAACATCTCAAATAATAAGGGCTGTAGCATCCCCTAAAGGCGGTGAGCAACAAGGACATTCATTACTTGGGATATTAGGCAATGTACTTGCGTTAGAAGAACACAAATTGGTATACGGAGCAAATAAACCAAGATTTTGGATACACGGTAGGTATGGTCCGTCGTACACACACCCATCATGTAAATAATAGGGGTTGGCGCCCTCTGATTGAACGCGGCACGTACACCGTGAGGTTCAATTGACTGCGGATACCATGGGATAAAGCAAGAAGAGTAAGTAGCAAATAAGCCCCTCTTGTTGTAACTCTCTAGGATCCACCATTTCCGGATAAATCACAAACGAAGGGCACAGTGGAAGCAATATCATGGCCTAGTGAGTAGGCCACGCGTACTGCACCCGGATAATTCGGAATCCCCGCCAAATGAGTGAAGAGCTTTTGGCGGCTCCTAACAGCAAGGTCTTGAGAGCCTATGAGTGTGATAGAGGTGAGTATGGAGCAGTGCCGGAATGAAAGGGTGGGGCAAAAGGGAGAACCCCGGGAAAACCCGCCGACCAGCGGCATTGTCCGGCGCGAAGTGTAACATCGTGCATCATACCACTTACATGTGTTCAAGTCTGGTGTAATACGTGTGCCCTACTCACTAGGCCATGATATTGCTACCACTATACCCTTCGTTTGTGATTTAACCGGAAATGGCGGGTCCTAGAGAGTTGCAACAAGGAAGCCTTATTTGCTACTTACTCTTCCTGCTTCATCCCATGGTATCCACAAACACTTTAACCCCACAGTGTACGTGTTGCATGCAATCAAAGGGCCCCAATCCCCATTATTTACACGATGGATGTGTGTACGACGGACCATACCTGCAGTATATCCAATATCTTGGTTTATTTGCTCCGTATACCAATTTGTGTTCTTCTAACGCAAGTACATTGCCTAATATCCCACGTAATACCCTTGTCGCCCACTGTCTTTATGGGCTACTACAGCCCTTATTATTTGAGATGGACCAATAGTATCCTGTATCAATCTTCCTCTTTTCTGGTCACGAATCACGTGCCCGAGTTTGTACACATGTTTTCTATACACGCTGTATACAATTCTTCTTCATCGTTGGAGTGAGGTTAATCCTCGCAGTTGAAAGGCGAATCACCGGTGATTGATGACGAACCAGAAACAATTGGTCTCGCAGCGGAACTTTTCGAAGCAAACATTGAATTAGTATTGGTGTTTCAAAGATGTCGATGTCGATTCACTGACAGAGGTGGTAGATGTCGGTGGTGATATATTGGTTGAAGCAGTAGATGCTCCCCCAGTGCTTGGGGGAGTAATGAGACTACAGATAGGTGCCGCAGTGCGCAGTGAGATAGAGTAATCACTTCTGTGTGTTTGGGGCTGCCGAGGCTAAGTTGTCACATTACTCGCTTCCCATCATAGCAATCCTGGTTCTATATCTGATTGTAGCAAATATGCGACCAAGTGTTGGGGGAGGGTTTTCTCGGGGATTTACTGTACCCCCCGTCATTGCATTCCACCTCTACTCTATCTGACATGCGCTCGTGCAAGACCTGACCTTCAAGCTGTGAGTAGTGTGTGTGGGGTCAACACGCGATACTGGCCGAACATGGTAGGTTGTCGTGAGGCTCCATGTAGGGACTTGCAACAGCCGTGACCCAGTCGTGTACAGGCGCCAGCTATACCCAGCCTCGCGACCTTTTGCTTCGTCTCAGATAAGCGCTCCTTCACTGTTCACGCGTGCTGCTGTCTCGTAGTACAGGCGACGCTCACTACATATACACTAACAATTTGTTTGTATCACTTTTATTCTTACCTACGAAAAGAAATCATACCGGAGTAGAAGAAGGAATTATATTCTCAACATATCATGCAAGCAGTAAAGATCCAACATAGGCACAACATAGGTACAACAGACTTTCCAGTAATGTCACCGCTCATTGTCTCAAAAGCAGCAGAGCGAGAATACTTTACTGCCTTGTGATTAGAGACGATGACACACTTGATGTGAGCAACAATGCCGCCCTTATCGTCCCTGCACTTCTCATCCTCAAACGCAGAAACAGATCCCGGCAGGCTGGCGGGCGACAGGCTGGAACAGGGCTGTTCCCTTGGGATTACAAGCAGTGGTATGTCACTACGTCACTTTGTAATAAACAAACTATGGCAATTTGCTTGCATCATTAAGTTTGCAATACATTCTATTTTATTCATAGATATTAGCATAACCAAGGATAGCAATATTTCAGAAGGAGTTGTTATATTATCTGAATGTTTAACAATAAGATATTGACAGTAAGAGAGAGAGAGAGAGAGAGAGAGAGAGGTACTGATAATAAGATAAAGGCAAGTGTGGTGACAGCAAGTGTAAAGGGAAATTCACACATGAAGCTATACTTCGCTACGCTATGCTACGTTGAGTGATACTGTGTGTTTTGAAATCGGAAGGCATGTTGTTAAATGAAAGAGTTTGCACACCACGCGATGGTATGCTACGCTATGCCAGCGAATTCGCCGGCCAAGCTTTTTTTATCTCTCAGTTTTTGCTAGGCATTGAGCTTCGCATGCGCATATTCTGCGTACTGTATGTACATCATATTTCAGTTAGATGTGATTGGAGTAGCTAATAGAGGTAGTTAGGAAATATCCCTCTTTTTAGGCATACAATGAAGAGACTATAAATACCAAACAAGAAAAAAAATGCCTGGTGTTACGCAGCGCCAGTATTGGGAATATATAGTAAATACTGTTATATACATGTTATGCATGTGTGTGTATGTATTTATATATGTATGTGTATATAGTATGTGTCGCTAAATGGTAATATTCAGTTATGAAGTTGTACCTACTCATATTGATACCTTCTTAAAGTGGACCGTTGGAGGTGCACAGCTCCCTTGATAACCAATTTAAAAGGAAAATGGTGAACACATTCTTGTACTGACATTTCCATAAAGGAAACCAAACCTCAGGCTGTGGCTGTTGTCACCAAACATCTCCCGTTTTTGTGTACATGGTGGCTCCAGAAAGGTGACCTAAATGAAAAACAACAAAATGATTAAATTTAGCAAAAGGTTTTAAGTTAATATATGTATTTGTTTATGTAAATAGAAGGAATGCTCAATTAAATAAACCAAGACAATTAAACTGATTGAGTTTTGGTGAGTAAATGTATGTATACACATTTCGGTTACGTTATTTTTAGACATATTTTATATAGCTGTACTTCAATTAACACATATAGCAAAACGCCAATGAAACATAAATCATGGCGCTGGTAATAATTTTTTTACCCAAAGCATTGGTTCCGAAATAGTAGCTGTATTAAAGTGTAATGTTATGCCCACAAAAATTACTAAAAGGCACGTATTAACTCCCATAACTCACAGAGTTATGGGAGTAACAATTTACACCCCGACACTAGACCTAATCATAGTGTTCGCGGCGGGGGTCGTGTTAGTGTAATTCTAGGGCACCGGACCCACATTTAGGCTGTTTTAGTTTTTTTCGCCTAGTTTATGTAAAGTTACGTGTTAGTGTTGTCGGCGGGGGAGTAAATTCCTCTCCAGCCTTCTTGCTGGAGTGAGTGTAAGTGTCGTGATGTATATTTAACGTGCTGTTCTGTTGCATGCTAGTTAATATCACGTGTAGTGTGTAGGTTAGACCCTAGTCTCCCGGGGCAGCCCACGGGGTACGTTTCATCGTTTCAATGTGTTCTGACATTGGAAAGAATATCTGTGTTAGTGCAATACAATTGGGAGGGGGGGGAGAGGGGCCTTGGAACCAAAGTTTGTCAGACTCTAGTCAAAGCAGAATTCCCCCCCCCCCCCCAACTAGCTCAACTACTCTTCAACGAGGGTCGTCTTCTTCGAAACACACTATCAAGTCGGTCGATCAGATAGGTAGTTCTTGCAATCCTGAGGACATGGTCGCGATGTTGATGTCCCTTCTTCATTGACTTTGTGACTTGTCCCTCTATTGTGTGAGTGCAATTAAAGCCATTTTATTCACTATCTCGCGTTCGCGCCTGCTCGGACGCCATGCTTTCAAACTATATAAACTGCATGAAATGAGGCCTTATTGACGGTGAAGGGTATTTCCGAACGCTGCGTTCTGTAAACCGGAACGCTCGTAGTTACTATGCGCTGCAGTTTTTTTCTAAACTACCTTATTCTAAGTGTTAAGTGTAAGTCCGAAGGTAGGGTCGGGTTCTAATTGCATCTCAGGGCTGAGACCCTTACGCCTAAATGAGAGGGAATTGAATACAAAGGAGGCGGGCATCGCGGCCGAGAGGGAATGGGTAGATATGGACATCACTATATCTACCTCCCTAAGTGTAGTGTAGTTGAAGCTACATTAAGAAGGGGTATGGTAAAACCCATGCCGACAGAAAATGAGTTAAACTCGTGGGAGCACTAGTGAAAATGCTAAAGGCGAAAGCAGGTGTGGAGTTCATGGTGTTTAATATTGGAGTGAAGAATCTAGTTGAGAGGTGGAGGGCCAGCATGTTAAAGGAACATGCGCCCTTGAGGTGGAACTGCCATCCATGTTACTGCGCGGGCAGCCTGACTACCCGCCCAGCAGTGACTTGAGGCAGGGTCCTTAAGCTTCCAGCCGAGGGCGCAAGGAATCCGGGCAGCTCAATCATGGCACCTACTCCATCTTCGCTCTTCTGTGCCGATATCAGGAGCTCCACATCGCGGGGAAGGTGGGGAGAAATGCGTCGGGTAGCCACCTCCCTCCCCCAACCAAAATCTCCCTCGGTCGTAGGTGAGCAGCGCTCGGCGGGACATTCAGGAGCTACAAGTTGTGGAGGCGAATTCAGCTGGCCCACGAGTTAAGGCTGACGCCATTGCTTCCAAGTTCCGATGCTGTTCTATTCCATTCCGCACGCATCTACAGTTGACAGCCCGCAGAATCCAGCAGTGGAGTGGTTCGCTACACTTCGCATGTTTGAGCACCTCGGGGTACCCCCAACATCCTCCGCCTTGATCGTTGGGCCGCCCCCAGCAGATGCGCGAAGTCATCAACAACTGAGCCACCCAGGTTCCCGACGAACACGATCGTCCACCACGAGGGCAGCCGTCCGAGTGGATGTGCTGCAGTGTTTGACCGTTTACTAAAGACATTGTCTTGTACGGGAACCGCCGTGTGCCCGCAGGACTGCCAACCCTGTCACTCTCTCACCGGTCACTGTCACAGTGTAAGTTTCTTCATTTTGTTTGGGGGGGGGGGGGGGGACACGCACTGAGAAGTCGCTGCAAAATGAGTGACTTTTATGCAGAACGTTTTATTGACGAGATAAAATTGAGGCCGTGTATTTGGAATACGGCCTCTGACGAGTATAGAAATATGGAAATGAAGTAGCAAAGGTGGGTAGAAGTATGTTATTTGTTTTACCATCAGTATGAAGATTCATCAGCCAAACAGAAAATAGAATTGTATGTGTATATTGCACAGTACTCGGAAGTTAACATCTATGGCTAAAATAAAATATATTTATTGACCGCCATTCCAAATGAGACAGCTTCCAAAAGTGCTCACTTTACTGTGAATAGGCTATATATATATATATATATATATATATATATATATATATATATATATATATACACACACACACACACATACACTAGGGGCCCAGTCCGTGATGATAATTTTTTTAGTATTGTCACAAGCCTAGAACAGTTACCATGTTACAAATTTTGGTTATCATACAAAGACTGAAAAAAAAAAAAAACATATTGCATATATATGTAGATAATAATGAAATTATGTGAAATTAACTCAACAATTGAAGTGACTGCTGCTCCATTTGATATTTCTCTATCCACATGATCACTGTGGCCCCACTTGATATAGTTCTATCCACTGAGCCACTGCGGCTCCACTTGGAATCGCTCTATCCACTGAGCCACTGCGGCCCCACTTGATATAGTGCTATCCACTGAGCCACTGCGGCTCCACTTGGAATCGCTCTATCCACTGAGCCACTGCGGCCCCACTTAATTAATTCCACTTTGACGCTAGACATTTAATGTAAACAAAAATGATATTCCATTACCTTCATATCTCTATGCAATATTCTCTATGCATTAATACAAAACTTTTCATAGGAAAAAAGTAATTAAAAAAGTAGTTGTCAGGGTAAAAATATTGCTTGCGTAATCTTATCTTGCTGAAATTCGAACTTGACCTGTATTTTACCCTGAGGATTCCCTCTGCAAATTTTTGAAGAACTTCTGTTGAGTTTCAAGGGACTTAAAGGCATTAAAGACGGACAGACAGAGATCATCTACTTATTATATAGGATATACATACACACACACACACAGATATATATATATATATCCTAGTACCAAAACTACATGAAAGAACGAAATAACCTTGTTTTCACTATTACTTAGCGCACATTGTTTGGATTTAAGTTAAACTAATTCTAATATTGTAAACATGGAGGTGCAAGTTATTGTTGCACTGATGTTGCTTGGTACAACTGCAGTTAGATTTTAACGCCTTTTTTAAAGTCAGGATAACCTGAAAGAGTCGCCCCGTTTGACTGTGAGACGTTACCAATGTTTTATTCAATTTGCTTGGTATCATTAAATACTCCATCAAAGTTGTTAAACGTAATATTATATTGTATTACATACCATTCGATTCAGAATTAAAAGTACTATGACAGTATTTGCAAAAAAAGCGCAAAAAATAATAGATATATTGTTAAAAAATGAACAGAAGAGCATTTTTCTTTCATATACACACACATGCAGTATGTGTATAAATTCCCATTACACTTTGGAAGGGCTTGTAGTGGGGATCAAGACGGTTACGTTTTGCATATGAACTTATGTGCGGAAACGTACCGTTTCCCCGCGACAAACAAAATACACATGTGAACCTCTCGCACGTCTGCAACACACTGTGCGTTATTTTTCTTCTGGGTCCACTTACACGAAGGGAGCAGTTCTTCCTCTGATTCCACGTCTGGTAAATCAAGCCCTTCATGTGGCCCCACTGGAGGAGTCATTTTGGCCAACAGTGGATAGGTCGAGGTGGCCCGATCGCTTGGCCTGCACGTTCACCCGACTTGACTCCGCTAGACTACTTCCTACGGGACCATATGATGAAGGGTGTGATTCACGAGACCTCTGTGGAATCAGAGGAGGACCTGATTGCGCGGGTTATGACTGCGGCCGATCATGGATGTCCAGGTATTGGTGATCGTGTGTACCAGAACATGGTACGTAGGTACCGTGTTTGTGTAAGATGTCGCTGGTCGTCACATCGAGCCCTTCTTGTAAGTAGACCCAGAAGAAAAACAACGCACAGTGTGTTGCAAACGTGCGAGAGGCCGCCATGTGTATTTTGTTTGTCGCGGGGAAACGGTTCGTTTCCGCACATAAGTTCCTATGCAAAACGTAACCGCCTTAGTCCACACTACAAGCCCTTACAACGTGTAATGGGAACCTTGACACTCCTGTATATTACCATAAACGTAACAGTAATGGTTGCTACAAACTAACATAATATATATGTATACTAAAACAGGTGAAATTTGTTTGACACATATTTACTACAAAAACTCTCAGAAAAAGGTAATTGGTATTTCAGTGATCACTTAGAACTTTGCTGTCTTGTCATGGCACAGACCCTTCAACACTGTAAAAGTACTCAGTAAAGACCTGTCTGTAAAAGTACTCAGTAAAGACCTGTCTGTAAGCACACGTTGCCTTGTAGCTTCGCGACTCCCCTGAGTGCTGTTGTCTGTTAATAGAATGGAGTCCAGTGACTTCTAGCATGTCTTGAATTTGAAAACCATCTCTGTCCCGAACATACTTATGCAGAGCGCATGTTGCTTTAATTGAACTGATAATATTGGCTCTATGAAAAATCCTTCACTTACTAGTGAGAATGTCAAATGTGCATTGAACAAATCGTCGGACTGTAGATAGACGACAATTAAAGACTTTCTGAGGTTTGGTCAAGCGGTTTCCCGGAAAACGTCTCATTAAATTTAATGACATCTCAAAAGCTTCGTCCGCAACACAAACGTACGGTAGAAGCGTTAGTGTTTGGATTAATATCTCTGGCCCAGGAATATCCAGTTTATTGTCATTTAATGTCTTTCCAAAAGTGGAATTACTGAATATTGTGGGATCTGAGTCCTTTGCCATGGATCCTACATCAACATAAAGATATCTGTAGCCACTAACAGCAATAACAAGTAAACCTACGATAAAGTAGTTTTTGTAGTTATAAAATAGCTATCCTGAAGGCTCTGGTTTAATTATCCGGACTCTATTTCCTTCGAGTGCGCCCAAACAATGAGGAAACTATGCACGATTTTTGAAGCTCTCTGCTGTCCGACACGAGGATTGCTAATTAAAAACAGGAAATACGTTATTGGCAAGTGTTATCCACATCAGCCTACATATCTTCACAATAATTTTGAAATTGTTCTGATCCCCATCCTGTAGAAGTAGTGAGGTATGTAACGATTATCCTGTCAGCGAGTTTAAGATCGCATCAAAATAGGCGGTCATGAAAGCCAAACTGAGCAACTGCGGCAGTCATATACTGTATGTGGATAAGCACCTATACCACAAAGCACAAGAGTAGAGAGAGCATGTAACTTCTGGACTGCGTTGGCCACTGATAGATTAACTGGGAAGGATCTCAAACAGGAGGATACTAAACTGGCGTTGTCCATACTTGAAGTGAGGGATACCAACTGGCGCTATCCCTAGTCGCTGTGCTGTGATTGGTCGTTGGTTATGCAGACACTCAATTATGCTTTAAGCCCTTTTATGAACATGCTCATAATTTCCGAACCATTGAAACTATACTCATCAAGTTAATAACACAGGCATCGTATCCAATATCATTCATTGAAGCTCTAAGGCCTTTCTGACAAGGTCAAATATGCGTTTAAGTTCTTTTGTAAATGTAGTCACATTTTTCGAAGTATTGAAGATATAGTAATCAAATTTACAATATAACCAAACATACCCGATATCCATCACAATAGCAAAGTCAACTAGACCTTAAGCCCTTTGTAACACACATGATTTTCACATCAGTTATGTACATATTCTATTAATATATTTGATGTTTATTTATAGTTTCACACTGTAATGCATATTTGTTTGAAAAAGCTGTATCTATGTCAAGGATTATTCAAATTTTCTTTTGCAGTATTATAAAGTTTTTTCTTTCTCATAGTAGGATGTTGTACTTAAAATGTTGTTATATTTTCTATGGCGGAGAAAACAAGCAGCAAATGTTGAATTTAAAAAAAAAATACTCACTGAAGAAGTTAATAGAGTTGTGTGTTTTTCGATTTGAGAAGTTTATATTTTTTAATACATCTAGATTTTCGCACCTCGTTGTAATAGATAAGCACTACCCATCAAAAGCCAGCAATTCAACATAACTTATGCCTGCGGCAAACCCGAGAAACGGAGTCTTGTCAACTGAGTTATGCATATCTAGGATTTTAATTATTTTAGATTAAAGATGAGGTGTTTGCTTACTAGCTAGCTGTTCTCCTGCCCAGCTAGTGCACACACCGGAGTGGTTAAAATTATACATGGTTCAATGATTTGAGGGATAACTTCTGCATTATTCAACAAAATGGCTTACCCGCCGTGAGAGCATTTAAAATGTCCTTACTTTGCTGTAACCTTTCAGAATGGCGCACAATTCGAGGGGCTCGATGAGTTGAGCTGGGAGCTTAGTCGACAGGTAGATGAGCAGGAGGACCTGCATTTTTTTCAATATTTTTCAGGACGGTTTTTAGTAAATGTACGATTTTTGTCTGTTCAAGGACATCCAAGGTGAGGGGCGAGAAGTCAAGGTCACGCATACAAGACATGGCGTTTGTGTGACGTCAATCCCCTGGTCGATCCCCTTGTGCCCGACTTCCCCAAACTATTCTACAGGTTGATTCCTTGAAAAGAAGCCCCTTGGAAAATTCAATCAGTGCTCCGAGAATAACAATGTAAGAAGGTGTTCAAAACTGTTATTTACGTCTTGTCGAGCAGAAAATTTTGAAAAATCCTCTGTGAAACAAGTTGTGATAAAATTGATGTTAATGTACTATTTTCGTGCAGCATTCCCCTTAATTCTTCCCGTCCATCCGTCAAAACTTTGGCAAGATTTAACTTTTGACGGACTAACGGACGGAATTACAGGTTTCTAAACTTGCACGTTTTGTTGCTCATTCACCGCGAGTTATTTACAAGGCTGTGCGGCGTGTGCAGTGTTTGGTTTTGACTGTCTTTTGTTTTCACATGTTTGTTTATGTAACGGTATAATGAAATATCTTTCCTGAACATTGACACTTACGTTAAGAAACACGAGCTCGTTTTGTGCAATAGTAAAAAAAAAATCTTCCTTTACATGATATTTAAACTTTTATATAGATTATTTTCCGTTATGGATGTCTATGTTTGTTTTTTGAGTACTTAGAGGTGAATGGCGGCCACTTCCATCACATACTCTAGTTATTGTGTTGTCACACTGGACTGCATTTCCTCATTCCCTCGCTCCGTTACATACATGTCCAGCGGGGACTGCCCTGTATTTGCTGCACGGTGATTACAATGCCATCAGTTATGTCGCTAGCTAGTTACGTAAAGTAGTTCCAAGTCGTTACTTTGTGTCGCCCGAGTAATTCTCACGACGTTTACACACATGACATCACGAACTGACGTATTGGTAACACGTTTGTCTGGAGCGTGATGACGAGCGCCGTTCAAGACGATGTACGTGCACATTACAAATGGCGGAACAGTAGGAGCAAACCTGGGAATATAGTAGATATCAAGCAGGTGTTTTCAGAAGTGCTCAGTTTACGGGGAACAGCCTCTAGGCAGTTTGACAGCAATATGTACGTGCAGACGGGAAGGCTCTGTCACTTCTGCCGGCCACTGGAGAGAGAGAGAGAGAGAGAGAGAGAGAGAGAGAGAGAGAGGGAGAGGAGAGAGAGAGAGAGAGAGAGAGAGAGAGAGAGAGAGTTAGCGCGTTCTAAAATAGGCCGGCTGGCGTGGCAGGAGAGAGAGCTGGCTGTATGAGGAGAGGACAAGAATCAAGAGAGTAGACGAAGGATAGTGGGGGTATACCGCCTGCTGGATCTCGGCGGCGATATAAGGAGTCTAGGCAGCAGCACGGCAGTGGATCACACCAGTACAACATGGGCAAAGTACCGGCAGTGGGTATCGACCTGGGTACTACGTACTCGTGTGTTGGCGTCTGGCAGCATGGCAAGGTAGAGATCATCGCCAACGACCAGGGTAACCGCACGACTCCCAGCTATGTCGCTTTCACAGACACCGAGCGACTCATTGGCGACGCCGCCAAGAGCCAGGTGAGACATTCACGCTACAGAGACTAGAGTCTCTACAAACTAACTCAGCCATTTTGAAGTCGACCTTTGGAAAACTTTATTTAACAGCCACACCAACCGCCATGATAACGGCTGAAGGAAACTAATTACATGTCTTAACTTTAAATTAAAAGCGAATACTATAAATTACTAACTTATTTTGATTTCTGTCCTATTTATGTATATAAGTGTAAGAATAAGTGAATTAATACAATAACTACTTGTATAATAATGTCACAGCTTCACTCGACCGACGCCTGAATCCAGTGATGCGGGCTGCAGCGATGCCACTTTTACGCACTGGTGATGAATACATCATGTAAATACGTGTATGTGCTAAGCGATGTTTTTAAAAGTGGCCAGTTTACAGCGAACGGCCTATACGTATCAACATTATATAGAGTAGGACGGAAATGATTCGACAAACTTCTTGTGGTGATTCCTTACGCAAACTCAAATAGGTAATATTCAAGACAGTTTCTACCAACATCTAATATTAAATGTAATATAAACCCTCAAAAAAAAAAAAAAAAAAAAAAAAAAAAAAAAAAAAAAAAAAATATATATATATATATATATATATATATATATATATATATATATATATATATATATATATATATATATTGCTAAATGTCGGGAACGAAGTGAGAAAAAAATACAAACCTCTGAAAAATGTTTTCTGTTATTGGATCTTCAGCCTAAGAGCAGGCTCTCATTAATATCTCCCTTCGTAATGAAAACAAGAGGGGGAGCCACCCTTTGTTGAAGGCATATTTAAGGAACTATGAAGGATTGATGCTGACTTTTTTAGCATTATGAAATAATGAGCAATTATTGCCGTCTTGTTGCAACAGTTGAGAGGCAACTCTTGTCGTGTACAACGAACATAGAACTTGCGGCACCAGTGTACTCTTCCTGCAGTAAAGTGTCTGTCGCCACGAACAAACCGGCAGTTTCAGACTGTCACGTTAGTAAAGGCTACTTATTTACATTAAGTGTTCCAAAACTCACCCCACCATTGTCTTTGCTGGACACAATAGCATACCGTACACCTATTTATGTACTATTGTCTATGTGCCAGACACTATATTGCTGGAGTCAAAGCTATGTGTTGTAGAAGTATTAGAACTATACTATGATATCTGTAATAGTCTATTGTGATATAGACTTGTACTTGTAAACTATCCGGAATAGAATAATTACTGATTCCAAACCTATATTGTCACAGCAGTCAACATTACATGTGCGTGTGGATAAAGCCGTTAAGTAGGCGTGCTGTGTTAGGAATGGCTATTAATAGCGAAGAGGTCATAAGCGCCACTACGCCACAAAACAAGGAATAAAATTACCACACAATAATAAAAATGAAACAACATAACAGCTCTGCAAACAAATCACTTGGACACAATTTTCAAAATTGATAAAGAAACTAGCTACAATAAATTACATATACGAGAACTCAGTTTTATAATATCATGCTTGGATTTATTACTGCCTCTTTGATAGATTACCAACATGCGTGAGAAAATACTTCAATAAATAAGAAAGATTATTTTATTCTTTAAGAACATGAGTATGGGGTATCTTAATATTATGACTGATCCAAATCAAATTTGTTATAGCTTAAGGTGGGGCTTGGTGAAATTCCTTAATTTAAATTTCAATAAACTTTCCAAGTACTCAATTGCTACCACACTATACAGTATGCCGATTACGTGAACAGTTATATAAATCTGTCACTGTTTCACTGCAGAAGTTAATCTTCTTTAAAAAACATAACATTATTTGCTCCTGAATAATTCAGTAGGTAAAATCACAACAAATTTCACACATAGCTACTGGGTATGAGACAACTAACTTGAAAACTACGTTCATCCCCTGGTGCATATTTTATAAGTGCCGATTATTAATATTTGTAAGACTAATAAACACTGATTCAAAAGTGCTACACAAAAATCAAACTTGGAAGTCAAGAATTTAAAGAATTCAGAAGTATATTAATACTGAAGCTAATGCTGAAGAGTTAATCTTACAGTCCATGCCGTTCATGTCGGCGTTATTTGGTGAAGCACTATCTAGTTTTACACAGATCTCTTCTTAAATTGCCCTCAAAGTTTTAGCCAACTAATATACTCTCCTCAGGTAACTTCCTGACTAAAATTAGGATGACGTACATGACAAATATTCTCGTCGGCTTGCGCCCTATTATTATTTTGGTGCGCGATGCATGGCGTCTGTAAGCGGAGTGACCACTTAAAACAAGGCTTACGCCCACGCATCATGGGGGCGGAAGACATGTCCCGTTGTTAGTTCAAGAATATTCTAGAAATCTCCATGAAATAAGCAATGTATACTATCTTCCTTATCACTAAGGAGAAAAGGCGTAGCGGCAAACAAAACTCTTTCCTACCCACAGCATTTAAATCTAGGTCAGTGTTGAAAGCTGTAAATGGGGTTTACACGATAAACGAACTATATCGGCTTATCACAAGAAAGTTTTTCTCCCGATAAATTAAGACGAGTATATAATATCTCTTAAAGCTAATCGCGGCTAGTATTCAGGCGTATTATCCGCCTACACTCTCCGAAGCCCGCTGGCCGCGTACGCCTATATCGTTGCACAGTACCCCACCGATAGTCTACCTGCCGGTTGAAGTCGGGAGAGCTGTCTATCCAAGACAAGTGTTGAAATGAAATTAACCCCATTCCTGAGTTCGGTCGACGAAACCTCGTAGTATTTTCAACTATCGTTTTGGTAACTAGTGCCGTGAATATCACAGACTTAACGGAAAAATTTCTAGTACGTCCATTATTTTAAATAATTTTTCCTTCGACACACTTTTGGAAATTAAACATAATTTATAGTACATTTCTATAAAATGTTGCGGGATTAAGCCATCTGAGTCTCCTTAAGATTCGACACAAATTTGTGTTAAAAGTGAATTCTTCTTCTTGCAATTGTGAAACTTTCGTTAAATATCTAGGTAAGTTTTTTAAAATAATCGTTTCGTTGTTTGTTGTAGGACGAATAGTGAAATCAAGTCGTTAATAGTAGCTTGGTAGGGAAATATGTTCTTTAATTCGTTTAGTCAGTCGTATTCAGAGTTTTTGCCATAATTTCAACTCAGTGGTCTGCTAGAAGCCGACCGTGCTCCACGTTTATAGTCAGGCTCTCGATGTAAGCTCAACTCATTCATTCAACAGCCTCCCAGGTGGACGGATGTGTTTTGGGGTAACTCCTGGTGCGAATTCATTTATTTAAAAAAACAGGATAGCTGGGTTCCGTAATTCGTTTAGTGATTGTCATGTACTTGTGTTCGTTAGCCGTTTAATTTATTTGGAAACATTCGTTTTGTATTTTCGTTCACTTGAGAGTTTTAAAACTCAGTCTATAATCAAACGTAGGCCAACGCAGGTTATGTTTGCTCTCAACACAGCTTATAAGTTGACGTAAGTGGTATATCCAAGTCAGTGGTGCAGCGAGCTCCTGAGCGAATGGACGTAAATTATACGTTTTCTTTCTTACATGTGTTAGTAGATTAATTTAGTTTAACATTTGGATTCCGTTTCTAAAGCCCCTCACCAGTATCACTGGTGGACAGACATGTTCTAAAATTATGTAAGAGGCGTCAAGTAGTGTTAATTTTTCAAATACCTTGTTAATGTGTTCGTTAGCCGTTTAATTTTGAAGGACATTTTTGCTCCGTTTATTAATTAATTTTATACTGGAGACTCACACAATTGTGATCGTTTACTACATGTTACCACCAGGTTATTCACGTAGTTAAAATTCTCTCTCGTGTTATTTATTCATATGTAGAACTCGTTTTAAATATGTTTCGTGTATTATATCAGTGCTGTTATTTATTCGGAAAAATAGTATCTTTCAAAGTCCCTATCTCCCAACACCGTCTATGAGCAATATCACAACCAACCCAAAAAAATTCATACTTATGCCACTCTTGCACAAACCTCACCACATTTATACCCTATCCCCAACACGCCACACGTCATCTAGTGACAGAGCTCCAAGGGCGAGAACGTACCAGAGCAGCTCCCCAACCCCCCCCCCCCAAAAGAAAGGAACTAATACATTTTACCCTTAGTAGACTCTTGCAACACACAAAAAAATCGGATTGAAAAGTTTTTATCGGATAAAAATTTTTTTGATTGGATTTAATCAGATTAAAAATAAACCCTTTCAAAACATTTAACCCTTTAACCAATTTAATAAACCCTTTCTATAAATTTAATTAACTCTTTCAATCAATTTAAGCCTTTGATATCAATAAAGGCGGCACCTTTTTTTATCTAAGATCGGCACGCCCCTACTACTGATAACTATTGCACATACATATAGAGAGGATGTGGTAGAGATGGAGCAGGAGGTGGGGCACCGAAATATGAAGCATGGCGGAGTGGCAGTAAATCCAAACTTGATGAGCGCTATGCATCCTCCCCTAAAAATATTCGAGCGTCCTGGTATAGTCGTAAGTTAAAGTTCACAATTCTATGAACACACCACAGAATCCGAATAATACACTAAATATCCAGAATTACAAAGGTTAATACACAGTTCGCAGAGACAAATACCACAGAAAGTGTTTAAGATGTTCACAAACATGTAGTGTAGGTGAAAAGTTTCATTCACTGAGTTATATTCACACACAGTAACATGATATAACTGTCATGAAGTTTCATATTCTTGAAGCATCGAAAGTCCAAGTCCCAGCCCCGGTCTCCAGGACAAAGCGCATCCCAACTATGATCAACACTGGGTCAATACCGTGCAACCAGTGTCTGGCAGACCAGCAACGTGTATGGCACTGGCGAGAGGAGAAAAGTATTCAGCGCTATCGGAGACGCAAGCTCAACTGAGATGACGAGAGCCATACTCAATGACAGTCTGGACCACGGGCGGAAAACAACAAAAAACAAACAGGCATTAGAAAAAGTACAATTAACATAACGTAATGAACGAGGATAGGTTGGGAAACAATACTGCCAGGGCACATACTTTTTAGAATGACTGACATGCGCTTTACGGAACTCGCGTTGGGACCCAGGAACTGACAACATACATGTGTTAGGGCCAAGGGACTTCGAGATGTTGAAGGGGTGGGTAAACTTCGCTATGAATTATGAACCTAGGTATTTCTCACCATCGGCAAACAAGAAATACTTACGTAACACGGAATCCCCAGAAGTAAAGGGCGCAACAATTCTGCCTTCATCCAAACAGGCCACTACCTCACATTTAGCCGCATCCAAACGAAGAGCCCCGTCATCAAGGAGGTGGCCCCAGGTAGCAGATTCCATGGAGGAAGGTAAGGAAATGTTCCATATATTCAAAAGAGGATAGGTTAAATGACGACCCAAACCGGCAAGGAAGGAGTTAACGTCGCATAGACGTGTAACGAACTGTTAAAGCCTACACTCATGAAATCCACATCACCATTAAACAGAGTATCATCCTGTTGTGAAAAATGGCCAGACTAGCTTTAATATTTTTTAGAACTGCTCAACCTGATATCCTTAAGGAAAATAAGGGCTTGAAGTGTAATAATTGATCGACCAATGATCACACGTATACTTAAAACAAACCGACTTAAAATAGTGTGCATTATCCGTTTCTCAGCCAGAGAACGGAAAATTTTCCAAAACTGATCGGATAAAGCTTTAACAATCACAGCCTCCTTCATCTTCCTAAGCTTTAATAAGATACCAAATTTAGAAAAAGTTTCTAGCGGAATTGATAAACAAAATTTATTTTCTGCGAATGGATAAAAGGTCCAAAAATGTCAAAATGGAAGGTATGCCAAAGGCCCCCGCACCTGATATTTTACCTGACCAAAATTTGTCTGCAGGGTCTGATTGCAACATTGACAGTCGTGACAAGAACACACATATTAGTAGATATAGAATGCGGCTTCTAGCGCAGCGCACTAAAGAATAGGGTAATTTCCACTAGAATTGTAGAAAATTACATTTTAATGCCGATAAGTCTATTTAAAACAAACGTACATGAAACAATAAAAGTCAATATCTGAAATTCGATGAAAAAATGATAAAAATCAAGCGAATTAAAGTCAAATGTGCAATTAAAATCAAGTGAATTTCTCGTTTTCAAGCAATTTCTTCATGTTTCTAGCGATATCATTTTTTGATTCACTTCTCAAAAACAAGCAAATTTAAGACAAACCCAAGCAAATTTAAGCTAAAAATAAATAAAATTTTATTGTATACATTTACGGATAAGGACACCACGCATACGGACCTCAGAAATATGAAAATAAAGTTTAAAAACAATTAAATATATTCAAAATAATCTACATCATGCATAGATTTTCCATTATTCATATCTATTAAACCTTTATATGTTATAAAAACTTGTTTCTCATTTATTAATTTCAAACTGCTTTATCAAATATATTTCAATAATGATCTTGTAATGTAATTTTATATTTCCCATCTAAAATACAATTAAATATTCTTCCAAACTTATATACACAATTTTGAAATTCTCCAGCAGCATACTTTTTATTAATTTAAAGATATTGTAGTTTTGACAATTCATAATAATTGTTTAACTTTTTGAGAAGTGATTCCATGTTTATTTATAATGAAAAAATTTATTTAGAAGAATAAAGAAATGGGGTTTCTAAAATTTTAGAATATGCTAAAAATTATAAAGAGGAAAAAAATGAGGTCGCGGAAACTTTACAATACCAAAACATTTATTAAAAGGAATAAAAAAAATGAGGTTGCATAAATATATTATAATATGAAAAAGATTGATATATGTAAAAATCTGATGCGTAAAAAATATATGCATTTTTCATATTCTAAGAAATCAATAAATAAAAACTTATGTGTAAACAATATTTATGTTTTTCATATTTAAAAAAAAATTTAAAAAACTGCTGTATAAACAATAATAGAATTTTTTGTATTCTAAAAAATTAAAAAAATGATGTGTAAACAATAGTTGAATTTTTTTCATATTCTTAATTTTAGCAACCCTTTTTTAAATTCCTCTGAATAAATTGTTTCATGTTCTGAAATTTCAGCAACCTCACTTTTTATTCTTCTTAATAAATTTCTTCATATTCTAAAATTTTAGCAACCTCATTATTTTATACCCCTTATTATATTTTTTTGTATTCTAAAATTTCAGCAACCCTATTTTTATCGTTCGAAGTTTATTTTTTCTTTATAAATAAAAATGAAATAGCTTCTCTCTTATGAAATGAAAAATATTGACATATGCAAGTAATTTAAGAAATGTGGTGAAGTAAATAACATATAATTTTTTTACTCAAATAAACATGCAAAAGATAAGCATTATAATATCTGAAAAAAATGTTTAAATGATAATGTCAGAAAACAATATGAGTTAAATAAAGAGAAAATACTCACTATGTGAATGTGTTTATAATGTATTTCTCAAAAAGCATAAAAATAGTAAATTATGCAATACAGATGAAATTCAAAAGATAATTATCTGACAAAGACAGTGCAGTATGTAATGAGAATAAATATATGGATTATTTTTACTCAAACAAACACACAAAAGATAGGCATTTTAGCACCTGTAAAAATGATAATTAAGAATGTCAGAAATAATTATGTGTTAAATAAATAGAATGTATTATGTGAACATAGAAAATTAATTTATAAGGCATTACTCTAAAGGCATAAAAATTCTAAATCACACAATACAGTAGTATATATTCTAAATTTATTTCATCACGATAATTATCCAGCAAAGACATATAGTGTACGTGATGAGAATAAATCTATAAAATGTTTATATACTCATAAAACTATTAAGGACAAACATACAACAATACATAAAAAATGTTTTAATTAGAAATATTACCACACTATGTTAAATAGTTAAAAACTATTATCAAGAAGTTAAACACATTTTCGATTTCATTCCTTTATATATGCTATTTATATATTTTTGTTAACTTTATTTACATTATTTTAAAATTTTTTCCTTATATTTTTTATTAACTTTATTTTTTTTCGCAATTTCGTTAATTTTTTCTTCTAAATAAACACATATAATGTCTGTGGAAATAAAAATTCTTTAAAGGTGGTGGAGTTTAGACGTATAGCGAAAAGTTTAAAAATAAAAATATACACAAGCAAAGAAAATATGATTTAATTAGAAGTATTATAACATAACATAATGTTCTTAAAGAACACGAGGAGTTTTTGTTAGAAAACTATACTTTGAAAATTTACTACTTTAAGGTGTCACAGAAAAATTATATAAAACTAATAAAAGTGAATTAAAATATATATTTCCTATTTCTAATGACATATATTATAAAGCAGATAAAATGATCTGAAAGAAATATTTTTTTAAAATTATATATTTTATAAAGAAGAAAATTAAAACGATATTAAATAAATAATTTTTTTTTAGTAATGTATTTTTGGCTTATAATTTCGTTAATGCATATTTATCTATGTTTTACAAATGCATCATGAATAAACAGTTGTCCAAAAGTTTACCTTTTTCGATTACTAATGTTAAAAAGATGTTCAAAAGTTTACTTTTTCAATTGCTTATGTAAACAAAAATGTTCAAATGTTGACCTTTTTCAAATGATAATAATAATAAGATGTTCAAAAGTTTACCTTTTTCAGATGTCGATATCAATGAAATATATGAAGAAGATAAAATGAACTGAAAATAAATTTTTCCTTTTTCTACTCAAGTATGGTATATGTAAACAAAAGAAATAGTATCAGCAATAAAACAGAGTTAATACAGCATTTAAATCTAGGATATCAACATATAACATTGAAAGTAGCTTTAATTTAGTAGTGCCTAATCATTTTTAACTCCAGTAAAACATAAATTATTTGAAATAATGTATGATCATCTTAGGAAATTCAGAGGGGTGAAAGTTAACATTTAACCAATTACCGATTTTCACAAGGAAACAACGGAACAAATACGTAATTTTGATATTTTGTCAAATACTCATATATTATTGAACAAAGGAGAAATTATTGAGTATTACAAATATGTATAAAAAGCAATATCTGCAGGAATAACTAATATAGGAGATTATATAAAATAAATGGATTACAGCTAGTTACAAATATATAATTCATTAAATGGATCGTCATATATTGATCTACCAGATGATATTAAGAATAAAAAAGGATGTATTAATGTAAAATATTAAGATCAAGAATGTTTTCTTTGGGCAATTAAGTCTGCATTGTTTCCAATAAACAAAGATCGACAAAGAGTGACAAAATAAAAAAGGTGGGGATTAATATTGGTGAAGTAATAGATAAATATGAATATCCTATTAAAATTGATTATATACCAAAATAGAAAATCTAATTGAAACATATGTATACTCTATTAAAGAGGAATCCGAAGTATATCCACTAAAATTTTCAAAACACAAAAAGGAAAAACATATAAATTTACTTTATTTAAAAAATGACACAAATTCACATAACTGTTGGAATAAAGATTTATCGAGACTGCTTTCAGCACAAAAAAATCATAAAAGTTAAACTTATATATGTCATATGTGTATTCAATTCTTCGCATACCAAGAAAAATACATACTGATGTATGTTGTAAAAATAATCAGTTAGAATCAGTCTGCCTTCGGAAGGAAAGAAAATATTTTTTCAAAAACTTACCAACATACAACGAAAGTTCCTTTTACAATAGTAGCTGATTTTTAATTAATAGCAAAGAAAATATCAACCACTAAGCCAAATCCTAGGGAAATAAAGACATTTAAATTAATCCCGAAATACCCTGTTTTAACAGTGGGTGATATTGTAAATGATATTTATAAGGAGATACTTAAAGACATATATAAACTTACCAATAAACAAATAAGTGCCATTGATTTAAAGTTGAATTATGAATCATATACAATGAAATATCAGTTACATGAAGTTTCTGGTTTTTTTATTATATTGTAAATAGTTATGGTGATTATAAATCACAAGTTGTAAATTGAGGTCCATATTCACGTTTTGTGTTTATAAATTCATTGAAATTAGAAGTAGAACAGATCGGGGAAATATATTCACAACAAGGACAAATGCATTCACTATCAAAAAAAGAAAAAGAATTATATAATGAATCTAAAAATATATATATATATATGAAGGATAATCCAAAAGATTATCATTATGATCGTATAACTGGAAAATTCATTAAACCAATATGTTTATGTTGTAGTTTATATTTAAAACAACTGATTTTGTTCCAATTTAAATTTCGTAACTTATCTGGATATGTTGTTCATTTATTTATTAAATATCTAGGATGTAATGAAAAGCCGATAGATATAATTCCAAATAATGAAGAAAAGTCTATTAGTTTTAGGAAATATACAAAAAATTCAAAAACTAAATTTATAGACACATTTAAATTAATGGCTAGTAGTTTAGATAAATTAGTATATTATTTATCTAAAGAACAAATAAAACATACACCGAAATTTTTCCAGAAAATCAAATAGATTTAGTTATTAGAAAATGTGTTTATCCATACGATTATATGGACAGATGGAAGAAATTTGAAGAAACTGAACTTCCACCAAAGAGTGAATTTTACAATAAATTAAACGAATCTGACATAACTGGTGATTATTATAAACATGCAAAACTGGTATGGATTCAAATTAATATTTAAAGTCTTGGAGAATCCAGCATGGTATTTTACAGCACCAGGATTATCATGGGACTGCAATGTTAAAAATAACTAAACAACCTTTAGATTTATTACATGATTATGATATGATATGATTTAAATAATAGAAAAGGGGATAAAAATAGGAATGTGGCAATCTTTTAAACGATATCTTAAGGAAAATAATAAACATTTAAAGATTTTAATTCTAATCGAGATTTTAATTGGTTAGCTTATCTCGATGCAAATAATCTTTAAGGATGGGCAATGTCGCAATATTTACCACATGGAGGTTTCGAATGGGTTTATTATACATAACTTAAATTAGATTTCCTGAGAAAACATATATTAAATTTGAAGTATGATTCATAACACGGACACATATTAGAAGTTGATTTGAAATATCCTTGATAACTCATAGGTTACGTAATGATATTCCATTTTATCCAGAAAATCAGATAATTCCATTAACCAATCTAAATTGTTAACAAATATATTTTACAAGCAAAAGTATGTAATATGCTATCAAAATTTGAGATAGCATCTAATTAATGTATTAAAACTTACTAAAATACATAGAATATTGACGTTTAATCAGTCTGATTGGTTGAAGAAGTATATTGATTTAAAACAGCGATGAGAACTAATGATAAAAATTACATTGAAAAAGATTTTTATAAACTGTCGAATAATGCTGTGTTCGGTAAAATGATGGAAAATATAAGGAATAGAGTAGATATAAGGACTGGTTTCAAACGGAAAGGTTTGTGAAAAATTAATAGCAAAACCAAATTTAAAAAGTACTATAGTGTGAATCTTGTGTATATATCATATATATACACATATATATATGAATAAAACAACCATATATTTTAAAGAAAACCTATTCATGTTGGTATGTCAATATCAGACATATCAAAAGAATTGATGTATAATTTTCATTATAAAGTAAAGTAACAAAAATATGGAGCTAAATTCAAATTAAGCTATCAATATACTGATTCATGCATTTGTGATGTAAAGACAGAAAGTTTTTATGGTGATGTGAAGACAATGTTAGAAAAATTTGATAGAAGTGACTATCCAAAGGACAATATCTATAACATGCCACATAAAAATGTGGTGTTAGGTAAAATGAAAGATAAATGTATTTGCAAAATAATGAAAGAATTGGTTGGATTGAGAGCTGAATTGTATGCAAACAGGGTTAATGATGAAGAAAATAAGAGATCAAAAGGCATAAAGAAGTGTGTAGTTAAGAAGAGAATTACATTAGATAATTATAAGAAATGCGTGTTTAATGAGAAAATATAATATAGAACAATGAATTTAATAACAAGTGAAAAGTATACAATATATACAGTCGAAGTTAGTAAAGTAGCATTACGTCCTTGCGGTAGCAAAAGTATTACATCAGAAAATAAAATAGATACAAAAATATAAAGATATAAAAACACAGCCGGGTGTTTTACTGAAACAAAACCACCAGATTTCAAATGTTTATTTTAAACATATATTTAAAATGTTTATTTTAAACGTATATTTAAACATCTTAATTTCCAAAACAATGTCAACATCAGTGCCATCAAAATCAATTAGATTTCCATTTTGAACTCTAATCTCGAAATCAATATGATTAAACTGTTCATTATCAATTTTATAAAAATTGTGTATTCAGAGTTATGAATAATATACTCTCTCAAACCAAGCATCGTTTTCAGTGGAAAGCTGGCGAATATATTAAATTATAAATGGTTAGATTCATCATATTTTATAAAAAAAAATACCATATGGCAAGGTTCAATGAATGTTTATTGTACTAAATGGGTCAAAATTAGGCAATTTAGTACCTATAACAGCTTTTTCTTTCTCAATCATCACATTTATTTCAAAACCAAGGATGTTGGATAATCGATAGACAACTTTAATACTTAACATAAATTTAACTGATATTCTAATTTTCACGTAGTCAGCTGTTTGTTCAATGTTATTAATTAAAAATTGTTCAATATTAATTCATATTTTGCATTAATGATCCATTATTGTATTGACCTCTAGGAATATTTATGACTTCATTGTTATCACACAATAATATATTATTGTTGTTTATATTAGGTTATACAAATTCTGTATGAAAACAAATCAAAGAAATCAATTTATCTTTATGAATGAAATCATAATAAAGTTTCTTCTTTAGTATGGAACTGTTATTTGTTAACATAAATAATCTATTGCTCATTTAATAAAAAAAGTTATCTTATTAAATGAAAAAGGTTTGATTGGAGTTTTGGTGTTTTATTTTCAGAAGAAAAATCTAAAAATAAAACAAGTGGATAACTATTGCCTGACAATATGAGGACCATAAAAGTTGGTCCAAGTAATGGTGAAAAAACTAATTTGATGTTAAATTTTATTTTTGAAAAAGTATGGTTACATTTTAATTAATTGTAAGTTTCCTAAAGAAGTTTAAATCAACCCAAATATATTCAGTTGCAAAAATTTATTGATATGTTATCCAAAAAGCTAAAGGTTAAAGAAAAAATTTGTTACTTTATTTATAATAATGATGAAATGATTTCTTTAGATAAATGTGAAAATTATTCTCTGGTTAAATGTGATAAGATTATTTTGGATAATCAAGATATGATCTGTAAATATTTCACTACGGGAAGGAATAAAAATAAAGATGTATTTTATTTACTGAAAATCCATTCTAAATTATCTAAGCAACTGGTAAGAGATAATATGAACTTTAGTGTATATTTAAACAAGATTACATTAACTTGAAACAAATTTATAATGATTTTGTTGGTGGAGATATGTCTTATGAAGAATCCAAAGAGATTTGCGCAAAGTGTTGGGATGAAGTTTATGGTTTTATCACACTTGATATGAGTTGAAAAATGAAAGAAGTGAAGTACAGAAATAAAATCAAAGAGTTTATTGTTTTAAATTTTTTTTTGGCAAAAGACTCATTCTTTTTATAAACGTGACCATTGAATATTACATTTGAATGTAACGTTTAAACATGATAAATATCAAAAAAATTACGAAGAGTTATGTAGCACTGCCATGGTGCTAACAGATGTAAGAAAGACAAAACTAATTATGTTTGCAAATAATGAACGAAGGGAAGGACAGAAATAAAATCAAAGACTTTATTGTTTTATATATATTTTTTTACAAAATACTCATTATTTTTATGAATGTGACATTTGAATATGTTGTTTGAATGTGACATTTGAACATGATGTTTGAACATTGATGAACATGTGTTATGAGCATTAAATTATGTTGCATTTTGAAATGATTAAATATCTTACAATGTGTTAAATTTTTTGTATAGAAATGATGGTTTAGGTAATCATTATCATAAATATAAATTCAATGGTATCCATAAAACAGAATCAGACAAAATATGTTATCAACTTTTTCAATAAATATTGATATTTAGAAGGTAGTCCAATTTCACTTTCAAATATCGATAAAGGAGAGTTTGAAAATTCTTTAAAAACATTTCAAGAATATCATAACATTTATTCATTCGATGGTACACTCAATGAAGAAATGATTAATTTCATTTGTAAACCAAGATGTGCTTAAGATGAATATTTGGTAGCTATTCATTAACCACAAGATGGAATAAAAATATTTTAAAATAACTTTTTGCATTTGCATATAATTCAATTAGAAAGTTAACTGAAGAGGCTTTCAGCATTTGGCAAAACAAACTAATTTGAAATTGTTTATGATGCGAAGTTTCCAGACTTAGTTATATCTCACAAACAAACCCAACATAAAAATCAGAGATCGCTTTGGTTTTGTTCGAAGAAATTATTTCCACATGGCAGTGAATTAGCTCATGCATTTCCTCCATATTAACAAAATAGTCTTGTTAAAATTCATATCAATAAGCAGAAATATTTGTATAATGGTGGAAAAAACACTCCTAGAAATGGAGTTAATTTACTGGCAGTTTGAATTCATGAAATTTGTCATGGATTAGGTCTTCAACATACAAATTATACAAATACGGTTATGTATCCATTTATTAATAATGATTTATTTGATTTGCAACCAGATGACATTCAATACATTCAAAACTTTTATGGTCTTGCATCAGAAAGTAATTTTAATGATGATCATAATTAATCAATTCATTTATGTAAAAGCAAATACACAAAAACGCTTTTAATCATTGGTGGTGATCTGTATATTTTTTACAATATAATGTTTGGATATAAAGTTTGAATGAAAACAAAATAATCAATAAGCCATTTTTGATAACAGAATTATTTAAGTTTTTACCAAGTGATTTCAATAACTTTTTTATGTACCAAGACCTTCGGGTGAGTTAGTTCTGTTTGTTGATGACAAAATTTACATGGTTGATTACTATAGTTATAATCTTATTAACGGACACCTAAAAGTATTTTCTTTGTTTGGATTACATGCTGAATATAAAATAATTTCTGTTTTTAATTCCTATTCAGGAAAAAACTTTTATCTTCTTTAAAAATCTGTACTATGCCGAAATAGATGAATGCTATTTCCAGATAAAAGAGACTGGTCAAATTAGGGATAATTTTTCCTAATTTACCAAATATGATAGAGTCAGCTTTTATATATACAAATGGTTTACTGTATTAGTTTACTAATGAAACTTTCGTGTATTGAATTTACAAACAAATTGACTGAATTTGGTAAATATAACATTTTCTTGTTTGGTATAAAGTGTGAATCACATAAAAAAATATAAATAAAACAGAGATATTGTTAATGATTTAGAAAATTTAACCCTTTAAGGTCTGTAGATAATTACAGAAAAATATTTAAAAATCGCAACACAGCTGTTTGATTACTCCAAGAGCTATGAGAATGATCGAAACCTAACAATTTAACATACATTTTAGTACCTTCAGTTTTTAATACTTCTTCAATCAAATGTTTATCAGGTTAGTTAGTTTTTAATATTTCATATTCATAAAAACTCCCTTTTATTTCTCCTCCTTTGATATCTTTCAGCATGTAAATAGGTTTGTCATAATTATAAACCTTAACAATAGTAAATAAATCTGTTTTCCTATTAGGAGTATAACCATTTACAAAAAATCGTTTAAGTCTGCTAATATGGACAACGTCGCTAACGTTGTATTTCGGTTTAGTAAACATACTCACAAAATCTGGTTGCCTTAATATTTTCTCATTTTTCTTATTAACTTCAATGGGTTTCATACCGACTGTTCTGTGATTTGTATTGTTGTATTCTTTCTCTAAATTCTCTAATATATTTACCTATTTATAATTACCATTCAAAGCAAATTTCTTCCACTTTTTTTTTCATTGTGTAATTAAATCTTTCTACAGCACCGCATTTCAGTTCACTGGATGTAGAATAAAGATTGATTTTATATTTGTGCATAAGCTCCTTAAATGTCTTATTATAAAATTCAGAGCCATTATCACTTGGTATATTATGTGGTTTTCTTTTCTTCAATATACGTTCCAAACCATTTTATACATTTTTAGCTGTCTTATCTTTAATGGGTATAACAAATGCATATTTTGAAAAAAAATCATAAATTATTGTCGTAATATACTCGAATCTGTTATTTATATGTGATATGTCTTTCAAATTATCAGTCTCCAACTCAACAAGATGAATCTGCCATAAATAATTAATTCCATGAGATATTACTTTTCATCTGGGAATATTCTCTTTTGTAGGTTTATATAATTCATTGATAATTCCTTCTCTCACCCCGAGTAATATTTTTAAGAATGTTGATTTATTTGATTTACACATCTAACATTTACTATGCTGAACTAGTCGACAATTTTTTATATTTTAAATTTTTACATTGTTTATTTTAGTAACCTTCTTACACTCCAAGCACCAAGTATTCTCCTTCATTAGTAAAAAAATATTTATCCTTTATATTTGACGAATATTCCTATTGTAGTCATCGATCCATCATTATAATCAGATATGATATTCCTTTTTATTTTAATAATTAAAATATCACTTCTATTAACATCAAAAGGATTACGATAACCTATTTTATTATATCCCCTAATATCACTCACAGTATCCTCAGATAAATTAAAATTAGCAGTAATTATTTTATAAACACCACAATCCATCAAAAAAGAAAAGAAGATTTTATTATTATCTAAGTGAAATAACTTTTATTCCACTTTGCAAATACATTAATTATATGTGACTTTTCTTCCTTACATTTTGCAACATTTAAGTTAACAAGTGTATCACAATAAATCAAAACTGATTGTTTTAAATTTGGTAATTTTTTCAGCTATTTCTTTATCAAAAACTTTTTATTGACTCCATCTTTTCCATCTATCGGGCCAGCTAAATTAATAATTCTAAGATTTTGAAGAGAAACATAATATTTTGTATAAACAAAAACTTTACTTAGTTGATCTCATAAAGCAGAAACAATAGTATAGTGTCTTGTATATACATCCTTTTTAAAGCAGAAACAATGGAATTGTATTTTAAAATAGAAACAGTGGAATTGTATGTTAAATCTACACATGCCATTAAATATTTAGCAATAAAGCCAAAGTTTTTATTTAAATCTTCATTATAAACATATAAAACAACTAAACATAGATGTCCAGAGATATTTTAATTACTATACTTACTCGATTATCATTGTAATAAACAGTTCTCTTTTTGAAGTAATTAATTAAATTACTGGAAATATTACCTCCAAATGAGTCAAAGTAGCAAACATAATTATGTTCTTTAAAATAACAAATCCAGTGGGTGCCAGGATTCGATAAGATGTCAAAATTATTCACAGCACATTCATTTTTGTGTCGTATTTTTTGCAATTAATCAATAATATAAACATTTCTGAAATGCTTAATATTTAGTATTTTTACATATTTTTCAATATAAAAATTATATAATGGCCATAAACTCAATTAGTCTTGGCCTTCCCCTCTTGTTAACTAAACCACTTCCAGATTTTTCATTGACGATTAGTAGTGGCAAAGTTAATTTGACATCTTTGCCTTCTTTCAGTTTTTTATTTTTCCCTCAATTTGATCTTTTGTTAAAAATTCATCTATATCCAAATCTCTGAGCTGATCTATAGGTTTATCGAAAGTCATGTTTGTTAACTTCATTTATAAAGGAAAAAAATGTTATTAGTTAATCAATTTTAATAGCCCAATCTAATTTTTTTTTGTAAACATGTTTGAAGTAATATCAGTAGAAGCAATCTCTTCACCGATTGGAGTATCTTTATATAACACAATCTCTTTAGCTTCATTTTGTAAATTTTTGTCAGCAGCGTGTCTAGATTCTAAATCTTTATGGTCTCTGTAAACAATGTCAAGATGTTTAAAGGCTTCATTTAATTTATTTATTCCTATGTCACCTCTTTCCAGTCTTTCATTCAATTTTGTAATTCGCCCACAATAACTATAGCCCGGCAATTGAATCTAGCTATAATCTTGAAAGTGATTCTGTTACATATTGTTCATAAATTGATTTAATTATATTTATGTACTTCCAACTTTTATTCGAGTTAATGTTCTTATTAGGCTTATGTTTTTGGATACAGCATTGGTTGATAAAACGATTTCCGTGTAATTTTCATAGTTACATCAGCGAATTTATCCTAAATATCTGCTTCCTTTTCCTTTAATAACAAATTAGAAAACCCTTGTGTTAATTTATATTATTTATCATTAACAAATAGTTTATCATCATGCATCATTACTTTTGTATCTCCAATGTAAAAATTATGTGCATCTCCTCGCAAACCATACATTGTATTAATAACATTAAATCATTCAGAAATTTATTTTTCGATAATTCTAGTAGACTTTTTATGGGTACAATTCCCATTTGCTCTTACAAATTTGAAGATTTATATTCTGAGAATAATTATTTTTCAGGTGATATTTCATCTGGTGTTGGTGGATAATCTAAATACTTAATAACTACGGAAACAAGTGTCGTAATTAAACTGTTATTTCCTTCACTTACTTATTCTACCCTTTTACCAATATATTGTAATTCGTCAATTAAAGGTAGACCTTTTTTCATATTTCTTTCATACTCTGCTCCATAACTCTTTTTATAATTTTTGTATTTTTCAATGAGTAATTTAACTCTGAAAAGCTTCATTTGACGAATATTTCATTTATATATTGATGTGTATCGCTCTCACCCTTAGCCCATTTTTCACGCTCCCAAGCGCAGCACATATACGCTCTCGACGACTGATCACCGGCGAGCAGTGTAGTGTAGTGTGGGTGCAGGAATGGGCAAGAGCAGTGTAGTGCAGGGAGCGTAGCGCCATGTGCGCCTACAAGCCTGGGAGAGCGGGCGGAATATTACACGGCCACATGTGTTACGTAAAAATGGTCATAGCATTTCCACAAATACATTTAAGGCCACGTAACAAAAACCGGTGACACATAAATTAAATGCAATATGTTTATACCCTTTACCCCAATGTTATTGTTTTTAAAGTGTTAGTGTTTTTTGTCACAAATGTTTATTTCCGCCACCACCACCATCGATGTTATGTTTACCCCATTTCATCTCAACCACAAGGTAAGTTGTAGAATAATTATTGACGTGTGTTTTCTGCAATATTTCAAAGTATGATAGCATGTAACGGTATATTTGTTTATACGCGTATGCAAGTAGATCTCCGTGGCGCGAGAGCCCTCCATCGCCAGCCCTCGCTCCACGGCAGGAAGTCTGTCAGCATGTCGTACCCAGAGGGCGAGGCAAGTCTGAAACCACGCTCGTGCTTTCCCCCTCCCCTCCCCACATTTCTCCACCGTCACTCGCCATCAATCTTCATCACCGGTAATTTTTCTCAACAATTGTTACGTATCCGGAATCTTTTTCGTTTTAGCTGTTCAGGATACTTCCTCCAGCCTCCCCAGGAATTATATCGCCTGGGAAGTTTATAATTTAATCAGCACACGTAACTTTTATGTAAGCCTAGGGCTTTTTGTATTGTATAGCCTTCGCCGCAGTTAGAAAGCGAGCAAGTGTATAAGCTATTCTCCTGGAGTGAATGTTCAATTTTATAATAAACCACATGAACTGATGAGTGCGTTTATTCGATTGCCGAAAGGCATTTCAGGGCATGGGCTGCTTAAATCTCCCCATTTCCTGATGCAAGTATATGTATGAATTGGAGGGTAAATATTAAATTGTATGTGTGTTGCAATCTAACCGAAGTACCGCGAGTAGCATTTAAGGGCGTGTGGTTTGGCCCTGACAAACCATGCGGAGGGAATTCTGTTTTGATTATGTCAACGTCATACTGATTTACAATAGCAAGCTGTGATTGGGCCGCCCCAAGAGCCACTCGTTTAGAAAACAACGAGGCCTCCACATCAGGTTACTACTGAAAGATCTACGCGAGATTGTGGTCCAGGTTATCGGCTTGCAGCACTCCGATGTAATGAGAACTCAGCTCTGCCGCAACAGCATCAGCGACGCCGCCACAGAGACGCCTGGCACCTACAGGATATACAATTCCTAACACAATTTTTCCAAATTATGTTCACCGCCTTTGTAAATCCCAATCAACCCCTTATCATCCAGTCAAGCCACGTTAATATGATATTTTTCTTATAAATGAGTTATAAAATTATTGAGAGTTTTGAAAGGCAAACCTTTCCTCCAACGGATAAACTAGGGGGAATATAAATGTTTACAATAATATAATTGAATTATATATTCCTATAGGTGATGGATTTTCTTTCCCAAATGGTGCTTATGTTATTGAACAATATAGATTACTAAACAGAGATAAAGTTGGAGATGATGCAAAATAACTAAATTTTATCATTTTCACTTTTCCAGAGTATAAATATCAAAACATGGAAATGTCATTGAGACTGTTGATAATCCTGGAATAACTTCTACAATGATGAATACATTGTTAAGATCTCCAAGTGAGTGAAATTATTTAGAATTTGCTGGTGTTGATAACAAATATCGAGTAAAATCTGTTCTTAGGGATAAAACAAATGAAATAATCTATCCTCTCTAAGATATTTTTGGTTTTATCGAAGATAACACCGAAATTTACTGGAAAGGTGGCTATAAAATTACTTTTTTTTCCATAATTATCTGGTAACGATTGTATATATGTTTATCAAACTAAGAGATCAGATTTATAAGGATTATACTTATCTGGGTAAAATTGTTATGAAATAATTAGAAATTATGTGGGTTATTGTTGAATACGAGTCTAACACAGTCATTGCAATAAAATAAAAAAATACACAATCATCCATAAATACTTATTAGTTTTAATTACTGGCAATTTTTAGAAAAAGAAGTTCCTGTTGGATAAATTGTTTCTAACATGGATATAAAATATCAGTTTAATAATTTACACTTTGACATGCCTGATTTTGTGATTGTGTGTTTTCAAGCTAATATAAGAAGAAATCTTGCTGAACAGTATGCACATACTTCTATGTTTGATCATTGTAATGTAAGAAATATTTACGGAAAAAAAAAAAAAAAAAAAAAATCGTAATCTAGATATTGAAAATAATATTTGCTAAAAACTGTTCCTTGCTTATAATGATTTTAGAAATTCAAAATCAAAACTGGATGCAACATACAGAAATAATGAACTTTAATATAAAACAACTGTAAACTTTCAAGGTGATCTCAATAATTATTTTTATGGGCGAAGACCATTATATGTTATTGATTAATTATGTAGAAAAACAACTGTAGGTAAAGAAAAAACAAACATAAAAATTAGCGTGAATATAATAAATGTATTGAAGCAGGAACAATATTGTTATATTGTTCTAATTAGTGAAAGGAATCTAACTTATGATAATTTGAAAGAAAAGTTTACTGAAGATATGTAGATCTTTAAGATAATAAATGGAGGAAGTAAAAAATATTACGGAAACAACGAAATGTTTCCATAGATTAATACAAATTTTTAGACGTGTATTTAAATTTTTTAATATTTGAAAACATTACAAAGTTCTAGTAGTATAGTTGAGTTATTTTATCGAATAAAAAAATGATTTTGTTATACCTAATTGAGATTTTTCTCCTTGTCTCTTAAAAGTATAAGTTGTATGGTTTTAGCTTAAATTTGCTTGGTTTTAGCTTAAATTTGATTGGTTTTGGCTTAAATTTGCTTGTTTCTTAGAAGTGAATCGAAAAATGACACCTCTTTAAACATAATATTTGCCAGTAAAATATACCAACTCATCATTTATAAAGTAGGGACACGTGACTTCTGCAGCGATGTCTGTTTTTATCTTAATACGCCACGCATCACAACACCCCACCTGCTGAAGCTGTAAAATTATTCGGGAAAATTCTGTACAATATTCAACGAGTCAGAAACTTCGGCCTCCACTGGTTCAAAATGGGTAGGGTCGAAAATTCTTGACAATGCATCAGTGACCGGGTTGTCCACTCCATGCACATTATGAACCTTAAACCTGAACCGGGACAAATGAAGGACACACCACCCTAGCTTCCCTAGTTGGTGTGATTAAGCACGCAACTAAGCACCTGACACAAATTTCTCCAGCCCAAAGAGTCATGCTAGCATTTCTTTTTCATTTTCCCCCAGAATAAGTTCGGACTGTGTTAACGACCTACTATCAAATACTACGGGCGCGATGTGTCCATCAACCCCTGGGCCCAATGTGGCTCCAAGAGCCAATGCAAACAAATCAACCTGTACCACAAAACGGTATAAAAGTCGGGCAGTGTTAAAATAGATCAACTAGTAAGTATTTTCCTAGGCGCAATAAAGGCATGCTCATGAACTGGGCCCCAAATAAGTTCAACCCCTTTCTTTTTTAATTGAGTCAAGGAAGCAGCTATTTCAGAATAATGTTCTATAAATTGGATATAATATCCCATTAACGCTAAGAATTCCTTCTTTTCGTTCAGGGTTTGCAGATGCTGAAAATTTACAATAGGGCCTAACCGATCGGGTTCCAAAAATCACTTTCCCTCGCAAGTGATATAACCTAGGATCTTCACTATATTGGCTGCTAAGATCGCCTTGTCTGAATTAATCATCAGACCCACCTCCCTAAAACGCTCCAGAACTTGATGTAGGAAATCCAAATGAGATTCCATATCCTCACTATAAATGGGATGTGTGATGTCCTATCGGCAATGGAGCTACGTGACGGCACAAGTATTTTAGTGGATGAGAGGGTAAACACACCTGGTGCGAGATTGCATCTCTAGTCGCTGCGCGGAGCTGGAGCCCGACCAGTATACAGGACTGGCTGTGTGGCTTTCTGGCAAGGCACAAATCTGGGAGAGCTGGTACGATCTTTCGTTAAGGTGGAACCACTCTCACGGGGATACATGGCCGACGTGCGACCGGCGATGGATACTGGACTTGAACATCAAGCTCTGGAGCTTGATTTGCAGGTGGGCAGGTGATCGTGGGTGCTGACTGTCACCAGGGTAGATTCGGTGATCGGGACCCCCGAAACTACGGGTTAGCTATTCTGTACGAAGTGTCTTGACCACTCAGGTGTGCTATGAATATGGGGTGAGTTAATCCGTCAAGTTGGATGGGTGGTACAAAGAGTTCTGGTGCGGGTTCTGGTGATGCTGGACTCTCTAGGAGGCAGATGGCTTGAGTTTTCTCATGGGGACTGAGGGGTGAGAATTCAGTTGGGAGATGACTAAGCTCCTGCTGGTACTTGGAGAGAGTAGCTGCCCTTTTAGTCCTCTTATGGATACAAATTCGACGGGAGAAGGGCATGAGGAAAGAATCACTATAACTGTGGAGTGGGAGCAGGAAACATGTTGATCCTACTTAGGTATATTTCCACGTATGGAAATCACCAGGTCAAGATGGCCTTCTATCTCAGCATCTGGCACCAGGAGTGGGGTGGACGCTGAGTGTCAGGTTACAATCTGGCTGACTGTCCCAATATGTGGGTGAGTTCTCCTGAAGGGCCACTCCTCTCAGACCTGAGTAAATACTCCTTCTGGCACCAGAAGTGCAGTGGAAAGAACAAACCCCAGACTGATAGTTTAACTCCAAGAGAATGAGTACCTAGTCCCGGGGATCTACCATTCTATACATCCGGGTGGATAGAAAGGGTGACTGTCCAATATGTGTGTGTGTCCACTGGTGAGTTTGGTGGTTAGAATAAGTTCCTGGTCAGCTGTTGACCCTTGACCGGCCTGATGTCTACAAGGTAGAGTTCTAGGGCTAAGGGAAACATATCCTTTAGTGTAATAAAACTTGTTTATTTCGATACCGAAATAAACATTGTGGATTTGCATTACCTTCCATCAAAGGGAGCTCAATGGAAGCTGGCAACATTAGACAGGCGAATGAGGCATTTTTCTAAACTGATGGGGTAGGTTGCAAAAAGTGGCTATGAAAATAAATCAACTTAACCCTCACGTTATCATGTACGTCCTGAAGTTGCTGGAACGTCTCTAAGTAGTCGACGACTTAATTGGCGATGATCTTCGACGCTAAGAGAGGTTCTCAAAACCTCGACTTCGGCACCAGGATTGTGTTGAAGGAACAGGCCAGACTGGCGTTCCAAGGGCCGTGCTCCAGTATTTACACTCTTCCAGGAAGGCCTTTGTTCAGGTGGAGGGGCGTGGTAGCATTAGATCATCTGGCATGTGACATCACCGGCCGGTTCAGGATCCATATGCTGCATGTATCGGCGATTCATACTAGTAGGGCCATCCTGTGGTATGCTATAATACTATGTGACCTTGATGAATAGTCTCGGTGGCTTAGCTGGGGAACAGTACAATTCTTTGGGCGTGGAGCGTGCATCTTACCATGGGCAAAGAGTACTAGTTATTGACTTCGAGTGGGTTGAACTGAAAATAAAACTCTGTGGAAGTGTGCGACTAAGTGGTTCACACTGGTGAGTAGAAGTAGATTTAATACTGTTTAAAAGACGTAATGTGTCAAATTATTACATACTCGATGTAATTAAAGACAAACTTGGACTTATATTCTGTCAACACACAGTCCAGGATGCACGACAAGGCTTGGCTTTCAAAATTGGCCCATATGGAAATTATAGTGAACCCGTATTGAATCCAAGGAGTGCTGAAGGTAGCATATTTACTACAGGAAGTGTGCAAGAGTCAATGATGGAAATTGTTATATAAATATAGTACTGAGTACACTTTAGTGCGGCCCGGATGTTGCAAATAGCAATCGACCGTAGGAAGAGGAAAGGACCCTTGTGGTTTTCTTATTTATAAATGAGTACTAAAATACAAGTTCATATTTGTCGCCCTCCTGCTTCTTCACTAAAAATCTGTACGAACAATCCTCCAATGTGGACATAAATATTATCAAGGCTTGGCAAAATTTTTGTATTATTTCGCGAAAATCCTGTAGCTTAGCGGAAGAGTAGCGAAAGTGACGATCACGAACAGGTATGTCGTCCACAAGACGACAAGGTACGTCGTCCACAAGACGACATGGAACGGCGTCCACAAGACGACAAGGTACGTCGTCCACAAGACGACAAGGTGCGTCTTCCACAAGACGACATGGTACGTCATCCACAAGACGACATGGTACGTCGTCCACAAGACGACAAGGTACGTCTTCCACAAGACGACATGGTACGTCGTCCACAAGACGACAAGGTGCATCTTCCACAAGACGACAAGGTACGTCGTCCACAAGACGACAAGGTACGGCGTCCACAAGACGACATGGTACGTCGTCCACAAGACGACATGGAACGGCGTCCACAAGACGACAAGGTACGGCGTCCACAAGAAGACAAGGTGCATCTTCCACAAGACGACATGGAACGGCGTCCACAAGACGACAAGGTACGTCGTCCACAAGACGACAAGGTACGGCGTCCACAAGACGACAAGGTGCATCTTCCACAAGACGACATTGTACGTCGTCCACAAGACGACAAGGTACGTCGTCCACAAGACGACAAGGTACGGCGTCCACAAGACGACAAGGTGCATCTTCCACAAGACGACATGGAACGGCGTCCACAAGACGACAAGGTACGTCGTCCACAAGACGACAAGGTACGGCGTCCGCAAGACGACAAGGTGCATCTTCCACAAGACGACAAGGTGCATCTTCCACAAGACGACATGGAACGGCGTCCACAAGACGAAAAGGTGCATCTTCCACAAGACGACAAGGTGCATCTTCCACAAGACGACATGGAACGGCGTCCACAAGACGACAAGGTACGTCGTCCACAAGACGACAAGGTACGTCGTCCACAAGACGACAAGGTGCATCTTCCACAAGACGACAAGGTGCATCTTCCACAAGACGACAAGGTGCATCTTCCACAAGACGACATGGAACGGCGTCCACAAGACGACAAGGTACGTCGTCCACAAGACGACAAGGTACGGCGTCCACAAGACGACAAGGTGCATCTTCCACAAGACGACAAGGTGCATCTTCCACAAGACGACATGGAACGGCGTCCACCAGACGACAAGGTACGTCGTCCACAAGACGACAAGGTACGTCGTCCACAAGACGACAAGGTACGTCGTCCACAAGACGACAAGGTACGGCGTCCGCAAGACGACAAGGTGCATCTTCCACAAGACGACAAGGTGCATCTTCCACAAGACGACATGGAACGGCGTCCACAAGACGACAAGGTACGTCGTCCACAAGACGACAAGGTACGTCGTCCACAAGACGACAAGGTACGTCGTCCACAAGACGACAAGGTACGGCGTCCACAAGACGACATGGTACGTCGTCCACAAGACGACAAGGTACGTCTTCCACAAGACGACAAGGTACGTCGTCCACAAGACGACAAGGTACGTCTTCCACAAGACGACAAGGTACGTCGTCCACAAGACGACAAGGTACGGCGTCCACAAGACGACAAGGTGCATCTTCCACAAGACGACATGGTACGTCGTCCACAAGACGACAAGGTACGTCGTCCACAAGACGACAAGGTGCGTCTTCCACAAGACGACATGGTACGTCATCCACAAGACGACATGGTACGTCGTCCACAAGACGACAAGGTACGTCGTCCACAAGACGACAAGGTGCATCTTCCACAAGACGACAAGGTGCATCTTCCACAAGACGACATGGAACGGCGTCCACAAGACGACATGGAACGGCGTCCACAAGACGACATGGTACGTCATCCACAAGACGACATGGTACGTCGTCCACAAGACGACAAGGTACGTCGTCCACAAGACGACAAGGTGCATCTTCCACAAGACGACAAGGTGCATCTTCCACAAGACGACATGGTACGTCGTCCACAAGACGACATGGAACGGCGTCCACAAGACGACAAGGTGCATCTTCCACAAGACGACAAGGTGCATCTTCCACAAGACGACATGGAACGGCGTCCACAAGACGACAAGGTGCATCTTCCACAAGACGACAAGGTGCATCTTCCACAAGACGACATGGAACGGCGTCCACAAGACGACAAGGTGCATCTTCCACAAGACGACAAGGTGCATCTTCCACAAGACGACATGGAACGGCGTCCACAAGACGACAAGGTGCATCTTCCACAAGACGACAAGGTGCATCTTCCACAAGACGACATGGAACGGCGTCCACAAGACGACATGGAACGGCGTCCACAAGACGACATGGTACGTCATCCACAAGACGACATGGTACGTCGTCCACAAGACGACAAGGTACGTCGTCCACAAGACGACAAGGTGCATCTTCCACAAGACGAAAAGGTGCATCTTCCACAAGACGACATGGAACGGCGTCCACAAGACGACAAGGTACGTCGTCCACAAGACGACAAGGTACGTCGTCCACAAGACGACAAGGTGCATCTTCCACAAGACGACAAGGTGCATCTTCCACAAGACGACATGGAACGGCGTCCACAAGACGACAAGGTACGTCGTCCACAAGACGACAAGGTACGTCGTCCACAAGACGACAAGGTACGTCGTCCACAAGACGACAAGGTACGTCGTCCACAAGACGACAAGGTACGGCGTCCACAAGACGACATGGTACGTCGTCCACAAGACGACAAGGTACGTCGTCCACAAGACGACAAGGTACGTCGTCCACAAGACGACATGGTACGTCGTCCACAAGACGACAAGTTACGTCGTCCACAAGACGACAAGGTACGTCGTCCACAAGACGACAAGGTACGTCGTCCACAAGACGACAAGGTACGTCGTCCACAAGACGACATGGTACGTCGTCCACAAGACGACAAAGTACGTCTTCCACAAGACGACAAGGTACGTCGTCCACAAGACGACAAGGTACGTCTTCCACAAGACGACAAGGTACGTCGTCCACAAGACGACAAGGTGCATCTTCCACAAGACGACAAGGTGCATCTTCCACAAGACGACATGGAACGGCGTCCACAAGACGACAAGGTACGTCGTCCACAAGACGACAAGGTACGTCGTCCACAAGACGACAAGGTACGTCGTCCACAAGACGACAAGGTACGTCGTCCACAAGACGACAAGGTACGGCGTCCACAAGACGACAAGGTACGTCTTCCACAAGACGACAAGGTACGTCGTCCACAAGACGACAAGGTACGTCGTCCACAAGACGACAAGGCAGGATATCGAATTTCCCTATTCTGGTAGAAATTACATCACTGACCACTTTACAGTATTTAGATAAATGCTCAATTAAATCTTTATGAGAACTTGATTCTACACAGGGAGAATGCCCCTGAAACTGTACATCTCCCATCGCCCAAGACTAACTTTTATATTAGGCGCAAACCCAAATGATAAAGTGAAACTCTCCAGATTGACTATAGCCTGAGTCCTCCAAAGAATCTTGAGGCCCAATATAATATCATAATTTAACCCAAGCAATGCCCAAAAGGTGAATGTCCAGGAGAATCTGCCAATCTAAAAATGAGGAACAGCAACATATGTGTCTTTTAACACATCGCCGTAAGCTATACACAATTGTAATTCCTCGATGCACCGAATATGTGAGCTTGAAAGCACCTTAGTACTACATAACATCTTTATGAAACTCCTGCTCACTACACAGGGCATCGCGCCAGTATCCACCAAGGTCGGTGTGTTATCCACACGCAATCTGCAAAATACATTTGTTGACAGAAGTCAGCTTTTTCTGTGGATTTAAACAACGACTAGAAACACAGCACAAATTCCTAGTCGTCATTCGTTTCCCAACTTTGTACAATCCGTGCACAAATGCTCAATTTGCATACACCTAAAGCACTTGCGCCTAGGAAACGCGATACGCGGCTGCGTACACTCATGACTGACATGTCTCTGCACAGTGCAATTTCCGCAACAGCGATTTTCCACTCTGTTACCTATCATGGTAACATCACCAACTCATGCCTGTTGATTACATTGGAGGAGGAAAAGCTGATCGATACTTTGCTGCAGCGACAAGCTGGCCTTCTTTTTTTACAGTAAGTAGCCGGAACTCTAAAATAGTTCGCAGGACCAGCAACAATGTGCACAATATACGTACATGGAGTGCCAAATTTTCCAAGACTATATTAACTATTTCCTCCTTTGGTAATTCTAAACACAAAGTCAATTGATGGGCGACCATAGACTGAACAATCTATCAACGGCTCAACCAGCCATTGAAAATGGCGAATAAATCACGTGTGCATGTGTGGTTGGAGCGTCCAGGCAGGGTATGAGCAAGAAACTTTTGTTGAGTGTTCCGAAATCAACTGATAGAATAGTTAATCTCTTAAAAAATCAGCTGTGAGGCATAGCCCCCTAATTTGACTGACAATGAACATAGTAGGGTCTTGTCATCGCACAGATACTAATCAGTAATTTTTGCAACAGCAATAAATAACAACAGCACGGTGCGGGGCTGGACTAGAAACTGTACTGGGATATTTTGGATGGACAAGAAGATTATATTGCCCCAGTCCCTGGCTGTGTGGCCATTAGTGGGGTAGCGACATTGCACTATGTGTGTTATGCTATATATAGTGGTTGTTGGTTATCACCAACTTCCCTATTGGTGCTTTATTCCATGTTCACTATCTGCCATCATACTGGCTTATTATGATATTTTCTCCTCCCAGCCTACGTAGGTTAGAACCCCCCTTTCGGGGGCCACGTCCGGCACGCCATTTGGGGCAGAATGAAAAAATTGTGTTATCATGCCGTTATATTATATTAATGCTTCGCTCGTGTTTCAACGATTGGGGAATTGTCTGTTGCTATTTCTAAACCACTGGTATCACGAGTCCATCCTCAGTCTGACCTCAGGGCACAGGGATAATCTCTGCTGAGGGAACTTCTAGAGTGATGTCAGCCTATGCTACTCCTTCCTTTTCATCATGGGTTCTCCACTTCGGTGGGCTGATATTACAAACCGAAAGTGGTTAATTTTCGTGTTCTTGAATTTATGCACGTTGGAATTAAGCCTTTGGGCACATCTGACTGTAAAGGAGTCAACTGGCCCACCACCAAGCCCCGCCATCATAATTGCCCATGATTCAAGCTTAGCAAGGAAAAAATATACCCTTTTTGGTAAACCAGGAATATGGAATGCCCGGGAGTTCCCCACTTTTGCTAACTTCAAGCAAGAGGTTACCCAGCGAACAATACCACGAGGAGGCAGTAGGTTCCCTTAAGATAGGGAGGTTATAAGAGAAACATCCTTAGTCCTTTATGGCTTCACACTCCATTGCTAGAGCTGGCAATTGCTCCGACACTTCTCAGATCAGCTGCCTCTTTGACACTCCACAGGAGCAGGTCAGACCACAATACCAGGCAGAGGAAGCAAGTTCCTCTTACAGTCAACAAGCCTCCCACCAGGCCTTGAGCATCCCAACGAATCCACCAGGTGCAGGACCGGACTAGGGATAGGCTTCCCATAGTCAACCATATCCCCACCAGGCCTTAGCGAATGACACACCCGGCGACCATGAGTAGGGCGAGGAGGGAGTGTGCTTCCCTTGGGTTAACACAAATTCACCAGGCAACACCTTACACACATTCCTTCGCTCAAGCTCAGGCTCTCCAGCATGCCACACACACACGCCTTACACCCATACGGGTTTGAGCCGCCACTTCAAACAGACTTCACTACCACCTGCAGAGTAGCAACGAGGCGTGTAGTTCCTCCCAACTCCCTGGATGGACAGGAATAATAACTTAAGGAGCTGCCACTCATCGAGCTCGCCTCCTCTACGATATGACTCGACAAGCAGCGCCAGAAGGCGACCGTTCCTCGTCGTAAATTTACTGCGGTATTCTCCGTTGAAAAGGTCACATCCGAATCTGTAAGGAAATTTATGAGTTATTCCTTTCAAAGTCCATGCAACCAACTGACACCCTCGGCCATTGTGCATGAAACTGAAAATAATACATATATGAGCAAAAAAAGCAGAGTGGTGCAGATTAAACTTGTGCAGGACACATGTTCATTACAAACACAAAGACAAATTTTTTTTTTGCAATCAACATTTATTTTAAGAATAAAGCTCGTACAATATCTACTGATGACAAAATTTGAAAAACAAGTTGAAGCATTGCCTAAATTCAGTTTGTCGGGTCTAACAATATTTGGCTGTAAAAAGCCCTAATCACATAAAGGGTCCGTACAATTCAAGCAACATTAGTCTCTAAAACCTCAGGCAGCAAACGACTTTTTACAATTAATATAAAAGTCCAAAAAAATACATATATTCCTGACAAAAAGATCATTAAAACACATAAATATTCAAACTGTTTCACAACGGACAGCCGCGCACACTATGCCCACTCTGAATTGAGACGAACAAAGGTATCGCCACAGGCAATTAAAATAAAAACATTTAAAACCCTGACGTAAAAATTCCTAGGGGAGGTGCTCATTAGGAGCAGAGGCTAAAACCCCTTTCTATGGCAGTGTAGCAGAAATACATTAAAATATTATCAATTATTATGCTACATAACAAAGCGCAATAAAGAACACCTTCATATCATAGTACGTAAGAATCATTTAAAAACCTGCAGGTAGATGAAGAATAGACCGCAACAAGGCGTGGGGCCCCAATGGGTAAGACGTTTGGCTGATAACCATTAATAGAAATTTAACTAAAAATTTATTTGGTTTCAGGCTTAATTCGAAGCAGATGTTCTTTTCTATTAGTATACATATATATGTATGTATGTATGTGTGTATATATATATATATATACATATTGGCACAAATTGTAAACAAAATTTTATGTGTGTGTGTGTATATATATACATAAAATTTTGTTTACAATTTGTTAAAAATTCACAAGAATCGTTTTGGTGTACTGACTTCGGAAAAAAAAAAACATAATATCAACTCTGATTTCGCCATTTATGTGAGTAGAAACGAGAATAGAGACTTCTATTCACTCATCTGTGACTTATCAAGAATTTTGGCATATATATGATAGTTTGCAATTTTTTTAAAACAGTGTGATATTTAATTTTATTATTTTCTCAGTATGGGGGTTTGTTTTATTGTTCCTTTTGGCTATATTTTGCGCATATAATTTGCATGCTTATTAACATGCAATACTGTGTGTATATTTCGCACATTTACTTAGTTTACTGATGATTTACACGTAATCTTTATGATGCGAGGCATTTATGTTATTTATTCATTAATTTCATTTTTATGCTTTGTTCATTATTATTTATTCAGCAGTTATTTTATTTTAATTATTTGAGTTGTTAAGCTATTATAATAATGTTACATTTATCGAAGTTGGTAGAGACTTATGACGTCACGCCGGAGGTAGCTTTTATGAATGTGCCTGATAATTAATCCCTATACTTCTCAGAGTGATTTAAATTTGCAACAATCAATGAAAATTATATGGTACTAAATGTATTTCTTCTCCATCTTGTTTTTCAAGTGCCACAATCTAATCCTCCGTTTTGAATCAGAGATTTTAAGTATTTTGTTATTGCATCGACAAGTGAAGTATTGCTCAAAATATCTTACATAGCCGATGGAGTGAGCGGAAGTTCGAAGAATAGGTCTAGTGAGCACATAAGGCATAATAAACACTGAAATATGGAAGGTATTGGTCATAGCCTGTAAGTAATTACTGATTATACAGAGATGAGATTCTAAAGTGGAAGTAAATTCTTGAGCAGTTTATTTAGCACCTTCCCAGATTTACTGCGGATAACTCGAGACTTAAGAACTCTGATATATGGATTGAAATAATTTTAATCTAACCAGGTAAAGCTAATCTTGAATCACATTAACGAGTAACTTTATTAATTTTGTGTGAAATTTGGGACCATTCCCTGAACTGTATGATTTCACTGAAGAACATCCTTTTATTGGCACTATAAAAACTTTAAATCATCAGCTTCCTGATAGCTTAATATAACGGTTATTTTGCAAGGGCGAATGTAACTTTTCCCTAGCTACTGAATATTTTGCTACAGAATAAGTTGAAAGTTTTATTCTTTGAGACAACTGAAAGAGTTATTAAAAACATCACTTCACCTATGGATGGCTTTTATTAGTAGAGTTGAAGGTAGTTTTGTTAATCCTCTGTTCCGTCAGTATCAATGTGTGTCAGTATCCTTCATGTGTGCGTTCGGAGTAAGGTAACTTTTCCCTTATGAAATATTGGCAATGCATTATTTTGCCTTTATCTTGTGGTAAGTGAAGTAATATATGTCCATATGTACTATATGTGTCAACTTATATACGGTATCTCAGGTGTCATGATTGGCGCTTCAGCATATGTCTAACTTGTTTTGCATAAGCAATTTATTTGAATACACACACAACTTTCACGAAACATTACACTGGCTTACCAACTGTGGGGCTATTTATATGTACTCGACCAGTACAAGGTTTGCATATCCTTGCATACCCCACCCCTCTCGTTCAAAACTCTCTATTCCTTTCAATATATTAGTATAATGTACTTGTATTGGAAATGGTTAGAAAGTATTTTGTCACAATTGAAATACAATATGTATAGAACATTCATGATCAAATTATGTATATATTATAATTATTAGAAACCTTCACAATATTTCACACATTTCCCATAGAGTTTTAATGTAATTGTCATTCAGTATTTGAAGGATTATAACAGCGAATAATTTATATTCTCTGCAATACTTATAGGTATTTTATTTGCAAACCAACTACATTATTAATTTTATTACAATTATTTTGCATTTGCGTGTAAAATTGAACAGAAATTTCGCTTTTTCGTAGCATTTGCTGTACATACAAGCACACAAAGCCCACTATTTTATCATTAATGTGTGCCACAACTTGTATATAACATGGTAATGATTGTTGAAAGTAAAAATATGCACTCATAATTTGTTTATAAAAATGCAAAGGCTGTTTATAAAATTAATTACAAATATTCTAACACTACCGATTGTACTTATACAGTGCTTATGGTGATCAGTAGCGTAGCCAGGATTTCAATATGGGGAGCCGTGAGGGGAAGGGGGGGGGGGGGGAGGGCCACATTCACCCATTCCCCCGGCCCTTCCCCGGGGAAATTTGGATTTCAAGGTGCAAAATGAGGCAATTTTAGAAGTTTTCCTGGCAGAAATATATTTAAAAACTTTTTAAACATAAACTTTTATGGAGACAAGAATTTAACAAAGATCGGCATGTTTCAAGAATAATATGCTGACGTGGCATTTTTCGAGTAAATGGTTAAGCATGGGTACCCAAGCATTTTTGTAAAGCCAGCCTGCCCAGCGTGATTTTTAAGCCTGAAACCTGATCTGACATGAGACTATTGAAATTGTTTCTGGAAGTTTTTCGTTCGGTATATAGAAAATCATAGTTAAGGCTGAAGCAAATTTAACAAAAATTCTTTTAGATTCCGACTAAGTTCAGAAATGAATTTGATTACATAACAAGGGGCAAAGTTTGTACACATAATTCACTTGGTCCTCAATTTTGTTGACGAATTCTATAAACTTGTTTAGTATCTCAAGTTTAAGAAACAAACATGACGATTTCTTAAATTTCAAATATCAGTAGAGAGAAGTTACGAGTTATTATAAAATAGTGATAATTATGAGAAAGAGGACATGCTTCTTTCCTTCTAGAACTATCAAATGGTTAGTAAGAAACCGCAGTCATAATTTGAATGGCTGGAATATAATATTTCATGTTGCACATAACACTATAACACCTATCACTTAACTTGAATTCTACGATAAAAAAATATTTAAAATATAACTGGGTGTATATTACAGAAATATATTATTTTGAATTAAATGATAAATACATAATCAGGCCTATGGGCTTATATATAAAGTAACAAACAATTTGAAAAGTATTACCACTAGGTCTTGATCCATTACACAAAGTAAAAAAAAAAAAATCAGTTCACAAAATAAGATGCATGCATGCCTCAACAACCATACCAGACTATATGTACATCATTTTCTTTCATTTTTAAATAATAAAAGTAACAACTTTTATACAAGAGGGAACCTCAAGATAATGGCAATCTTCTAGAAATCTGTCCATATTGTTTAACAATATCTTCTACACGTACTTCTACATCTTTATGAACTGTCATTACAGTTAGTACGCTAAGTCTTGTTTCGTAGACAAGTTTTGAGTCTCTTGAGAGTGGATAAAACTCCTCTCAACAGAAGCTGTCGTCACTGGATTAACAGCCAAAATCGTCAGAGGGACTAACATGTTACGAAAGGAATCATCGTTGATTATTTTAGCACTTCACGAGCACTTTCGTTGCTTGCGTTTGGTGTTCTGGTCCTGCAGCTCATCTTCCATTCTGCTTCCAGAATAGATCTGTTGGTATCTTGAAGATCATCTTTGTAGAATCCGATAGCTTTCTCGATTTCAATGAACTATTTTCTCACTGCATTTTGTGGTAGAAGTCACTCCAGACCCAGTAAAATATTCTTGTGGTTTGTAAACTTGTCTTTCAAATGCATCAATATTTCATCAAGATATGGTACAAAAACTACTCGCCTATAATATTCCTCGGGTGTGCTTGCTTCCACATTGTTTCGGAATCGATGCGTCGGTTGGCCATACTTCGGGTGTAGGCTCCCCATATGTCGGGTGTCGGCAAGCCCTATGTCGGGTGTCGGCTCGCTGTACGTCGGGTGTCGGCTAGCCGTACCTCGGATGTCGGCTCGCCCTATGTCGGGTGTCGGCTAGCCCTATGTCCGGTGTCGGCTCGCCATACCTCGGGTGTCCGCTAGCCCTATGTCGGGTGTCGGCTCGCCATACCTCGGGTGTCGGCTAGCCCTATGTCCGGTGTCAGCTCGCCATACCTCGGGTGTCGGCTAGCCCTATGTCGGGTGTCGGCTCGCTGTACGTCGGGTGTCGGCTCGACGTACCTCGGATGTCGGCTTCCTGTACCTCGGGTGTCGGCTAGCCCTATGTCCGGTGTCGGCTCCCCATATGTCGGGTGTCGGCAAGCCCTATGTCGGGTGTCGGCTCGCTGTACGTCGGGTGTCGGCTCGCCGTACCTCGGATGTCGGCTTCCTGTACCTCGGGTGTCGGCTAGCCCTATGTCGGGTGTCGGCTCGCTGTACGCCGGGTGTCGGCTCGACGTACCTCGGATGTCGGCTTCCTGTACCTGGGGTGTCGGCTAGCCCTATGTCGGGTGTCGGCTCGCCATACCTCGGGTATCGGCTAGCCCTATGTCGAGTGTCGGCTCGCTGTACGCCGGGTGTCGGCTCGCCGTACCTCGGATGTCGGCTTCCTGTACCTCGGGTGTCGGCTAGCCCTATGTTTGGTGTCGGCTCGCTGTACGTCGGGTGTCGGCTAGCCCTATGTCCGGTGTCGGCTCGCCATACCTCGGGTGTCGGCAAGCCCTATGTCGGGTGTCGGCTCGCTGTACGTCGGGTGTCGGCTCGACGTACCTCGGATGTCGGCTTCCTGTACCTCGGGTGTCGGCTAGCCCTATGTCGGGTGTCGGCTCGCCATACCTCGGGTGTCGGCTAGCCCTATGTCGGGTGTCGGCTCGCTGTACGTCGGGTGTCGGCTCGACGTACCTCGGATGTCGGCTTCCTGTACCTCGGGTGTCGGCTAGCCCTATGTCCGGTGTCGGCTCGCCATACCTCGGGTGTCGGCTATCCCTATGTCGGGTGTCGGCTCGCTGTACGCCGGGTGTCGGCTCGACGTACCTCGGATGTCGGCTTCCTGTACCTCGGGTGTTGGCAGGCCCTATGTCGGGTGTCGGCTCGCTGTACGTCGGGTGTCGGCTCGCCGTACCTCGGATGTCGGCTTCCTGTACCTCGGGTGTCGCCTCGACGTACCTCGGATGTCGGCTTCCTGTACCTCGGGTGTCGGCTCGGCGTACGTCGGGTGTCGGCTAGGCGTACCTCGGATGTCGGCTCCCTGTACCTCGGGTGTCGGCTCGGCGTACGTCGGGTGTCGGCTCGGCGTACGTCGGGTGTCGGCTCGCCGTACGTCGGGTGTCGGCTCGGCGTACCTCGGATGTCGGCTCCCTGTACCTCGGATGTCGGCTTGCCGTACGTCGGGTGTCGGCTCGGCGTACCTCGGGTGTCGGCTCGCCGTACGTCGGATGTCGGCTCGGCGTATGTCGGGTGTCGGCTCGCCGTACGTCGGGTGTCGGCTCCCTGTACCTCGGATGTCGGCTCGGCGTATGTCGGGTGTCGGCTCGCCGTACGTCGGGTGTCGGCTCGGCGTACGTCGGGTGTCGGCTCCCTGTACCTCGGATGCCGGCTCGCCGTACCTCGGGTGTCGGCTCGCCGTACGTCGGGTGTCGGCTCCCTGTACCTCGGATGTCGACTCGGCGTACGTCGGGTGTCGGCTCCCTGTACCTCGGATGTCGGCTCCCTGTACCTCGGATGTCGGCTCGCCGTACCTCGGATGTCGGCTCGGCGTACGTCGGATGTCGGCTCGGCGTACGTCGGGTGTCGGCTCGCTGTACCTCGGGTGTCGGCTCGCCATACGTCGGGTGTCGGCTCGGCGTACCTCGGATGTCGGCTCGCCATACGTCGGGTGTCGGCTCGGCGTACCTCGGATGTCGGCTCGGCGTACCTCGGATGTCGGCTCGGCGTACGTCGGGTGTCGGCTCGCTGTACCTCTGATGTCGGCTCGGAGTACGTCGGGTGTCGGCTCGCTGTACCTCGGATGTCGGCTCGGCGTACGTCGGGTGTCGACTCGCCGTACGTCGGATGTCGTCTCGCCGTTTATCGGGTGTCGACTCGCCGTACATCGGGTGTCAACATGATGTAAAACGTTCATCATAGGTGTCAGATCGTTGTTAAAAATCATGCTCTTTAAAAAAAAATAGTAATGAAATGTCCTCATGCATTTGGCGATTTTATAATATTTATGTATATAGAGAAGGTTTTGTATTTGCATCGAAAATCTTCACTTATTGAAATAAACCATTTCTATGGCTTACAGAACATTTTTAGTGCGAAATTTCGTTTACTCCTGGTACTTTTGCCTTACCGTCGGGATCACCTGGATTTTCGTGTTGGGATGTCGAGACGATGCTTTAGGCCAGCGGGTTTTCTCGGGGTCTCCTGTTTCTCCGCCCTTGCATTCCGACGCTGCTCCATACACACATTATTCGTCCTAAATTCGATTTCGTGGCCGTAGTTGTTAAGAATTGCCCAAATCTCTTTACTCACTCATGTGTTTTGTGAAACAGTAATATACAGTCACTGGTGTAATCCTTTCGCAGTTTCAACACTGCACACCTAGTGCGAAGTCAGAACATGAAAATTCTTTCCCTAATTCACTACCAATAAAAGGAAAATGTATGATTCACAGCACGTGACTCGTTTCACTCACCGGCCACCACTATGTTCGCCCCACTCCCCAGCATCACATCTGGATCCTACCTAAACTTGATGTCTGCGCACCACACGCCTATGATATTTTGTGTTATTATAACTCAGAATGGTCTGAACAATATGTTACTAAGAAATAAATTCTTAATAATTGAATTTGTTAAGAAACTTTTGGGAATTTAATATCTAGTTCTTGATGATACATGAGTATAGATGGTTGTTTATCGCGTGAAAAGTTGAATGTTTGCTAAGCTTCGAATCTTCAAAGTAATGTTTACAACATAACTGAAGTTCTCATTAGGTTATTGGTTATCGCTAATATAAGAATCTATTAACCTATTTCACTGGACAAATGGCAATCTAGCTGTTTTAACATAAAGTGTTTGATTGGTCAGTACGAACAGTTAAGTCGTGTATGAAATCGCATCATCCAATCATTAGAGGAGAAAGATAGTATGGTATATTTGATCAAAATTTTTCATCCTTTTCTATACATGAGCAAATAATAAACACATTAACGACACACAAACACTATACTTGTAAAAACTCTCCAGCAAAGGAGTTGAAAGTTTTGGCTTTTTTTTTTTTTTTTTACCAAAAATGTCTCCATCTTCCACGCTTCTCAATCGATCGTGGACTTACAACTCACACCTTCCAAATTCTTGACAAGACGCATCGAATAAGTCTTAAGCTGGAACTGTACACACAACATATGTTTGAACTAATTTGCTGAACAAAATGCTAGAAGGTGACTGTTGCATTGTTGCAAGGGCCAAGGGGCATTGCTCTGGTCGGATGCGCGAGGCAGTTTAAGGGTAATGGGTATTCTTAGCCTGAGTACGCGACCTTGAGACCACTCGGGCAATGTGAGAGGACGGAAGACCCTGGCCTCTGTCTGGGTGACTTACAGCTTAGCTATGTTCCATCTCCTCCAAGAGTTTCACACATTGCAGATATTACAGGGTTATAGCTTTGATGACTGCGCAGAAATTCATTTTTTTATTTACCTTTTAGGGGGGCTACCCCTCTGGGGCTCCCCCCTCGCTACGCCACTGATTCCACCAAATGACAAGTGGCGCTCGGCAACTAGCGTAACTATGAACAACAATAACGAGACATATTAACTTGCTGGCGTATATAGTGATTGTCAAGACCTCCCCTTCTTAGACCGTGGGTGAGAGAGAACGACAGCTCCTTTGGTGGCGAAATAGATAATTAATACATTAGCGTCACCTATGTGATGATGAAGTAAACAAATGAAATCTAAGATAGTGCGTAGATCAAGGGCGAGATACAAACTACAGCGATGTAAACAAATGACTAACAAAAAAAGTTAAAACTAAATCATTAATTTATACACTAGCCCCACCTAGGTGTTGAAAATGGAAACAAATTACAAACCAAAATATAAGATTTTTTATATGACGGAATGAGTATGGTAGGCGGGGGTGTAGGTCTGACTACTAATTAACCAATGAGAAACATTGGTAGGGGAGGGGAATGTTTAGACAATGTGATTGATTGAAGGGTGGCCAGTCGTGTGCTGGACGTGGTGCTGGAAAGTCCTCTGGAAATGTTAGTTTTTGAAATACATTTTTTTCTTAATGTTTGCGGATATTTTTATTAATAAATTTTTTAATTTTTCTTTAATTTTTTGAATTTATTGGATGATTTTGTGATTATTTCGGTTCAAGGTCATGAGTACGGGGTCCCTGTCAAGGTAACAGGTCTTGATCAAGGTCACTTGGATCCAATATGGTGTTCGTGTGATATAACATAGTGGCTAGTCGGCTCTGGTCATCCGTCTCCTCTAACCCCAAACAGTCGAAATTCCAATTTCGTATTTATTTTAGATAAATTTCTCTACAAATTTACACATTTTTTAAAATCAATTTTTTTAAGATTTTATATATTTTTGGAATTTGTTGAAGAAGGTAATCCTAGGTCATTGGTTCAAGGTCAAATTTCAATAACAAATTCACCTACATCCAACATGATGGACAAAATGGCTGACATAACCAAGATGGCTGAGGTCAGATCTGACTTCGGACCCTGTGTATTGATTTGAAATATCCTATTTCTATAAAGTCAATATGAACACCACTGCTCTGCCCTCAAAAACGATGTCCCCAAATCCTCCTGATGGATTGAAAAGTGCCTTTTGGGTAATCATTTTCGCAAATGGGGGGACCAGTGTTTTTTTTGAGGGAAAAATGGTTACTCTTGCGAGAAAAAAGGAAATGTTGAGGGAAAAAAGGAATAACATGAAGGAAAAATGAAAATTACCAGATGGTGGCGGCTGGCTGTGTCTCTGGTCCCAGGTCCCATAAGCCCAAAGCCTGCTATTTCTACTACTCACGCGTTCCCACTAGACTATTAATTGTGTGTCCAATGTGCTGGTCTACGAAGGCAACACACACTTGAGAGGGGGACTGTTGACTACTTTGAACATGTCAGTCAGTAACACCACTTCAATTACGCACTTCAGCAACACCACTTCAGTGCATTCCGGCAAAGGTAAGAACGAAAGTGCTCTATCTTAAAATATAAACATTAGATACATACTCAAGGGCCTGCATTAAACCTGGCGAAACAATAAAATGATAGTCACTGCTCAAAATTCAAAATTGGAGGCCGCAGTATAAGAACACAATGGTGTGCGTAGCTGCGACGGCGCACTTGATGAGTGTGGCAAAGTAGCCCTTATCGCCGCCGCGCTTCTCGGCCTAAGGTGGGCGGGCACGTTACTGGTGTGAACGTGACTGTGAACGGCATGATTAGTAAACATGTGGTGGGGCGATGCTGCGTGCTCCAACCCCGCCTCTGCATGAGCGTAGGCGTTCACCAGGAATAGCTGTCTGGCAGGCGACGTGCCTAGTCCCTCGCCTTGCCTCTGCAACTTCTCTAGCAGCTACCTCTCCTGTGTAGTTGCCTCCATAATGCCGTGCTGCTTCACTACTGTCATAAAAAAAACTCCATAGGGCGTACTTAACACCACCGACAAGGAGTCATGCATAGGTTCTTCGCACCTCGAGTCATGTTGAGGCGGGTAATGACCAAAAAACTCGCCTGATGACTTCCTAGTCATTATTATTTCCAGAGTAGGTAGTGACGTTTTGGCCGTTAGCTTCATCGGTGCCGATGTGGAGGCTCTACCTCCCCTCTACATGCCTGTGACGTCATCCGGGAAGGACTGCACTGTGGAGTCTGAATGTCAGAGGGGAATGTCACAAATGTGACACGTAACAATATTAACTATGCTAGCGCTGCACAGGGACAGTGATATGCATTTAGAAGGAAAAGATATTACAAGTTAGCTTAGTACGAGGTGTGAACCGAAGAAGATGCGAAAAATAAAGCCTGGTACAACACATCAGTCAGCAGAACAATTGGCGTACTATGCTACATGTTGGAAACACCAATACTTATTATAAACAAAACACATTTGGTGAAAATAAAAAAAATATGCATATTTATATTGCGTTAGAAAATATTACGTATCTGACATTTACTCTTTTCGTGACATGGTAATTAAATATGAAATTTACTCGGCTTCTCTTGAAAATATTTGTAGGTGTAAACTAGGCAATGTTTTCATCTTCCATATTATAGATAAAACTAGGTGTATCAACAAACAGTTCTTCGTGATCTTTGAATGATTCTCGATGTAGGTTAAGAAATTGACTGAAGCAATAACATAGTCATTCACCTTGGCAAAAGGCAAACTGCAAGACAAACAAACCTTGGACACAAAATAATCATATAAAAAACAACCATTTCTGGTTGTTAATATTAAATATGAAAATAATAATTCACAGAAGCAATATTGTAAGTTATCAGAAGAAAAAAGACAGGCATAGCAGACAAACAATGAGACTTGTGTGTATAGAATACACATAGCTAAATAATCTGGCCAAATAACGAGGGCAGCATAGACTAACACAATAATTGTTATAACAGATATACTGCAGTATACGTTTTTCTTGTGATAATTTACCTTATTATTTCTGTGAATTATTTGTATATACTTTTTTTTTTTACAACAGTCTATACTAGTTCGTTTTTTATTATAATTTCATTTTTTTTGTGTTTAATAGTTTTGATATGTTGTCGTTTTCTGTTACATCAAATAATGAAAAACTGTATGTAGCCAGGCCAGACAATTGGTACTAATGCAGTTTCTCCCTGTGGCAAATTAGTGATTCACCCAGCAGTCATGCGCAGGTGTTACTTGTAGCAAATTTTTAATTTAATGTCTATCTGTAGGAATTGTCCTCTGACTGTTGCACGTTCTTATATGTTAAACTAAATACTCTGGTTCGCAGAACAAAGTCTACCGTGTAATCCAGTTCAATATCAACAACGTTCTCCGAGCTGCAGAACATTGCACTTAAAAATAACTGTAAAAAAACTTTTAAATGTACTAACAGGAGAAAAATAACTAATGAAGTTACACAATTTGTAGAATTTGTAAGATGTGGTCGAACAGTTGTAATAAACTTTACTACAAATTAATATGTTTGTATCAATTTATATTTAGTATATCCATCTTTGGTTTTCGTTTGTCAATTGTTTTCCGTATGTAATGTGTTTCCGATTTAGCTACCGGGTTGCAGCACTTCCTGCAGTTTAAATTAGCCACCGGGCATGTTAGAGTGCTGCCATATTAAATGGACTTAGAATATTTTTTACCACATGCAGGACTTGTAATAGTTCCCATCTACCCACTCTTAATTGGTATATTACTGCCTTAACCCTAACCTCAACCTAACCTTACTTTACATAACCCCTAAATTACATAACCCAACTTCCATCTAACCACTACACTTAAAAAAAACCAAAAGCTGTACAGAACATAGAATTTCTTGCTCTCAAGTATGTGTATGAGGATAGGTGAATCTGATGACTTTTACAGTTCAATCAAAATATCTCCTTTACCAATCGTCATCAGACAAAATATACTCATACTTCTTACAAGGATTTAAGCACACCTCAGCCCTTACTCACTAAAATATACCAAAAATCGTAACTATAAAATGTTTGTCATAGCATGAGACACAAGCCAAAATATCATACCAGGCATTACTTAAATCACTCTATCAACCATCCATATTAATAAGATATGCTGACCGTCACACAAGAACTAGTAACCCTGCTGCCCAGGGTACTGGGTACTGGGTACTATACCATCCATAACACAGAATACTTCAGTTATGCCACATAGATCAGATTGTATATGCAACATAAAAACTACGCATTTAATTCCAACTTACTCCATCAGTTAACCCCCACCAACTATTATAACACATAACATAATTCCAATATACTTAACAATCATATCGACAGCAATTTCGTACTGAATACCAAATTAGATATAATATCTTTCAACGTAACATTAGCTTGCCTCAGCCACGCATCGTCGAAAATTATACAACCCAACATACTTACATATAATATAATCTGATTATATCAACGATCAACGACAGCAAGTAACCATACCAAGTAAATATACAGCCAAAAACCATATCATTCGCTCTAACACCAAACATACACCATTCATGCTATAAACGATACAGACTTCATCCTTACAAATACGTATGTGTATATATAGTATTCTAAATGAAATACTTGTGCTGCCTTTTTAATGTCCTGTGAAGCCTCTTTACAGTCCTGTGCTGCCTCTCTACTGTCCTGTGCTGCCTCTCTACTGTCTTGTACTGCCTTTCTCCTGTCATGTGCTGCCACTTACTTGTCCTGTGCTGGCTCTCTACAATTTATATTACTGTTATTTAATTAAAACCAATTTGATAAAAGAGTTTCAGTCAACAGATTACTTTAAACGTGCTTAGTACGATTTTCTCGATTAGTGATAGTTTTTACCTGTGATTTAGTAACTTCTTTACTTGTAGTGTGTTTCTGTTGCTAAGATACAAGAAACAACTATAGTGAGTAAAATTATTCCACATATTACTGTCAAAAGTAGGACATACATTGCAATACAAGGTGCTTAAAATTTTATATGTTAGTACTATTATATAACAAATGGTTTATAGAAGGTGTTTTTGAATAACATGATTAAATTCAAATAGCAGCACCACTGGACTTATATCGGCGAAACAAGTCAGGGAGTGAGCAGCTATACATACCGGCAAGTTGCATATCACAAAGACGATCGTTACTGGAGCGCCGTGCGGAGATCGCCTTTACACGGGACAACATACACTCGAGGTACGTGGACGCTGCTAGTGGTTGCTTGTTAGCACACGTGTGGCAGACTACATTAACAATGGCAGATTAGCAAGTGAATAGTAAAGGCTGCTGGAGTGATTGCATTTTATTTCTCGCATGGCGCGCCTGTTCCATTCGCCTTCGTTATATGCAACTTGTTTCTCAAGCAGGTGCGTGTGTGTGTGTGTATATATACATATAACTTGTTGCGCAAGCAGGTACACATATGTATACTACTTGTTGCGCAAGCAGGTATATAAATATAAATAAATATATATATATATATAAAACTTGTTGCGCAAGGAGGTGTATATATATATATATATATATATATATATATATATATATATATATATATATATATATATATATATATATATATATATATATATATATAAAGCAGTGGACTGCCTGCGTGGTTTTGCCGAACTTCAACTTAAATTTTAAAATACTAGATGACCTTCTCAAAAATGTTGTTACTAGGATTTTCTGTTTCTATATGTCCATAGATGCTGTGGTACGAATTTTCACTTGTTATTGAGACATACCTTATACATCCTCATGTGTAAATATATGTTGTAATAATAATACAGCGAGTGCTTAACTTGTTTACTGGCCTAAAAGACGTGCTCACAACCCTCAGAATGTATAAGGTGTAGTCTAAGTGCTACTTACGTAGTTAATTGTTTGGTATAATTATCATAATATAAACAGTTTCCATATTGTCAACCACACTCTAATTTTTTCTTGAAAGTGTCTCGTCTTGGTGGGAAGCGAGCAGGCTAACCCCTCAGCCACCCCAGCACCTAGGTAGGTAGATGCACAATGCGGTAATATTGAGAGTAGGGAGAGAAGGGTAGAGATTGCAAGGCGCTGTAAGCACAGATGAACCAGGAAGAGCAACACGGACATAGAACGGGATGGTGTCTGGGAATAGCCGTGCAGTAACGAGTGTTGTAGTTTGGCGCAGAATAGAGGCCAATAAACCTGGCATGATGACAGTTCTGCTTGCAGAGGAAGTATGGTGGTTGTTGACGCCCTCTCTGGTCAGACTCTATAAACCAGAGTCGTTAACCTACAAGTAGAGTGACTTGCAATGTATTACTGCCCTACACACCCAACACCATATGCACAACTCACAACAAACTATTACACATACTACCAACATTGTCACTAAAATATTATTTATGTTGTATATGGGAGAAGAAACATTTTAATTTTTAATAATTAAAAATATTTTGTTAAACAAAAGAGTTTAATTTTTAGTAAAAATTTAAGTGTATTTGTATTCTGTATTCTTGAGAAAGCTGTCTAGTAAAAATATCAAGGATTCATCATAATATTTATTCTGGTTGTATATTATCAATCTAGTAATACTGTTCAATAATACGCATAATATTAACTTTATGCAAATCCATTTAAATTACATTTAAAGTTGATTAGATGCATGTATTAAATATATTTGTAAACATTTGAGCTATTTTTTTTATTACATACTAGCTGCCCGTCATAGCTTCACTCAGCATTTATAAAATTAATGAAATACCTATAAATGCGCCTATCCGTGACTACCTGCGACAACTTGCGACTACCCGCGACTAGCCGTGACTACCTGCGTCTACCTGCGAGTACTTGCGACCACCTGCGACTACTTGTGACTACCAATGAATAATTGCGAATACTTGCGACTACCTGCAACTACTTGTGACTGCATTCACCTACGACTACTTGAGATTACATACGACTACCTGCTACTACTTGAGACTATGTACGACTAATTCCGACTACCTGCGACTACTTGTGACTACCTGCGACTACTTGCGATTACCTGCGACTACTTGAGATTACATACGACTACCTGCTACTACTTGAGACTATGTACGACTAATTCCGACTACCTGCGACTACTTGTGACTACCTGCGACTACTTGCGATTACCTGCGACTACTTGAGATTACATACGACTACCTGCTACTACTTGAGACTATGTACGACTAATTCCGACTACCTGCGACTACTTGTGACTACCTGCGACTACTTGCGATTACCTGCGACTACTTGAGATTACATACGACTACCTGCTACTACTTGAGACTATGTACGACTAATTCCGACTACCTGCGACTACTTGTGACTACCTGCGACTACTTGCAATTACCTGCGACTACTTGAGACTACTTCCGATTACTAGCGACTATCTGCGACTGCTTGAGACTTCGTACGACTGCTTGCGACTACCTGCTACTACTTGTGACTACTTCCGACTACTTCCGACTATGTACGACTACTTCCGACTACCTGCGATTACTTGTGGCTACCCGCGACTACTTGCGACTACCTGCGACTACTTGCGATTACTTGATACTATGTACGACTACTTGCGATTACCTGCGACTACTTGATACTATGTACGACTACTTGCGACTACCTGCGACTACTTGAGATTACGTGCGACTACTTGCGACTGCATGCGAATTTTTTATATTAAGATGCACAATTTCTTCTAATACTTTTTCAGTTTATCTTTAATAGTTTTGGTAGAGCATACTTAGAAAGCGGCTAAGTAGCTCATTTTTCTTCGACTTGGTTTACAAATTTTGAAATTTCTCAAGGAAATATTTAAAATTAATTTTAGCATTGCCTATGTCCATATGGAATAATGCAGCTTTGTAACAGTGAAAAAATTGCAATAATCAGCCTTGTATTTTCCGAGATTAGCCATTACATATAACCAAGCAAACACATTAGCTCGTTATAATATTTGTATAAATAATCAGGGTAACTATGGGGGTGATGATATTGCTTTACGAATGGTTTTGTGTTACAAAATATTTTACAGTGCTACATAATATATGCTTTACTTTTCATTTGCAACAGTAATAGTACTGTAGAGGCAGTGTTTGTAGCGCGTGCGTTATGAGCTGTACTTGAACAATGAGGTGCAGATCTGTGTGGGAGGCCACTCAACTGTGTCCTGGTGTGTGTCTGCAGCTCTCACTTGCATAGTGCTGGCTAACCTCATGCCACTCCCGAAATGCTAACCTCGCACTACTCAGTCTAGGCGTGGCGCCATCGTGCGGCGAGCAAATAACTGGACACTTACTAGTATTGACTCCTCTTGCTGCATTCATGCACTTGATCTTTATCCTTTTTAGACACTAATTAGCTCTTCCTCGTTATTATGGTCAGAGATTCAGTCCTGCTCTTTTTTGTGTCCAGACATTCGTTCCTTATGGCCAGACAATCAATCCTTCTCTTCCTTACAGTCAGACGTTGGCACCGTTTGTTTAGTCGCCAGTAGATTAACAACAGCTCAAACAAGCATTTCTTCACATATTTGCAAGGTTCCTCGCTAGCGCGAGGGTTTTCATACGTCCTCAGCCCTTCAACATTGCACGATTCCAATGAGTCTACATTAATTCAGTCCAGATTCCATTAGTGCGGAATGTTCTGGAGCCCTCTGTGTGCCCACATGCACAGTAGCACTTTACTCATCGGATAGCACGCCCTCCCATACACACACACACTTGTCCGTCGTAGTCCATTCTCTGCTCTTATGTCACTAGCTGCACCAGACTGCACCTGATTACTGCACTTCAGCCAGGTGGATACCACAAGAACTGCCAAGTCACCAGTAGCCGGAGGAGGTATTTATAGTCTCGTCGGCCTTAGCCCAGAAACTTCTTTACATGTTGGGTTAGGCCGAGGAAGAAAATTAAAAGAATTTTAATTCAATTGTTCGGAGCCACCGACAGTTGACATAAAGGTGGCCAGGTAGATGTGACCCCCCCCAACTCATAAATTGTATTGCGCGCACCTGGCTCGCTCCTAACATTACACTTAAAACTTCTTATTATAAAAAATATTGCATTTAATGCAGTACGTTATTTAGTATGAGATATTTCGTAGAAGGCCGTGGGAGAGGTTCATGTGGTCAGGAGAGGCAATGACTGAGCATTGTTGTACACCACTGGACTGGGCGTTAACTTCTCATGGCTGAAGTCCCGGGCTAGAAGACAGGACCATAAGAGGTGGAGTTAACATGCGGTATTGTTACATGGGGAGTCATGTATCTGACGTGGAGGAATTTTCTCGATGTGCTCTCTTCACCCCGTCCTTACATTCTGCCACAGCTCCCTCCCCACCTCACTCCTTCGTGTGCGCCAAACATATGATGAGTATGTGAAATGCCGGACACACTACTCAGCTGAGCTCTATCCCAACGTATCAAGCAGTGGTGGTTCTAGCACTTCGAAAGGCCTTGTCTAAATAGCCTTTGTCCTAGGCCACATTTGTTTGATGCGCCCGCCTATTAATACTACGATGAACTACTCTGTGTCGGCTGTGATGTGACTTGCATCTACATAAAAAGCTGCACTCGCTGTCCATCTTGACATGCGGCAAACTTGTGAACTGTTAACGCAGTGTCAGCCTACGTCAAGATCGTACTGCTGATTATGCTTAGTGAATGTTATATACAGTATTTAAAATTGCATCCAGTCTGTGCATTAATTTGGAACGGTGTGCAATAAAGTGGCAACATGAAACTAAAACATAATATGTACAATTTAACTTTAACCTTGAATTTCAAAATACCAATAAGATTTTTCTTTAAATTTTATTTTTATAGAAATATTAACAAATTTGCGAGGCTTATTTTTATATGCTTCTGTTAGTCGCAGAGTTTGGTCTTTAGAACAATCCATGAAATGCAACGAACACAAACACAGCACAGCAAACTCTCCGATATTCCGAACACAGCTAGCAGGATGGAAGTACAGTATAGCAGACGAGGGTGTTGTTATCAATGCTAGGCGTGTTGTTGTATATGTCGTCTACACTTACAGCTTCCAAGCCGAACCTCGACGAGAGCAGAACTTGAAGCTGCGTTGTGAGACCGCCTCTGGAGGGAATTGAAAACCGAGCAAAGTTGTACAGGCACACTACACAAGATATAAAGGTGTTCGTCTTGTCAGGACACATACTCGGTGGTGTGCACATGTATGCAGGCAGAGCTGTGGAGAAGAGAGGCAATTGTAGCCCTCCCTGCTACTTGGCCACTCGCCATATTCCTCGCTGGATTATGGAAGCGGAGCTGCTTGGCTCGAGTTCCTGCAGCAATATAGACTACCATGTGTCTAAGTCGAGCTGGCAATAACACAGTCGTCGCCTCGCACAAACTGCCCAGGGTTCACGACACTCGGCCTGTAACATAGCACACCTTGTTCATGGTCAGCTCAGTACTATTGAAAGCTGATCAGTATCTTCTTGTATTCACATTGTTTAAGCTTACATCACACGTAACACTAACATTTCTATGCGCCTCATCACTTTATTCATGCGCCTGTCATGTGAAACAGCGCAATTAATAGAAACGTGGACATTTTACAAATTTACTAGTTTTTACACTTACAAAAAGTTACTGATGTAATTAATGATCATACCTACTTTCCACTTCTTGGGTGCAATTGATATTAAATTAAGTTCATAAAAGACAAAATGTTACTAAGCACTTGAGGTCTCGTTGAAAGCAATATCATCAGTGATGAAACAACCACGAACACACTCAACAGTAGTGAGTCAATTGCAATTGCACACATGACGTACCCGGGACTTGAATAGAGAAAATCGCGTGCCATAATCTAGCTTGAAATTAACTACGTTACGGTGATCAGATTCGAAGCATCAAATACAGATGTGATTAGTCAAATGTTTTGAATGAGATTGACATTTCTCTAATGTGCAGGAGGCTGGCAACTAGCGCCAAGGTGTTGGTCAATAAGGACATTGGTTAGGTGAGGAGTGGTGACTATAGTTTTGTAATCTCGGTGGAGATAATTACCCATGATGCCAGATATGTTGGGTTGACAATTATTTGGGTTGACAATTGCGTGGCGTAGTTTCTTTTCGTTTTGGGGATGTAGTATGTTTTTTTTCTAAATTGTGGTTTTGGTCGCCAGTCTAAATTTGGTTTCGGTCTAACTAAATTCTAGCTCTGCTGTGTGTGCCAGTTGTTTTAATGAGCAGTATTTAGTTTTGTCTTAAGCCCAAAATTTCATTTAATGTTGAATCACGACATACACGTTGAGCGAATATTTTGAATTTTTTAATAGTGGTTGTCCCTTTTTTAAAAATAGATGTAGCTTTGGTTGGGTCTTGGAACTGCGCCCACGAAGTTTCAGTTTTAATGTAAAGGTTTAATGCAGTTTTTGAATTTCTTTCTATTCAAAGGAGGCTTTACTGGGCTTCTTCAGCTTCTCACCCTTATTTTAACTGTTACATTTAATCTCTAGTCAATAATGACAATAAATTGTGTTTTGAGTAATTTTAAGGATCATCAGTTATTGTAATTAAATTATATAATGCACATTTCAAATAATGTCAATTACATATGAGCAATTTAATTAAACTTTGTTTTGTGATAATTTTGTGTCACGATTTTAAATTGTAGTTTTCATGTTAGGATTTTTAAACCTTTTCTCGTTACGTTTTGTAAAACAAATGGTGCGACTTACAAATGTAATTTTTGGTCAATGTTCTTAATTGAAACTTTGTTTGTCGCCTGATTATTGATTATTTGTTCCTCAGCACAAATAATTTCTGCGTAACTCTGATAAATGGTTACTCATATCTGTCTTTGTATTTTTCCATGCAATGTTCGAGGTTGGGTTAATCTATGCTTTGAAGAGGGACGAACTTATCAATTTGTTGCGCGACCTCGAGTATGATGTGGGCGAGGTCTTGTTTTGCGCCGAGTGGTGGTGGGCTATTGGGCAGAACTACAACTGTCCCGGTCTGTGTCGCCGATGTCGCCTAGTGTTGACAAGTTTGTGACGTCTGCCACAAGAATTTTCACAAAAACAGATTCCATCTTAAACAATTTATCTGAGCTTCATACAACTCTTTGATCAAAAAACAATTACTATAAAACAGACAGAAAAAAAAAACAATAGCGTCACATGCACCAAAGCATACTCGCCAATCAAATCCGTGACATAGCCTTTATAAAATTTATTTTCCTTTAACGAATATAGAACCTCGGGGAAACACAATAACTATTCCAACTGGAAAACTTTATAAGTTTTTAGTAAAATGAGGGCTTATTCTTTTTTTACCAACCAGTACTAAACACTATCACACCAAATATATGCTAATTAGAGAAAATACAATAGCAATACTGGAAACTGAAATTAAGATAAAAAGAAGCTAAAATTATTTAACAGCCCTTCTCGTATTAATATCTACTGGATTTAATTATTGACATTCACTAGAGCTCCGTGATGGACTTCCACAGTTTAGAGAAAATTTTAAAATGTGTTATAACAAGCACAATTAAAAAAGTACATTAAAACCAATGAACCATTCTCTGTTCGAACGTTCTAAAATTATTTCACACAGGTGGGTTACCTCAAATTGTACCATCATGTTGCGCAAATCAGTACGAATCCATTCAACAAGCCATCACGTTTCCAGGCGGCTGGCAAGATATGAATATCCAAACTACTTTCAACAATGTTCGAAATGCAAGGCTCCACACAACAGAAAACTCTACGGACCACACACAACGTGTAAGTTAAGCCAAACAAGAATTTAAACACCGCGGACACAAACTGAATTTTGAATACAAGCTACATTGCACAACCCTGTAATTCCTTGACTAGGCCACACAAAATCCTATTTCAAATTCAGTGCATTATGCGGCAAAACCACCTATGTTTCCCACCGTCAGCCATGACGATATTCTAACTGCCATCAGCTACAAACTTGTAATGCGCAGCAACCTAACATTGCATGAAGACCCATCTGGGTCAGGAACAGAAATTGTAAGCGAAGTTACTCCAATATTTGCTGGCGTAAAAGTGGACGAGCCAGCAACATGAGCAGATGACACAAACATCAAACTGTAGCCAGTGGCTAATGAGAGGGAAGCTCGACGTGCATGCAGGGAAGGAGGGGATCCATAGAGGAGGGAAGAACATGAAGCAGGTAGGTTGCCAATCCAGCCCAGAGGTGGAGCGGCCGAGCGCCACCAAGTCGTTATTGCCCGGAGCGCACTCTATACTGCGCAATTTATTGAAGCTTTCTCTCCAACGCATTTTGTCACTGACTTCCTTAGAACCCATTTGTATTTTGTAATTTTTTGTGGTAAATAAATGAGCTAGTTTGTGTTTGTGTTCTGAGAACCGCCTTTCAAATGCCATTACGATTAAATGTGAAGGATTTATATTACACTTACTCCATGAGGAGATTATGTCTTTAGAAGGTAGTACTTTTATGGGTTTTAAACGCCGGGGTGATTCATGCTTTGTTCACACAGCACGTTAAGATTTCAAAGACCAGGTGAGCCTATGCGTGAGTCTGTTGATTCCATTTGGGCATTTTGTTGTGCTCTATGTTTGCAAATCAACGAAATGGAATTAGTTAGTGTCATCGTTGATAACCTGCCCCCTCCCCCCATCATGTACTTGCACAATGCACACTGGTTTCAAGGTCGCCTTGTTGCCGCCAGTGAATATCGAGATTGTTTTCCATCTCCTGTGCGAGCCGATCGCACAGGTAACTCCGCGCCGTTCGGATGTCAAGCAACGCCATTCTCCGGTCTATTGCTATAAATGTGCTGCTCTAGGAATGCAGCTAAGAACTGTCAACATAGCAGGTGTCGTATGTCTAAAAGGAAATGTCTCCATTGCGACGGGGGCTGCAGTGGCTGGGCGATTAGCACGCTCGCCTCTCACCAATGCGAACCGGATTCAATTCCCGGATGGATCACCGGATTTTCGCAAATAGGAATCGTGCCGGACGATGCCGTTGGTTGGCGGGTTTTTCGGGGATCTCCCGTTTTCCCCGCCCCTCAATTCCAGGACAGCTCCATATTCAATTCAATCGCTCACTTCGATTCTCAAGACCTCGCTGTTAAGAGTCGACCAAATCACTCCATTACGACAAAATCAAAAGACATAATAGGAAACCGTAATGAAAAATATATACGTATTTGATATCAGTTTAGACATAACAATGGTATTCCATTCATTACCTACAAATGTAAACAATAATAAAATTAATAGTTTTGAAATAGATAATAAGTTAAACCAGATAATAAATATTTATTTTGACAATAGATATGCAATAGTGAAGATAGGCAAAAAAAAAAAAAAAAAAAAAAACTTTAGGTACAGGGCGGATGTCCAAAGGGTTGTTTTAGGACCCACCCTGTGGAACATCTGCTTGAATGATTTCCTAAATTTATCACAAATAAATAATACATATAAAGGGGTTGTTTTAGGACCCACCCTGTGGAACATCTGCTTGAATGATTTCCTAAATTTACCACAAATAAATAATACATATAAAAGGGTTGTCTTAGGACCCACCCTGTGGAACATCTGCTTGAATGATTTCCTAAATTTACCACAAATAAATAATACATATAAAAGGGTTGTCTTAGGACCCACCCTGTGGAACATCTGCTTGAATGATTTCCTAAATTTACCACAAATAAATAATACATATAAAAGGGTTGTCTTAGGACCCACCCTGTGGAACATCTGCTTGAATGATTTCCTAAATTTACCACAAATAAATAATACATATAAAAGGGTTGTCTTAGGACCCACCCTATGGAAAATCTGCTTGAATGATTTCCTAAATTTACCACAAATAAATAATACATATAAAAGGGTTGTCTTAGGACCCACCCTGTGGAACATCTGCTTGAATGATTTCCTAAATTTACCACAAATAAATAATACATATAAAAGGGTTGTCTTAGGACCCACCCTGTGGAACATCTGCTTGAATGATTTCCTATAGGTAGAGGGCGGATGTCCAAAGGGTTGTCTTAGGACCCACCCTGTGGAACATCTGCTTGAATGATTTCCTAAATTTACCACAAATAAATAATACATATGAAAGGGTTGTCTTAGGACCCACCCTGTGGAACATCTGCTTGAATGATTTCCTAAATTTACCACAAATAAATAATACATATAAAAGGGTTGTCTTAGGACCCGCCCTGTGGAACATCTGCTTGAATGATTTCCTAAATTTACCACAAATAAATAATACATATAAAAGGGTTGTTTTAGGACCCACCCTCTGGAACATCTGCTTGAATGATTTCCTAAATTTACCACAAATAAATAATACATATAAAAGGGTTGTCTTAGGACCCACCCTGGGGAACATCTGCTTGAATGATTTCCTAAATTTACCACAAATAAATAATACATATGAAAGGGTTGTCTTAGGACCCACCCTGTGGAACATCTGCTTGAATGATTTCCTAAATTTACCACAAATAAATAATACATATAAAATAGCTTACGATGCGGATAATTGTTTAGTCATAATAAATGTTACGATAGAAGAAAGATAGAAATATTAGGTAATAATATAGCGGCACAAACAAAGGAATGGCTAAACTCAGTACACTTAAAATTGGCTACAGAGAAAATAAAAATTTCTCTATTAAAAGGAAATATAGACATAAATCGTCGACCATTAGTAAAATTTAACAATAGTACAATGAAAAAACGCAACAGCGTAAATATCTAGGGATAATTTTAGACACAATATTAACATTTCTACCACACATAAAATACATTACAAAAAAACAAGAAATATTTTATTTAGGCTTGAAAGAATTTCAGGACAGCACTGGGGGCTTATTAGATCAAATTAGTTATTTTTATACAAATATTTATACTTACCTATAGTTTTATACGCAACTAGTGTTTGGGAGAGAAAATCTAAAAAATAAACATTTCGTTAGAATTCTAAGATCAAATCAGAGAAAAGTTCTAATAATTTGTCATAAACAATATAGCATATGCATATGAGCTCGCAGTAACAATATCAAATCAACTTCCGTAGATATAATAGCACAGAATTGGATCAATATTTATAAGTTAAGGAAGACTCGAATTTTACACTGGAATGATGAAGAAATACAGCAAACATATAGAAATAATAAAAGACTTTATATGTACAATGAACAAATATTTTATACTAAAAGATCAAAAAATTAATTTGAGGAAAGTCAACTACAATTATGGCAATAGGAATATTTAGAATTCGATACAGGGACATATTAATATATATATATATATATATATATATATATATATATATATATATATATATATATATATATATATATATATATATGAATTACAAGATTGGTACATATATAATGAAAACATGGATGTAAAAATATTAGAAATGTTAACAGAACACATGCAAAACAAAAAAATAATCATGTAGAGTAAAAGTTAAATGAAATAGTATTTTTCAATGTAACTCAATTGAAACAAAATATAATTTGTAATATTGTTGTAATACTTTTGAAGTTGAAAAAAAAAAATGTTAAAAGAACCTATTAAATAATCTTGGAGAAGATTGACCACTTATTGACTATATATATATATATATATATATATATATATATATATATATATATATATATATATATATATATATATATATATCACAAACCATACTTGAAATACGTTTTAAAATATTTCATACATATACAAAATATAACTGAAACCATACATGAAGATGACTCCAACCATGGATTTCCCCTAGACCGTTTGCCCACCGCAGCGAGGGACATGCGCCGACAGGACGCGTGCTCTACTGAGAGCGCAGTAACTTGCAGTTTCTGGTGAAGTGTGTCAAGTCAGTGCAAGGCAGTGCAGGGGAGAGTAGGGCAAGCCAGGTGTAGCAAGGGGCAGTTTAGTGTAGGAATGTGAATGTGTGTGAAACAAGCCAGCTACTCTGCGTGGCAGAGGAATGTGTAAGTAGAGCAAATTGTGTTGAAATATAAAATATATGATTAATGCTTTACGCAGTACACAAGTCTATTGCAAGACTGGGAAAGACAAACATAATAAAGCCATTTTAAGGCGTACCAGCGTATTAGTGTTCTCTGTAATTTCTCATTTGTTTAGATTTCACGTGCTTCACCCCCACATCATCCATCAACTTGTATCAAGGGTTAATTACGTTTGTTGCAGTGTATTTTATTTTATTGTGTGCATCCTAAAACTGTGCCTGACCTCAAATAAGTGTAACGGTACTTTGCATCAAAAAGTAGTGTTATGTGATGCATGGGATCCGGCACCGTCGGCCCTCAGGTCCGCGCGCGAAGTCAGTCATCGCTGAGCACCTAGAAGGGTGAGTCGCTTTGTCGTGTGTCGTGTCGCGCGTGCACGGGTGGCGTTCACTCTTTCTTACTAATCACTTTAATTTGCAATAGAAATTAACTAACAGAACCTTTGTACGCTTAGCCACCTGGGACAAAACCCCTCCTCACCCGGTCGGTTTGCATCGCCACCAGGAGCTTATTTTTACTGTATCTATTGTGTAGCCCACGTGGCTTTTGTTCAGTGTCACGGTAACCAACCGATCAAGCTCTGTACTCACGTAAGTTGCTTCCTAAGGGAGTATATAGATCATAGGACGAATAAATAACGTCACAAGGTTGGTGCATGTTTGATTCTGTCAAACATGCACCAACATTCTGCCTAATGGGACGAGACCATCATTTCCCGCCAATTCTAAAGTGTGCATTTCACGTATTTATTTCAAGTGTGTTCTGTATTGCAGTATTTTCAATTCAACGTATTAATTCAGGTGGTGTGTGGTCCGCCCTAAGAGTCCACGAAGATTTGCTTTGACTTATTACTCATCATTCTAAAAGGAGCAAGGATAGGAAGGCATTGGTCGTCGGCAGCACGACCCGGAGCATCTGCAAGCGTCAGCTTTACAATTTGGACCTCTTTTGGCGATGCCTGGCGCCGGGCTACGCCTAAGCTATTTACTTCATTACCACTAAATGCCCCTTTTTCATTTCTCCACGCCATAGAGACACCCCACCTGGTGTCAAAGAATCAGATAGTGAATAATGATAGGGTTACTACATATAGTGACTTCGCACATTAAGTCAGACTATTTTATTTTTTATGTATATCGCTAAATTATCAATTATATATTCAACCATAATATGAAAGTAATAGTGTAAAACATTTATGTTGTGTTTTGTTATTGTTAGGATTTCTATACGACAATATATATATATATATATATATATATATATATATATATATATATATATATATATGAATTATTAGTTTTGTTTCAAAATCTTCTCAATTAGAGAGTATAAAAGTATTAATAATTGTGAAGTGTATTTCTATTATGTTATGAATTGTTTTATGTTTGTATTGTTTTTGTTGCATTTTGATTAAAAGGAAAAAAAAAACTAAAGAAATGGAGAAAAAATGAGGCAGAGGAGCTGTGCGGCAACTACCTTGAGGTTCCCCATGGACTGGACGCCCATAGGAGAAGAGCACCATCTCCTTATCCTCTTGGAAGTAAAGGCTGGGTAATCTGAAGGGAAATATTGATGTCCTGGAAGTCTTGTCATTCGGATCAGAAGAGAAACTGAGCGGTTCCCCGTGGACAGGACGCCCATAGGAGCAGAGCACCATCTCCTTGTCCTCTTGGAAGTAAAGGCTGGTTAATCTGGAGGGAAATATTGATGTCCTGGAAGTCTTGTCAGTCGGACCAGAAGAGAAACTGAGCTGTTTCCCGTGGACTGGACGAACATAGGAGCATAACTCCATCCCCTTATCCTGTTGGAAGTGAAGGCTGGCTAATCTGAAGGGAAATATTGATGTCCAGGAAGTCTTGTCATTCGGATCAGAAGAGAAACTGAGCGGTTCCCCGTGGACTTGACGCCCATAGGAGCAGAGCTCCATCTCCTTATCCTGTTGGAAGTAAAGGCTGGCTAATCTGAAGGGAAATCTTGATGTCCTGGAAGTCTTGTCATTCGGATCAGAAGAGAAACTGAGCGGCAACCGCCTTGAGTTTCCCCGTGGACTGAACGCCCATAGGAGCAGAGCTCCATCCCCTTATCCTGTTGGAAGTAAAGGCTGGCTAATCTGAAGGGAAATATTGTTGTCCTGGAAGTCTTGTCATTCGGATCAGAAGAGAAACTGAGCGGTTCCCCGTGGACTTGACGCCCATAGGAGTAGAGCACCATCTCCTTATCCTGTTGGAAGTAAAGGCTGGCTAATCTGAAGGGAAATATTAATGTCCTGGAAGTCTTGTCATTCGGATCAGAAGAGAAACTGAGCGGTTCCCCTTGGACTGGACGCCCATAGGAGCAGAGCTCCATCCCCTTATCCTGTTGGAAGTGAAGGCTGGCTAATCTGAAGGGAAATATTGATGTCCAGGAAGTCTTGTCATTCGTATCAGAAGAGAAACTGAGCAGTTCCCCGTGGACAGGACGCCCATAGGAGCAGAGCACCATCTCCTTATCCTGTTGGAAGTGAAGGCTGGCTAATATGAAGGGAAATATTGATGTCCAGGAAGTCTTGTCATTCGGATCAGAAGAGAAACTGAGCAGTTCCCCATGGACTGGACGCCCATAGGAGCAGAGCTCCATCCCCTTATCCTGTTGGAAGTAAAGGCTGGCTAATCTGAAGGGAAATATTGTTGTCCTGGAAGTCTTGTCATTCGGATCAGAAGAGAAACTGAGCGGTTCCCCGTGGACTTGACGCCCATAGGAGTAGAGCACCATCTCCTTATCCTGTTGGAAGTAAAGGCTGGCTAATCTGAAGGGAAATCTTGATGTCCTGGAAGTCTTGTCATTCGGATCAGAAGAGAAACTGAGCGGCAACCGCCTTGAGGTTCCCCGTGGACTGAACGCCCATAGGAGCATAGCTCCATCCCCTTATCCTGTTGGAAGTAAAGGCTGGCTAATCTGAAGGGAAATCTTGATGTCCTGGAAGTCTTGTCAGTCGGACCAGAAGAGAAACTGAGCGGTTCCCCGTGGACTGGACGCCCATAGGAGCAGAGCACCATCTCCTTATCCTGTTGGAAGTAAAGGCTGGCTAATCTGAAGGGAAATATTGATGTCCTGGAAGTCTTGTCATTCGGATCAGAAGAGAAACTGAGCGGTTCCCCGTGGACTTGACGCCCATAGGAGCAGAGCACCATCTCCTTATCCTCTTGGAAGTAAAGGCTGGCTAATCTGAAGGGAAATATTGTTGTCCTGGAAGTCTTGTCATTCGGATCAGAAGAGAAACTGAGCGGTTCCCCGTGGACTGGACGCAGATAGGAGCAGAGCTCCATCCCCTTATCCTCTTGGAAGTGAAGGCTGGTTAATCTGAAGGGAAATCTTGATGTCCTGAATTCTTGTCAGTCGGACCAGAAGGGAAAGGAGGGGAGAAAACTCGGAAGTAGAAACTAGGTAAGGGAGGGTTCAAAGGGCTTAGCGAGGGTGTTATACTGTCTCAGTGTCAGCCGGTGGTGGCCTTTGTATCCTTCCAGGAACCGGCTAAGTTGCTGGTGGGTCGGCTGACCAGGACTGAGGGCGTGTGGATCGCTTGTGGGGAAGGAGCACTCTCTGGCTCCTGGCACTTGGTGTGATGAACTGGTGATCCCTCTGGGCTCCAGATAGATCCCAGAAAGCCATTTGGAGTGCTAGAAATAGCTCACCTTTCTCCCTAAGAGAGAAATGGTGGAGATATAACTGAGTAGAACTCATATTAGATCTAAAAATATGGGGTCCAGTCTAACAGCTGTCTTCCCATAATCATGAAATCCGAGTGTGAGACGCCTTAGAAATAAACGATAGATCATTTTCTTTAAAATCGTAAATCCATTTTTTCAGTTTCATTAAGTGGTAAAGTACCCTGGCAGTGGATATATTAAATTGTAATAATTTCAGTTTCAATAAAGTAGATAGGAAATTAATTATTAAATATCAAAATTACACTTCCTATTAAGTTAAAACCTCCTCCCCCCATAAAGTAACAATATGATTTTAATAATTTTGGTTTTTCTTTGTTTAACAGAGTTCATGCCTTTTAATTGGAATAAATGTGTTTGAGCAGGGGTTAAAAATATTTCCAAAGTTCCCACTTTCGGCTAGTACTTAATAGAAGAATTGAGTTATGTTGGACAAGAAATACATTAATTATATATTTATTTATTTAAATTTAAATAACTAAGATCAGTAATGTACAATAGCCGCGTTCTGATGAAATTATATCCTGTTCTGTACTTAGGGCTGCTATCCCTGATGGACCGTGGCACCGGAAAATCGCTCTGGAGGGCGAGCGACCAGCTCTTAATTGAGTGTAAGGTTTATGTCTGGTGATGCGTTAAGTGTTCTTAACGATGCAAGTGGAAGGGACTGCCTCTCCTCGTCCTTCATGCCGTCGGCAGAGCGGTCGGTCATGAATAACCCACAAGTGCCATGGAAAGTAAGTAGTTGCATGGGACAATCGGTTGGCCCCATCAGAGGATCTCTCTGGTGCCAGATCAGTGATGTTGGACTTGTGTTAGCAGTGACTAACTGCGTATGCTGGAGAAGGTTTGGAGAGATTCCCACTCTCATTGAAAGGCCCGGCGGTGAACGGCAATCTGCTCCGGTTGTGCCCTGGCGAGGCACTAGGGGTTTGTATAGAACCCCGGCCAGTACACACGCTTGGTGTTCTGAGAGCGAATGTCTCAGAGCCTCTATGTCAAGGGGGAGGGAGCCGGATGTGCGGATGTGACAAGTATGGGCTTTGGATCTGGTTAATGCTCGCAGTAATTTATAACGGCCCCCTCGTGCTGAGAAGGCACAATTCCTCTTCCCAGCCTATTGGGAGGCCAAAGCGAGATAAGGCCTGGCGGCTAAGAGCGCTGCGTTAAAATATAAAAAAAATTATGCTGACCGAGAGGTCTTACTGCATGTACTCAGGTTCTAAGAGACCTGAATAAGGGTGTTGCACATCCTAATGTATTGGATAATGGAATTTTGTATTTCACTGGTAAGAGTGCGCCTGTATCACAGAGATCTATAGTGTTGTCCTATTTTCACGAATCCATATTTGGAGGACACTTAGGTGTCAGCAAGACCTTCAACAAAATTGCAGTTCACCTCTCCTGGGCTATGCTTAAGGGCGACGTATCAGATTTTGTACATTCGTGTGATCTGTGTGAATGTTGTAAGCAGGCCCAGCAAGCTAATTTTGTGCAGTCTCTCACACAGATTCTCCAGGCTCCTTGGATCAAGATTCACTTAGATATTTTTGGTCTTTTAATTGGGTATAAGGAGGGTAACCTATGTATTTTAGTTTGGTTGGATACTTTCAGTAGATTTGTTATTAGGTTGCAATTGAGAAATATGAAAGCGCCATATATTGTGAAGACCCTCACCGTTTAGGTATGGAAGGCGTTTAGTGCCCCTGTTGGAATAGTAATGGACAATGCTAAGTATTTCCCTCAAATGTACTTAGGAACATGTGTTTTCGCTGTTAAATCAAGCATTTTACCTGTAGTCCCCATTACCCAAGGGGTAACCAAGTAGAGAGATTCAATAAGAATCTGAAGGCCTGTTTGACTATCTTTTATAACCAAAATCATACCACGTGGGTCAAGGATTTAGGTTTCATAAATGTAGGTTTCAAAAGTGCCTGGTACTGTTCCATGGGACTTCCACCTCCATGCCCATTCCCTGGTTGTTACCTCAGTCACATTTTTCTTAACATATGGATTGTTACCCTTTCCTTCTCCCCTTTGTGACACTGATCGGGATCGCCAGCTTGAGCAGGTCCGAGCAAAGCTGCAGGTCACGATGTAGATGCATCAGGGCAGGTCACCAGTCAATTTTCAGTTAGGCGATCTCATTTTCTGAAAAAAAAAAAAATTATGAGCTGGCACATTTGGGCAAGGATTTGACAGGGAAGCTGGTACCAAAATTTGTCGGTCCTTTCAAGATAAATACATTTTTAGCTTCTAATACTCTCACAGTTCAAACTGATTATTCAGGAAGGCACATGTTTCTCAGTTGATGCCTTATTTGCAATGAGAGTAATTTTCATTGATCTTGTTTGTACCTGCAGTATAGTTGTTTTGTAGAGATAGTTTGCAATACTATGTTTTCATCACCTTTTCCCCCTTTAATTTTGTTGCTTTGATTTCCCACTTTCCAATCGATAGTTATTTTTCCATACTTCCTGTCATCCCACCGATTCGAGCTGAGCCCACCTACCACCATGAGCTAAGAAGAGGAGTGAGCCATCTGCTGAAACTGGCAGTGGTCCTCCTGGTCTTCACCTACAACCTCCCTGGCTGCTGATGGAGTTCGCACGTGATGCTCAAGGAGAGATTGCTCTGATTGCGCTGAGTGGTCTTCCATGTGACTGTCCACCGTAACCTGAAGATGGTAATGATCACTCCACATGTTTTCAGTCGTCTCGCAACTTTTAAATGTGGATTTCTACAAGTATCTGGGAGGAAATAATTCATATGTCTCTACTATATACTACTCTTCATCCTCTACTGAATGTCTACATACCTCCAGTCTTCTGTATGCGTGCATGATGTAACCTTTTGGTCAAGATGTTCACAGACTGGTCGGCAGAGAACAGGCTTTGGGTTGGGTGTTGCAACGGTGGCACCATTACACATTTAGTATATGGAATTTAAGCTAAGTGAGGTTATCTGCTCTATGGCCGACATTGCTACCCTCAGATCCGACCTTTGATTACTTGTCTTTGTGCATCACCTTGTTTTTAGTATGGAGGCTAATGTAAATTGTTGCACACTTGTGCCTTCCATATTCTTATTCAATGCCTATCCTGCACATGAACTACTTCGTTGGGTTTACGCCTGCCAGATCTGTGTCAAACAGCTGCAATGTGATCTAATTTGTCAGTTTACCCGCCCTTGGGACGAGTTTGTAATAAGGCTCTTTTTAACTTTTATCGTTGCGTGATCGGCCGAAATGTGGAGTTACTTTGAATGGTGAGTCGTGGTCACAGTGTTTTGTCTTTTGGTTATATGCTGTGTTTTTAATAATTTTGTGGCGTAGTTTTTTTTCACTTTGGCATGCAGTAAGTTACTTATTTTTTAAATTGGAGTTTTGGTAGACAGCCTAAATTTGGTTTCGGTCTAACTAAATTCTAGCTTTGCTGGGTGTTCCAGTTGTTTTAATGTGTAGTGATAAGTTTCGTCTGAAGCTCAAAATTTCATTTCAAATTTGATCATTTTTGGCTTGCCTCCACGACTTACGCGTTGGGCATATATTTTGGATTTTTTAATAGTGGTCTTCCTTGTTTTTAAATCGACGGAACTTTGGTTGGGTCTTTGGACTGGCTCCACTATGCTTCATTTTTAATGTAAAATTTTACTGCAACTTTCAAATTGTACTTGATTCAAGGGATCTTTACTGGGCTTCTTCAGCTGCGGTCCTTTGTTTTAACTGCTTCATTTAATCTCTAGTCATTAAAAGTCAATAATCTATATTTTGAATACTTATTAAAGATAATCTGTTGTTATTATACCAATTAGTGAATATAAATTTTTATTAATGTAAAATTCATATGAGCAATTTAATTAATACTTTGTTTTGTGATAATCTTGGGTCAGGAATTTAACTTGTAGTTTTAGTACTTGGATTTTTAAACCTTGTCTCGTAATGTGTTGTAAACAAATGGGGCTGCTTACAAATATAATATTTTGATCCATAAACTTAATTGAAACTTTGTTTGCCACCTGATTATTTGTGCCTCGGCACAACCTGAAATATTTACACTGGCGTCATTTTCAAAATAAGTATCTGAGCTACTTAAAATACCTGAGTTTACATGGACTGTCTTAGCGTTACTTGTGTGAAGAAAGTGATGGATATCAGTTAATCTGTCACCGAGATATGGTGTAAAATATTTTTTTTCTTATTTGGTGCTATCTTCCAACCAAAACAGTAAGAATTTTTGGCCCTGCATACGATGATTCAAAAATTTACTCTCAACATACAAATTTTGGGTTGATGTGGTTAAATTGTTTAATACATATAAAAAAATTATTTAAATTTTTTACAAAACCACCATTTTGTAAATGTGCATCTTCGTTGAAGTAAAGGCATCCAATATCGCAGTACAACTATTACAGGCCGGTCATTGGTCCAGCCAACTTGCCTCTTCACCACGCTCATCAATCCTCACCTTTACCGTCCATGGGAATTGCTTCTCATTGAAACTAGTATGCTGGACCCACCTGGCAAGCGCTACCACCACTCTGCACTTCTTACTATGCATTCATATGTTTTATTCGCAAGTGATCTTCCTCGCCAATGGCTTTACTGTGCCAGGGTAACTGTTACCAGGTAGAGATTCCTCATGTCAGCGTTCTTATGCACCTGTCTCCGGTCGGACGAGGGAAGCATTGTGCCTACAGCGAAGTGAGTCATTGCTATCAGTAGGAACTACATTTAGAGAGAGAGAGAGAGAGAGAGAGAGGGAGAGAGAGGGTATTCTCTCTCTCTCCCTCTGGGAGAGAGAGAGAGTATTCCATGACTTATAGCCTACATACTGCCAAACACTGAACACGTCTCTCATATCTGAAGTAGTAAGCAAATATCATATTCTTCGTGAAGAGCGAAGTGATTGTGAAAGAGTTTAACAAAGATTGAAATCGAAAAGCTGCAAAACATTGAAAAGGATATAGGAATTTTTTTTATCTTTTTGCGCCAGTGTTTGAATAGAGAATAAGAAAATCCCTGAAAATATACAGAATAAACAGAAGAACTTCGCTTATCGAACGAATTATTATTGTTATTAAGCGACCAGTGAATATGTGTAAGACAACATGTATGTTGTCCCATACACTTTCGCTGGTCGCTTAGTAACAGTAATAGTCCGTTCAAGAAGCTAGGTTCTTCTGTTTATTCTGTATCTCTTCAGTAAATTATTTTTGCCCCTTTTTAAATTGTGTGTAAGGACTTTGCCAATTCAGTGCCTCGTTGGGTAAGATTTAGTCCTTTATAAGTCCAGGCAAGTGCCCCGTAGGCTAAGGGTTAGAACTTTGTAAGTCCAGCAAGTGCCAATTTTTTTTGTCTTCTCCTCCTGTAAGAAAATATGTTTACTGGGACTTGGGTAGCATTAATGTTTTTTATTTTTCCTAGAGTGCTGTAGGGGGTGTAAAACTGTGTTATCCCTGAAAAGGTTACAAAGAAGTAAAAGTTTTTCAAATCTATTTTAATCCCGAAAATTAAACTAATGACATTTCTGATAAAATATGTTTGTTTCTAAGAAGCTCTACTTATCGAGTAGCCTCACTGAATGCCATCATAACATTACTGATAATAACTCAACTCACATTAATGTTGATGCAGCCATCAAAGTGGAAAAGGCGGACGATCATGGAATTTTGGAAGCAGAAAATTTGATGCAAGACCCACCGTGACTTACAAATGAAATTCAGTATCAGATTTTGGGAGAATCACGAGGATCTTCAATATGAGTTGAATATGTTCAATAGTTGTATTGTCTGAAAACGTAGATTCGGATGTTTTGGGTAGGCCTGCGTATTTCTGCAAATATATACCTGGAAATACCTGGAATAGAAACGCGGAGATTATTTTGGATATTATCCTTGAAAAGAGAGCAATTGTTAAGATTTCCTGTTCGAGCGATAAAGTTTGATTTAGTGAATGCCGAACCAAATCTAATACAAAACAATAAATATTAAACAGTTATTATTTTGTAAAACTATTTAACACATTTTTTTCAGTTATTAGGGATTTTAAGTGACCCCGAACACAAAAAATGCTTTAATAAAAGAGACTTAATGTTCAGGGTGGGTGAAGAGATTTTGGCGGCTCTTAACATCGAGGTATTGAAAGCCTTTGAGAGTGAAGCAAGGCGAGTATGGAGCAGTGCCGGAATGATAGGGCGGGGGGAAACGGGAGATCCCGAGAAAACCCGCCGATCAGTGGCATCGCCCTGCACGATTCCTATATTTGAAAATCCGGTAGCAACACCGCCGGGAATCGAACCCGGCTCGTATGGTGGGAATAGAGTAGTCTAACTACTACACCATCGCAGACGCTTAACATTCAGACATTAGGAAATAAGCAGCCAGGGGCTAGAGTAACGAACCATCCCTGAGTGATTTCGGAATCCATTAAAAACCGAAATCAAGATACCCTTGGCTTAGTGCATTGAGGCACATCTAGGGAGAAATATATATTTTTTGATCTGTGTATTAGTTGTATGCGAGTGATTAATCAAGCTAATTATGAGGGTTAGACCCTAACAAGGGATTGCACATAAATTAACTCCAATTAACAAAATAGGACGCCACAAATTCTGGGAAGCAAAACTGAATAATTAAGAAACGGCAAACTTTGGAAGTCACTTTTACCAACTTTATAAATAATTAATTTGTCGCGTACGTTGGCTTATTTAGTCTAATTTATTGTATTGCGATAACATATAACAATGTATAGTGCCAGAAATATCATGGCAGAAACTCTTTACTGTGGTGAAATACCTGCTCACAAAGTTAGTAACAACCATCTGTAGGTTTGCTCTTTATTGATATTTGGCGTTGGTTTCTATAAAATTGTAAAAATAAGACGAACTTGAATAGCATTAACAAGTGTCGCACACATTCTCAACATGGCTACAACAGTTTAATGCACTCAGCGGGAAGTGGTGTTGAAGGTAGTGAAAGGTCGTCTGTTGTCTGGTCGCAGGTGGCGATGAACCCCAAGAACACTGTGTTCGACGCAAAGCGGCTGATTGGGCGCCGCTTCGACGACCCCAAGATCCAGGCAGACATGAAGCACTGGCCCTTCACTGTCCTCGATGATGGTGGCAAGCCCAAGATACAGGTGGAGTACAAAGGCGAGGTGAAAAAGTTCGCGCCTGAAGAAGTGAGCTCCATGGTGCTCACCAAGATGAGGGAGATTGCCGAGACATACCTGGGCGGTGAGTGTGCGAACCTTGCTGCATCGTGTGTGAGAGGATGCAGATTTTAACTACAGTCGCACAATCCGCCATTGTATATAAAATTACGTACATAGCTTATCCACTGACACTTTGAACTCTTGGAATGCGACTTACAATAAGCTGACAAGACGATAATTATTACTTAAATTAAGACCAGTCGTAAGTCGCCCAATTTTGTTGCAAAATACACAACTTAGTAGCAAACATAAGGGTTGATACTTGCAAGATAACCCTTTATGTTCGTCTTTGATATGATTAGTCAGTCAGAATAAAGAGTTATTGGGAATGACTATTAATAGTAGGGAAATGAAAAGTTGGGCGCAAGGGCATCGGGCATAGGAATGTAGGCAACGCCCGGCCGCCATCTTGTTACGTCATCCGAACGCCATATATATACTCTTTTCCCCTCAAAATCGACCAAATTACAACAAAAAAAATTTTTTCCATAAAAATTTCATTTTTTTCCCAGAGCAGGCTAAAGGGATTAGTAAACCCAGGGTCAGGGATCAGTGACACAAGATCAGGCAGGAGACAGGGATCAGTAACCCAGGGTCAGACAGGAGACAGGGATCAGTGACCCAGGGTCAGACAGGAGACAGGGATCAGTGACAGAGGGTCACACAGGAGACATGGATCAGTGACCCACGGTCAGACAGGAAAAAGGGATCAGCAACCTAGTTTCAGACAGGAGACATGCATCAGTAACCCAGGGTCACACAGGTTTCAGGGATCAGTAACCCAGGGTCAGACAGGAGACTGGGATCAGTGACGCAGGTTCAGACAGGAGACATGGATCATCTACCCATGGTCAGACAGGTGAAAGTGATCACTGACTCTGGGTCAGACAGGAGTCAGGTATCAGTGACCCAGTTTTAGACAGGTGTCATGGATCAGTTACCAGAGTCATACAGGAGATAATATTCAGTAGCTCAGGGTCAGACAGGAAACAGGGATCAGTTAACCGGGGTCAGACAGGAGACGGGGATCAGTGTCCCAGGGTCAGAAAGGAGACATGTATCAATGACCCATGGTCAGACAGGAGACAGGGATCAGTGACACAGGGTCAGACAGGACACAGGCATCAGTAACCCAGGGTCACACAGGAGACAGGGATTAGTGACCCAGGGAGATACATGATACAAGGATCTGTTACCCAGGTTCAGACAGGAGACAGGGATTAGTCACACATTGTCAGACATAGATAGGGAACAGTAACACAGGGTCACGCTGGTTACAGGTATCAGTAACCCAGGGTCACACAGGTTATAGGCATGAGTAACCCAGGATCAGATGGGAGACTGGGATAAGTGACCCAGGGTCACACGGGAGAGAGTGATCAGTTATCCAGGGTCAGACAGGGAACAGGTATCAGTGACGCAGGGTCTGTCAGGATACATGGATCAGTAACCCAGTGTCACACAGGAGACAAGGATCAGTAACCCAGGGTCAGACAGGAGACAGGGATCAGTCACCCAGGCTCAGGCAGGAGAGAGGGACCAGCGACCCAGTGTCAGGCAGGAGACAGGGATAAGGGACCAGGAGTCAGACAGGAGACTGGTATCAGTGACCCAGGTTCAGATAGGAGACAGGGATGAGTGACCCAGAGTTTGACAGGATACAGGGATCAGTGACCCAGTGTCACAAAGGAGACAGGTATTGGTGATCCAGGGTCAGACAGGATAGAGAGAGGGTTCAGTGACCCAGGGTTACACAGGAGACAAGGATCAGTGCCCAAGGGTCACAGAGGAGAGAAGGATCAGTAATCCATGGTCAGATAGGAGACAGTGATATTTGACCCTGGGTCAGACAGGAGAAAATGATTAGTGTTCCAGGGTCATTTATAAGGCAGTGATCAGTGACCCAGAGTCAGTCAGGAGACAGTGATCAGTGACTCAGGGTCACACAGGAGACAGGGATCAGTGACCCAGGTTGACACTAGACAATGATCAGTAACACCTGGTCAGACACGAGACGAGGATCAGAATACTGCTGCTCTCCATTCCCAACAACTAGAGTATCAGTTTAAAAAGACTATGACATGAGACATTTTCCACAGTTGGCTGTTGCCCTAGTTTCAAGTTCCAATGAGGCTGGGGAATAGGACTGCAATATGGAGGGTATATGGTGCACGGCATGATTGTCAAACAGACATGTTGTGTTGGTAGCGTGGGCAGACACATGTACATACACATATATTAGGGGGCACATGTCACTTTAGAGTGAGTCAGGTATCATATAGCTCACCTGCAGTCCTAAAACCTCAAGCACAATGGTCATTTGTTGCTAAAGATAAATGAGATTCGTCACTACAGACAAAACATCGTCCATCTGCAGCATTCCACATTGCTGTCTGCTGATGCCATTGAAGGGTTGATTGCAGAATTTGTAAAGGACGTCGGAATCACATTTGTGTGTGATAGTAATATGTAATATTCCTGGTAGCATTATGAACTTACGTGCCCTGTTCAAGCTCGAGTGACAACAGAACAGTCATTGCTCCTACTGGTCTGATGTAATCCTCCCTATTCGTTCTATCATATATATCTGGGTACCTCCACAGTCCATTATTCGCTGTGAAATCTGATTGCCGTTCAAATGGTCAAAAATATGGGTAAGTTGTGCACCATTTAACAGTGTCCCACAAAGCCTTATTATCCGGCCCCTGTTGTACTCTGTAATTTATTCATATTGCTGTCTTGTGCATGTTATCAGCATGGGTGTTAACAATCACTCCTGAAACAATGGGTAAAGAAGGTTCTGGATTAGAATTCCAGGTAAGGCATGTGTGTTAGTTTCAGTTATATAATAAGTTAGTTTGTAAACCATACCCTGATAAGCATTTAAGCATAACCTAGGGGAACATTTACAATCCATTTCCAATCCAATCCTGGTAATTATGGTGCATCTCACTTCATATGCACTGTTCTGAGGACTATCCATGTATGCCAGACGGAACGTGACTTTAGCACCTTCATACAATGTGTGGTCATGCATCATACAAGAAAATTTAATGGTTTGCATGGCATCTGTAAATGTGCCTATTTATTAATTGCTCCACTAACAAATAATTCAACAGTGTCCAGGTATCGTTATGGAGTTCAAAATGATTAATATATTTTAAAAACGAAAATGAAAAAAAAGTGTGGCTTTGCTAAACAGTTGACTATTTCTAAAAATAACATTGTTACTACAGAGGAGTCGAAACTTGAATGTTATAGCAATGGCAATATAATATAATAATAATTGTAGTGATATAGTTGTCACATTTATCCAAATTGATATAATCTTATGTTTTATTTGAGGTAACTAAATTGGAAAATTAATTTACTTCCTGCCTTGTCTTAACTGGGATTGCGACTCAAAAGTACGGGGAATTTGAATATCACTTGAAAACTTCCAGGGATGCATGGAATCATGGGAATAGTTCTGGGATCACTGTGTACATGATCAAGAAGATAATTTCAAAGGAATTGTTGGAAACTAGAAGAAATGATAAGCAATAGTTTTTACTGTCTGATTCTCCGAACATTTTGATAGAACATCCTATGTAGTGCGACAGGTGCCGTGTGTTTTACCTTCCTGGTTGAGGCACTAGGTCTTCAGTGATGTTGATGTGAGTATGTGTGACATGAGAGTTGCAGTAACAAAGGTCTAATGCACAGGGAAGGTGACAGATGCAGTGATCACGGTGCCCGCCTACTTCAACGACTCGCAGAGGCAGGCGACCAAAGACGCCGGTGCCATCGCTGGCCTCAACGTGCTGCGTATCATCAACGAGCCAACGGCAGCGGCGCTCGCTTACGGCCTTGATAAGAACCTCAAGGGTGAGAAGAACGTGCTGATATTCGACCTTGGCGGAGGCACTTTCGACGTGTCGGTGCTGACGATCGACGAGGGTTCGCTGTTCGAGGTGAAGTCGACTGCGGGAGACACTCATCTGGGCGGCGAGGACTTCGACAACAGGCTGGTGTCGCACTTCTGTGACGAGTTCCAGAGGAAGTTCAAGAAAGACCTGCGCGGCAATACCAGAGCCGTAAGTGTCTCCTGCTGGCAGACATACTGCACTCTCTCTCGGTCTACCATGTAGAATGTTCGTTACAGTGTTCGTGTGTCAGTCGCACTTCTCATGATTTCTTCAATACTTTGGGGCATTGTATACCGAAAAAGCAAAACAAGTTTTGGTTTCATGTCTAACCGTACATGACTCTGAACCTAAGTAACCAGTCGGGAATAAGGTACCCCGCATCCCATAAGAACCATGAGTTTACACCTCCTTTACTATTTTGTCCTTACCCATGCGACATAAAACTCGAAAAGATTCATTCACTCATCCTAATATGCATGTTCTGTGCTACAATAGTTGCAAAAATTGAGATAACCTGCGAAAACTAGGGAAAATCACATACTTGATGCACTGCAGTGGCTATGGAATAATTCGAGGCAACAGAAATAAGGAAAAATTGAAATAAATTATATTTTATATGCGGAATGTGTAGAAGAGCCACTGACTTTGCAGTAAATAATATGCTGGCCTGTTCCAACATGAAGTAGTAGAAAGCATGCTAGGATACATGTAGTAAGCGGTGCTGAGAGCAAATGCCGGCTTGTCTGTGTTAGGTACGGCGCTTGCGCACGGCCTGTGAGCGTGCCAAGCGGACTTTGTCCTCCAGCACGGAGGCCAGCTTGGAGATCGACGCACTGCACGAGGGCGTTGACTTCTACGCCAAGATCACGCGCGCCCGCTTCGAGGAGCTGTGCATGGACCTGTTCCGCTCCACACTGCAGCCGGTAGAGCGCGCACTCGGTGACGCCAAGCTCGATAAGGCGTCCATCCACGACGTAGTGCTCGTCGGAGGCTCCATCCGCATACCAAAGATACAGAAGATGCTGCAGGTATGTACCTCTTGTAGTGCGCTCCCTGCACTACTGCCTGTCGGCTCTGTGCTGCAGACTTGCTCGGGACTGTGAGCTGCTGTGTGTCTACACTTTCCACAGCATAGTCCACCAGCACTATGGCGTGACTTCTGCTGCCTGGCCTTCTAACAAAGGCAATCTAAGTTGCACCAAGGTCAAGACCATACACATAATTAGGATTATGTTTCTGCAGAACTGTGTTCAAGGCAGAAAAATACAAAAGCAAATAAATTTAGACTCTAAACTTATACCTAATTTAGTTATCTTTATGACATATCGTCAAGTTAAGTTCTCTTTGTGAAATTTTGTCTTAATAAGGTGCCCACTAAAATCTTAAGCCATGAGCATATGAGTCTAGTTCCAAACACATTAATTGGTGTTAAGTAGTAATCTAAAAAAATCGCGTTTTATGTCCACACACACTTAATGCTCGCGCTGATTTTATTTTCTGTAGATGATTAATTGTAAGCTTTCTTGGTTCTCATTTATTCCTACACGAAGCTACAATTTTGAAGGATAAATAAAATGAGAATTAATTATCTACATAACCCACTTATTTAGCCTACATTGATTCCGAACAAACTCACATTCGATTTCTTACATAGTCCTTGCATGATGGTGCACTTGTATCCTTCAACAAGCTTCTTCTCCACCACAAGAAGCACTGGGTCTGCTCACGAAGCTACGCGTGAAGTAGGATCGAGGTAAACGAAACAGGACTACTGTTCTCACAGGCGCCAGCAGTCTACTATATCACTCTGTGAAGAGTTAGCATAGCAGAGACTTGAACGTTGCATGACACGCTCTCAGTAGTTCCTGCGGAAGGGACGTTATTCTAGCAGGAGAAGTTCATGAAGCAAATTTACTGTTTACGGGAGTGTAAATCGTAGTTACATGCATGTTATGGCAATGGAAGTCTCATGCTGTCTTGCTCAGGTCGAACATCAATGCCAGGGGAGCATCAGCTTCTCATGCAGTATTGAAGCACAACACACCAAAACGCAATTTTCCTTAATATATAGACAATGGGCTAATGTACAGACATTTATTGACTAGTATCCCACCTATATTGTTATCAGATAAATTGCTGGATTTGTGCATAATTATGTTGTACCTATATAACCGATGTTCTGTTCACATTTCCTTGATGACTAGAAATGCTTTTCACCAGTATTCACGGATCGATGGGTGCAAAGCGGTAGACCTGGGGAGCGATTTTCAGTAAAATCCCCCTATCGAACCACCTTCGTATGGTTGTTTTGTGTTATATAGGAATGTTGTACACCAGTATATTATAGCTGCAGTATACAGCATCGAAGACCTTGCAGATGCAGTGCTGCAGTAACTGCTGAAACGCTGACAGCAGAGGGTCGATCATTGATGAAGCGTTTTTAGGTTTGTAACAATAAAATTTGATGTTTTTTTTTCAACACGACACCAAAACTTTCCACTGTGACAAATGTTACTGCATTCTGCACCGATTTTATGTTTTACATAGTACTTAAATTTATGTTTTCGTTACGCACGACATGTTAAAATATTCGTCACGAAATAAGTAATATTTCCACAGTGAAATATTATTGTATGGACATTGAACAAATCATGCTGGTTTTCAAATGTCGAATACTGTAAACATCACCTGCATACGTTGTCCCCTATTATATACTGTTGTGTTTGTTTGCCGTCGTTTGTATACCATTAGCAGTTACTACATTATGTTAGGTTAAAAATATAAGCAGCTGAAGACGTATACTTCCAAAAGTGAAACATATTATTGTATTGATAACGGCGCTTGTGATGGATTGTGCATTTTCTGTATACGAAGCTTCTTTGGTAATCAACAATTGAATAGAATTCACTATGTTGGAACCTCAAATTTATGATGATTGCCAAGTTAAACACTTTATTCTGCTCCTTTTAGCAACCCGAAATTTGATCTGACAAGGAACAGGAATGGTTAAAAACATTATTTACATTCACTGAATGAGCTGTTCGATTTCTCTATTCTATTGGGAATGAACATAACACTCTTGGAATAAATGGTGTCAAATATTAACCATAGTCTATTCGTGGTTTATTCACACTTTTTGAATCAAACCTTTGAAAAATCATCCAATGTATGATGTGTTTGATTTTTGCCAAAATAGACCTTGTATTAAAAGCGTTTTTTTTATGTTTGCTTACATAAAAGTACCTTATTTATGTTTAAAATGAACTCTCACTTATATTTTTTCATAAATTATATTTCATTTATAATTAATGTGAATAAAATAGGGGAAAAAATAGGTGTGTCGGTAATACCTAGTAAGAAATAATAATTATACAAAACGTTATTACACTTTGTGCTCACGAATTTGGTGAAATTTTCTAGACTCTATTAATCTTTGTTTGCATGAAGCATAACAATTTCCTGGAAGAAGAACTTTAGCAAGGCTTCAAAAAAGTTGGAAGTAACAGAGATTTGGGTATATATTATTTTATTGATCGCTCTTTCCATGATATTTCCAAGATTGCCAAATACCTTATTTGTCTGGAAGGACTAACCAATTGTATTGTTATTTTGATAACAACCTTGTGGCGCACACATTTGTCCTTGTTAAGGCTGTGCATGTCACCCGAGACAGCGACCAGTGGTCGACTGCTGGCCTCACACCACTGCCATCCAGGTTCGACTCCTGGACTCGTGGTTGGCTGATGGGATGCTCCACCTCGTGTGACAGAGAGTTGTTGGTGGTAGGAGTTCTTCTGCGGCAAGCCGCTCAACCTGTCCATCAACCCTGACGAGGCGGTGGCGTATGGCGCGGCGGTGCAGGCTGCCATTCTCAGTGGCGACACCAGCTCGCAGATCCAGGACGTGCTGCTGGTCGACGTGGCGCCACTCTCACTCGGCATCGAGACAGCGGGAGGAGTCATGACCAAGATCGTGGAGCGTAACTCACGCATCCCTTGCAAGCAGACACAGACCTTCACGACCTACTCTGACAACCAGCCGGCCGTGACTATACAGGTACCTCTCCCTCTCCTGCATTACATGAGGCACCGAGGCATACTTGTGTCTACTTCACATGTGACTCTGTTGGCCCATCGTGCTGTTGTGTGGCTAGCCAAGTGACTTTGTCGTGGCTCTTCCTTCCACAGTGGTGACTATCTTGGGAAGGAGAAAAGTGATTAGGTTGGGTTAAATTACTCGGCCCATCACATGGTGGCACCACGACACTCATCACTGTGGCACCTCATGACTGTCCACCAAACTAAAACAAAAGTGGAGATTATCTCTTTCGACTTTACTCCTTCTTAAGGCATTTTTATTATTCATTGTTTATCCTGAGCCAACAAAACACTTCTTTGCCTACGGCCAAACAAATACCAAGATATATGTTTTCTTGGCTTTCGGACAAGAGCCGCTTCAAATATTTTACTCCCGACTTTTTGACAGTCACTACAGCTGCCATTTTCAGTGCCTCACCATTGCACAATATTCCATGTCTATATATACCATGCCCTCGGTGAGGCATCTCTCTAATTAGCTGGTCGGTTGGAGAATCACAGTCTTCCTTGCGGCTGATTGGCTGAGGTGTTCTGCCAATCCTGTAGAGCCTTTCTCTCATGCTGCTGCCAGTTCCACAAAAAGAGAAATGTAAGTAAGATTAGGACATCTCTCTTTCGTAAGGCTGAGGACCTTTTATAGACATAGTTGGCCATAATTTTGCAAACCTTTAGGATTAGGTCCTTGAAATTTAGATGGAAGTGTCATTTCCAACTTCGAGGAAATGGGTATGACATGCTATTTGCCAAGTCGTTTATAGGCGTGCTTATCCAATATTTTGTAAATGTTATATTTTGGACCTCGAAATTCAGTAAGCAGGTAACACTCCCGACCCCAATAAGAAGTGATATGTTACTCCCTAAATATTTTTGTACGCATAGTTGCATATCATTTACGAAACAGTGGGGTTAGGCAATTGAAATCCAGTGTGTAGACTGAATTCTCAACTAGAAACAAGTAGCTATTTTATTAACAGCTCCGAGTCTTTTCAAAGTCATACTCGGCCACTGTTTGGAAACTATTAGGTTCAGATCTTTGAAATTCAGATCATAAGCAACACTTCTAACCAAAAACAAGTAGATATTAAGTGTTGCACCCTAAGCTCTTTCGTAAGTATAGTTGGCCAACATTCGCATACCATCATAAATATAGTTCTGAAATTGAAGTCTTTGGTATCTCTTTCAACCTCGAACATGTTGAAGTGTTAAGTTATGTCAAACCATTTTATGAGCATAGGTTGTTATTGCAAAATAGTTCATCATAAATGCATAAAACTCAGATAAGAGGGACTCGTCCCACGACAGTGCACAGGCAATGCACAAGATATAGTAAGTCACTGTTAGCTGTAGAAAATAAGGAAACACTGGTGAAATAATTTATTTGTAGGAATAAACGAAAGCCTGAGGCAAGGACTAGGAGGATTGAAATTCTAACAAATGTAAACTCAAGTGCAGTTCATATCACATCAGTTGGCCTGCAGAGAGTTAATGGGGCTTCAAAACGAATAGAGTCGACTACAACATATTTTAATTTATGCTGGAACCACAATTTTAAGTATTACGCTTGTATGTGCTACTGTCGCAAAATTTTGAGCCTGAAGTGATGGGATGTAACATTAGCAGCTTTAAATGTTTCAATGTTCGAACCTCGTTTGAATGTAACTGTGGGGAAAGAAAGAACAAGATGTTTGAGTAAGTAAGGTCCTTGTATTATGCAAAATATTACTTGCATTTTAAGGGGAGGCCAATGCAAATAAATGCTCATTTATAAATTTTCGTTTCAGAAAGAAGCAAGGGAAACGACTAATAAATAATATAATAAACTACTTTCGTTGACAGCTTATTACAGACCGTGTTTGTCATAACGAAATGGTGCTAATTATTATAACCAAGAAACAAAATGAATAAATTGCAAAGGAGATTGATTGCCTTTTTGTGAAATGTGCATACAATTGTGGAGCAGGATACGATGCTAGCATTTTTTAAAAGAAGTGTTCATATGACTCCCCCCAAACAATCTATGTTCTACTACTTTGCATATTTCGACAGAACATCGTGTCATGGTGTGCTCTTCGGCCTCCCTATCTTTACATCCCTCATCTTCCCCAAGCCTCCTCGGCAACCTGCAGGCTGCCCAGCATGGCATTCCCCGCCCGCCAGTTTCATTGGTTAGCACTAAAACACTCCTTGCTCTTGTTTTGCCTCTGACTCTCCTTTATCTCTACTACGAAATTACCCAGTTAGTGTTTCTACCTTATTATCTACAGCTGGAAATGAATTTTTGGTACCTTGTTCAAAATCTACATTAGATATATCCTGTCACTGGGCGAGCCGCTAGATTCTGATTTCTGTGTGTGTAGGTATGACTGTTTTGAGATAAGGACCTATGCCTAAAAGATTAATTGGTATAAACTGAAACTTCAACTTGTTCGAGGTTTGAAGAGGTACCAAAGATTGGAATTTCGCATCTCTATCTCTGATGGTAAGGTAATAGTGAAAAATTATACTTATATAAGGGTTTGGGTTGCACCACCTAATATATAATTTCTGGTCAGAAGTAATGTCTACTGTATAAACATTTCAAGGTCCTAAACATAATTGTTGACAAATTGTAGTCAAGTATGCATAAAAATGTCTTAGATATTGGCGTGTAACAGCGACTTGTTTCTAGCGAGGAATAAAGTATACAGACTGAATTTCAAAGGCCTAACAATATTGGTTCGTAAATTTCGGCCAACTATGGTTAAGAAAGATCTTAGGATGCAACATAGTGTACCTACATTCTCGGAGTATGAAGTGTTACCTGCATATTGAATTTCAACGTCCTTCCTCTAACTATTTGAAAATGGTGGTTTACTATGCCCATAAAAAGACTTGGGAATAACAAGTCATGCAAACATTCTCGAAGTTGAAAATCATTCATACGATATAAATTCCAAGAGCCTAATCCTAATTGTTTGCGAATAATGGCCAACTATGGCTATAAAAGGTCTTACAGCCTAACATGACATGTATACTTTCTCAAAATTGTAAATGTTACGTGCTTAGAGAATTTAGAGAGCCGAGTACTATTGGTTCTAAAATAGCAGCTAACTATTCATATACACGATTTTTAAATGTGAAATGGCGCTTATATTGTTGGGATCGGAAATTTTGTCAAAATAACGAATAAAAAATTCGAAATATCTCATAGAACCTCGACCATTAAGAAGCCTCAATTTTACTGCTCATGTGTGGTATTCAGAGGATTGGAGGCTTCGAGTGACTTGGAGTTTATTTTCAAGAATAAAATTTACTGGTGGAAAATTTTAAGAGAAATGGAAAAAAAACCAACGCAAAAAGTAAATTCCAAGGCATAAACAAGACATTTAAATCTAAGAGAGAAAATTCCATGAAGATGGCCACCATCCGATCAGAGTGATCCTGATCACCCAAGTTCATGTCTGTGATTACTGTGGCTCCATGCAAGTGCCAAAACTAAAGTCTGCATAGGTGTTAGAGAGCGATAGAGCAGTGAGTATGTGGTGCACAGTCATGGGAGGTTAATAAGGCAGTGTGTACTTGTGATGCGCACAGGTTCGAGAAGAAAATGACAGCGAGAGAATGTTGCGCAGGTGTGCGAGAGTGATAGGACACTGTGTATGTGTTGGAGTGCGATATGGCAGTGAGAGTGTGTGGTGTGCAGCTGTTGGAGTGCGATATGGCAATTAGTTGTAGTAGGATGTAGCGTGTTCTGGCGGGAGTGGTACAAGGCACTGGAGCGCTGGAGCCAGGGCCATTGGGGCTCGGACCACCTTCTGCTGTGTCATTCCGGCTCTCTGGTGGCAATCTTGGAAGCCAGAGACCATTTCCCATTGATTTTTTTAGATTTGACCCTTGACCTTGACTTTTAACACCAAAAATTAAAAAAAAAAAAACCAAAAGATCCGAAAAATTTCAAAAAATTCTAAAAAATAAATCCATAAAAATTATTATTTAAAAATTAATAAAATTATTTTAAAAAATTTGACAAAGGACACCCAGAAATGTTCAATTTTTCCTGGAGCCGGCTAGTAGCATAAACGTCTCCGAGTCAGAAGAGCCGGACTTAGGATATTTGACCTTTGATCTCAAAAAGCAAAAAATAAAATAATAAAATGCAAAAAATTTCCAAAAATGTGTTACATATATAAAAATTATTAAATACATATTAAATGACTTATTAAAATAAATAATTATCCTGAGGTTCCTCCCTCTCCATCTCATCAAGCAAATTAGTCGGCAGGCCTTCGCCCATCTTGACCATACCCAGTCAGCAATCTTGGTACTGTCAGTCATCATAGCTATCATATTGGATGCAGGTGACCTTGAACTTAACCCCATGACCTGGAATGACCTTGAAAACAAAGCTCGAGTTAAATAATTTAAAGTCAACAAGAATGCTACTTTACAGAACACTACCACCATATTGGTACAGATAACCTTGACATTGATCCCATTACCTTGAATGGCCTTGGAAACCTAAACTCGAGAATAAATTCATAAAAGTCAGAATGCTGGAGGCCAATCGAGCTGTCGGCACTTATATTGATAGACACAAATAAACTTGTAATTTTCCATCAATTTAAAAGAAAATGTTTCCAATCTGCAGTACAGCTACATGCCTGTTGTAGGACTTTAACTACATGCATAATTAAATAAATATATAGTTTACATTGAACATTTTAAGATTTAAAATTTTGAAAGCATTCTTTATTAAATTATATAATTGTAAATATAGTAAAATGGTATTTTATACAATACATTTTATTAAATTTATTTTATTTCTGTGCCTTCTCAAATTTTAATTATATTCTGGCAAATCAGGTAAACACGAAATAAAACACACTTTATTTAATCACGTGCATTTTTTATTCAATTAATTAATACAGTCGCACATGTCCTCTTAATAAATTACAATATTCTCAAATATATATACATCCCAATACATGCAACTTTGTTGTAGGTTACTCTCTTATGCATCTCCCTATTCACACTCATGTTGTCTTTGTGCGAAAATATCGCGGCATTTGTAACACTGACACACCGTTCAGGACAGGTTGTGTGCGTAACTACATTTCCGAGAGCATGTACCGAAGTCATAAGAGATCTGCTTGCAGTAAACCAGACACCGAGGTAGTGATGAAAAAAATACTTCGCCTTTATAGGTCTCTGCAAGTCTAAGTAAACTGTCGTTACGGCTGAACGGTGTACTGCACCTGTTACACAAATATGACAGCCAATAAGGATTCTTCGCTCAACTAAAGTGCTCAAGTCGCTTTACATTGCAGCGGACAGTAAATGTCTTATAGCCAAAGTGGCACTGATGTCAATGTAGTGGTTGAGGCAAAGACTCGGTCGGAGATATTGGATATATAAGTGCTGGAGCTAAGACAGCAGGTAATGCCGACAATGGCCTACCACAGCTGTAAAGTTCGATGGCTCAATTGAAGATTTGTAAGTGTAACAGCGGAATAAGTTGTTAATTTTTCATCTGTAGATGATCGTGCTGCACTGGTGGAAGTACATGCTGCTAGTGATGTAGCTATCAGAGCCGAAGAAGTCAATGGCGCTGTTAAAACAGGAGACACCTCACTCGAAGAAGAAATCGATGGTGAGAAACCATTGGCGGCAATATCCACTCCACTTAAACGTAACTAGCCATGGAATACCTGGCGTAGAATCTAGCCGATACGATGTAACTATCTCAGCTGCCATTGCCAAACTAAGCCTCTCAGCTGACCTACCTACTACTTATAATGTATGAGTATTCAATCCCTATTATGTTATTTTGACCTTTAACAAATCTCATTGCACCATATTAAGTTGACACCAACCAGCCAATCATCGAGTTTCCACGTGATTGCAGCTGACATTATCACACGAGGTGGTGGAATTATTTTGGGTTCATTTTGGAGTAATTATGTGTTGTGGTGGGGGAGTAATTTTGGTGTCAATTGTAGCTGGCCAATCAAGTGAGGTGGCAGTGGTACTGGTGGTGGTGTTAGTGGTGGTAGTAGAGTAATTTTTGTGTTAATTTTGGGGTCAGTTGGCAAATTGGAATATTTGGGCTCTTTGTGTTGGTGGGTGTGTGGGTCGCAAGTTAAAATACATTCCCAATGTTTTTAATAATAATTATATTTAGTTAATAATCTCGGTTAAAAAAAGTATACATATTTAGTTCCCTCGGTATATTGCATCGCTTCCCGGCTAAATTGGTTTTACACTTTGCAATAAAAGTGCCTAGAACTACAGCAGGTTCCCACTACACTTCGCCATTGGTCGATGAACAATACAGACTTTGTACCGAATATTGCAGCATCACGGCAGGCCACCACTAAAATGCTTCCCAATTGGGCATCTCGTGTGCGAAAAGGACTCTTCGTGCAGACCACCCTCTCATGCCGATGTGTATTTTGAACATAAGTAAAAACTCGATCGCAGAATCGGCAATGGCTTCAGACAGTTAGCGATGATGTAGATAGTGCATGGTGGTGGTGGCCTGCCATGGTGCTGCAATGTTCAGAACAAAGTCCATGTTGTGCATCAACCAATAGTGAAGCATAGTGGGAGCCTGCTGTAGTTCTAGGCACTTTTATTGCAAAATGTAAATACAGTTTACCCAGGAAGCGATGAGATATACCGATGGAACTGGATATATGCTTATTTAAAGCGATATTATTAATAAAATGTTCACCTTTGATATTTTCGAGGCAGGACTTTATAATTGCATTTAAAAAAAAGGGGAAATTGTTTTAACTTGCGACGCATACACATCCTAACACAAAGAGTCCGAAATATTCCAATTTGCCGACTAACCCTAAAATGCTCCCAAAATGACTCCACCAACACCACCACCACCACCCATAATGACTCAATAATGACCCAAAATGAACCCAAAATGACTCCACCACAACCACCTTACATAATTGGTCAGCTGCAGCCATGTGGCAACTACGTGATTGGCTGTTCGGTGTCCGCACAATGTATTAAGGTCCAATAAGATCGGTTCAAAGTCAATATGACGTCGTAGGGCTTGCATACTCGTATATTATAAGCAGTAGGGAAGGCAGCTGAGAGACTTAGTTTGACAACAGCTGCCGTGAAAGATGCATCATCTCGGCTAGCTTCTACACCAGGTATTCCATGGCTAGTTACATTAAAGTGGAGTGGATATTGCCTGCCAATAATTTCTCACCATCGATTTCTTCTTCGAGCGAAATGTCTCCTGTTTTACTAGCGCCATCGACATTTTCAGCTGTGCTGGCTACAATACTAGCAGCATCTATTGCCACCAGTTCAAGATCATCTACAGATGCAAACGTACCAACGACTTATTCAGCTTTTATGCTTGTGAAATCTTCAATGGAGCCATCTAACTTTTTGTGCCGAGATATCTAGAACACCACTGTCGGCGTTACCTGCTTCTATAATTCCAGTGCCTGCACCTTAAACAGGTCCATCCGAGACTTTATCTGAACAATTACATTGCCATAAGGGTCAGTTTTGTGATAAGATGTTTACTGTCGGCTGCAATGTATTGCGACATGAGCGCTTTGATTGTGGCAAGAATCCTTGTTTTATACCGTAACGACAATTTACTTATGCGAAAACCTGTAGAGGTGAAGTGAATTTCTCATCAGAATCTTGGTACTTGTTTACTGAAAGCAGGTATCTTGTGACTTTGGTACATGTCCTCAAAAGTGTAGTTACCTACATAACCTGTTCTGCATTGTGTGTTGGTGTAATAAATACCGCGATATTTGCCCAAAAAGGCAACACGAGTGTGAATAGCGAGATGCAAGAGAGACTCTAACCTACAATTTATTTAGAGGGCATGAGCGCCTGTTTTAACAGATTGAATAAGAAAGTCATGTAAAAAACAAAGTGTGTTTTATATTCCATGTTTACCTAAATTGCCAATTATACTTTAAATCTAAAAAGGCACAGAAATAAAACAAATTGAATCAAAATATATTGTATAAAGCACCATTGTACTATATTTACAATTATATATTTATATAAAAAATACTTTTTAAATCGTAAAATTTTTAAATTTTTTATTAAATATATATATTTAATAAATTATACATGTAGTCAAAGTCCTGCATCATGCATATAGCTAAACAGCTGATTGGAAATATCTTTTATGAAATAGGATGCAAAATTACAGTTTTTTTTGCCAAAAATATAAGTGCCAAAATCTCGCTTGGCCTCCAGCATGCTTACTTTAGAATTTACTCTTGAGTTTTGGTTTTCAATATCATTCAAGGTCATGAGGACAAGGTTAAGGTCACCTGCACTGAATATGGTGGCAGTATTCAGTAACATAATATGCTTGTTGAATTTTATGGATTTTTCTAAATTTTTTGCAATGTCATTCAAGGCCATGGAGTCAGGATCAAACTCACCTTCATTTAATATGGTGTTTACGATGGCTTTCATCCCAAATATGGCTGACTGGGTTTTGGGCGAGGGGTTTGTAGGCCTGCCGACTAATTTGATTGGTGAGGGGGTGAGGGGAAACCCTGAAGAAATTAAATTTTTAAAATAATTTTTAATGATTGTTTACTAATAAATTTATACACTTTTATAAAAATTTTAAGATTAGAAAAAAATTAACGTTTTTTGGAATATTTTATATATATTATTTAATTTCTTGGGTTTTTGGGTTAAAGGTCAAAGGTCAAGAGTCCTGAGTACATCTCTTCTGGCTCGGAGTCGCTAATCCATCTCACCTGCTGCACACAAAATTAAAAATTTCTGGGAGTCCTCTTATAATAATTTAAAAAAAAATTGTATATTGAACATTTCGTAATTTTTTAGAATTTTTTGGGAAATGTTTTGTAATTTTTTGGGTTATTTTGTGTCAAAGGTCAATTACAAATGTTGACTAGCTTTCAATATGGCCACCGGGGCACCGGAATGACAGAGCAGGAGGTGTTCCGAGCTCCGATGCCCCGCTCTCTGGCACTCCGATGCCCCCTACCCTATCGCCAAAGCCGGCTACTGTTAGTGATTGTGTGTTATATGCAGGTGTTGGAGTGCGATAGGGCAGTGCGAGTGTGTTATACGCAGGTGTTTGAGGGTGAGCGTGCCATGACAAAGGACAACAACCTCCTGGGCACCTTCAACCTGAGCGGCATCCCGCCTGCACCACGAGGCATCCCCAAGATAGAGGTGACCTTCGACCTTGACGCGAATGGAATCCTTAATGTGTCGGCCAAGGACAACAATACGGGCAAGTCGGAGCGTATCACCATCCAGAACGACAAGGGCCGCCTCTCCAAGGAGGAGATTGACAGGATGCTCGCCGAGGCAGAGAAGTAATAATATAGTCTGTGTGGTTTCTTCTAGACTCCCTAGCTTCAGGATTTGCCTTTGACCCTAAAATATATGCATTGCACATGCATACCGCGAAGCTGTAATAGAATGTTTACAAGTGAAATCTCAATATACATAAGAAATATTGAGATGCTTAGGAATTACTTTGTAAAGCATCCTCGTGTTAGAATTACTATTATGATGCCAATTCTACAATTAACACAGGCTTGTATGAATATTTTTGAACCATGTGATCTACTTACCTAAATAAATATCGGATCCCTTTAAAAATTTTGATTATTTGCACTTACATGAATTAATTTCGGCCTGAAAAATATCATTTTTACATTTATTATTTTTACCCAATATGATTAATGTTCGGTGGAAGCATATTGTTGTAAGGTCGTGACAGGCAGATAAATCATATGGTAAGGGATATGTGATCTGCTAAACGACCTACTAGTTCTGGGCGCCTGTTGAAGTCAATTAGTATGCCTTTTGTACAGGAGCGAAATATTAGCTTCCCACATCACGACCGCGAGAGAAAAAATAGAAGCATTAGCATGTCATCCTTCAACCTATATTTCCTTAATTAGTACCTCAGCAAAGTAAGTTTTCACTCTGTTCAATTCAATTCAATTCGGACACATATTATTTGCCTATATCACATATATTTTCCATTCATTTACTATTGTTTGGTTTCAGATAAAATCGAATACGCATTGATGGACAACAAGCCCCTAAAAAGTAGTGTAAATGAAATGAAACTACACGAATCGAAATGTCACGAGACGTCAGAGCTGATGACACACATGTCATGTCAGGTTAAGTGACACAGACTTTCCAGACACATGCCATGTGTAAACGAGTTTGATTAGTTGAAAACTGTAGAAGCAAGTTGTCTTTCTAGTGGCATCACATGAGGACTTGGACTGTCCCCCCAAATCTTTGCACTGGGAATCGCGCCAGATGATGCTCCTGTCTCTATGTTTTTTGACCAGACATTGCTGATATATCCCTTTACTCACTGCTTTTAATGCATAACTGTGGAAATAAAAATTATGGATGAAAATAGTTCAATTTTTAGTTTAACATTGAAATGAAGCATTTTATGTAACACCTCAAACAACTGCTACTTATTCCTGTAACAGCTATCTCAGTTTACTTTGGCGTGTACATTAACTTAATATTTATTTGTTGTATTTGTTATTAATTTGTGATAGACATATATTTTAATTACACCCGACCTAATTTATATTACAAATTGCATGTTGTATTAATCTCAGAAAACTTATTTAAGTGCAATTATGTAAGTTTTTCTCTTTTATTTCACAAATATATTTTAATGTGGGCCATTTTGTATAGAGGAATGTTGTGTTTTGTAGCCACGGTAATGCACGACGCAATGTGTAAAGATGTGAGGTAGCCGTCTCGAGATTGACTCGATGTTTAAATGCGTCGTTTAAGTATTGTGATATGATAATGCAAGTCAGCCCCGCATAAGGGTGTCCAAATATGTAATGTATAATAATTTGTAAGGGCTAGCAACACACGCAAGTTCCTATAGATTGTTCCTATACCCATGTTAATTTTATGTAAGAATTATTTTCTTGCATGGTTTGTGATAGTGGCGGACCACACTTTACACTTAGAAACTGTGAATAGTAAATGGGTACATTGAGGACAATCCTATTTAAGCCTATTTTTTTACCCTAAAATCATCGAATTTTACACCAAAAATCAAGCAAATTCAAACCAAAATCAAGCAATTTGAAGCCAAAATCAAGTCTTTTCCAACGAGCCTAGACCCAAAAAAACCTTAAAATAGCTCAAAAAACCCAAAAATCATCGAAAACTCTCAAAAAGGATGAAAACAAACAAAATCAAGCAAAATACACCAAACCTTTCCAAAGATCTTCGAGCCAAAAAAACACTAAAAAATAGCGCCAAAAAACACAAAAAAGCATAAAAATACCCGAAAACCCACCAAAACACACATAAAAAGTATCAAAAATGCCCAAAAATCCGCCAAAAAACACAAATAGTGAAAGCAAAATTTAAACACAAAATCATGCATTTTGACACCAAAATCACGCAAATGTACTTTTTTTTTTTTTTTTTTTTTTTTTTTTTTTTTTTTTTTTTTCAGAATTTTTTCAAGTATTTAACCCAAAATCAAGCCAATTTCAAACAAATTTCTTGGCTCTGAAGCAACTTTTTTACGTTTTCTAGAAAGGCCAATTTTGCAAGCGAGTAATCAAAAAATATAATTAATATTTAACCCAAAAAACCAAATTTCGCTAAAAATAAAATGCAATATGAAAAAAGATATTTGATAGAATTAGTATATTTTATCCAACGAAAGTAAAACACCAACAAGACATTTTAAAGTCTAAAAATAAAGAAAAATCTGAAACATAACCATTACTGGCTCCATAATTCCAACCATTGCAACAATCTAAATCATAAACTTCTTTAAAATTAGAAAATTGATCTACTCTTAAATCATTGTTATTGAGTTTTAAAACAATTTTGAATTGAACAAAGTCCAATTATTTATAATTGGAAGTTGCTGTTTTTATAATTTAATATACAATATCCCAAAGTTCTAAAGTTCTATAATTTGATACATTTATAATATTTAAAAATTAATATGTTTTATAAAAAGTGTTACTATGAGAAATTTTTAATTAGAATTATGAAAATAATTTTTTATTTGATTAAATAATACTCACACATTAAAAAAAAACCTGTAAAACTTTGAAAAATAACCACCTTACTGTAAGTCTAAAATACAGTTTTAAAATATCGATCCAATTTGTTGTTTCTTCGATTTAATAAAAGTAAAATCTATACATCTTTTAAATAATCATAAGTTAAATTTTTTTGGCTAATTAGAACAATATTGCAAATTATTCCTGCTCCAACAGCCTTATCAATATCAAGTCTAATTTTTATATTTGTTTTTTCTTTAACTACAGTTGTTCTTCTAAATAAGCAGTCAATAATATATAATGGTCTTCGACCCCAAAATGAATAATAATTCGCATTACCATCCAAGTTTAGAGTCGGCTTATAATAAAATTCATAATTTCTAAATAGTTTATCTAGTTTCTTTTTTAGAATCTCTAAAATCGTTATAAACAAGAAGCGCTACATCACAAAAATTATTGCCAATATCTAGATTCCAATTCCCTATTGGAAAAATTTCATTTCTTCCATTTTTTACATAAATATTTATTACATTATAATGATCAAACACAGAAGCGTGCACATACTGATCAGCACAATTTTTTCTAGTAGTTTGAAAACCTGCAATTACAAAATCAGGTATGTCAAATTGTAAATTATTAAACTGGTCTTTTATATCAAAGCTAAAAGGAGGTTATCAAGTAGGAACATTTTTTTTAAATTGCCAATAATCGAAACTAAAAGGAACTTTAGGGTTTTTGAATATTTTTCTTTAATTGCAATGGATGTGATAGGTTCACATTGAACAATGGGCCACATAATTTCTAATTTTTGAATAAAAATTTTACCTGGATCAGCATAATCTCTACCAAGTGAACCATCTGCTTTATTTTTTTGAAATACAAATAAACAGTTGTTATCCAATGAATGAAGAATAAAAGTAATTGTTTAGCCACCTTTCAAATAAACTTCATTGTTATCATTACTAAAACCAAACAAATATTTCAGTTTAACACTATGAGTAGCTTTTACCTGGGAATAATCAACACCTTAATTCTAAATAAATTTTTTTAACCTGGAGATCGTACCAAAGTATTCATCACTATTGATGTTATTCCTGGATTATCGGTAGCTTCAATAATATGTCCATTTTAGAAATTTCTACTCTAAAAAATTGAAAAGGAAAAATGTTAGAACAAACATCAACATTATCTAACTTATTATATTTTGCCTCATTTCCTTCTTTATCTCTCTTTTGTAAACGAAATTGCTCAAAAACAAAATCATAATTTAGAAAATAAAACTCGTCTCCCATGAAAATATCAAATTCTGTTCTATTATTGTAAATAATTCAATTTTCCCTAGTTTGATCAGTTGGAGGAAAATTATGTCTATCAAAGCTCCCAATACTTTATTAACCCATTTAGAATAAAACATATATATGTTAATAAAAGATTCGAAAGACGTTTCTTGAATTAAATTACTCATTGAGAGTTACAAAAATTATAAAAACATCATGAAGTGGAATATGAAAGAATTAAGAAGAAAGATCTACCTTTAATTCGCGAATTACAAGATATCAGTAAAAAGGTAGAAAAAGTAAGTGAAGAAAATCAAATTTAATAACAACACTAGTTCCTGTTGCAGCAAAAAATTTAGATTATCCGCCAACACCAAAAGAAAGACCATTTGAAAGAAAATTATTTTCATAAAAGCCTAATTTGGCATAGCAAATGGGAATTATACCTTTGAAAGACTCAACTATTTGACTCGGAAAAATATGTTTCTGGAGATATTAATAAAATTAATGAAAGATACGATTTACAAGAAGAAGGCCATACTTTTAAAATCTGTTATACAAAAGTAAATATAGACGGTGATTTTATATTTGTCAAAGATAAACATATGAATTAACAGAAGGTCTTTCTAAATTGTTAATGAACGATAAACACTCAGATCTTGAAGGTAATTGCAAATTAATTACCTTAAAAATTACACAGTAATTGTTTTTTTTTAACCAATGCTATATTTAGATATTTTACTCCTATGAGAAAAGGAGTAATCCAAGTTCAAGTGAAGGTTGGAAGTATAATAATATTATTACCGATATTTATGAAAAATATATAAAAGATTCAAGCTCAAGGTCAGAGCAAAACACACACAAAAGAACGATTTCTCCAAGAACTCCTAGATCTGTAGATGGTATAAAAATACAACAATTTACCAAAAGAATACATTTGAATGGATGATTTTAGACAATTGCTCGAAATATTATAAGTTAAATGTGGTGAAGAAAATGCTGGTAACAACAATTTTTACAATAGAAAAGTAAAAATAAAGAATATGGTAAACAATACATTTTCTGATTATGTTGTTAATAATCCAAAAGGAATTCCTTATCTAATAGGAGTTTTAAATGTAATTCCACAAACATTTTGGAACTCTGGACATCATGGTGAAGGTATAATAAATTTGGCACTTAACAATTTAAATTTACCCCAAAATTCATTTGCCTGGTTATATTTATTGCGGTCCATTAAAAAAATTAAACATAAGACTAGAAATTGGTGACAATGGCATAAACAAACTAGATGAAGCATGTAAATATCACGATATTGCTTATAGAAACCCCAAACATCTACAATCCAGACATGAAGCTGATAAATTTTTACAAAAAGAAGCTAAGGAGATTATGTTATATAAAAATACTCCAATTGGTGAAAAAAACTTCTTCTGCAGCTGTTGCTTCAACAATGTTTACAAAAAGAAAATTTGGATGGGGAATTTAAATGTTTTATTAATTAAACATATAAATTTTTTACTTATAAATGATGATAACAAATATACCTTTTGATACACCCATCGATGATTTAAGACATCTATGTATAGATCAATTTTTAACAAAAGATCAAATTGAAAGAAAAAATAAAACATTGAAGTAAGGAATAAGTTTCAAATTAACTTTACCATTGCCAACAGTCAAAAGGATGGACAAAGTAAAATATGGAAGTGGTTTGCATCATGGAGGCATTATACCACTTATATTTGCTGCTTTAGGTGCGCTTGGTGCAGTAGCTGGTGGTAGTAGTGCAATTTATAATTCTGTTGAACAAGATATAAAAAAATAAAAAATAACTAGAAGAACAGAGACACAATTTAGCAAAGGAAAATAAATCAGGAAGTGGTTTAGTTGCAAAAAAAATAATGACCAAAAAATTGAATGTATACTCACTATCTAATATCGCTATTAAAAATATGTAAAAATATTAAATACGAAAAAATTCAGAAATGTTTATATGATCGATGAATGACCAAAAATGAACAAAAAGGAATGTGCTGTGGTTAATTGCGACATTTCATCAAATCCCAGAACTAATTAGGTTTGTTCATAAAAGAAAAAAATATTTACTATTTGGATTCATTTGGAGGAAATATTCCTATTAATTAAATTTATTATTTCAAACACAGAAATATTTAGTACAATGAAGATCGAATTCAGAATTTTAATCCAGTTTAATGTGGACATCTAAATTTAACTGTATTGTACCTTTTTCCGGAAAGATTTTAAGTTTAGTTATATAATTTATTTGTTATTAAAAAGCAGATATATTTGGGAAACCATTAATCAAATCTTTAAATGAAATTTCTGACACTAATACTTATGCATTGAAATCATACGTAGATTCTAAATACAATTCAGATGATTCTGCTTTACAAAGTTAACTAAGCACTAGTTTTGATTATTCAAAATTTTATGTTTCTTTATTAGTGCAAAGAGTTGTTAATATAGATGATCCTAGAGATGATAAAATGCAGTCAATAAAAGATTTTTTAATAAACAACTTGCTGATTATGCTTTAAAAGAATATATTAATGCACAATTCAGTAATAATACTGCCAATTAAATAAAACAGAAAATGATGCAAAACAGGTATTCAAAAAAGATGTAGATTGAAAATACAATACTCTTGTTTCTGATTATGCTTTAAAACATATGTAGATTCAAAATACAATATTATTGTTACTTGTTTACATGATCAATTTAGTACATTTTTTGTTTATACAGAAGATTTAGTTTCTCTTCATAATCATAGAATTAATGATATGGCTTATCCTATAGATGCAAAAAATGTGGCGAATAAAAGATATTTAGATATAGTAATACCTGATAAATAACAAAATTTAAACCAATCTGTTTTGAATTATTGTGATACACTTGTTATCTCAAAAGTTGAAAAATGAAAGGAAAAAAATTATATATATTTTATTCACCTGCAAATGTAGGATAAAATTGGTAATGTTTTTCACATAGATAATATTATAATTTTCTTTACTTTTTGACAGATTGCACTGTTTATATAATAACCACTGCTAAACTAATTTTTTTTTCTGATGCTGTGACTTTTATTAAGGGAACTACAAAAATATATTACAGTAAGCCTTTTGACGTTTACAAATGTGATAATTTATCTTTTAATATCAGAAAAGGGAAAATATATAATAATCAAGATGGGGTGAAAACTACAATAGGAATATTCATAAAATATAAATATTAAATACATTTATTTTTTATTTATTTAATGGAGAATACTTGGTGTTTGAAATGTAAGAAAGTTACTTAAAATAATAATAATAAAAAATACTTAAATGGACGATTAGTAAAAATTCTGTATATGATTACAAAAAATAAACATTAAAAAGTATTTCTTAATGCAAGAGAATATATAATTAATAAATTATATAAGCCAGCAAGAATAAATTTTCCTAGAAGAAAAGTATTGATGATTTGTGGCAAATTGATCTTGTTGAGATGAATACTAGAAATTTAAAGGGAATATCACATATAAATAATGGATACAAATATATTGTGACAATTATTATTTTTTTAAATATGCATTTGCAATACCAATTAAAGATAAAACAGCTAAAAATGTAGCAAATACTTTAGAACCTATGTTGATAAAAAGAAAACCAAATAATATACAAAGTGATAATGACTCTGAATTTGTTTAAACATCTTTTGCAAAAATGTAATCTTAATCATTATTCTGCATATAGCAAATTAAAAGCTAGTATTGTAGAAAGATTTAAAAGAACAATGAAGAATATAATGTGGAAGAAAATTGCTTTAAATGAGAATTATAAATGGGTAAATATATTAGATGATTTAGTAGAAGAATACAACAATACAAAACTTAGAACTTTTGGTATGAAACCAATTGAAGTTAATTTGAAAAACTAAAAAAAATTATATCTAACAAACATGTTTACTAACCAAAATTATAAATTTGGCGGTTTTGTCCACATTAGCAAAATTAAATGAATTTTTGAAAAGGGCTGTACTGCTAATTGGACAACAGAATTAATTACTATTCTTGAGATTTTAAATTATGATGTACCAACTTACAATCTAAGTGATAAAAATGGAGAAGAAATATAATATAGTTTTTATGATTATGAAATAATGAAAACTAATTATCCCAATGAATATTTAGTTGAAAAATTCTTCAAAATTAAAGAAAATAAAATATCTGTAAAATTGTTAGTTTTTATAACTCTCATAGCTCCTGAATTAATAAAACAGATGTTTTGTGAATTTGAATAGCATTTTCTTTATTGTAAGTAAGGGGGCGACATTTTGGTGCCCCCACAAAAATTCGAATTTTTATAGAAATTTAAAATTAATCAATGGGAAACAATTTAAGCAAGATAAGAGAGTTGCAAGAGACTGATAATAACTTCTCTAAAAACTAAAAAACTTACGAATTATGACTAAAGATCTTCTTGAAAAAGAGTATAGAGAATTAGCGAAGAATTTCAATATAAGAAGTTACTCTTACAAAATGAAACATGTTTTAATATAGTGCATATATAAAGTACAAAATAGTCACCTAGAATCTAATAGATTATTATGCCTAAATGATTCGGATATAGAATGTTTGAATGTTAAACAACTTCGAAATTTAGCAAAGATATTAATTATAGAAAAAATATTATTAGTCTCGAAGTGAATATTTAAAACAGTTAAGAAAAATTATAAATTCATCTTCGAAAACTCATTTCCACAAATAGAAAACAAGAAAGTTTCGAAATTAAAACAACTTGCAAAGGATTATAAAATTCGAGGACATTCATACATTAATGGAAGCATAAGTATCCAAAAGAATGATTTAATTAATTTAATATTGCAAAGAGAAAGGAAGATTATTAAAAATACAATAATTTAATTTTGGGAGACTCCCTAAACAATTTTTTTAAAGTAGAAATTAATTAATTTTAATATTTGTTCGATTTTATTTTTATATTTCCCTTCATTAATTTTTTTTATTCAAGTCTAAAGTAATAAAGCAATAATCTTCATCCCAACACTTCGCAAAAATCTCATTAAATTTCTCATAAGTCGTGTCCCCACCAACAAAATCATTATAAATGTGTTTTTAATTCACGCCATCTTGTCTAAATATACACTGAAAAATCTAATTATCTCTTACCAATTGTTTTGGCACTCTCGAATAAATTTGGGGCAGATAAAATAATATTTTTATGCCATCCTCTAGTGAAATATTCACGAATGAATGAAGTCATCATAAATAATTAGAGAATTATTTTCACATTGATCTAAGGGAAACATATGATCATTAATTTGAAAAAAGTAACCCACTTTTTCTTTAAACTTGTTGGATATCGCATCAAAATAACTTTTTAATTGAATATATTTGGGTTGATTTAAGCTTTTTGAACAAACATACAATTTATCAAAATTTAACCAGCTATTCTTATAATTAAATTTATCACCAAATAAGTTTTGTCACAATTAATAGGACCAACTATAATAGCCCTTATATTTTCAGGCAACAGTTCACCATTCTTCTTATTTTTAGTATTTCCTTCTGTAATTAAAATGCCGACACGCCAACCCACTTCTTCATTTAATAACATATAATTTTAATAAATGGAGGAAAAAGTATTTAAGTTAACAGATAGTAGTTCTACACTAAGAAAAGCTTCTTTATGACATCATTCATCAAGGTAAATTTATGGCATTTATTAGTTTTCATACAAAATTTGTAACCCCTAATATAGACAATAATACTATAACAATAATTGAAAAGTTGATTCCTGTCGATAAAAATGAAGTTATAACCATTCTTAGGGCCAATAAAATATTGAATCTTTAAAATAAATTATTAATTTGATGTATCCATTTTCAACTAATAAAATTGAGCTGACAACAGACAATGTGAAAAAAAGAATATCAATTAAATCTAAGTTTGGTATTAAACATGATGATCGCTGATCCGATATTCTTGGTTTTGAGAGAAATATGACTATTGGAATAATTGAAGTTGCTGTAGGTACTAAATTGTCTAATTTTGACCCATTTAAAACAATAAATGTTCATTTTAACTTGGCATATGGTACGTTTAAAAAATATTACGAATCTAATCATTTAGAAAAATACACCATTGCTAGTTTTTTTACCAAAAATGATGGTTGGTTTTCGAGATTATATTAGTTATAAACCAGTATATCCAATTTTTATCAAATTAATAATTAATGCATTTATCATATTGTTTTAGAAATTAGGGATGAAAATGGTGAACTAATTGATTTTGATTGTGTTGATATTGTTTTAGAACTTAAAGATGTTTAAAAATATAATATATAATTATAATAATATAAAATATAAAATAATTTTTTTAATAACCCCATAGTAATGTATCAATTATATAATCTTTCCCATTCAAAATCTGGATTTGTCACATATAAAATTAAATTAATTAGCTATAAACTTATTCACCAAATTTTTTGATTTCTTATCTCTTGTAATCATATTGTTTTTATAATCACATATATTTAAAGTTTTTTGTACTAATTCGCATGTTGATTTCAGGTTCAATTGCAAAACATTTTTGTGATTTAGAGCGAATCCTTTAATTTTTGTAGCTAGTTTTCCAAGTTTCATAATCATAGGTTTTTTGGCCCAGTACTTATCCAATTTATACCATAATCTTTTTTCCCAAATTCGTCTGTCCATTCACCAATCATATAACCTGTTTTAACTGTATTTTTGCCATCATCAATATAAACCATGCGATCGGTCATACTATACAACTTTATTTCCAAATTAATCTAACATTTTATATAAAAGCAATTGTGCAATTGAAGTTGTAAAAGCTGCTCTAAATATATTTGTTGCAGTCCTATATTATACCTAATTATCGTTGTATATATATGACACATCAGTTATTTTGTCATTAATGTAAACAACATTAGGTATTTCTATTCTATCATTTAATAACAATTAGTACCAACAAGTTGGATTAATAATATGTTCTGTTTGTGTTAAATTTTGTCTCTGTCCAAATTTTCCTCAGTGTGAGTTTAAACAAATTTTGGCAATAGCACGTTACCCTGGATGTTTTTAGATTGTTTCAATGTTTCAATCGATATTTTGTTCTTTTTTTATAAAGCGAATATATTCTTCTTTTGATTTATAACCTTCTTCCCAAGGACTAGTTTCTAATTTAATTTTTATAAATGTTTTAATCTAATCTCTAAACATGTTATAACTTATTTGTACGAAATGCCAAACTTCATGAATTTTAAGAAATTTGTAACCTTTTTCGATAGCTTTATTTAATTCTAAAGTAGTCCGTGTTCCATTTATTGCTCTTTCTTCATCACTATGTTTACATTCTCCTTTTTTCTCTACAACACCATTTGAACATAAAGTAAACAATAGTTTTCTTATTTAATTGGAAATACTGGATGTTATAAATTTCTTGCTGGTAAAACTTTACATTTAATTGGTCCAAACCTATTTTCGTCGTAATTTTTAGGATTAAATATTTTACTTGAATGACCAACTGGATAATGATCATGAAACATCACTGTTGGATACAAACTACACATATCTATGTATCTTAATTTTTCTCCTGAAACTTTTAGTTTTGTAGCATCTTTTCGAAAACCAAAAATCCATCTCTAGGTTGTAATGGTTCTAATAAATTTTTAATTTTTTCTAAACCATTTTTGTAGAAAATAAATTTTTTTCCATATGCAAGCCCACATTCCTCTTACTTTGTAACCATTTTGTCTTAAAATTGTTGCTCGATTGTTTGTTTTAGTAAATAAGTCATCCATACTTTCATTGTTGTATTTATTTATTTATTGTATCCGGAGAGTAACAATCAGGACAACCAAGCCGAAAATAACCATGATATTGAAATATTGGTTTAGTTTTTTCGTCACAACCATCAACTTTTGCTCCACAAACAGTTACTTCTCCACCATTCAATGCATGTTGAACATTTGGAAATGTATTTAAATACGAAATTTATTCTTTACTGAACTTTTTTTTTATCATCTTTAAATACTGCAGTAGTAAAATTCATAAGAAAATTTGTTCTATAAACAGCCACACAAACACCCACTATTGTTATGTAGCTAAATGGATATATATTTGCTATTTCTAGAAAAGATTCTCTATATTTAAGACAGCCACGTCATAAAATATCAACCTCAGAATCACAATATTCAGCATGTTCTTTTTTGAAATTGAAAATATAACTTTCTTTCAATTTTTCAGCACACCATTAAAAAAAATCTTTTCTTTGTTCTTGTTTCATTGCATTGACTCCATAATATTTTGTAGCAGGTATTTTTCCTTCATGATTTTGATTTACTGGTATAGTAAAATAGTGTGGAAAAAATTCTATTTTTGCTCTTTTAACCCAAATGTTTTTGGAAATGTTGAAAGATTTTTTTAGCATTGATATATAGTATGTGGTTTTATACTATTTCTAAAAAAAAGTTGTAAAATAAAATATGAATCGTAGCCTTTAGATTTATGTGCAATAAATGTATATCCACTATTTCCTTTATATATTGTCCATTCACAAAATTCGTCATTAGTGATAAAATGCTTTTTGTTTCCATTAAAATCTTGAACAGATATAGAGTTTGGTGTATGAAAACCAGTATATTGTGTGGCTTCATAGTCAAAAAAGTAGTATTTTTCGGTGCAAGAACAATCCATTTCTTTTTTCTGTGTATACAATTACAAATACAAGCTGTTGTTGTGTCTTTTGCATATAACATTTATGTTCGAACATATTTCATTACATGTTTTACACATATAAGCAGTCTTACACACCGAATCATGATTAGCAAAACATTCTTTTCCAAAACAATATCTATTGCATTTTTGACAATACATTCTAATTCGATATTTATTTTCGTTCTGTGGTTTTTTTTACATAAATTGCATATATTTTTATTATTTTTCTTACACTCATGTTGATCTTTATTATTGTATGGTTTGTCTCAATTTTTACAATTATAGACACAACCTCAAAATTATTTCATACTATTAATTACATAGTAGTCTTCATCGTGTAATCACAAATAAATAGTTGTTTATTTTTTGTTCCAGAATGAATAATTGACTTGAAATGTTTGGGGGAAATAACTTTAATTTTAATATTCTGAAAATTTCCTGCATCCATAATATCTACCAAACTGAAGCCAATTTCATAACTTTTTCCCAATCTTATGCAACGGTTATGAGCTAATAAGTTTTACAATTTTCGTCCTTTTATAATATAAATAAGCTCATTATTCGTTAATTCTCTATCCAAAATGATATTAGTTTCGAATGTTAAAGATGTAATTATTGCTCTAGGCCCGTATAAATTATCATAGTCATTAATTGTATAAATATATTGTCTTGCTTTTATATCTTCAGTTAAATTTTCAATTTTTTAACTTTTATTTCCTGTTTGTATTCTATAAACAACAATATCGAAAGTAGTTTCATTTATATATACATTTTAGTTGGATGTGATCATGTTCTTAATTTGATTAATTACATTTTCAGAATTTAAATTGTTATTTCTTGCGGCCCAAATAGTGTGGTGAAAATTCTAATTATTTGCATATATTCTTATTTGATCGCCTTGTGTATAAACAGTTAATTTTCTTACTGCTTTTATTGTTGCGTGAACAGCATTTCGAGCGGCATTCATGTTTTCCAATCGAGATCCTTCTAAATTATTTATACGAATACCATATTGTGTTTGTCATATGTTGAAAGCATTATTATAATTACGGCTAATTTACGAATTTCAAATGGTTGTCTTCTTTCTACACGTTCATAAAAAATATTTTGTTTGAAAGAAAAAATTTTGCCCTAAACTTTTATTTTCTTCTTTAAATTCGGGAATTGAAAATGGCAAATTTTCGTAAGTTTTATTTCTTGGTGGTACAAATATCTGATTAGAAAAAGGGAATTTTTTTTAAATTCTTTTTGTTTTAATTATTATTCTATGTCCTGAAAATTGTGATTTTGTAAAATTATTCTTTGTTCATTTCTAATAAATTGTATAAGAGTTGTAATTAAATTATTTTTCCTTAAATTATATGTAAATATTATGTTAAAGGTTTTACCTTTAGTTCTTAATCCCACAACTGTTAATAATTTAGATTCTTGATAGGATTTTTAAATTTATATTCTCGTGTTTGAATAATACTTATAATAAGATCATCTTTATGTCATTTACATACTTTTTTTTATTCTCTACCTATAATTTCCATCTCGCTCACTCTCCTTTCGTGCAGATCTGCTACTGAATAATTCGTAGCCATATTTGTTTGTTTATAAAGAAACATAATTTTATAATAAAATTATTTATAATAATACAAATTTAATAAGAAAGTAAAAGTATTAAATAAACTGGTAACATAAATAATAGAATAATTCGAGCAAATGATTAGATAATTAATTGATTTAAGAAAATACAAATTTAATAAGAAAATGAAGAAATATATAAATTAGTTAGAAATATAAATAATATAATAAAGCGAGCAAGAGCTTAAAATATTAATAATGGTATTGTTTTTTTAACTATATAACTTCTTGCTTTGACTATATTCCCTCATATATTTCTTCATACATTCACTATAGCAATTGTTATATTTTGTTGCATATTTATCCTTAGTATTTTTATTAGGAAAAAATAATTTTATATGTTTATTATCATTGCTTGCTGTACACATTTTGTTGAATAATCACCATTTTGAATTTCGTTTAGAATATCTAATGCTTTATTGTTTTATTTTGTGTCTTTTGAGAGTTAATTTACGAACATATTTTCAGTATTTTCATAGTACTTTCTCTTTATTTAAATCATTGCGACTTAGTATTTTCTCTTCATTTATTTCATAACGATTTATAGCATATTCTGCAGCACATTTTCTACAGGTGTTAATCTTTTGTGTGTTTATACAAGTGAAAACTTTCTATGTTTTATAATTCCTAGCACTTTTTACAAATTTTATTATTTTCTCTTTCGTAAGAGGTCTAAATCTTGCGTTCACTATTTGTGTGGGTAGAAATCAGGTTTGAAAAATGGTGTTTTGGGGGATTTTTGGCCATTTTTGATCCTTTATTTGGGTGGTTTTAGTGTTTTGTGGTATTTTACATATTTTTTGTATGTTTTGGGGCTATTTTTGAGGACAGTTTTTTTGGTTCGAAGCTCTTTGGAAAGGGCTTGATTTTTGGTAGTATTTTGTTAGATTATGTTTGTTTTTTATGCTTTTTTGAATGTTTTAGATCGTTTTTTAAGTGTTTTTGAGCTGTATAGAGAGCTTTTTTGGGTCGAATCTTGTTGGAAAAGGACTTGATTTTGGCTAAAAAATTGCTTGATTTTGGTTTGACATTTCCTGATTTTTTTGGGTAAAATTCAAGGATTTTAGTGTTAAAAAATAGGCCTAAATAGGACCATCCTGAATGTACCCATATACTATTACAGTGTCAGTAGGTTGACTGTGAGTAAGTAAAGCGCGTATGCTGTAGCCACATCACAAACACCACGCAACACAATTAACACATTAATTAATCTTACCAGTAGGTTTGTTGTGACATATCATTAGTATCTGCAACTTGCCTAGTCCTAGATACAACATATATTGACACTGGAAGACTATTGCTACCGACCAAAAACTACTCTTCAGAGTAACATTCACAGATAGGTGGTTTAAAACATATTAAATTTACTTGCAAATTCTGGATCTCAGGAAAATAACTTATAATTGAATAGTCATATGTGCAGATTTTAATGAATAATTGTACATATCTTTGATTATTCCATGAATATTAGGCATGATAAAGTGTCCGTAACCAGTAATGCAGCCTTATCTTGATTGTGTCGAATGGTAATATATTCATTTACATTCACTAAACTTACACCAACTCAGTTGAGAGCTAAAAAAAATCTTTTATGTCGGGGTCTTCGTGAGTGTTCTGTAAGCAATTGATAAATTATCATTAGTTCCAAGATAGAGTATAAAATGGCACTTTAACGTGGTCAAATTTAACACCCATTTCTTGTAGAATCTCTACGTAAAACAATTAATTATTTATAACTCACAAATAATATTTGACACTGAAAATTTTGAAGTTCTCTGCCACAGGCGTAGCTGGTTCGAGTCCTCAGTCATCCGTGATTCGGCGTAGGGGCCTTTGTACACACACTACAGACTATATGTCACCACGAGTCATCGCGGTAGTACGAAACTGGAGTTTACTTATCCACGTGTACGTAGCGCGAGCAGACTCAATAATATCTTGGTGAGTCGTGGCACGTCTTCGCCTACAAGGCAGTCTGCATGAAATACGGGACTTAAACCAGTTTCACAATGAAAATTAAAAGCTTACCAGGCCCACGGCAACTAGGTCGTAGCCTGCCCGATGGAAAATTCCAAAATACAGCTCTTATTTAAATTATTATTTGCAAGTTATTTTATTTTTTTAAATATTTTCTCCATTTGATTGTATTTATAAGTTTTTCAGATTTTCTACCTAAGAGGTAATATTTACGTGGCCTTGATGCATTTAGCATCTTGTCGTTGGTTGCCAAGGTAACATGTGACCTTTATACGATTTTTAATGTACTCATCTCGTGATTGTCGCTAAGTCTGAAAGCGTAATGTGATAATGAAGTTAAAGGTTTTCTAGCCATGTATTTTGGAATTTCCCATCGGGCAGGTTACAACCCAGTTGCAACAAAAATTACTATGCGAAAATATTAAATATTTATACTTATTTACATAACAAATTTATGTGATGCAGCATGTATAAATATGTGATGCGGCATGTATAAATATGTGATAAACTAGGACGTTACAAGTTTCACCACCACCACACTTAGTAAAATGTGAAAACATTACTGCTAAATGTTCTAGAAAAAGGTAACGCCAGCAAACTTCTAGAGCTCATACTGCAGTACACCTAGTTATCCTCTCTGAAATACTAAATTAGGTTTTTTTTTTTTTCCCAAAAATGAAAAATAGAAAAATTTTCCATTTCTGAATACCATCATTATAAATTTTCAGAAATTTCCACAGAAAATTTCATGATTGTCTCCAAAAATCTTTTAAGAAAAGGCTTTCCTTTGGAAAAACGACAACAAATTACCGAGCTCTACAAACTCCTACCAGGACTTCATGCCACACGGTCTTAGAGTTCAACATTTCAGAACAATTTTCAAAAACACTTAACTCGTGACGATGCTGTCTGTTCCTCTTGGAGTAGTAATCTCTCTCGACTGGCTTTCCTAGGCCGATATTTATACAAAAGTACCAAGATTTTAAACCTCCAAAATTCGGCCAATAGAAATCAGTCACATAGGTGCGCATCCAATAACAGGCACCAGCTCACAAACACCATCATGGTGGGGTGAACTCAAGGGACACTTCCAATGACCGGCGAATTCTTCCTTCCCTCCACTTGGTTTCGTAGATGAGTAGCAAATGTGAAGACGCCTGGGTAGGCGGCAGCCTGCTGACCACCGCTGAGCCTCATGCCCACCAGATAGCTGGGCGACTCCGGACAGGACGCACGACGCATGGCGTATGCACGAGAAATCCTCGCTCCGAAGCACTCTTCCACCTTTAGTACACCCCAGGGAGGCCCGCCGGATGCCATCTTCTCGTCGCTCTGGCTGCTGAATAAGCCAGCCTACGTCACATCCAACTGAATCTTCAGCTGATGTTCACTCTTCTTTCGCCGTGGATTCCTTGTAGAATTCATCCAGATTCCACCAAAATGCATGTAAGTGAGGAAAATTGACTTAGCATAGTTAGTCCAAATTGATGAACAAAACACCAGTCTTCATAGCCCGTGTCAACCCTGTCCAACGGGGCAGTCGTATTTTCATGGCAGTAGTTTCCTCAGAAACGTATTTAAATTTGTATTTTCAGGATGAAAATAACAATGTCAACTAGTGAACGTGTATCAGTATCTCGTTTACTGTACGTACATCATAAATCCGTGCTAAAAACTTTATTTCAAAGATAGGTTACGTTTTACTCGTAACATCAAAGCAACGAGAAATGGTAAATTCAGTTTGTGTTTCACAAAAATTCAAAATTTTCAAATCCAATTTGATTGTCAGCAAAATTTGGGCGAGGGGCGGGGCGTGTAGGGTAAAATTGAGACACCCCGTCTCAGTATAAAAAAATACAATAATTTACCGAAACAGTATGTTTGGATGGATGATCTTAGAAAATTTATTTTTTATTCATGGAGAAGAAAATTTTGTAAATAAAAATTATTAAAATGAAATAGTAGACATAATGAATATTCTAAACAATAAATTCTGCACTCTTTTGGAATTCAGAACATCACAGTAAAAGTAATATAAATTGGGCTTTAAATAATTTAAATTTACCCGAAATTCATTTGGTAGGCTACAAATATTGTGGACCATTTACAAAATTAAATGAAAGGTTGGAAAGCGGTGTCGCAAGAATAAATAAATAAGATGAAGCTTTCAAATATCATGATATTACTTATAGAGATCATAAAGATTTATAATCTAGACATGAAGCAGATAAAATTTTACAAAAAGATGCAAAAGCAGTTATGTTAAATAAAAATACACCAATTGGTGAAAAATTGCTTCTGCTGCTATTGCCTCAACTATGTTTACAAAAAGAAAATTAGAATGGGGAATTAAATTGTTTTCATAATTATATATATTTTTTAACATATAAATTAAGATAGAAACCTCAGCTTTCGATATACCCATTGATCAATTAAGATATCTGCATATAGATAATTTTTTCACATAAGATCAACTTGAGAAAAAAAAAGTTTCTTACTAACTTTGACACTTCCAATAAACGAAAGACTATAAAAAGAAAAAACAGGAAATTGATTACATCACAGAGGAATTATACCACACATTTTTCCAATTGTAGGCGCACTTGGTGCTTTAGCAGGAGGATCTACTGCAATTTATAATTCTTTTGAACAAACTAGAAAAATTAAAAAGAATTAGAAGTACAACAGAGACATAAGTTTGGGATGGAAAATTAATCAGGAAGTGGTTTAGTTGCTAAAAGAAGGGAAGACCCAAAAAAAATTGAATATATCACCATTATCTATATCGACATTGAAAAATATGTAAAAATATCAAATATAAAAATTTCAGAAAAGTTTATATGATTGATGAATTACGTAACAGTATTCATAGAATTGAATGTGCAGTGGTTATTTTCGACATTTCATCAGATCCTGTAATTAAATCATTCATATTAATTTAACTAATTTCTTTGTAATAGAAATGTTTATTACAATGATGATTGAATTCAGAATTTTAATTAAGTTATATGTGCACATTTATGTCTAATTGTTTTATAACTTTTTTCGAAAGGTTTTAAGTTTAATGATAAAAACTCTTTGTTATTAAATGACAGATATATTTAGAAAACCATTAATAAAATCATTAAATAAAATTTTTGATTCTAGTTCTTATGCTTTAAAAAAATATGTTGATTTAAAATACCAAACTATTGCTTTTCATTGCACTTAAAAATTTTGTAGATTCATGGTGCAATTCGGGTGTTTCTGATTTACAAAGTAAACTAAGCATCTGATTTGATTATACAAAATCTTAGATTTCTTTTTTAGGGCATAGAATTGTTAAAATAGAAAAAATATGCAGTCAATAAAAGATTTCTTAGCAAACAAATAGCTGATTATGAATCAAAAGAAGATATACATTTACAGTTCAGTTATGCTATTTCAGATTATATAAAATGAATAAATAATGCAAAGCAGGTACTAAAAAGGAAGTAGATTCAAAATATAAAACTATTTTTTCTGACTACACTAGAGTTTCTGATTTAGAAACATATGTAGAATCAAAAATACAATATCATTGTTACCACTTTACAAGATCCACTTAGTAAAGTTTTTGTTTACACAAAATATGGCTGATCCTATAGATGGAAAATATGCAGTCAATAAAATATTTTTTGATAAAAAAATATCTGTTAAAGTGCATAATTTTAATCAATCTGTTTCGAATTACTGTGGTGCACTTGTTAACTAGAAAATTGCAAAATGTAAGGAAGGAAAATCACATATGTTTTATTTATGTGTGAAGTGGAATAATTCTCACTTAGATAATAATAAAAATTTCTTTACTTTTTGATGGATTCTAATGTTTATAAATAATTACTGTTAATCCCAGATGATACTGTGACTGCTTTTAAGATATCTCTAAAAATGGATTGCACTAAGCCTTTTGATGTTAACATATGTGATATTTTTACTTTTAAAATAAAAAGAAACTAAAATATCTGAATATGATTGTGGTTTGATGACTAAAATAGGAATATTAGTAATGTATAAAGATTGATTACTTTTATTCTTATTAAATGGAGAATAATTGGTGGTTGAATCGTAAGAAAGTTACTAAATATAATAATTTAAAAATTCAAAATACAAAAAATGGGTGATTAGTTCAGGAAGTAAATTTTCTATATGTAATTCAAATAAATCAACATTACTAAAAAAAAACTAATTGCCCAATGTAAGAGAAGGAATAATCAATGATTTTACATAAACCAGCAAGAAGAAATTTTCCTAGAAGAAAAGTAATATTGTATGGTATTGATGATTTATAGCAAATTGATTGTGTTGAGATAGATACTGGTAATTTAAAAGGCATATCACGTTTAAACAATGGATATAAATATATTATGACAATTATTGATGTTTTTTTAAATATATATTCACTACACCAGTTTAAGATAAAAGAGGGGGGGAAATGTAGTAAATGGTTTAAAATCTATATTAGTTTTAAAAAAAATCACTTAATATTGAAAATGATGATGGGTCCAAATTTTATCATAAATATTTTTTAAAAATATGCAAAAATACATCATCAATCACTTGTTTACAATCATTGAACTGTAAGCCAGTGTTGTAGAAAGATAAATTGTACAGTGAAGAACAAAATGTGGAAAAAATTTGCTTCAAATGGCAATTACAAATAGGTAAATATACTAGATGACTTAGTTAAATAATACAACAATACAAGGCATAGAACTATTTGTATGAAACCATTTGTAGTTAATAAGATCAATGAAAAAAAATCAATGTAAACAAATTTTGTAGACATGATTACTAAACTGAAATACAAAGTTGTCGATATTGTCCATGGAAACAAGAGTAAACGAATCATTGAAAAGGGCTATACAGCTAATTGGATAACAGAATTATTTACCATTTTTGAGATTTTAAATAATGATGTCCCAGCTTACAAACTGAAAGATGCCACTAGAGAACAAATAAATGGTAAATTTTATGAATACGAAATTATGAAAACCAACTATCCAAATTAATATTTGGTTTAAAAAAGGCTTAAAACACAAGGTGATAAAATGTATGTAAGTGGTTATGTTTTGATATCTCTCATAACTATTGGATTAATAAAACAGATGCTTTGTGAATTTAAATATTTTAATATAATTAATTATTTCAAATATAGTATAAAACAGGTTATTAATGTTCCTTTAATGTACATAAAATGTGTTCAACTTTCGTTCAGCGTTCGTTCAAAGCACATTTCCCCTGTGGCGAGCTTTATTTTCTTTAAAATTTACAAAATGTTTACAGATAGTTCTATTGTGCCGGGTACCTTTTTTTTGGGGGGGGGGGGGGGGAGTTTCAGATATCTCTATCGTGCCAGTGACCCATTCTTTCCAGCCTTATTTAGCACCTTCAAAACTCCAATGGAGAAACCCAATCACCCCTCCACTCAGCCGGCCTGTTATATTAATTTTCAGGTGGAGAGGTGATGAGTTTTTTTCATTTTTTATTTTTTATTTTGCTATTTCTTATGGCACCCCTGATAATATAGTGAGGCACCATTTACTATATGAGAACAATCTAGCTTAAACTTCTGTTATACTACTACATGTGTAGCATAAAGAGCATTTTTTTTGCTGAAGCTTGAGAGTACCATTTTTTTTGCATCAATTGAATATATGAGCAAGAGCAAGGTTTTGGCTGAAATTTTGAATAATTTGCTGATAAACTAATAGTGTAAATATGGGTGCCTAATATTCACATTATTAAATTATCTGCTCAGGCTGGGAGTCAAACCCATTATCTTCGCATTTGAAATCAAACACATTGTCAATGTGCCAGTGTGACAAGATGGGCGACACAGGGATTAGAAGTCTTCACGTGGTGAGATGCAGTGAGTTAGTGTTATAAAGAGTTGCACAGAGTGTTCAGCACATGGTGAATAGATAGTGACAACGTTGTGATATTCTTAATTTTGCGATGAGAGCTAGCTGTGATCAGGGCAAGGGAAAAATGTGGGTATCGTTCATGAGGCATAACACAATTCAGGATAGCTTTTTTTCCTGTTACCAGTAAGATATCATGCCTGTCAGTGAAGTAGATAAATGATTCTCATGTACGATTCACAACAAGAAATGATATTTGTGTTTTAGTCATTATGGATTAACAAATAATTCAATGTTTGGCATGCCAATCACTGAAATTACACAAATTAAAAGAATATTTTGTAGAATCATTGAACAATTATAATCTTGACACATGATAGAGTTAGAATATATTAATTTTATTTTATGTCTGTACTTGCCTTCATTAATTTTTTTTACTCATAAATAATGTTTTAAAACCACAATCTTCACTGCACACTTTGCACAAAGCTCTTTGAATTCATCAAGAGTCATATCTCCACCAACAAAATCACTAAGATGGGTTTTAAATGTGTGTCATCTTGTCTAAATATACACAGAAAGTTAGTATTGTATCTCACCAGTTGCTTTGATACTTTCGAATATATTTGTAATAAATAAAATTCATCAAAATTGTATGTCTTCCCATAGTGAAATATTCGCGGATGACATTTTAATTCTCTAAAATTACATTATCGAAAATAACCAGTGAATCATTTTCACACTGCTCTAAAGGCATCATTTCATCATTATTATTTTTAAATATGAAATTTTTTTCATTAAACATGTTGAATATTACACCAAATCATTTTGTAAATTAAAATATTTTGGTTGATTAAAACTTTTTGAACAAACATACAATACACTAGTATTCAGCCATCCTGGCATATAAATGAAATTAATAATCAATTTGGTTTCCTTGCATCCACTGGGTTCAACTATAACTGCCCTCACATTGCCAGGCAAAAGTTCGCCATTCTTATTTTTCTTGGCATCCCCTTCCAAAATAAAAACACTAATACCCCAGTCGATTTTTTAAATTGAATACGATAATTTTTGTAATAAATGGACAATTATGTGTTTAAGTCAACAAATAATAGTTCCATTCTAAGGAGCAAGCTTCAATATGATATAATTCATCAAGACAAATCAATTTCTTAGAAAAGTTTTCATACAAAATTATTAGCTCCTAATATTGACAACAATACTATAACAAGAATTGAAGAAATCAGTGCTGTCATTGCTAAAAATGAAGTTATTACTATTCTTAAAGGACAATACGATATTGAATCTTTAAAGGAATCTATGAATTCAATTGACCCATTTTCAATAAATATCACTGAACTGACATCAGACAATGTGAAAAATAGTTGTGGTTAAATCTTAGTTTAATATTAACTTTTATGACTGATTATTCGATATGCTTGGCTTTGACAGATATATGACTATTGATAAAGACAAAGTTGTTGTAGGTACTACGTTACCCAATTTTAATTCATTTAAAACAATAAATGTTCATTGTAATTTGGCATGTGGAATGTTTATAAAATATGACGAATCTAGTGTAGTGCCTTGGGCACTCTGCAAGCTTTCCAGTTCAGAGAGAGAACATTTTAGTGAAGTATCTTCGCAATTTATCAGGTTCTGTGGTGCCTGCGACAGGAACCTGTACCCGCTCTAATACTGCCTGCGGTGATTTCAGCACCATATGACTGTGATTGCTAACCACTTTTGATGGGAAATACGTCCTGTTTTTCACAATATTATCGTCCCATAACTCCTGGAATCATGCCGTGTATCACATGTTATTTCCATCACATGATTTCAATACTACACTTTGGGGCAGTGTGAAAAGTTCCAGTTCTTTGGTTGACGCCCTAACCTCTCATTGGTTGGCGACTCTTCTTGCCATGACCTCATTGATGAGAGACTGCTCATGCGCGACTTCTTGGTGGAGGGAGACTTCTCCCAACTACACTCATATTGCTTTATTATGCCATGCACGGCCTGAGGAGAGACTTCAGCAGAGGACACCAGAGACTGCACATCACAGCCTGGGACGACTCGCCTGAGCTGCGCTGAGATTCCACTCTCCTTCACCACCGTTATTGTATCATTCTATTGCTTCCATCGTCCATATTTTATTTTATAGTAACAATTTCCATGTCGTCTTCCGCCACATCGCCAAATAAGTAGATGTATAATTAAAAGTATAACCATTTCAGTGTTTGATTTAATTAAAAGTATTAAATTGACTTAGATTATTTCTTATTGAGTGTTTGTGCTCAGCCCTAGACCGCTTGGGCACCACACTAGTCATTTTGAAACTATTATAATTGCTAGTTTTTCACCAAAAACTATGTTTGGCTTCAGAGATTATGTTAGTTATGAACCACCATATCCAATTTTTATAGCATAAATAATGTGTGGTTTAATCACATTGTTTTAGAAATTAGGGATGAAAATGGTAAACTGATTTACTTTGATGGTTCTGATATTGAAAGTGTTTTGGAAATTAAAGATGTTTAAGGAATATAATATAGAAATATTATAATTTTTAATATATATATATATATATATATATATATATATATATATATATATATATATATATATATATATATATATATATATATATATGCATTTTTGCTCTTAAATCAACAAATTCTTTCATTATTTCCCACTACTTTCGTCTTTCATCTTACCTATATAAATTTCTAATTTATTAGTGGTATGTTATAGATATTGTCATTTGAATAATCACTTGTATCAAATTTTTTTCTATCATTATTTTCATGTCTTCATACAAACCTTCCATTTTTATGTTATAAATGTATTGCTGTGACTTGTTCTGTGGATGAATCAGGCAATGCAAGGAAGGGGGATGTCAGTAGCTACATGATAAAGCACTCTTACAGTTTCATTAGGTTTTATTAATCACAGCTAGATTTACACTTAGCAAAACAAATAGCCCTTGGCTAGTACAATACTTTACTCTTTACTTTATAGCGGCAATCATCAATAATGGTTAAGATGTTTAATTAAATTGCGACACAGACAGATATTGAGTTCTCATGCTTGAGGAGTCTTAAATATTTATACCGAGGACCCTAATCCTACATAACGTCAGGCATCCTACTGGTGTTATACTTACCCTTAACTGTCTTGGCGGTGTCGTCTGTCGAGACTCCCTCGACAGTGGCAGTGCTGGGCGTAGAAGTCGTGACCATGGCCCTGTGGTCCTCAGTGATGGCGTCTCGCTGGTCCCTCTGGAGTAAGATGGCCGCGAGCCACCATTGTCCCATCATATATACAACCCCGCCTAGCCTCATGACCTTCCTCGACGGGGATAGTGTTTTCAAAACAGCGGGGCTGGCTCGTCAAAGGTGCCCGAGCGTCGCTTGTCAGCCCCAGTTAACACAGCTTGCAGCAGTATGAATCAGTATCATGATAGCACATTTCTATTTTATCACCATATTTTGGTTACAATACTCTATAATGAAAATCATACATTAATTCTTTTGATAGATCGAAAATTGACATACCAACATAAATAGGATTATTAAATTTGACATTAGTCTTGTTATTATGTGTAGCCGCAAGATTCTCATTAAATACAGTACTTCTTTTGGAATTTGGTTTCGCAACTAATTGTTCGCAAACTTTTCCATTTGATATAAGTTTTATATCTACACGGTTCCTAATATTTTCCATAGTTTTACCAAACACAGAATTATTCATCAGCTTATAAAAATATTTTTTAAAGTAATTTTTAGCATTAGTTCCCATTGATGTATTAAAATATATATACTTTTTCAACGACCGATTTAACTTCAATATTCTATGTATTTTAGTAAGCTTTAATCCATTATTTAAGCACTGTTTTAAATTATGATCGTGAATGACATATTTTTGTTTATTAAGTGAAATTGTTAATAATTTAGATAGATTTGTTCCTGGTACTACCTTACTTTCTTGACAAAATGGAAGATACTAATATAATTTATGTAGATCTTGTGGATACTCTAAATATACATCTAAAATGCAACCATGATCAGAATCATCCATTTAATATATCATTTTGCCAAAAATCTATTTTAAAGTCTGGATAATCAACCCATTCAAGACCACCATATGATAAATATTGAGACATTGCCCATCCATAAGGATTATTAGCATCGAGATAAGCTAAATAATTAGACTCTTCATTATGATTAAAATAGTCTAAATATTTTTTATTCGCTTTAACATATTGTTTGCAACATTGTGAGATTCCGCTTCTAATTCCCTTTTCTAACCTTAAAATTATATAATTATGTAATATATCTAATGGTTGTTCTGTCATTTTAACATTGCTTCTCACGATAATCCTGGTGCAGTAAAATACAATGCAGGATATAATTCATATGCATTTATACAAATATTAAATAAATTTTCGAATATATCTGCTAAGAATAATACATCGCTTTTCAAGTATAAATCATGATATTCGCTAAGATTTTTAATATTAAATTGGTTCCATACAAGTTTTGCATGCTCGAAATCAGCGTCAGTTATATCAGATTCATTAAATTTATTGTAAAATTCACTTTTTGGTGGAAGTTCAGTTTCTTCGAATTTCTTCCAACTATCCATATTATCATATCGATAGATACCCTTTCTTATAACTAAGTCAACTTGATCTTTTGGAAAATGCCTTTGGGTGTGTTTCATTTGTTCTTGAGTTAAATTAGATGATAATTTACCTTAACCATGAATTTAAATATGTCTATAATTCTCATTTTTATATTTTCTGTTTATTTTCCAAAAGTGATAAGTTTTTCTTCATTATTTGCAATCAAATCTTTATTTTTATTATCATATACTAGCACTTAAATAAATAAATGAGCATCATAACCAGCTAAATTATGAAAATTAATTGGAAAAAAATTGGGTAATTTTAATTGTAGATTGCAATTATTACATACAGGATTGATGCATTTCCCTGTTATGTAATCATGATGGTGTAATTTTTGTTATTGTCCTTCATATATTCACATTCACATACAGTACATTTTTTTATTTACTATATAATATTTTTTCTTCTTATGTTAGTGGATGCATTGGTTCAATTTGTAAATATATTTCCCCCTTTTTTTCTACTTCCCTTTTTATTGATTGTATAAACATGTTATGTGCATTTGGACCTCAATATACTACTGGAGGCTTATAACCACCATAAGTAGATACAATATAACAGCAAAAACCAAAAGCTTCATGTAGCTGACAGTATATGATTCATCATTCAACTTTAAATCAATGGCATTTTCTTTTCATTAGGAAGATTATATCTTTCTTTAAGTGTCTCGTTATAAAAGCCATTGTCAATATCATCATATGTTAAAACTGAATATTTTTTGATTAAGTTAAATTTATTCAATTCTCTTTGGTTTGGTTTAAGGGTTGATATTTTCTTTAGAATTGATTAAAAATCTGCATGTATTGTAAGAGGAACCTTCATTGTATTTTTTATTAAAACACGTTAAGCGCCATGACGGTCCTTCGTACCACCCAGCCCTCATTTGTTCTTGGACAAGTATCAGGGCGGTCCGGTGGTTCGACTGGCTGTCAGTGAGATTTCTTCGCCTCCACGCCAAAGGGTCGCCCATCTATGGCATTTCTTAGGTAAATGGCACCACTCTGGCGGTGAGGAAATACTAGTCGTTATTGGTTTTTTACTTATATTTTTTCTCGTTTTTATACTATTATTTATTCTCGACTGTAGCTTAATGTAGTTTTGTTGTTGTGGCAAAATAGTTTTATTCTTTTTTTTATCATGGTTTCATAACTACACAACAAAATTACTTATAAATATTAGATCCTCTGGTTTTTTTATCTTTACATAAATAAAAAGCTTTATGGCGGTCCCTAGGACAGCCAGGCAATAAGTGTTATTTGGACAAGTGCCAGGGCGGTCCTTCGGCTCGTTCATTGCCTCCATGCCACAGGGTCATCCATATATTGGAAATCTTAGCTTTACAGGAGCGCTATGGCTTTGAACAATAGCTGGTTATTGTTGGTTTTAATTTTGACATAATTTTACTGTAGCATTGGTGGGACAATAATTGAATAAGTGATAAAAACATAAAAAAATACTTGGAATTAACCTAGGTTCAATCATTTTATGTAATCGTAATTTAAAGTTGTAATTTCAGGCCATTATGATTGCATGCATTTCCCAAGAACCGATAATTAGGAATGATTTTTGTACGTTATGTGATAACTCACTTTCGAAATGTTATATTACTATAAGGGAATGTATTATCATACAGCAATGTTCATAAATATGAATGTGAATGATAGTTACTTTCAGGACGTATACAGACATATTTATTTTGAAAGAAATATGGGCTGTCTCTGGCCGCCACAACAAGCTTATTACATGCTGTGTTTGTAACCTAGTCAGAATGTACAAACAGTACATTACAACATTAATTCTCTGTTCTACACCGAACATCTGCAGTACACAGTCATCACAAAAACACGCACTATAAAAAACATTATAACCTAACAATATAATCTAACTCTTATACAGATAACATGAACTCTTATGATGTTCATTGAAGCGAGGAAGGCAATAAAATGGTTCTCCAGGACACTGGGTGCAATAGGGCATCACTTTCTTTATCTTGTTTTTCTCAATTACTCCTTAAATCTTCTTTCTTTTGCAGCTGCTGCCGCCTTTCTGGACCATCCTGTTTTTTCATTCGCGACGTTACAAATTATGCTGAAGACATTTTCCAGGACGAGGGATTTCTATCGGTGGTTGTGTTAGTTGTAGCAAGGCAACAGAAACCTGCTCCTCGAATGTTATAATTGACATACTTTTATTAGTCACAAGTTGGAAAAGAATGTGGGAATTTACCAGACTTGTTCCAAATATTAGCCCTAGTGCTATTTTCTTATATCACCAAAGGCCTTTTTCTCAAAGATGTGCTGTATCTTGACATTTATTCGGATATATCAATATGTGCTTTTCCGGTATTGTAGTCTATAACTGCTTTGGGTTTTATTTTTGGCCCTCGTTTTGTTATGACTTCGAAAATTTTGTCTCCATTCTTTGTTGACAACATTAGAATTCCTCTTATATCTTTCCACTTCATCACAGTTATCCTTTCTTCACATTGCTTGGCAATAATTTCTCCTTTTTTTAGTGTAGTTGAAACCACCTGCATGGGCAGTTGTTTCCTATCCTTCCTAAGCTTTCCCAGTAAATGGGTTTTTCAGCTGAGCAGTGCCTGGGCAAGTGCCACACTATTTTACCAGTTGTCTACAACAATGGTTTAACATACTTTCACTAAGTCCCAAAATAATGTTCATTGGCGTAGTTCCTTGTGGTTCTGCTTGCTTTCCTTTAAAATTCTACGCGTACCCGTTTTTGTAACATAATTTGAATACTTTTACACCGTATTTGTGGGCTTTATTCGGCATGTAGTCTCTTATGTTTAGTCTTCCACGAAACGGCACCATTGATTCATCCACACACTCTACTTCCCTAGGTGAACACAAATTGGCAAAATTGTGTTGCAGTTTTCTGTACAGAGGTTTAAGTTTATGTAGTCTATCACCAATACATTTCTCACTATCTGCTCCGAAACTTATGAGTTGCTGGACAACTCACAAGACCCGTATACCCCAAAACGCCTAGAAACGTAAGCATTTCGCTTCTGTTTGTATCAGACCATTTGTTGAGATGGGATGATGGTATAATGGACTCATCTGCAATACCCTGAATAACTGTCTGCTCTGCATACCTGTTGGTTTCAATCACCATATTATAAATTATTCCGTTGTCCACAAATAAGTAAGAAAAAAAAATAATCATTCGGGTCTTGGACATTTTTTCTGCAAGGGCGAAATCAATAGCACGTCCATGCTCGATAGTAAAACTTTGGTTTCTGCCTTGCACGTCGCTTCATACAGTATCTGCAAGATCCGTGACCCTTTCTGATTGTAAATCAATTTCAGGTACCAAAACACTTTGCCGCTTCATAGATGAATTCAGCACATTTGGTCCCGGTAAATTACACTCCGAAACACTGGTATCCATTACGCTTTTGGAAAGTTCAGCACTAATATGAAGGCTTGCATCTGGTCTGCTTCGCACATGGGGTTGCTCGCGTTCATCTTCGCTTGTCGTTTCCTCTTCGTGACTGTTTGTTGGACAATAATTAGTATCATCGAACAAATTATCCAGTTCAAGACGAGTCTCCTCAGGTTCTGAATCTGAAAAATATCACAAGAAACAACATAACTGTAGACAAAGGAAAATGTAGACGCAATATAATAACAGTTATGAATCACAGTTTCACTTACCAGAACAAGAATCTCGCTGCTGCAGTGCTGACTGCACCAAGTATCTGCTCCTGGAAGAAAACATGATGCACTCACAACATTGTCGAACACTTTCTAAAAATTCACTGAACTGTGAGAAAGAAGGGACGTGCACAACAAACAATAAAAGTGCGCGACGTAGCGCTTATTGCGTGGCCACGCAGTAAACACGTGCCTTTTTTTTATCGTCAGCAGATGTTGCCGTCTAGAGTAAAAGTATTGATATGAAAACGTCCAACAATTGGTGTTTGTACAGTTGTTTGTAAAAAAAAAAAAAAAAAAGGAATACATTTGTTTTATAAAATGAAAATAAAGTAGGTAAATAAGGAATACGTGTTTGGATAATTACTAGAAACAAAATCACTTTCACAACACGAGTTATATCATTATTTTCAAAATGTTTTGTTTTGTATGGTACCAGCCTAAGAGTTTCATCCATCCCCTTCATGAAAACTGCCAGTTAAGTCTTACTATGTTCACGCACAGCCTCTTCCTCTCACGCCAACAAATTCACATTCTTCGCTTACTCGCATACAACTTCAGCTTCTAGCCAGTGAGGTCCCTCGCCTGCCCGTCACCTTCATTTCCTTGCCAAGGCGGCCCTCGTATTACTCCCATAAACGCCATTTTTTTCACGATTTACAATAGAAAAAATTAATATTATAATTACAGCAGTGATTCATAGACGAATAAACCATAAAATGGAGAAAAAAAAAGTTTGGCCTCTCACAAATTATCAAATATCACGCAATTATACTATGGCACTTAACATGTTAAACTTTATTTACTGTCCTTTCGAAGGTAAATTGATTCTTACTGATTCATTTTTAGAGTAGTCTTCCGTATGTTTATTTAATATTTCTTGAGAACAAAAGAACTTAAGACGCATATCACATACATAAGTTTTTTTTGTGCTGAAGGCAGTTTCGATCAATCTTTTATCCAACACTATTGCGAATTTTTGTCATCTTTGAAATACAATAAATTTACATGTTTTTCTTTTTTATTTTTCGTAAGTTTTAGTGGATATACTGCAGACTTACCTTCAATAGAGTATATATATATGTATTAATTTTATTTTCTATTTTTGGTATATCATCAATTTTAATAGGATATTCATAATTATCTAATACATTGTCAATATTAAGACCTACATTTTTTATTTAGATACTCTATTCGAATGATTGTCTCCTGGAAACAATGCAGATTTTATTTCCCAAAGAAAACCTTTATGATCTTCATTTTTAACATTTGTGCATGCGTTTTTATTCTTAATAAATTCAGGTAATTCAATATATATTGTGTCATTTAAAGGATTATACTTATTTATAGCTAATTGTATTCCAGTTACGCTATCTAAAGTTCATCCTGAACCTCTTTTTTTTTTAATTCAGATAATTCTGTAATTAATTCCTGTTTTATAATTTTATAAATCTTTGTAAATTCTCTTTCCTTTAATATTCGATGATTAAAAGACTGAAATGTAAATAAAACTACAATATTATTCTCTTGTTTACGACTATTGGTATATAAATTAATGCAAATTTTCAGCCCTCTAAATTTCCTAAGATTATGGTATATTATCAAAAAACTATAGTTTTTATAGAAGTTGAAAACTGATAAGGCTGTACTAAATTAAAGGAATTCTCAATGTCATATGTTGATATTCTACTTTTAAAAGCTTTATTAACTAAGCAATTTTTATTGGTTCTTCTATTTGTTTTTCTTACGAATACATTAGTAGAATAGGGGAACATTTATTTTAATTCTTTTCTATCTTCCTTATATAATTAATTGATATAGGCATCTGATAAAGGTAAATTTGTAAAATTATACTCTGTTATCCATTCTGTTACCCGCTTACTTTTATTTCTAGGTTGTACAAATAGATAATTATAAAATGGGAGTACTTTTTTTTTTTTATAAATTTCTATCTTTTGAATACAGTTGTTTGATATTGACATATGAAAATGGTATATTGGCAAAGTTTATTTTTCTTTGCTCGGTTATAATAAATCGTATAATATGTGTAATTAAATTTTCCTTCTCATGTACCAATATCTAATGTTAAAATGTTCAGCTGAAGCTCTTAGCTCCAGCAATCTTTTTTCGCTCAACACAACTGCTTTATTGCGCGCTGGCATTTAAAATTTATTTAGTAAGAAAAAATGTTTTACTATAAAATGAAAAATGAAAAATATGAGAATAATAAAAAACAATGGAATAAAATTCAACAAGCGATTAAATTATTAATAATAACGATGTCGTTTTTTACTGGATAACTTCTTGTTACGACTATAATTCTTACGTTGTATGTTTGTCATAGCAAGTTTTGTTATAAGAAAATAATATTATATATTTATTCTCATTACATACTGTACATGTCTCTGTTGGGTAATTATCGTGTTGAAATTAATTTAGCAAGCCTACTACTGTATTGTTAGGTTTACTGTTTTTATGTTCTTCGAGTTGAGTATTATAAAGATATTTTCCATATTCGCATAGTATTTTCTCTTTTTTTAAGGCATATTGATTTTTACCACATTCACTAAAATAATTTTTACATTTTGTTGTAAGTTTGTCTAAAGTAGCGTCATGAGGGAAAAATGTATCAATAGGTTTTTTTCTCTTTACATACTACGCATGTCTTAGTTGAGTAATCATCATGTTGAGTTTCATTTCGAATGTCTAAAGCTGTATTGTGTATTTTAGTATTTTTATGGTTTTCAAGATTTGTCTTACAAACTTATTTTCCACATTCGCATAGTACTTTCTCTTTGTTAAGGCATAAGGGGTTCTATCATATTCTCTATAACACTTTTTACAGGTGTTAATATGCTTATCTTTGGTATGTTTATGTGGTGAAAAACTTTCTATGTTTAATACTTCGCCACACTTTTTACATTGCTTACATATTGTATTATTTTACATTTCGTAAGAGGGCATAGATTATATATTTAATTTATAAGAAAATAAATTTTAACATGGTATTTCTTTTAATTTGAATTTTTTATTTTTCTTCATAATTTCTTTCTTTATATTTAAAAAAAATGGAGTATCTGTTCAACAAGTTGAACAATTCATTAGAATTGACTAAACTACAAGATATAGAAAAAAAATTGTATGCTGCTACAGATTTTCAGTTTTATGAATTTAATTTCGGTAAAAAAAATTAATTGTATTCTAGATTATAGGTATAAAATTACTTCACCTGATCGCTACTTAAATATATTTGATAAAAATGTTTTAAAATTAATAAATGAGAAAAAACTTCTTAAAATTTATAAAGGTTTAAAAAAATCTGAAAAATGGAAAATCTGTGCATGATATTGAATTCTCTTAAAAATATAAAAAATTCTATTAATTTGGAGCTTTTTAATATTTCGTTAGATTTGAGCATAAACATACCTGATTTTAGCTTAAATTTTCTTGTTTTTGAGGACGAAAAATACAAACGCCTATTTTAGAAAAAAATGGTAAATTTGCTTGATTTTGGGGTAAAAATGCTTTATTTTCGATGAAAATTGCTTGTTTATATAGTATGAAAAAATCCTGCACTGCCATTTTGTGAAATATTGGTAAATTTGCTTGATTTCCGGCTTAAATTTCTTGATTTTTAATGAAAATTCAAGTCTAATGTGGCTTCTAGGAAGTAGAAAAAGGAAACTTGAAAACGATAAAATTAGTTGATTAATAGCTTAAAATTGCTTGTTTTCAGCTTAAATCAGCTTGGTTTTGGCTTAATTTTGCTTGTTTTGAGAGTTGAAAAATGATGTCAAATGAGGTTTCTAGAAACTTGAAAAATTTGCTTGAAAGCGATGAAATTACTTGAATTTTGGGTTAAAATGCAGGATTTTTTAAAATGAAAATTGCTTGTTTTCGACGAAAATTGATGAGAAATGGAGCTTCTAGAAAATTGGAAAAGTTGCTTGAAAATGATAAAATTGCTTGAATTTGGGGTTAAAAAGCTTGTTTTTTGGATACAAATATGAGGTTGTCCAACTTCCGCATTATACATCTACTCCGTAGGCAACTTGTGTCCTGACTGTAAAATGTGGTTCACTAGATCGTCGTAAATACAACTCACAGCTGCCCTACTGTCTAGTAAAATTGATACCTTAATGCCACAAATCTTTAGCATAAATTCTGGAAACAACATTTCTTGGTAAATAATCACTTATTCTGCAGTATCTTGCAGTAAGAAATGACGCTCGGTGCTCCAATTAAAACAGTATTTACTACCACCTCTGTGTAGCTTCATGCAAGCAACTGGTTTGTCGTCAGACCCCTTGGTTGTGTTTTCTGGTATGCAGTTCAGCTATTGGTTCCTCTCATCCCCGTCCCTTAACTGTTTAACTTCCTGTTTCTTTGATTAACAGGAAGGCCACTCCTCTGACTTATCTAATTCCCATTATGCGGTGTCGGGAAAATCACTGGCACTCGCTTGTCCAGTGGTTCCTCGTTGGAAAAATTCTCTCATCTATGCAGAATAGTATAATTATTTCCTTGGCTAAATTGCGTGGGTAGCAGTCGGCTTTCGCTGCTCTCTGGTATTGGCTTACTATTTTCAGGCTTTGACTTACCTGGAGAAATTGCTCGGCGTCGGAAAATATAAGGGTTTTCTCCGGAACTTCCATGCTGGTTAAGTCCTTGCGGATGGGACTAAGGTGACGGTTGGTGTTCAATGTGCTCGCGTTCATTATGTCCACTCTTGCCTTCTGATCTATAACTTTCAAGGTCGCTATCAGCGTCCTTGTTACTTTTGTAGCCTCTACCACGGTGGTTCATCTTGTTGGAATAGTACTTACACCCTTTGTAATAGTGTTTGCCTCTCCGATAACATTCCTGCTCTAGGATCTAATAGATCTACAAGTACTCTCATTGATATGCTTTAACACGCTGGCCTAGTTCATGTATACGTTGTTGTTGACGGAACTCACGAGACTGTTGGTCTGGGTACAGCTGTGGACTTTGCTCTAGTGGACCTTGCTTTTCGCCTTCCCGGTTAGCATGGGATCACTGCAGTCGTTCTGTTTGATCTAGGCCAAAATCCCTTCCCTGTAAGACAATAAGACACTATCCATACGACCTAACCTGTGTGCTTAAAACCAGTATGACAATTGGCGCAACACCATGACAATAAATTCCTTGTCACTGATTGGTGGTGTCATGTGACGGGATTTATCATAAACTTCCGAAAGATGGGCTTCTAGGCTTTTTCATTTCCATGGGAAAAATTTTTCTGTGTGCAACTGTTCCCTCAGGTTACCATGTATTTTAAGATTCCAATACTGCTCAAGGAATGTATTCTTGAATTCCAAGTATGTATTCACGGCGGTTCTAACCACATCACGCCAGTAGTAGGCCGTTGACCTCAGAACTAGGCTCAGACATCTCAAGATGTCAACATCTGTGAGTCCGAACATGCTAGCGTAGGCCTACTCTTCAAAGTGCAGGAGAAAGTTGGCAGGATTTTACCCTAGTTAAGCCTCGAACCTAGGCAGTTGTTCTGCCCATAGTTTTGAAAGGTGGTGCATTAAAGTGTTTATCGGTACACTGTTGGTCACACTTTGTGTTACACCAGATGCACAAGCAGCTATGCAGTGACTAATTTAGGGGTGAATTTGTTGGTCCTCCAGAAACTAATTGTGTGTTGCATGTGGTATTAGGCGATAAACACAGGTTGTTCAGTGTATCAACTACCTGACTAAACCTGTCCACTTTACTGCCGACTTCGGTGAGTTGGATATTAACTTTAGTAATTCCTACACTGTTAGATTCCTTCACCTGCCGCAATCTGTACTCAAGGTGGTTTTTAAACGATTCTATTTGATCGCTTACTAGTTCGTTTAAAAGTATGGTGTCAACTACTGGTGTAGGTCGGTTTTCGAGCGTGTAGAGATGCTTCTCCATAGCTCTAATCTGTGTACTGTTATGTTCCACTTCTCCCCTAATACTAGCTACTTCTTACCCCAGGTGTTTCAGTGTGGCAGTCATTTCTTTCTGAACAGCAGTCATTTCGTACTGCACTTCTGGGATCACTGTCGCCAAATGCTTCGTCATACCTCAGCAACCACTTAACCAATTGAAACCATTTTGTTTACTGTCAGAGCATCATATAAGTATTGATGTTAGTTACTGAATGTATTATAAATCTGCCATTTCCGAATATAGCACTACAATAAATGAAGATTTTAATCATATCCCGGAAATTGCCGATTACCACCAAATTTAGTACGGAATTATTACTATAGTAGGACATGTAAACATGTGATATTTCAAAATGTAAGGCAGTTATTTTCACAATGGCAGTCATACAAACATTTTATGTTGATTTAATATAACTACACAACTGACCATTTCGACCAAACTTAGCATGCCGTAAGTGACTATTACAAGTTTCAAATATTCAAATACATAACTTTTTTTTGCCCTCCATTTTATAAGGCAGCGTCACATGATGAACATAGAATTTTATGTCATATCTCGGGAGTAAATAAACAGATTACTACCAAACGTGGTAAACTAGTACTACTGCAGCAGGCTATGTAATTGATATATTTAATAGTGTCAGGTACTAAACTTAAAAATGGTGACCATATAAACATTTTAGCTTAGTATGCTTTATCTATAAAACCATGTTAACAATTTAATCTTAACTTTTTATGCTGGTAGATTTATTACAATCATGAAATAATTTCACAGTGTACCTTTGACCCTTAATTTTATAAATTATAAATCCAACATTATATCACTGGAAACAGTCCAATAATTCCTACAAAATTTGGCAATCAAGTAGTACAGTGATAGGCTATGTAATATGATATGTTTTGAGTGGATAGGACAGTGTTTTTCAAAGTGGTGGTCATATAAACATTTTAGCATAATATCTTACATCTACGAATCCAATTAACATATTTATACTTAACTTGCTATGCTCGCAGTACAGAGACTCTTCACTCCATCATTTTGTAGGAGTGTGCCACATGAAACAAATCGTTTTGACGACATATCTCGGAAAACAAGCAACCAATCCCCACCACACTAACGTGAATAGTTATATTTCTGAAGTCAATCTATATAAAAATCTGTTTGACATAAGATGTTAGATGCATATTTTCAACATAACAATCAGGTCATTAATTTAGGTTAGTATGCCATACATCCCAAATAATTTCAACCAAATTTATCTGCTGGCAGTGTTTATGACAAACATCAACTGTGCTAATACATAACTTTTTTGTCCACCATTTTGTGAATATAGCATCATATAAGAAACCGGGCCTTCCCATGTACAGTTTTGTTTCTCAAACCATTGTGGATAATTATTGGTAACACTCTTCATATATAAAATACCTCTATCTGCCGATTATATATGTGTTACTACGCCCTTTATTTGTTTAAAGAGGAGTGTATCAATTCACGGTATTTGAATGAAACTATTTTTGTTGTTATTCAATCCTTTTATGTTTCAAGTAACCTGAGTTATTTAGTCCTCCTTTCAACGTGTCATTTTTATGTTACATTCTCTTTGTGTACAACGTGAGTGAAATAAATCTTTAGCAGCAGGGATTCTTAAGGCGGCAAAGAAGGAGATGTTTTGTCCCAGTTTACGTTGGGTTGAGATGACCCATTAGCTTGCTTGATAAAGGTCGCTACTCTCTGAAGTAAGTCTCTACTTCTCTATAATCAAATATGAGTCCTTTATCTCTGCCAGCTACAAGTGACATTACCAACAATTACCACTAACTGGTACCAAAAGTCCCAAGACTAACTATGTAAACAAAAAAAATCTTTATTTCTCAACTTTAACAAACTACCGCCTTCAAAATAGCGCCCTTGCAAGGCAACCCAGAACTCGCAACGTTCCTGCCACTCCTGGAATGTGTCCTGGAAATCTTCTTCTCGAAGTGTGTTTCAAGCACCTTCTGCTATACGCGTTACATCTCCACAGTGGTGTCAACACGGTGACCTTTGAGCTGGCTGTTTATCTTCGGGAAGAAGACTAGCATTGCAGGAGCCAGATCTTGCGAGTGTAACAAGGTGTGTTGTACATGGTGAACTCGTCTCCAGGAGCCAGGCCATCAACAGCGAGTCCTGCTGCCAGGTTTAGAGACAGCACAAGTGTTGCTCGTAAGCAACTGCATGATGCCCCATGACAACATACCTTGTCACCAGCTCTCCTCAAACGCGTGTCTCACTCTGGGAACCCTGTGATCTTGCTTCTATACCCATCACACTATCCACATTTGGCTCCTGCGGACCTCGTTACCACTGTGGAGATGTAGCAAGAATAGCAGAAGGTGCTTGAAACACACTTCGAGAAGAAGATTTCCAGGACACATTCCAGGAAAGGCAGGAACGTTGCGAGTTTTGGGTTGCCTTGCAAGGGAGCTATTTTGAAGGCGGTAGTTTGTTAAAGTTGAGAAATAAATAATTTTCTTGTTTACAGAGGTAGTCTCGGAACTATTTAATACTACCTTGTGGCTAATGTACACTATTATTACCGATGAATGTCGACACAGCAGTTTAGGTGCACGAACCTGCTAAATGATAATGGTAGACACTAATGTCACTGGAAAATCAGAAATAAGTGTGAATAAAACATTAACAACTACAGAAAGTTTCTGTTTCTCTTACAGTAAAAGCGAGGAAGTTTAAAGAATGTTTGTTCATATTACGGCAAAATTCATTGGTATTCTGATTGAGTAGCTTATACTGGTCGTGAGCATGGCTCCAGTATAAGGTGACAGACAAATTTGCAATAACACACCTTTATTTTAACGTATCATTTCACATGCCTACTGACAGATTCTGTGTGAGTGAGAACTTTTGAATTGATCTAACTTTTTCCCATAACCTCAGTTTCATTTTAAATATATATATATATATAATTTGACTCTATTTTATCATATAATATATCTGCACAGACTTTAAGATTATATTGTGCTTTATCTGCTGGGACTGTTATTACATATTTAGTAATCCTTAGAAAATTACGAACAATTTACTCCCACTAATGTTACACGATACATTTGAAAAGCAATACTGCCAGTATAAATAATTAACCAATACATGAAGTTGTATACCACACCATGGCAAAGGTGAACTTTATTACGGCTTTAAAATTGACAAATCGAAGATAATATACACCTTTCCCCCACCTCTTAACTTAACATTGCAATGGCCCTGTGAACTCATCAGAAAAGTCATTATGTTCGTTTTATGACAGCTCTTACTCTAATGTGTGAGAACTAGTTTCACTTTCTCATAGCATAAATACATAATTATAGTATTCATATTTTACTGCCAGTATTTCTGTATACATGCCAGGCAATATTTCCAGTACAGAATACCCCGCGGAAACATATTTTTCCCAATGCTCTATTACACAAATGTTCATTTCACTGTAAACTGGGTTGACGAGGTGACATAACAGGTTCACAGCAGCAGCACAAAGCCGGAAACACAGGCCGATATAGATCATAATAATTTTAGTTCAGCAGACGACCTTGTTTACGCTAATGGCGAATGAGTGAGTGGGTGTCTGGGTGAGGTTGAGGTGTAAGGCAGATGTCAGGATGATGTGTGTGTATATGTAGAGTGTGAGTCAGATTATGTGTGAGGATAAGGTGTGAGGTAGATGCAAGGAGGATATGTGTGTGCAAAGTGTGAGACGGGTTATATGTGTGGATGAATTTGTGAGGCAGATGTAAGGAGGACGTGTGTATACAGAGTGTGAGACAGGTTATGTGTGATTATGACGTGTGAGGTAGAAGTAAGGACATGTGTTTGCAGAGTATGAGACAGGCAATATGTGAGTATGAGGTGTGTGGCACATGTCAGGTGGACCTGTGAGTGTGCAGAGTGAGAGACAGGTTATGTGGGAGGATGGAATGTGAGGCAGATGTCAGGTAGACGTGTGTGTGCAGAGTGTGATACAGGTTATGTGTGAGGATTCGGTGTGAGGCAGATGTAAGGAGGACGCGTATGTGTACAGAGAGTGTGGCAGGTTATGTGTTAGAATGAAGTATGAGGCAGATATAAGGAGGATGTGGGTGTGTGCAGAGTGTAATGCAGAGTCTGTGCGTGGTTATGGTGAACAAGAACTAATCAGTATGATGTGTGTGTGCAGAGTGTGGCACAGGTTGTGTGTGAGGATGAGATGCGAGGCAGATGTCAGAATGACGTGTGTGTATGCAGTGTGTGAGACAGGTTATTTGCGAGGAAGAGGTATGAGGCAAATGTCAGGAGGACGAGTGTGTGTACAGAGTGTGAGACAGGTTATGTGTGAGGATGATGTGTGATGCATATGTAATGAGGACGTGTGTGTGCAGAGTGTGAGACAGGTTATGTGTGAGGGTGAGGTGTGAGGCAGATTTCAAGATGACGTGTGTGTGTGAAGAATGTGAGACAGGTTATGTGTGTGGATGAGGTAAGAGATAAATGTAATGATATGTGTGTGCAGAGTATGAGACAGCTTTTGTGTGAGGATGCGGTGTGAGGCAGATGTAAGTATGATGTGTGTGTGCAGAGTGTGAGACAGATTATGTGTGAGGATGAGGTGTGAGGCAGATGTAATGAGGACGCGTGCATGTGCAGAGTGTGAGACAGGTTATGTGTGAGGACAAGGAGTGAGGCAGATAGAAGGAGGATGTGGTGTGTGCAGACTGTGAGACAGATTATGTGTGAGGATGAGGTGTGAGGCCGATGTGATCAGGACGCGTGTGTTTGCAGAGTGTGACACAGGTTATGTATGAGGATGATGTGTGAGACAGATGAGGAGGGTATGTGTGTGTGTGTGTGTGCAGTGGGTACGACAGTGTCTGGGCGAGGTTGTGATGAGATGCACTAATCAGGATGACGTGTGTGTGCAGAGTGTGACACAGGTTACATGTGAGGATGAGATGTGAGGCAGATATCAGAATGACGTGTGTTTATGCAGTGTGTGAGACAGATTATGTGTGAGGATGAGATGTGAGGCAGACTTAAGGAGGACGTGTGTGTGCAGAGTGAATGGCAGTGTCTGAGCGAGGTTATGATGAGATGCACTAATCAGTACGACGTGTGTGTGCAGAGTGTGGCACTGGTTATGTGTGAGGATGAGAAGTCAGGCAGATGTCAGAAGGATGTGTGTGTATGCAGTGTGTGGGACAGGTTATGTGTGAGGATGATGTGTGATGCATATATCAGGTGGACGTGCGAGTGTGCAGTTTGTGAAAACAGGTTAATACGTGAGGATGAGGTGTGAGGCAGATATAAGGAGGACGTCTGTTTGTGCAGTGTGTGGGACAGGTTATATGTGAGGATGAGGTGTGAGGCAGACCTTAGGAGTATGCGTGTGTGTGGAGTGTAAGGAAGTGTCTGGGGAAGGTTGTTATTGGAAGCACTAATCAGGATGACGTGTGTGTGTGTGTGCAGAGTGTGAGACAGGTTATGTGTGAGGATGAGTTGTGAGGCAGGTGTAAGGCGTACGTGTGCTTGTGTGTGTGCAGAGTGTGATACAATTATGTGTGACATTGACGTGTGAGACAGATTTAACGATGACGTGTAGGTGTGTGCAGAGTGTGAGACAGGTTATGTGTGAGGATGAGGTGTGATGCAGATGTAAGGGGACGTGTGTCTGTCCAGAGTGTGTGATGGGTTATGTGTGAGTTTGAGTTGTGAGGCAGATGTAAGGATGATGTGTGTGTGTGTGTGCAGTGTGTGAGATAGATTATGTGTGAGGATGAGGTGTCAGAAAGATATCATGAGGACGTTTGTGTGCTGCAGGTACCGCGACGAGGACGACTGCCAGCGGCAGCGCGTGTTGGCACGCAACAACCTGGAGACGTACACGTTCTCAGTGAAGCAGGGAGCAGAAGAGGCAGCTGAAGGCAAGCTGACAGCGGAGGAGAAGAAGACGGTTCAGGAGCGTTGTTCCGCGACGTTGTCTTGGCTGGACGCTAACACGCTGGCTGAGAAGGAGGAGTACGAGGACAAGCTGAAGGATCTGCAGAAGGACGTAGGGCCCATCATGCTGAAGCTGCACCAGGGCCACCAACAAGGCCAAGGTGCTGCCAAGGGTCCAACAGTAGAGGAGGTCGACTAGACGTGCCTGCACTCGTCCTGGGTCAGATAGCGTACCTATTGCCGACTACAAGCTACACTATTGTCCTCTTACGCTCTGTGCACGTTGTTCCCTGCTTCATATGATATCATGCACATTTCCTCTGAACAAATTTGACTGCAAAAACAGTTATTAACGTTAGCAATATAGATTGGTTTACATCAGCCGTGCACTAGATATAAACGAAAGGTTGTGTCACTGTTATCTGCCGTAGTTTTGACGGAAAGACGCGATGCTACCTTGTGATCTTGCGCAGAAGACTATCCGCTGTATGCCTCGTGTGGATCATGTGGCATGTTATGCCAGCCAGCAGTAGCTCTGAACACAGAGCTTCTGTGCTGGTATGCGTCCACACAGCAGCCGTAGATCACTTGGTGCATGGCTACAAGCTATTTCCTTGTATGCAAAAAACATAACTGCGAGTTGCGACACCAGCTCAGTCTTCGGTAATGCAGAGACCATTCCCCTGCACAGTTTTCACTCTTGTTTAATTCATACATTCTCACATACTGTCGTCTGGTACCATGTTTATCGACACTGAGACAATCTTTTCAATTCTCATGGTGTCTTGAAATTTGCTTTCGCAAGTCTATTGGAGTGCGTGATGCTCTTTAGTTGCAGTAATGTGTGTTGTGTACACTGGTAGTAGTTTATTTTTGCAACGTGCATTTCCAACACGTGGCGCTCATCTTTCCCTACATCGCAGTTGTAACAGATCTCAACTTCTAACGTGTATTTGTCACAGTTAACAAAACAATGTTCAAAAGTATTATTTTAATTGCAACATCACTGTTTGTTGTGAGTTCAAATGTTGTATGTGTAAACTGCAAGATAAAGAATACATGTAAAAAAGTACAGTTTACTTTTCAACATTTTTATTACAAAGATAATGTATCAGCAAGAAATTAATTCGACGTGGCTGGTGTACAGTATCTGTTATTGCTGTGTACCCGGTTGTACACAATAGAAGATACATTGAACCATTTTAAATACTATGTATTTTCAGATCAACAGCTCATATAATAATGCACAACAGATATATCAAGTTTAGAACAAATAATTAGCGCCATAATTATTAATTATTGAACTGCAAGGTGTCTCACTATTCATCAAAGCATTTTTTCCTTATGCATTTTACCATTCCCATTTACACCTCTAAACATATTCAACTTATATTCGTATTTGGCTTGAGGCACCTCTCTTAAAAATAGATAAACTGTGATTGTATAACCTTTAAAAACCTAAAGGGCTATAAAATACAAGCCATTTTGGCTGTATGACTAGTAAAGGCACTTCAGTAGTGTTTCCTAAACAGATAACATTAAATAATTATATGAGACACCAATTATGTGTGACCAATGGATATAAACACATTTAATTGAATTTGTACGCTGTAACTACTTCTCACCATTAATGCCATACCTTTATTACACTCACACATTTGACCGTACACATTATACACCACGACTCACGATGGCTGAGTTCGCCCATCAAAGCCTGCCAAAAATAAAAGCAATACACATTACAACTTAATAAAACAATGTTAAAATTAAGACCAGCTGGTGGGCAGCAATAACAATGCTCAATTAAAGCGGCCAGCTATAAAAGCATTATAGCCCACTTCACAAACATGTTAAAAAAAATAACGTCCGAGTTGTGGAAAACGAGCCTGGAATAAATTCCAACTAGGGCAAGCAAACCACGAGATGTCGCAACACTGAAATATTATGCCAAAACATTTATAAACCATCTAACAAAAAATCAGAATTTAGAACGCACAATCCAATTTTAATTAATACAAATAATTCCTACTATAGCAAGCCCACAAAACATTTTGCAGAGTAAAAATGCTATCATGCTAAACCCTACCATATCCATTACAAAATTTAAATACTCTGAAATCACAACTCACCGTATGCTGCACGAGACCTGCACCTTCCTAAACTATATTTTAGAAACATGTTGCTCGCACAAAATCATTAAAAATTATACGTAGCTCCTATGCGCTGCAAAGCTTAGCAAGGACTATAATAGTTCGCACATGATGAAGCTCCAAGTATCAGCAGTAGAATAGGAAGTGTCGGCCCAGCGTGAATAATAACTTATTAAACTTTGACACTTTGATTCAAAATCGAGGCGCCCAAGGGAGGGGAAGTAAGACTGAGGAATAGGAAGGTGTCAGGAGGCGGAAGGCGAACCTCCACAGAGAAATCGTAAAGGCGCTGTCTGCTGGTGGTAGTTATTGCAACTAACGCGATGGAAATGTAGAGTGGTCGCAGCTGATTGATGTGTGCTGAGATTGTGACGGCACGAGAACAATATCTAACAAGGTCATCATGTTCCTGGGCAGAGTGTTTGTACTAGGCGTAGAGTAGCAAATATCACGAATGTCGCAGGTGCTAGGTGAGTTTGAGCGAATCTGCTCGCACGAGAGTGAAGTCTACGAGCTGCTGTGTGCAGTGTCCTGAGCACGAGTGTGCACTCTGCATGCTTCGAGGACACTAGTGCCTTCTTGCAAGTGTACTTCACTTTGCTTCCGCGCATGTCTACATGAGTGCCACAACATAGGCAGGATTCTCAACAGATACATCTAGGTTATGTTTGGTTCGCTCATGCCATTTATGTAAGTTCCTGCTTAACTGCGGTAATATGTCTTTTGTGTAGAACACCCCATGAGGTTCTCAACAACTTAAAGATATATTTAATGACTTACACAAATACTATTAAAGTATGAAGAGAAAAGCTTACCTACCTTTTCATGCAATAAACTAAACAAAGATTGATTTTCTTATGAAGTAAAAAATAGTAGATAACCGATTACTTTCATCTGAAATACTGATGTGACCCTAACGTTATTTGTGTTCTGAGTATGCCATTGCTTCAGTTCCTTGAATGTTCCGAACTGTGCAATATTACGGCGGTCTAGTTTCGCATGTGCCGCAAAACATAATTGTGATTTTCCTTTGCTTTCAGCAGAAAATATTTTATGTCTACAGCGCGAGTCAATGCCTCCGTTTGCAACATTTAATGCGCCAGCTAGTCTGCTTATGCGTAATTAAAATCATGAAACAGACGTAAATATTTATTGCTAGTGGAGAAAACTATTTATAAAAAATAATGTAACATTAACTAATTAATTTAACTGTATTTATACATCATCGTACTGTCTATAACCATGTTTGTAATAATTTATGCTTACACGTATCGTTGAATAAAGTATCTTGTATTTTGGGATTTTTTGGTGTAATTATTATTTTCGCATTGTATCCCACCAAAAAAAATATTTCTATGCCTGATGTGAAACAAGAAGATGCATTTTTAAGTATGCAAATGTCTTTTTGGTGGTCAAACTGTTATAACTGATACGATTGCGGTCATTAGGACATACCCAATAGTAATGAAAATTATGAATGCTCACATTAATTCGATAGCTTCCTGCTTGCTTGGCGCTCTAGATAGACCCTGGCAATGAAACCCACTCTCCCCGTGCGTTCGAAAATACTTTGTATTCTTGATGTTGTTTCTTGTCTGTTGTATATACCTAGTTGGATATGTACTGAAGATACACACTAGAGTGTGAAGGAATGTGTACTTGTGAATGTCAGTCTGCATGCCCCAGAACATTGAGTCAGCATGCAAATTACATACAATCATTTCATGGACATGCGTAACAATTTCCACTACTAGGAATCTGGCAGTAACATATTTCAATAAATGCTATGAAACAGAGTTGCTTAGAATGTGAAATGAATCAGAGCTTAATGAAGCAACCACCTCGCCATACTAATTACCTGCATATTGGTTCGCGTCCAGCAAGAATAGATTCATCAATATTAAAGTCATTTTGCATGAGTTCATTCTAACTAAATGAGGCTACCACTTGCAGCCCAAGTTCTTCTTGAAAGTAATAAAGAAATTTTGGCGCATCACATGTTGGAGCTGGATTAACCAGCTCCTTGTGGTTAAACAGACAATTCGTTAATTGCAGCCGTATATACGTTTTTTCAACTTTTGTATTTAATAACTCGCGATTCAGAAGACAGTGAAATTGTGATTATAAATATTGTTGAATTTCTGTTTCAGTTTTGGATACAGTGAAAAATTTTGCAACGTGCCAGCCCAAAATCATTATAATTCATTTTTAAGTTTTACTTTCAAATCAACCTCATAACTGTTATAATAAAAAATGGCATTCTATAATTTGGGATATATTTCTTGTTATACCTTGAACACGTTTATTTTTAATACAATTTACAGAGCTTAATTCAACTAGTTAGTAAACAAGAAGACCTATTAAATTAGGGCGTTAGTTATCTTGAAGGCCACACACCACGTTCTTAAAGTGTTACGTACATTTCCGTGCATTTTTGCCATCCATTTCTTGTTAGACGCCATGAAGTGTTGGTGCGAAGCATCAACATTCCAGTAGATACGTATGACAGGGCGATCAATATAGATAGATGAATAAACAAGAGCAATACAATTTGATGGCGCACCTTATAGAATATTAACAAGCATTTAAGAGAAGTCCATGTCTGTGCTTAAACGGTCAAGAAGCGAGGGAGCGATACGGACGACACTAACACGCACGCCTAGTGCCTCATCGTCCCTATGCGCAAGGCATGCAGTGTTTCCGTCGTGACATTGCTGTACTGTGCAAATTACATCTGTAAGTAGTATAATATAGCCGGTTCTGGGTCACCTGGTGCCTTGCTCGGGACACAAGGAGACAAAAATGGAAATTAAGGTGCCATCACAAATTCTCTTTTTTTTTCAGTTTTCCCATCCAAAACAGCAGATTTTGGATACAAAATCGCCATTCCCGCCCTTTTTCCACAAAAGTTCGTGGATTTCCCTCCCGCGACCATCTTAGCAGCCAGTGCCAGCAACCATTTTTGTCCTAATTAACATAATCTAGCAGATGACCCCGCATGATGGCAAATGACTCATTTTGTGTGTGGGTCCCCATGTGGGTCCTCAACACCATCTGTGATCACGAGCACCACTGACAAACAATAAGGCGGCAGCAGGACAACTGAGGATGTCGGCTGCAGGAAAATTGAGAATGTCGGCCGCAGGGCAATGAAGAATGTCGGCCATTTTGGCGGCCAGCAGCGAGCATCAAGTTAACTAGAACGATCATGTAGGATCTCATGAACAACTGCCCCCTCCTGAGATCTGTGTGCATATCACTTATAAGCATAGTTGTTTGTAATTAGCGAACTGTGTATGTTATAGACATCAAATTCAAACCATATGCATTACCATTACTACAAGAAGGGTCGCAAGGACAAGTATGACCTATGCCTACTTATAAGCATAGTTGGCTGTAATGTCTGAACCATTTAAGATACAACTACCAAAATCGTAACATAGGCATCACCTCAGACAAGGAAAAGGACCAAAGGATCAAAATTGACCTAAGCATGTTTATAAGCATAGTTGGTCATAACTTTCGAACTGCATATGGTACAGCTACCAAAATCGTAACATAGACATAACTCCAGACAAGGAAAAATACCCCGAAGTGTCAAAATTTACCTATGTGTGCTTATAATCATAGTTGGCTGTATCTTCCGAACTGTATGATATACAACTACCAAAATTAAAACATAGGCATCACTCCAGGCAAGTAAAAGGACCAAAGGGCCAAAATTGACTTAAGTATGCTTATAAGCATAGTTGATTACAATGTCTGAACCATATGAGATACAACTACCAAAAATCATATGGAAGACATCACCCCTAACGATGAGAGGGGTCGCAGGACCAAATATACCATACATCTACTTATAAGCATAGTTGGCTGTAAGTTCCAAATCACTAAACATATAGTTGTCAGATTCACAACATACACATTATCCATTATGATAATGGTTGTAGGGTCATGTTTACCTTATTTCTACTTATAAATATGTGCACACTCGCCAGCTAGGCTTTTGGACTTGCCACTGTGTAGGTAGGAGAAATACTAACATGGCCCTCACCAGACTCATCGATGCTATCAGTCATTGCTCTCCAGGGTCTGAATTGTTTGCACCAAATTCATACATCACCACCAGACTCACTAAGCAGAGAAAAAATTCTTGTATGGGCCTATGTAAAAAATGCAGGAGGAGGGTGGCTTCCCTTGGGTTACCAGCCCTGACCACCATTGCATGAGATGTGTTAATAGACGAAATAGTGTACACACATGTCAGACAGTTAGGTGAAATCGCCAGACACGAGCAGGCGAGTGGACCCATTCTCGGCAGGCATTGTGCGGTTAGAAGAATAAATACCATTATTGGCCCATTCACTCACCAGACACCACTATCAGCAAGGTTACTCGCATACACACTCACCATACCTGCGAGCCAGAACGTCAGTGATGCACATTCGACAGTATGGTACAATACAAGCCATGCACACATACAATTTAAATGATGCTAGACTGCTCTGATCAAACAACTCCCCTTACAAACCGACTGAAACGAAACATCACTGTCGACCAGATATACATACTGATGTACCGAAGCTGGTAATTACAGTCAGTCATACCCCGTATCGAACCGTCAATGTACAACAGTCATACTCCAACCCGCACTCACATACTGAACCTTAAATGCTCGCAGCTAGTTTGTATCCCACATCAACTGCGGACCGACCTGCACTCGTCGTGTACCTATATTTCAATGTACATAACATTCTCAACCATCTAGACAACCGAGTGCAATCGAATTAGACATGACTAGTAAGGAGATATCACAGACACATTTAAACTACGTACGTACTCTCTTTGTAGAACAGAAGAGCTGTAGGTCGCGATGTGAACTCGCTGGAAGGTCACAGCACAATGGCTGCTCTGTCTTTCTGTGCAGGGTATACATTACCGACCAAGGAAGTACATCACAATCATTCAGTGTCAAAACGTATGTATGTGAAAGGAACTGTTTCATGTAGCCTGACAACGATGGTGTACGATCCTTGAAAAAAAAAAAGGTATCACAGGTTCATTTCTCATTGAGAGTGCTGCCGATACGCCTCCAGACAATCATTCGTCGCCAGTCCCACTGCACATGAAGACGAACCTGTAGCCGCCATGCCAGTCATACTCCATCTCCGACCTGCACTCATGTACCAGACCATTGCAATTACAGACAGTTATGACCCTACCTGCGCTCGTGTACTGACCGAGCGTTTTTACAGTTACAGGCAGCCATAGTCTGCTGGCTCTGCCCGAACCTTCAATGTATGTACCAAACCTTTGAAATTACAAGCAGTCATACTCTGCCCGAACCTTCAATGTATGTACTAAGCCTTTGCAATTACAAACAGTCATACTCTACCCGAACCTTCAATGTATGTACCAAGCCTTTGAAATTACAAGCAGTAGGCCTTCCCAAACCTTTAATGCATTCACTTAGACAGTTTCGCCCAGCAGCCCAGCTGTTCCACTATGATAACTGCGATGTTGTGTTTACCCATAGTAATAAGTCTCGAACCTAGGTCCCTACAGACAGCTGCTTGCTCTCCCCAGCTCTCCACTGGAGTGTACAAAAGGAAAAATAGTTTTAAAAAAAAGGCTAGTAACGAGCACATCGTGCAATGTACGTTTATCACAAATATCTGCAGTCATATGTCTTACACACTGTGACAACCCGAGATACGAACCGTCACCATGTAGTGATAAAATCACTTCATCGAGTATGGTGGGAAGCATATTCACCTAAAGACGAAAAATCGTCTGTAAACACCTCCTGTATCACCAAGAGTAAGGAGCCCTGGCAGGTATTACAATATCAATGTTACCAGTTGTGGAAATACCTTTAATATTGGACGATGTCGCCCGCAGTGATAGTCCACCTAAAGGTCATCATGTACTATGTGAAATTAAATATGTTTACATTAATCATTGTGCAAGTAATTAATCGTTGTGTATGTAATTAACACTCTGAGTTAAATGTATATTTAGTGACTGTTATTGCAAATGGGAGATCTTTCAATGTTACTTTCTTTGTCTTGAATAGCCTACACTAACTAACCTATATAGATAATTCACGGTGTGGATATCTAAGTAAATTTATTGCTAATATGCATATTGCCCATTCATGGTTACTTCACTCTTGTTTTTTTCCGAAGCACTGCTAACATTTCTAGGTGTAAGTTATACCTCGTGCATGCTATGTCTAGACAATGACACCATCACACTCCAGGGGTCATACCTACGACCGGCATGTACATACATTCATACACTGTCTCGACCTACACTCATTCGTGTACCGAAGCTTCAATGCTGGTAGTTACAGACAATCATACCCTGTACCGAACCTTCAATGCGCATACTTAAAGACAGGCATACACTGCACTCGCAGTCATACTCTCTCTCCAACCTACACTCGCACCTTCAAGGATCGCAGCTAATCTGTGCCCCCACCGGGACCGGCCTGCACCCACAGCACTCGTGTGCCAAGACCTCAGTGCATGTAATGAAGGACAATTATACTATATCTCACATACATTCGCACAGCCATCGCCGATGCTAGACATGACCAGACCATCCTAAGCAAAACATATTCCTTATGAACCGAGTGAAACGAAACCAGCCAGCACTAACAGCTAAATGCGTCCGACCTACCACAAGAGTAATGTGAGAATCTGTAAAGATAGCTCAAGCAGTCGATCGACAGCGCGAGCATTGTGTAAGCAAGTGGTAGGATGGAAAATAACACTAGTCGTGAGAGAGAGAGAGAGAGAGACACGCCAGGGTGGCAGAGACAAGTCGAGTCACACATGCATGCCCCCCTTTTATGGAAGGAATTCAGTTATACAGTATGTAGTGCCAGAACCGTACGCACAAATGAAACAAAATACATGTAAACCATTAGTAATGCAAGAGAGATGACACCGCTACACCCTGGGGCAAGAACAGCAAATAGTACATGTACATATTTGGATAAGAACCATTTATAATGATTAGAACTGTAAGCTTAATACGAAATGAATTACCCATGAATCGCTCGACACAAATGGACTAACCTTCTAATGACGATTAAGGAGGTAGCACAACAAACACAATTATGTATGTACTCAGCTTTTAGAAGATGCAAAATCATAAATATCAGAGGTTTAGCTTACCTGGTGTCGGAGTGAAGACCTGTAGGTCGCGAGCACATCTCGTAGTGGTTGTTGTGAACTCGTTGGAAACATAGACTACAATGACCGTTCTGCATGTACCCTGATGGTAGTGGAGACATTGCATCATCTTTGCAAATAATGTATCGTAGGTTCAATTCTGGTAGAGTCCTATCATTTCACAGGTAAAAAAATAAAATAGGTGGTAATGTACACGACATGAAAGTAGTGAATGCATGTTTGCCTGCAGTGAATAGACAATGTATGTCATTCGCAGGGATATGCGTGGAATTATTGTAGAAAGACATTCGCTAACAACCCCGCTTCCAAACATCGCGAGGATAGTAACTGCTCCTTTACCATCGACTACAAGACATACCCATGCGGTGCAGATATATGTGAAAGACATACCCATGCGGTGCAGGTATGTGTGAAAGACATACCCATGCGGTGCAGGTGTATGTGAAATAAGTGTGTGTGTGCCTTTAATGCACACAGCAGAAAATGTTCGAATGAAGACTAAGTTGATTGTGTAAGATGAACGAGTGTAACAAAGTTTATAGGCCGACTTCACAGGCTATACGGAGAACGACCAGATAATGTAGCCAGCAAAGCTTTCATGCAGCCAGCAGAATGTAGTCATAGCATGTTCAGCCTAGCATACGATCAAAAATACTTGCAGCCTTCCAGTCATAGGTAACAAGTAGATCACACTGTGACAACCCAAGACACGAACCGTCATCATGTAGTGAAAATCGTATAAAAGCACTTGGTCGTTGAGCATGGCCAGAAGCAGATCGCTACATCTACATTCACGTACAGATGAAATCATTGATTGAAGACTTACCACCTGTAAAACAGCACCAGTATCGTTAACAGCTAGGAGCCTGACAAACATTATGATACCAACGTTACCATTGTGGAAATACCTTTAGTAAACTCTCTAATACACGGTGTCATCTTCGCCTGTAGTGATAACATGCCTAAAGAAGACTTCTCGCATATGCACATAATGCACATATACAAAAAATTTAAGTAGATAGGAAATGTGGGAGAGAGCCCAGCTCACTTAAATCGGCAATTTCTGCCAAAATAACATGAAAAACTAACATTAATATTTCCTGCTGTTTTTTAACGAAAGTTCAAGAAAAAAATTAAAAACTTAAAATCTGAAATTCTATGAAAAAATATTCAAAACCAAGCAATTTAAGCTTACAATCAAGTAATTTTATAGTTTTCAAGCAACTTTTCCCGTGTTTCTAGAAGCATCAATATTCGATCCTCAAAAAACAAGGAAATTAAGCCAAAGTCATGTCATTTTAAGTAAAAAACCAGCAAATTTTCATTTTTTCCTTCAGAAATGGACGTGCAGGATTTGTTATTTAAAAAAATCAGCAAGTATTAATACAAAATCAAGTGAATTTCTCGATTTCAAGCAACTTTTTTTACATTTTCCAGAAACGTTAATTTTGCAAGCGAGCAATCCAAATCAATCAAATTTAAGCCAAAATCATGGAAAATAAGCTAAAATCAAAAGAAATATTAGGTTATTCTTCATTATAGATTATATTTGAAGTTCTACTAACTTTTTTAACACTTCTTCTATACGTTGAAATTCGTCACCTATTTCTCCAAGTACATATTTATCGCCAGTGTTTTCTAAGAGCAATAATTGTAAGTTTTGTTGATTTATATGAAATTTAAAAACTATTTCTTTGAGTTCGTCAGAAATATTATCTAATTTATAGGAAGGTGCATTTGAAACAGCACCACCTTTCAAAATGTCAGTCAGGCCTCAATGTAACACAATCGATTCCATTTTTATTTATAAAGAAAGAAAATTTTTAAGAATAAAATTAGTTTGCCAAATTTAAAAATGGTGCGAATCCTGCACAAATTAAAAATGGCACAATTCCTGCACAAATTAAAATGTTGCAAATAAAATTAGCACTACGAGAAAAATATCATTCTGGTTTAAAAAAATTATTTTTTAATCGATTAAACAACCTAATAATACATCTAAAAATGTCTATAAAATTATGTAATCATTTTGTGGTTTCCGTTAAACTGTTTACATCCTCCATTTATTAATTTAAAAAATGAATAAGTATTCAGTAATATTTTCTTTCAAGTAATAATAAGTAAGATTCCTTTGACTAATTAGAATAACATACAAATTGTTCCTGCTTCAACAGCTTTGTTACAATCTACACTCATTTTTATGTTCGTTTTATCTTCAACAACAGTAGATTTTGTATATAAACAACCAATAACAAATAATGGTCTTCGCCTCCAAAATGAATAATAATTGATATCACTTTGAGTGTTTACTGTTGGTTTATAATAGAGATCATTATTTCTATATAGAGTATCTAGTTTTGATTTTGAATTTCTAAAATCATTATAAGCAAGAAACATTTTATCACAAAGGCCATTTTCAATATTTGGATTCCAATTTTCTTTAGGAAAGATCTCATTTCTTCCATTCTTAACATAAATATTTCTTACATTACAGTGATCAAACATAGAAGCAAGTACATACAGTTCCACACGATTTTATCTATTAGCTTGAAAGCCAAAAATTACAAAATCAGCTATATCATTTTGTAAATTATTAAACTGATCTCTTATATCAAAATTAAAACAGTGGTTCCAGCAGGAACTTCCTTTTTTTTTAATTACCATTAATTAAAACTAATAGGTATTTTTGGTTGTTTGTGAATTTTTTATTTAATTGCAATGGCTGTGTTAGATTTGTATTCAACAATTGCCACATAATTTCTAATTTTTGAATAACAATTTTACCTGGATCATATTAACTTTTCTAAACTGCGCCATCTACGTTCTTAGTTCAATAAACATATAAACAAGTGTTATCTGATGAATTTAGAATATTAGTAATTTTATTGCCATCCTTCCAATAAATTTCATTGTTATCTCGAATGAAACCAAACTTATTTCTCAGTGGATAGATTATTTAATTTGTTTTTATCACCGTGAACAGATTTTACATATCATCAAGTAATACAAAACCACATGCAGAATATTTGATGATGGTAATGCCAATCAGGTAATGCCACCATTGCCAGAAGATAGTGTTCGCTATGCTGCAATTTTCTAAGTCATCGGAGTACACATAGCTGGTCCTCTGTATCTTAATGATGGAGGTAAAGCATGGATATGCATATTTAACTGTGCTGGGTAAATTTGGGTGGGCAAAATAGCCTTACACCCCCGAAGTCGGCGCCACTGAGAGTGTTTGCCTTTTCTGACTAAAGTCTTGTCAAATATATCCACCAGCTTGCATTATATTGAAAAATACTCTTTAAACAACCTCATCAACAATGCAGAATTACATTTTATAGAATTCACTATAAGGGTGTTCAAGATTTTCAATCATGTGTTCACTCTCTTACGGATTTCACAAATCCCTGGCACATGTACTTCTTGGTTTTAAAACAAACGAAATGTAATGTATGTAGTAAACGTTAGCTTGCAATGGAGAATACACTAATTGCAAAACATTGAATTTCTCCAATATTAATCCAAGTTTCAAAACAGTGTAAACGTTGCGGTCTGTCTTCCCATCAAAAAGCATTCCCCATAAAATAACACATGTTAAAATTTATACATTAAAAACTACCAACAAGCTTAACTTACACGACGCCACCGCTATGAATGTGCTGGGCGTTTAAAGTGCCATGTACCTGACAATAAAATATTATAAAAAAAAGGGAAAACATATAAAATATTTCTGCTTAACCGGCTAAGCGTGGACAGTTCGCCAATACAAAAGCAATCATGAGCCCGGCCAACCAAACGGGAGCAGCTGCCAAACAGTACTATGCGTCTGCCTTCATACATCGCGAAATTCGACACGTAATTACCAATTAAATTTGAAATGTGCAGCAGGAAATACAAAATACCGAACTCCACCATTTAAGACCGCTTACCACCAAAATTAAGCACAACCAATAGAACTACCAAAGACTCGCAAATCCAGGCCGATTTCAATGCACAAACTGTCCAACACTCACCACTTCAACTCATTCCCGTCGAGGCTCACAACCTAACCCTGAGTATCATTAAAAACCTTCGCAGTAAAACTACCAACTTGAAGTGGACATTGCAATTTAAATATTACGTTGTGTCCATTCTGACTGCCTATGTTGCCCTTATAGACTATTGCAGATCAAGTCAGCGTGGTGGTCGTTAGCAGAGTAAGCCTGAGGGAGGTTTATACACCTTCCCTCCAGTAGTCACATAATAAAAATTAGTCACGTGCGTGGAGTGGAAAGGGAAGTGAGAGAAGGGAGTGTGAACCAGCTGGCCATGGAGGTCGTCCTCATACGCTGACGATGGCGCGAACTAAACATGAGAGCGCAGCGACCCTGCAAACTTTTAAGTATAGGGGTAACACACGAAGACATTAATGTTACCATCGCTTGTTCAGCCCAACATGTAAGACATTCAACTGTGATAACTACGATGAAGTGTTTACCCATAGTGATAACCTGTATAGATATAACAAGAAATGCAAGGGAAATGTTCGTCGTTCATCATGAAGCAACCGCAAGTATTTCAGCAAGTCTTTCGCTAACCGCACCTACGTCAAATGTAATGAAGATAGTAACTGCTCATTTGCAAGACCTACACATGTGTTAATTGCAATGCTGTATATGCGAATAAGTGTACCTTGATTGCTCACAGCAGGAATCACTCGAATGAAGACTAAGTTGAACATGTAAGATGAATGGACATACGGAAGTTGAGCGGTCGAATTGCCAACTTCGCAAGCCAGACAGCGAACGATTGGATAAGGTAACATATTTCAGTCCAGCAATGATGTCAACGTATGCATAACGCAGCCAGCAGTCATCTACTGAGACAACCTGAGACGAGCAATGCAAACTACCATACAATGTAAACAGTATATAAGAGTACATAATGTAAAACAGACGTCAATTTATCGGTAAGTGTGGTGAAAAGTGGATCATTACAACTACATACATCTACTACGATAGTGTACTCTGCTACAACATGATAAGGGAATCAATGGTTGAAGAATTATCACCTGTAATACAGCCAACGTCAGCAACAGTAAGGGACCCTGACGAGTCGTTAGAAGCATTATGGTATCTATGTTAACACTGCGATCGCGTACTCTGCCACCAGATGAACATGGAATCAATGGCGAAGATTTAAGTAGTATAGTAAAGGGGAGTCTGGCACACTGCAGCCTGCAGTCGGAGCTCCGGAGCAAGGCGGCCGTCTTGGATGACGCCATGCGAAAATTCCTGCTATTTCATTCCTGTTGGGAGGCGGCCATGTTGTCAATCAGTACATCGATGGCCATCTTGTCAGAAAGTATGTAGTCGGCCATCTTGTCAGCAGCACACTCTCTCTTCTTGCTCTTTAATTCGTCTCCGACGCCGTCCATCTTGGTTTTCACTTCCTGTCATATCATTCTATCATCGAGGGTTTCCTCAGTATCCTCCCAAGTTTTATTTCTTTTGCATTCCAATTTTCTCCTCTAACTCTTCCTTCGTCCTCTCTCTTCCTTCGTTCTCTCTTCCTCTCGTTCATTTCTCTTTCTTAGTACTCCCATTCCCTCCAACGTCCTCATCGTCCATCTCGTTGTCTGGCTGCTGGTGTCGGCCATATTGTTTGACGTCCATCTAGTTCCATGTCGTCTGCTGGAGGCCGCCATATTGATTTTCAGTCGTCTGCTGGGTGCAACCATCTTGTTTGCAGAACATCGTTGATTCTCACATTGGCTGCTAGAGTGTGTGCTTGCAACCATTGTTGATTCTCGCACTCGCCACCAGAGTGAAGTTCCACTGGTGGCAGCTAGAAGTGCTGGTGGCCATCTTGTATTCACTCATCGACCACCAGGAGTGCTGGTAATTTATTTTAAGCATGAACACAAAAAATTCTGGAGTCGCGCGGTTTCGTTCTGGTGGCCCATGGGTCGCCAGTATGGTGTGCTAACCACAAGACTACCATTACACGCGGACTGATAGCAGTTGAAATAAGGCAGATACAAGAGCGCGCGCTCATCGGACAGACTTGTAATGGTGAAAAAAACTATTTGTCTGGCACCCATCTTGTTTGTCGTCATCTGCTGGAGGCATCCATTTTGATCTACTTATAAGCATATTTGGCTGTAATTTCCGAACTGTTTAAGATATAGAAACCAAATTCATAACAAAGATATCATTAAAGATAGTGAGAAGGATCACAAGGTCAAGTATGTTCTAGGTGCACTTATAAGTATTGTGGGCTGTTATTTCCGAATCATTTAGGATATATACTCCAAATTCATAACATATGCATCAGCTACAACTTCGAAAGGGTCGTGGAGCACAAGTAACCTAAACACACTTATAAGAATAGTAAGATTTAATATCCGAACAGTTTAAGACATATACAGTGACTGATAGATATGTAAGTACACCACAAACAACAATTAAAACTCCATGTATATTGCACGAGCATCGAGTGTTGTACATTATATCAGGTGAAAAAAATTGCCATTGTGAAGTGTGAAAATGATAAGATCACTACTATACACCAATGCAAAACAGATATAAAAACTTAATGCAAGGAAACCATTTATAAGCACTCACCATCCATCACGTACATCGAGCGATATATAGGGTGTATTAGATGGAGATAAGCAAGATCGAGCAGACCCTGACTAGTACAATAGAATAGCAAACGACTTCCTTATGAACTGAGTGAAACGAAATAGATAAATTCAGAGTACAACTAACACTAGCAGCAGAACATGTCGGACCCAGTTATCCTTGCACGACCAAATAACATCGTGAGAAAATCTGTAAGGCAGGCCAAGCAGACGAATGATAGCATAGCCAACATTCACCACTCGCCAAGATGAAGGGATCGCACAGAACACTAGTCGAGAGACACATCAGAACTCCATGATGGTAGACCAGCCGAATCATACATGCACCTTTACATTATGAGAGGAATGAACTTATACAGTAAATGTGAACAGTTCATTCCGCTTTAAATACACTACATTTATAGTGCTAGAACTAACTACAAGCAGATACATACCGTCAAACCATTAGTAGCACAAAAAGACGTAACTGCTGTGTGCTGATGTTAACAGTAAGAAACCAAAATTATAAAGCCATTTAACAACCTGCATGTATTGCACAAGCATCGAGTATTATGTTAGGCAACAAATTATTATTGTGAAGTGTGGGAACAATAAGGGTAACACTTCTACACGCACTGATACAAACAGGTATAAAAATAGTTATATGCACATACCAGCCATTGCAATCGCTTATTAAACACACACCTGGTGCTGCACGATATTTTAAGAGCTGCTAGACAATGCCAGTCCATCGTGATCAGTACAACAGAATAACAAACACTTTCCATACGAACCGAGTGAAACGAAACCGTCTGATGCAGACATCACAAGCAGCACAACACACACGTCCTGTCCAGCACTGAGCGATCGACTAATCTGCAAGACATTTCTATAAATTAAAATTGTACATGTACTTATTTTGATTATGTGTCATTTAAGCCATTAGCTTTGCAAAGAGAGGCGTCGTCGCTACACGCTGAGACAAACAGATGTATAAAAAAACATAATAATAAATAGCTATAAGCATTCAACAACCTACACAAGCATCGAACAACATGCGGTGCGTTAGTCTAAATAAAGAAATACTTTCACGAAGCCGAGAAGCAGAGGCGTTATGAGGTTAACACTGTTGCTACACATTTATAAAACAGATGCAAAAAAACGAATGTAATTGAAAATAGTTATCAACACTTAGCAACCAGCGCAATCGCATATTACACACATGTGTCGCGGGCTGTATGCTGTGTTAAAAGATGCCCACAAGCTTAGGCTATCCTGGTTAGAACAATGCTTTATGCACGAACTAAGTGAAACAAAACCGTCAAATTCAGCCCACACTCATATCACTGGCAGCAAAACACGTCCGACGCGGCCGATGTTGTGCGATTGACTAGCTCAGGTGGCAAGCCTGCGACGCGAACACCATTCAGCTCTCGCCAAGTCGAAGGGATGGTACAGAACACTAGGCGAGAGATGTGTCAGGCTCAAGGGTGGCAGACCAGTCGTGTCACACAAGTAATGTCCTTTGCAGAAGGAATTCAGTATAAGGTCAAAATTTATTTAGTTTAAACTGTATCCATACCAGGAACTTATTTGAATTTATATAGTTTATAGCATAATATACATGTATTTAAATTATTAGCTGTGCATGTGTGTCGACATTGCTATGTGCTGTGGTAAATATATTTTAAAAGCAAAATAGTTGTATGCATTTAGCATCAAATGCATATTGTAGAAGCATCGAGAGCTGTACATAGGCGAAGTGCGGGAACAATAATGCCAACACTGCTACACACTCTTATAAGCACTTACCAACCATTCCAATCGCATATTACAGAAGCGTGTCCCTTAAAGAGATGAATTCAGTACAAGCTAACATTTTTTAAATACATTAAACTGTAAATATTAGCATGTCTCGAAAATATCGCTTCGAAAAAAAGTGGTGATGGTAGAGGATAATGCTTCTGTACACCCTACTCACTTTCAGGTCTGCATAAGCAGTTCGTACCAACACACATCGATCCGTATTGCTTTATCTCTAGCCGAGAGGGCATAGTGAAAATAATGACATGCTGTTCTAGCAGACAGAATATTTTATTGTTATATGGAAAGATGAAATCACTTACACCACTCTACAAAGATATCGTGCATACATACAAGCCTAAAGAGTTTCCTCTCGCACGACACGAAAAAAATCAATCTCTACCTGCGTATCTGCAATAGGACAAAGAGATTCTTGGCCGGTGAAGGTAGTGATATCCTTACATACACGACACATCCCAGGAGCTGGTGTTAGATACAACGAGAGCGAGCAGATAAATATAAAAAAAACACCTCAAACATGGAAGGATGAACGTGTGTAAACAAGTTGAGAGGTCAACTTCACTGGGTAGAGGGCGAACGAAAGGATGAGGTAACATATTACCATTCAACAACCAAGCAGATGTATGCACCACAGACAGCAGACATATACTGAGCCAACCCTATGATGCGCAATACAAACTAGCATACAGTATGATCAGCATACAAAATTAGCATAATGTAAAACAGACATAAGTTCGTTGGTATGGGCGACGATGGCGGAAAGCAGATCGCATCTACAGTGATCGCGTACTCTACTACAATATGAAGATGGAATCATCAGACGAAGACTTACCATCTATAACACCACCCACACCGACATCGTCGTCCTCGGTGAGGGACTCTACAATGTTACTATTGTGGAAATACTTTTTAGTAAAAGTGGTAATACACAGCGACATGAAAGTTGACATTACATGTTCAGTTCAGCATACAAGATGTACCACTGTGATGCTGTGTTTACGTGTAGCGATGCATTGTATATGCATAGTAAGAAGCACAAAGCCTATGTTTGTAGTTCATCGGGAAGCGAGTATGAGTATTGCGACAAGACATTCGCTAGCAACACAAATACCAAAAATGTAATGAATAAGATAGTAACTGACCATTTGTCATCGCCTAGAAGACCTACCAATGTGTTAACTACAGTGTGGTAGATTCGAATACATAGCGCTTAAATGCTCACATCTGGAACTGTTCTACGAAAGAGCAAGTATCAAATAGTATTATGTCAGATCTGTAAATTAAGGCCAAGTGTATAAATTACTTCGCCTGTAATTTAACCTATGCCGATATTAGTATCACCTCCATCATTCAGAATATTTCTACAGCACTAGAGGAAAAATATATCAGTAATTCGTCGGAAAGAGAATTAATATTTATTTTGGTATATTTTCATGTCTCGAACTCAGACCCCGTATGCCCTACCTCACCTGAGAATATTGTTTAATTCTATATATATTGACAGTTCATGAACAGAAATTCACATGTCAAGCTAATAGCACATACGCTAAATATACACACACATAAATTACCCACGCAGCAATTTCAGACTTATTTCAACTCTGTATGCACTATGCTTTTGGAAGACTCAAAGATAAGAGATTTACCCGACATAGCTGTTTGAGAATACTTGGAGATTAGGAGCACAGCTATCGATGCGAAATCGACGAACACACAGACCACAATGATCGTTCTGCCTATCTGTACACAGTATACATTAGCGACCAAGAAAGTAACTCGTCACTTGCAAGCACACCGTCCTTGACAAACTGTTCCTAGTTTTTCTACATACGCTATTGAAGTGTATAAGTACTGCAATTACGCCACCCTTGAAAAATCATGCATATGCTATTGCAATTTATAGTAATTAACTCGTGTACCCAGATAGACGTTCGGAGATAGTGCTCCATCCTTGCGAATAAGGTATCGTAGGATTGATTCTCCTAGATAGTCCAATCATTGCACAGGTGAAAATACAACATGATACATAATTAAAAACTTCTGTATATTTAAGTATCGAGCACGTCATGTACAGATCGCTATGAACTATCCAACAAAATATTTTTGTACATGGTAGTACTCAATGTATGTACATGCCAACATGCCTACCATGCAGTTATATATAAGTAGGTAACAAGCAGGTCACGGCATGATAAACCGAGATAGACAACACGAACAGTGTATATGTACATGAAATAAAACATATTAAAGAAAAAGGCATCTTATATTGTTTAGTACTACAAAATTTTCTCAAAGTGTGTCGTCATCGACATCCCCCCACTCCTAATTTCAACAACCAAACACATTGCGCAGAATTTCACTCCCCCTCCCTTCACCCCTTACAGTTTTCCTATATGGCATAGAAATCTGGAAAAAAAAGACACTATTCGACGGCAAGAGCTGGACATTAACTTTCCTCATCTCCCAGATCAAAAGGACAAAGACAATTATAATAATAAATACACCTTATAAAATATTAATATTTTATAAGGTGTGTATATACATTATAAAGTATTAATTATATATACCTTATATTATGTTAATATTTTATAAGGCATATTTACTATAATAACTTGCTTTATTCCTTTTGTTCTGGGGTGGAAGAAGGTTGATGTTTCTCTGTCCAGCTCTTGCTATCGACTGAAATATTTTTCCAGGTTTCTCCACCACGTAGGCAAACTTTGAAGAGGGGAAGAGAGGGTGGATGAAATAGTGCACTCTGATTGATTATTGAAATTGTGAAGGGGAAGGAATCTCGATTACAACAATCTGGTAAAGTCTTGCGGAACTAAACTAGAGTAACCCAACTCATCCAAAGTTACATTATTATTCACTTCACATTTACAAGACAAAGTTTGGATACTAATTATTTGTATACGGACCATACATACACTTGCAAGTTTTCTCCAAACTAAACAGACTTGTGAGATTTTACACTGTCCTTCAATCCTTACAAGATGAACAAAGTTAAATATCCCCACTCCTAAGTTCAACATCCAATCACATGGCATTTCATTCCCCCCTTCCCCTCCTTAAGTTTGGGCTATATGGCAGAGAAATCTGAAATAAAGACATCAGTCGACTGCGAGAGCTGGGCAGAGAAACATCAAATTTCCTCCTCTCCTAGAACAAAATTAAAAAGGCAAGTATAATAGTAAAAGAAAAGAAAACAAAAATATATTTTTATTTTATATTATATATTTTAAGGAATATTTACTATTATTATACTTGCTTTATTCATTTTGCTCTGGAGTGTAAGAAGGTGATTATTCTCTGTCCAGCTCTCGCCATCGACTGAGGTTTTCTTTCCTGATTTCTCTGCCATATAGGCAAAGCGTGAGGGGGAAGAACATGATTGGTTATTGAATGTCCCACCTCTTTATTCAACAACCAATCAGATTACACAATTTTATATCCCTATTTCAATTATATAAAAGTCTGTTTGGGTCTGAGAAAAGTAAACTTATTTGCGTATGCCTGGTTATAATTTGTCTTTTTCAGATTTTGTTACCATATAGGCAAACTGAAAGGTAACAGGAGGGAAGGGAAACTGAAACAGTGCAATCTGATTTATGTGAATGTGTCGATGGCTGGGTGTGAATGCATCGATGGTTGGCTGTGAATGCATCGATGGCTGTTTGTAAATGCGTTGGTTCACAGTTCTGATAGATTGTTGCTGCATTTTTTAAATTTTGTTGACAAAGAGTGATTGAGTCATCTATAATGTAAATATTTTTTTTTATTTGTCCCTTATATTAGTAACAAATAAAAAACTACAAATATTGCTCAAAATATTTATAACATAATGATTTTCGACCAACTAATCAACATAAAATATTCACTGCACTTTGGAGAACCATATATATATATATATATATATATATATATATATATATATATATATATGTGTGTGTGTGTGTGTGTGTGTGTGGTTCTTCAATGTGTGGTGAATATTTTATGTTGATTATATATATGGTTCTCCAATGTGCATTGGATATTTTATGTTGATTATATATATATATATGACAAACTGATGGTGTTCACATTACAAGTTGTGTTGTTTTGTTGTTGCTCCCATATTGCAACAAAAGTTACTTATTTCCTTTATCTAGTAGTCATTGAACTCATACCATAACATTTTAATGCAATCATGTTAGTCGATGATAATGATGATGCACCATTGTCCATCATTCAAGTATGTGCTCATTTCAGTTTGGATATTGAAAACCACAAGAGAAACCAATTTTTCTGGAACATTGAACAAAATCAAACGATTTTAATTAATAATAACTTTTTGGAATGGATGGGTTATTCCGGAACATAAATTCATAGTAAACTTAATGTGACAAAATTGTCAAAAAAAAAAAAAACTAGCATCCAGTATAAATAAATTTGTGACATACATTTTCCACAGAAATGGTATTACTTGATGACTGCTACAGATTTCGAGTTTTTGTTTGACATTGATGAAGATGAGACAGGCAACAGATCGCATAAAATAATGACTGGTGAAGCAAATTACATCGACATACCATGATTACAAAGTATACTTTTATGTGAAAAAACACAAAGAATGGTTAATGAATAAATTAGACAACATGGTGAATATTGTACAACAAGAACGACAATTTTTCGGGAATGTGAAGAAAAGGCTGAACATGAATGTAAATTGGTGCAACAATGTGAAGAAAAAGTAATAAAAATTTTAAACCTGAATAGCTAAATATTTATCGACACTGTGGCTCCAATACTATTGCAACACCCAAAACCACTTCATAAGCTTGTATGTTATTTCAACGATCATGATGATGCATGAGATGCATTAAGATCAACGATCATGACGATGCATGAGACACATTAAGATCAACATTGAAAATGACTGCAGTAAAGAATAAATGTGACAATCATACAAAAAAGTTGGCTAATCATGTGAAAACCAGTTTGTATTTCATTCATAAACAAGTGGATAGTTTTCAAACTGGTGATAACGAAGCGTAAAAGCAAGTAGTCATCTTTGAGAGAGTTAAATAAGTATGACAATGTGCTCAGCAGCGTAAATATCACCAATGTTATAAGAAAGAAATTGAGATTGAACAACAATCACAATTTAAATTACAAATTTGATGTTCGAGGTAATACTTGCATGTTATTGTTATCAAATCTAGAAAAATATAATGATGATTGTTCTTGTATCGACGATGATACTTTTATACATTTTTAGATGTGTGTATTCATGACATGATGGCAATCCTTGCAAATAACATAGCTACTAAAAATGAACAAATGTTGATTAATTGAACGTTATTGTTTGTATTTTATGATTCACTTTTCAATAAGGGAAAAAATAAATATAAATTGTTTTTTTTATTATTATATGCTGGTTCATCCACTTGGGTTTTGAAGTAAAAAAAGATAATCCTTTTGTGCAACCTTTAACCATTTTAGTGCAACCTTAGACATCACATGGTCACACTTGTTTATAAGATTAATCTCACTTTATTCCTATGTTGGTTCATCACATTTGGTTATGGCATCATACTCATTTGTCATCTTAGTTTATGTCACACTCATCGTCGACTTAGGTTATGGCATTACATGGAAGTTGAACTTATCCAACCATAAACATTACATGGTCACGTTCGTTTCTCGACTTAGGTTATGACATCACATGATGTCACAACCGTAAGATGACAAAATATAAATTATTTTATATGAATTTTTTTCAACACACACCTATACAATAAGGAATATAGCACGAATATTAGCATTGTGCGAGATGGCATTGTCACTGGCTGATCTCGATGTGAAGACTCTGGTGGATAAAAGTTCCATCAAATTGAGCATGAATGAAGTACGTAATCTTTTAGGATTCGATATTCAAAATGACAGGAGAAACTAATTTTTCTGGAACATTGAGCAAAACAAAAAGGTTTTAATTAATAATAAATTGTTTAATTTGATGGGTTATTCTGGAGAATACAAAGAACACAAAATTAATGTATCAAAATTATATATAAAAAAACATCAAATATGAAGAAATTTGTGACAAACATTATTCACAGAAATGCTACTATGTTATCAATGCTATAGATTTTGAAATTATTTTAATGCTTATGAAGACCAACAAGGGAATTGAAATACAAATATTATTTACATTCATATAAAATGCATAGTTGAAGACACTATGAAGCATATTTCGAAAGACTTCAAGATGAATTGTTTCATAGTACAAATAAATATTTATTTTAACGAAATAAAACCTTATCTAATCCAGTGAACAGGCTAGTGTGTACATTTGATCAAGAATGTCAGAAAGCTGAACAAGCATGTCAGAAAGCTAAACAAGAATGTTAGAAATCCGAACAAGAAAGACTATTGGCACTGGAACACAAAAAAAAAAAAAAAACGAACAGGAATGACAGAAAGCTGAACAAGAAAGACAGTTGGCAATCGAACGTGAAAGGAAGACAGAACAAGAATGTCGGAAAGCAGAACAGGAATGATTATTCCCACTCGAATGTGAAAACAAAGCGGAACAGGAAGGCCAATGCACTCAGGAATGAGAATGCAAGATTGCCACCATTTTACGCACTAATAATATAATGTTGGTCGAAACTGTGGCTCCATTGATTTTATCATGTCCCAAAGCTCTATGCAAACTCAATTGTATCAGTGTATAAAAAAAAGCAAGCCGACCATTTGATAAATCGAGTCATTACTGGTTGGTATTTCATATGGTGCCAAATCGACAGATACAAGACCAGAGAAAACAAAGCAAAAGAAAGATAGCTTTTTTGCGGAAACTGAAGGTGTACGACAATGTGGGCAGCAGCGTCAATATCACAAACATCATCAAGGGCAATCTGAGATCGATAATTTCAATGGTCGATACTGCGAATTAGATGTTAGGGGCAATGTGTGTATGTTGTTGCTCGATCTTGAAGATGGTGTTGGCATCACAGACACAGAAATTATATATTTCATTGATGCTTGTATTCATCAAGTTTCCATGACCCCGCTCATAATTTAGTTGACAAATATGACCAAATGTTGTTCGAGTAAAACAATAAAACAATCAATGAATACAAAACATAAAAATCAACGAATAAAAACAAAAAATGACTTGAAATTTGTTTATATATAAGTCGAGTAACTATAGTTATTAAGTATAGATAAATTGCAGATCCTCTTCTCTTTTACGAGAAGATTCATCCAGAAGCAAGAGCTCCAAAATATTCAACTCTGGGATCAGCTGCTTGTGATTTACACACCATCGCAGATATCACGTTAGCCCCGGGAGAACATATGTTTGTGGAGTGTGTTTTTTGTATGTAATTTTGTACGTTTATTTGTATGTAAGGTCTAATCATGACCCTAAAAAATATAAACAAATACATTGATACTATTTTGGATTCTCCAAAAAATTCCTACCTTAAAACGTTGATTCCTACTCCATTGAAATATATAACAATATTTTGTGTCATACACATGATGGAGAAATATTCAATAGTTGTAACATACCAAAATCGACAAAAAAATTGCATATTCAATGTAAAAAAACCACATTAAATGTACAAAATTTTAAAAGAGGTAATCAATGAACACATGTTTATAGATTTTGTGTCCTTTTTCTATTGCATAAAATTATAGACCAAGTGGTTTTCGGCGATCGGGATAAACACCCGTTCATAATAAACCTATTTATTTTGGCAGTGACTCAATTTCTAGACTATTTCACAAGGACAGAAACCTTGTTTCGACTAGCACTAATAAACCTTCGTCGTGGAGAAAATTTCGACTTAATTGACGACATTTCGAATAATTCTCCCATTTATGTGTATATCGTTTATCACTTTGCAAAATCTATTCTCGAAATGTTTATACAAGGTTTAAAAAATATTGACGAATCTTTTGACTATGCAAAAAAAATTGAGATTATTGGACGAGATGGTCAATCCCAATGATTATTTCGAAGTTTCGAAAAATACTGCTATGTTTAGGGAGGTCGAAGTTGACAAAACTAGAGACGAGTTTCACGCGGAAAATGACCAGGTGTTGGATCTGCTCGATCCAAACACGGCCGTGATGTAAGTGAATGATGCAATAATGGCAAAGGTGTTGGTGATTACTATAGCAAAAATGAATGCAAGTTACACAACATAGATGATGTTTGGGAGAATTTTTAACAATTCACAGTACAGGCCATTGTTCACCACAAAGATCATGTCGATGGGAACGAGTCACTCTAAATTAGTGAATTAAATGAACCTGAAACCGAAATTAATCTTGCTGACGAACCGGTTATAAAACAGACTGATTTAAATTTATGCGAAAATGGAACAAAAATTAAACTTGTATATACTGTTGAATAATCCACAATGGTACCGGTGGACCTGAATTCCTACAGAACCGAGCCCGAAACCACATTCTTGGAAATTAAAAAGCCAACCACTGTGCCAGTCTAAATATATTTCAGTGAAATCGAATCGGAAACCGAAATCGAACCTGAGGAAACAGTACCATGGCAATCACTCAAATAAATTACTTTAGACGAGCCTATGTTGGAGGAATTTGGAATAATGGAAACAGACTTGCACGAATCTCCGAGCGAAATAGAAACCAATCTCCAAGAATCTAACGAATCGACGGGGTGGAAATGGATCCAGGCTAAATAAAAACTGAAATCGAACTTTTTGAAAAAGGTGAAAGTGATAATATTCGAAAAGTTCGTAGGAACAAATTTCTGCTATTTTTAGTCTATTTGACATAAAACTGCTTGTTTAACTGAGTGAAAAAAAGCTTTAACTAAAATATTTATTTTAATTTGTTGTGTTTGCATTTCCCTTACCATGGCTATACTTTGCAAATATGCAACACGTTGGATGATTCCCGAAAATAATGGAGATCGATACGAGTATAAAAAATGTTCAAATAATGGCATGTTTCACAAGATGGTCAATTGTCGATCACTACCATTTCGCTGTATCAATTCGTCAGATTGCCAAGGTTTATGTGATCTATCAAAGTAGAATTTCGATTGCAATGAAAACAAATGTACTCCACGAATAAAAGCAACACCTACCACAGTAGCAAACACAACAATAACAATAACCCAACAATTGCCCACAGCCTCTTCCCATCGCGCAAGCATTGCTCAATGTGATTCCAAACACGGAATAATCAGAGTGTTGAAAAGTACCGATCCTTTGGAAATTGAATGGGCGTGTATCTCGACTTACCCACTAGTGTGGAATGATGATGGGACTCAGACTCCGTACACATGCAAGGATGGAATCGTCACGAGCGAGCTGACAACGTCCAGTTTTAAATTAAATAATAATAATTAATAAAATGCATGTATTTATATATTTTTTATTATTATGGTTAACAGGGGTCGTCGTAATTTTAATTTATTTTTCCACAGAGATGCGATATTGTATACGGGAAATTTACAAGAGAAGCGAAAATAAATTTCCTATTAAATTTCGAATATTATTTTCCACAATCCCTTTGTATCTCGATAAAAAAATCAATTTTGAAAAGCACACAATCAATTTTCCAGTTGTTAAATCGGCAATTGAATCTGAAATCTTTATCTGCGTGAATAGAAACGATTCCAATGTCGGCATTATTCAATTCGCCAGCCGCGACCACAGAGATGGAGATCTGTTCGATGGCGAAGGTCCAATATGCGCAAATGCATCCCTACCTCCCTACTAAAGCATATGTTTTGACGAAGATGATAAATAGTCCTATAATTTTTACGAACATGTACTCATTCACGAATCAGGTAACGTGAGGGGTTTATACAACTATAACATAAAAGATAACATGATGTAAGATCCGACAAAACACGATAAATTTACGAGTTTTGCTGTGCACAAATTAATTTCAATGTAGATGTTTTTCAAAAAATAAAAGTAAAGTAAAATATATATATATATATAGTTTTTTTCATTTTTTTTCCGAGTGCAAAAAAAAGGATGGGTTGGGGCAATATGTATGCTACTACATTTCAAACAGAGATCAGAATGCGAGAACTCGCGATAAACAGTGCATCTGTAAAGTCACTGTGTGCTCTTGTCAACGAGAAGTAAAAAATTGGATAGGATATTGAATTTAAAAATTATCGTTTCTTGTAATACAACTACAAAATTGTTTATCTTTTGGATAGATAAAATAACAAATGGTTTAAAGCAATGACAGTTGCCGGGTTATCGGGATACGAAAACAACAGGAAAGCTATTACGGAAAATGTGAAACAGTAATATAGAAGAATTTTCGACGAACAGGCAACAAATGCAGCTTTAGTTGCAACTGTCAGTGAGCAGCTCCGCGTCATCTTCATCAACAAACCGGGTATTTACAGACTTATTATGTATTCCAAAATGGACTTTGCAGAAAATTTTTAAGATTTTATTTACGAACACATTCTTTCGTGCATTCGCGAGGGTAAACAGTGCATGTTTCAGAATCACATCGAGTATTTTGTGGCGAACCACAAATAATTTACATACAAAAACAAATAAAACATCGAAGAATGCCATTACGAATCCACTATAAGACAAGTTATTAAATTAATCACTCTAATTAAATTGATATCAATTTCCTATCATGGTACATACTCAACGAAAACGTTTATTGAAACGACTTTGCAAATATATAATTTGTTAATTGACATTGCATTTCACTATCACATTAGTGTACTTAAAATATGGCAAACTTTACACTGAATATAAAATCAAGCATATTTGGAGGAAAAAAAAAAAATTAAACTGAACATACACGGTGCACTCATACAAACTCAGAAGCCAGTAAAGGCAGTGAAATGTGACAATAGCTACATACCAGTTAAGAAAAGTCCAAAATGCTCGCCATGCATCACGGCCTACCAGAGGCGTTTGAAAAGGACCTATAAAACAGTAATTAAAAAACACAACGATATGACAATCCTTAACTAAACGGTGGTAAACCTACATCGCCTTTCTTAATGCTTTGCGAAACCAATGTAAAAGAGCTTTGTTTCTTAAAGCTCAGGCTTTTCGTAGCATTCAAATTAACACCAATATATTTAATAACATCTGAAAATATTCTGAGTGTCGATAATCAGACTCGAAGGAAAACGTGGATCTGGCAAGTTAACGACACTTTGAAGCCCTGCTTCAAGTCTGACACGCGTGTCAATTAGCAAACTCAAGCAATTTTATGTGAGTACTCCTTTCCTGCCAAAAAAATTGTCCTGCCTAAACTATTTATTTTTCGTCCCGCCAGCTGGTGAATTGTGTGATGCCTACAATTGTCTGGAGTACGATTAAATGCTGCTATTATGGGGTTGGTGTGTTTACAGAACTACATGACGTTAATGAACTTGGTTAGAGAGTCTGCGTGCTTGGTTATTTGCCACGTCTGTATTTGGTAGCCCAGACTAATAAACTGTAATTTTGTTTGAAGAGGGGTTACTCTTTGAAGAGGCAATTTTTTTGCTGCAGAAAAAGGTACTATGTTTTTCTTCGCCCCCCTCTCCCTAGGGTGGAACACGTCTGAACGCTTCCAAGCGCTGAGCTATAATGAAGAGAGGTGCGCGGCGCTCCTGGCGCGGCCGAGCGCTGTCTGGTGGCTACTACTGGCAACGAGTTCAGCCTCGCACACTCTGGCACCTTCCATACGCCTCTCCGCTATTCCCGCCGCCTCTTTAACCTTCCCGAGCCTCGTTTTCGCGTATAAATGTTTGTCCCCAGCCCGAGCAAGTGAGCAGTGTTCCTCTTCGAGTTGTGTGGGCTGCCCGATGATAGATCATGTCTACACTACTTCGTACTTTGGAACTTCAGAATGTCAGACGCGTTTTCGTGTAATATGAGTACTACTCAAGTTAAGTATTGCAACGAACATAGTCGTTGTTATGATTTTTAGTAGTTTAATTTTTAGTAGTGTTTTTTTTTTAATTGCGATTTTGTGTATATGGATTTTTGTAGGGAAGTGTTTCTTCACTGTTTTGATTGTGTGAATTTTCAATATGGTATTTTATGAGAATGTTTGCAATAGGTGGATTCTTCCTTCTTTTTGGCGTTCTGTAGGAATGGTCTCCTGGACTGCGATTTGCCAAAAGAATTTTAATGCTAAGGAGTTTAGTGGATATTTTAAGTTTAGTGGATATTTTATGGCATGCCCTTATGCTCATGGTTAAGTGTAATGAGGGTTTTTGCTCCTCCCCAATGGTATTGTTGAAATTAGTATTCAATGTTGTACTTTTTAGCGATTCATCATTACTTTTAAAGTTGTAATGGTGCTTGCTTTACTCAGGGAGTCATTTTGCAAGTTTTAATGGAATTTCATAAGTGTTTATTCAGGTTGAGTGATTTCTCAGGATATATTAATATTGTTGTATTTCTGTTTGTTCCAGTGCATGTGTTGTCTCTCCTTCCCCGAGTTCACAGATTGGTAGTAAGCAACATCAATTTACAGGTGCAATTTGAATTTCTCAAATCAATTTGCAAATGTGTTGTTCTAGGTGATTATGTATAGATAGGCTTCAATATATTTTTATTGATTTCGGAATTTTTTGTCCATGACTTCTTGATTTTTTTTAATGTTGTGCGTTCTTCTCTTTGCCTAACTTTAGCCCTGCTACTCCCTAAAGGGGTGTAAAATAAAACTGTACCACTCTGCTCAAGGCAGTGTTGATCTCATTCTGTTGCCGTCTGTTCGCTTTGTTTGTTGTTGAGTGGAAATTAAGTGTTGATTTGAAAATTTTTAACGGTACCACCTGGTTGCAGCAACTGTCCAAAGAGACGCTAACGCAGCTGCTCCAACAACTTCATATTCCAGACAAGCCGCAGGAAGCGACTTTGGACGAGTTGAGGACTTTAGCTCGTAGTTTGGCGCGGGATCCTTCTTGTGGTAGGAATGAAGTTAGTGGTGAGTCATCTGCATTTTCTTCCTGTGCTGGTACACTTTCCTTGGTAGCCAGCAAACATGTAGGAAACATTTTGGGTGATATCCTACTCTTAGTAGTTGTGCTGCGGTCGATGTGATAAAGTTTCTACAACAATTTACTTCGCAGGCCTTTTATTTGCAAGATATTTTGGGCGTGTTAGTGGTTCATGTTCCTAATGAGCTACAGTCTATTATCATTAGAGCTTGAGAATTGGACTAACCTTGGGGCACTGCAATTAAAGAAGTATTTAAATTATTTGATAGTGTGGGTATTAATGTGCATTTACAGTGCTATTTTCTCCAACAAAATCAAAGCCAGGAGATTCTTTGTTGACATATTTAGGCAAAATATAATGTCTGGTAGAGATCTTAGGTTTGCCATATAGGGCATCTGAGTTTGTAGAAAGCATTATTGATCATGTGCTGCTGCAGTATCTGGCTTATGTATTATCAGCTGATAGTCCGAAAACCTTGAGCTCGCTGAGACAGTTGTTTCACCGTGTTGATGTGCGCATGCAGGTGAAATATTGTGAAAGAGGTGCAATTAGTAGAGCTCATGCTCAGGATAAAAGTTTCCCCAAAGCCACAAAAAGATTGTTTGTTTTAAATGTGGTAAACCTAATTACAAAGCGTGCCAATGTTAAAGGTGTATGGTCCCTGCAAATAATTCTCAGACTAAGTCAGTGGAAAAGAGTAGATCTCCTATGATGTGTTTTGGGTGCAGTAAGATCGGCCATTTTAAAGCCCAATGTCATAACCAAGATCGACCTATGATTTTGCATGTCCAAACTTTGAGTGGTAACAAAGTGACTAGGGTAGGGTATAGTTTCCATAAGAGTGGGAGTACCAAAGGAAGGAACTGCCCTAATCCAAAGAAGAAAATTAAGAAAATTTAAAACCAAGGAAAGATTAACTTACCATTTGTCCTAGTGAAATTAGGTTCAATTGGAGAACCTGCCCTCATTGGCACTAGTTGTTCAGTGACCTTGATCAATCAGTCCTTTTGCAATAAGTTGTTTAGGGAACCCCCAATAGGCGCTATGACTGTTGAAGGCAGTGAGAAAACTTTTCATTCTAGTAAATGGAGGTTTGATGCAATCATGTGCTCTTTTGACCATAAGTATGTACATAGGTCATTTATCGTGGATTCTTCGTTTTACCACACCTAAGCCACAATATAATTTTGGGCGTATATTTCCTCTGCAGCACTCATGCCTAATTAAATTTTCATTAATGCACAGTGAGTGTTCATTTTTGTAAAGAAGGGGTAAAGTTGATGGGGCAGGAGGAATGTAAGCAGGTAAATTCCTTTGATAATGATTTTGCACAAGAAATGCGAGAGAAGTTCCCATCTGAAAAAACCCACAAACTGGGGAGTGTAATCAATATGTGCATGATTTGGTACCAACAGACATCACCCCAGTTAGGTGCCATCCCTATAGTGTAGATCCAGCTAAGAGACAAACTTAAAAAAAAAGCTAGAATACTTGTTTGAGGATGTTATTAGGAGCTCTATTAGTACTTATGCGAACCCGGTATTTTTAGTAAACAAAAAAGAGCCTGGTAAATTTCGGTTAGGGATACACTACCTACGTATCAATAAAAAATTGAACTAGATCCTTACCATTTACATCAAGTAGACCATGTTTTTCGGTTATTAGGAAAGGTTAGGTATTTTACAGTTTTAGATGTGAATCAGGCCTTTCACCAAAATTTTGTTGCAACCAAGATGCACGAAAATTTCTTTCAATTGTTACTTCTTGGGAGTTTTTGAATGGACCAGTGTCCATTTTGGTGTTTCGTTTGGAGCCCAGGCACTTTCTCGTGCTTTAGAGACTATCTTGTTGCCATATAAAGCTGAATTTGTTTCCAACTATCTCGATGATATTTTAATCTACAGTCAGACTAAGTAGTTGCACCGGGAACATGTCACATTAGTCCTACAGAAGCTTTTGGCAGTAGGATTGACAATGAATCCAGAGAAAATCAGAAGGTTAAGCAGGCGAGTGAGGCTATTGGGAATTATTCTGAGTGAATGACAATTGCTGTTAGACTCTGGTCGTATTAGCTGTGTGTTTTCCTTTCCTCGTCCGAAGAACGTACGTGGTGTAAGGCATTTTTTGGGCATGATAGGCTAATATGCCAGATTTATTCCATCTTTTGCCGAGATAGCCGAAACACCTTAATGTTTTAAAACAGAAGGGCCGGGAGTTTTTGTGGGGAGACGAGCAAGAGGTGGCTTTGGTGAAAATAAAAACTTGTTTGACCTCTCCACCAGTGTTTAGATTGGCTGGTTTTGACTGTAAGTTTGTACTGCATGTAGATGCGAGCTCCCTGGCATTATGTGCCGTTTTGTCACAAGAGTATGAGGGTGGGTTTTCCCCATTGTTTAGGCTAGTCGTCTATTAACATCCGCCAAAAGAAAGTACTCGGCCTATGGAAAGGAAGCTCTTACTTGTGTATTTGGGGTTGAGAAATTTTCCGATTATCTTGAATGTACTCGTTTTCAGCTGTTTACAGACAACCAAGCCTTAACGTAGCTTTGGAATTCCAAGAAACCTTTGGGGAAATTAGGCCATTGGATCGAACACCTTAGTAATTTTTAATTTGATACAATTCTTGTAAAGAGAAAAGACAATTGTGTAGCGGACAATTTGTCTAGAATGTTTGACCCTGATGAGTTTGTGTGTGATGGAGAAATTCAGGAGCAGGTAAATGTTCTGAAGCAAGTTCCGGCGGCTTATTTGAACATTAATGTTTGGCAGCAAAAGGATGATGACTGTGGCATAAAATCCAGCTAGGTGAACTCACTGGTTTTATTGTGAACAAGGAGATTATTAGCAAAGCTTCACATAAGGGTGTTTTCAATATATATGTACCCAAGGCAGTGAGACCAATGGTGTTTGATTATTTCCATAACTCTTATTTGGGCGCTCATCGGGGGCAAGAAGCGTATTGAACAACTTTTTTTTTGCCCATAAATGCAGTCTGAAATTAGAGATTGGTTGAAACATAGTACTTTGTGCCAGCAGGTAAAGGCCCCCAATAGTAGAGACCAAAGACAATTCAGTAGTTCACCACCTAGTTTTGTATGGCAAAGAGTCTATATGGATATGTTTGGCCCTTTCCCTAGATCTAAGAAGGTCTGGTTGATGGATTTTCGAAGTTTGTTTTGTTATTCCCCATGAGAGACCAGAAGATCACTACTGTTTGCACGATCTGGCAGGAACAAGTGTTTTATTATTTTGGTTCATCCGCCCAAGTTGTAACTGATAATGCGAGAAACTTTACTTCCACCGAGTTATCAAATCGAACTTTTTCTTGGGGAGTTTGTTTGGTCCATACAACCCCTTATCACCTTCACACAATCCCTTAAGGAGGACTTCGATGACTATGGCTTTAGGCCTATCCACATATGACAATTTAGAACACCAAAAGACAAACCTACAGTCTATGGATCTGTTATACATCAAAACAAAGAGTATGATGTACTAAAAATTTGAACACTCTACCATATATCAGTTCGATTAGAACTGTATAAACCCCGCATTGAGAATGTGGTGCAGTGTATGAAATGTTGTTCACTGAGCCACACTCATAAATACTGCACACTTCGGTATGTCTGCATTTTCTGTACGAAAAATCACAGAAAAGCAGAATGTCCGCTTAAATAACAAGACAAGTCAAAGTGGGTTTGTACACTTTGCAACAAAACGGGACCCTCGGCTGTGTGGAAGCAATGCGAAGTGATCAAGAAACATATAGAAATGCGAAAACAAAATATGGGCCTTAAACTCACCAAACAAACACTAAACAATAGACTGGAAACGCGACCAAATATTCACTCAAAGGGTGAATTTCCTCCCCTCCAAGTAGGGAAAACACAGACTGAACAAGGAAACACACAGGGAACAAGCACCTACACAGCAGAAAAGGGACAAGTCACAAAAACACGAGAGAAGGGACACCAACACAACAGAAAATGCGACCATGCTTTTAGGATTGCAAGAACTGGCCGCCTTTATGCGAGAAACACAATTCACAACACTTTTAGACCACTTTAGACCAATCATTATACAGGTAAAAGCCTCAACAACACGAGAAGCAAATGTTGCTCCTCACAGCACTCGCCATTTTACCACAGTACACAAACAATAGTTGAGGATTATTTAACCATCAAATTACCCCAAACTGACACTGTCGTACTAAACACACAGGTATTAATATTTAGGGCGCTCTGCCCAGGCTGGTTATGTGGTAACTCGGGAAAGGTGGGGAATAGCCCCACCCACCACTCGTCTTCCAGGTCAAGTGACACACATGCCAGTCGAGGTAGGGGCAGGTTGCTAACACGATATGACATAGCTAATTTAATCTAGCTTAAACAATTTAATCTAGCTTAAGCTTCTACTCATATCAAAATATATTAAACTAAATTGAATTTCAAATAATTATAGAAAATTAAATTTAAAAATTAAATTTAAAAAATTTAAAAAATTACAAAATTCAAAAACACGTTAGAAAAAAAAACATATAGTGTTTTATATGTTACAAATACTATTATTTAATTGAAATAACGCACACACCTAATAGTCTGTTTCAGGTCGGGAAGAAGACGATCCTCGTTGAAGAGAGTGGGCCACCCCCCCTCATCTTTGACTAGGGCCTGGAAGACTCTGCTCCCAAGGGCCCTTCATACTGTTTCTGTTACTAATGCTGGATTTCTTTCCTATGTCACAACACTTTGAAACAATAAAACCTACCCCGAGGGTTGCTCCTGGGCGATTAGGGACTCACCGACACACTACACGCGAGATTAAATAGCACACTTGTATATAACATAACAACACGTTAGACAGACATCACGATACTTACATTCACTGCAGCTGGGAGGCTGGAGGGGAGCTTCACTCCCCCGCCGACAACATTAACATGTAAAATCACACAATAATAGGCACTAAAACAAAAGCAGCCTAAATGTGGGCCCGGTGCCCTAGACTTACACTGACACGGCCCCCGCCCGCGGACACTATGATTAGTCCAAGTGTCGGGTGGCAATTGTTTTTACAAACACCCAGTGATTTATGGGAGCTGCGGCTCCCGGTATCACGACACACGAGCCATTCCGGTGACATATGAGGGTCGGTGGCGGCTAATATGGCAGAGCGATATAATCGTATCATTAACGCTGCACTTGTTGCCTTTCATCATGATGTTCACACAGAGTTGGATCATGAAATCCATCTCATATTGCTGGCCTTGAATTTTTGTGTTAATGCTGCTGCAGGGTTGACGCCCCAACAAGTATTATTTGGTCGGAGATTATTCCATTTTCTTCTTAATACCTGGGGCTTACATTTTGATGTAGATGTAGGGGAACGAAATGAATTCTGGGAGGATGCTACCAAGCATGTCAAGGAATACTATCGCCATATGTGTAGGGCACAGGATGAGCAATATGATCCTGTTTCTTACAAGGTTGGCGATTTAGTTATTGTAAAGACTCATCATTTATCTATAAAGTTGATTGCTTCTCGGCAAAATTAAGCCTTTAAGTACGATTGCCAATATTGCATTGTTAGTTTTCTTACCCCAATGTCAGAATTGTTGCAGGACCCAGCAACGAATGATACCCACCTCATATATTTCTTTACGGTGAAGAAACACAAGGGGGCGTTATTAGAAGTTTCGGTAGGTTAGTTTAGGTGGACATCTATTCGCTAGTCCTTTTTCTGTTTTCCGTATTCCTTTCCACCCTGCCAGAGTAACTAGAGTTCAAGAGCAGAAGATACGGGGGAGGATCTGTCCACTCCTTCGTCATCGGCTGTTTTCTACTGTGGGCCTCATCCATCAGCTTCTCTGGATTTGTAGAAGAGACCCCTGCAGCTCTCTTCCAGTGTGTGGGGGATTGAAGCCCTGCAGTTACAATAGCCGGCAATGCAAACCATACAATTCCACACATTCTATGGGTCACACTGGCAATGCTAGACCAGGAACCTATTGCTCAAACTGCTTTCATAATTTTAAAATGACAACCTTACATGACTTTAAATGAACGCTCAGGCAGAATTCAAGAACTCAAATTATCCACTAATGTCAGCTGCCAAACTCACCTTCCAACTTCAGACACAATTCAACAGGGCATGTCCCCATCAGGCTACAGCTGACGACGACTTACACGAAGTGCACCCAAGTAAAGCTATGGGAGAAGTAGAGCGATACTAAAATTAAAAATTGTCGGGGAATCAACTTGAGGTTGCGTAGGGCTGGCCAGTGTGCACGTACAGGAGGGGGAGGAGGTAAGGCACAACCATAGAACAAAGAAACAGGATGGGATACCAAGCACAAAAAACTGAGAAGTGAAGGTCGGAGGAACTAAGGGCGCTGTCTACCTGCTGCTATCATCACAATCTCCCCCTCAGAAAAAAAAGGGGTGGGTCGCTCACCCAATGGCACCGCTACAGCATCGAGCAGGCAGAAGCAGGGTCAGTAGCCAGCAGAAGCCTCCAACACTAACGTCGATTCGGGCTCGGGCGGTTGAAAAGGGGAAAAAATATTATTTTGGATTAGAGACGGGTAACAAGGATGTGGCACACCACAAGTCACAAAACAAGGGGAACTACAACCTTAAACATGAGGTACAAATTTCTTCAGGTGCGACATGTGAGACTTTCTGTACACCCGAGTCGCACTTCGATGAGTCAAAAGTACAGTATTATTAACAAGAAATTTGCTAATTACAAAGGCCCAGAATATTTTGCTAAAAATTTAGACCCAACGTACTTTTTGCTGTCAGGCAAAGCAAAGCTCTTACAAATCACTAGATTACACACGACAAAGAGAACTGGAACACGTGCCTTATCCAGTTCGGCAGCAATCTCCCTTTTGACCCCCACTAAATGGCGAGAGACTTTATCGAGGAGGCGGTCTCGGTGAGCAGGATCCTAGGTATCAGTTAATGGGATATTCAACAGGTTCAACAAGGGATGGAGTAAATGACGACCCAAAAAAACTAAAGAAGGACGATGGCCAGTCGAGTCATGGACAGCAGTGTTGAAACCTATGTTAATGAACACAATATCTTTTATCTTACTGAGTATGATCTGAATGATGAAAAATGGTGAGAGTAGCCTTGATATTTGTGTTAAACTTTTCAGCTTGATTTCCTTTAGGGAAATAGGGACTTGTGGTGTAATATTTGATTGACCATTGAAAACACATGTCCTTGAAACAAACAGATTGAAAGTAATGGGCATTGTCAGTAACAATTTCAACAGGGGGTCACAGAACTTTCAAAACCTGATCATTCAACACACGAACAATCGTTGAAGACTTCATATTATGAAGGGGTAACAGAATGAAGAATTTAGGAAAAGTATCCAGGAGAATTAAAATACACATATTTCCTTTACAAGAATGCACCAAGGGTCCAAAAAGATCCAAATATACAGTTAGCCAAGGGCATCAGGAATTTGGATTTGAGATCGTCCGAAATTAGTCTGGACAACTTGTTTACAACATAGACACTCTAGAGAGGAACGAACGTAGTTAGATAACTCATATTTAACAGAATGCCAGGAAAACTTAGTTGTTATCTTTAGCGAAGGTTTTTTGGATACCAAGGTGACCTCCATACAATGAATCGTGAAAGTAACGAAGCACAAAGGGTCGTAATTTTTCAGGTACTACTAATTTACGACCCCTACCCAATTTCCCTGTATAATACAACAAGGCATCCTTAACCATGTACGGACACTGAACTCCAGCGGACACATCAGCTACGACCTGTTGACACCATACAGTTCATCCCAAGCAGTACGGCTTCATGAAGGGAAAAAGTTCTGAGATGGTGGTCATGGACATAGTTTATCAGGTGCGAAACTATGATCAGACGTATGTCTTGGCGATATTCCTGCATAGGCAGACCCGGAGGACCCACAGTGGCTGTACAACGAGGTCATTCGGGGAGCAAGGCTCACGATACTGGAGGATCTAGTCACATTGACCTCAGCTCTAACCCTGGTCGTAAGGAACATGGAGGGGGGAGGCTGGATTCTGTCCCCCAAAATGGAAACTGTGGACAGGCTCGTGATCGCCCAGGCGGAACTGCCCACCAAACCAGAGAAGATATCGACACTTTTTAAAGAATGTTAGTGGTGAAGAGGAGAAATATTCCAGGAATCTTAGATCCTCAAGGATACTATCCGTACACACAGAAAGCATACCTTCGACTACAGTAAGCCCTTCAGTGGTTACACTGTGCTCAGGTATTAGTCCTTCAATCTCCATTGGCAGACTAAAACAATAACTGGATTCGCCACACCAAATGTGAACGCCTCCCCTGGGGGGCGGGGGGGCACTGCTCGGGTCGGTGTAGGTGCGAGGGGAGGGGGAGCCAATAAGGTGCTGGAAAGCCCTTAGGATGGATGGAAAGAACAGTAATGGAAGACAGCGGTAGAATATCTACCCATCGTAGCCCCAACCACCCAGCCAGAAATACCAGCCAAGACAAAAATACTCGGATGTGACATAAAACCCCGGATGTGACAATCTGGATGCGACTGACGAGTACAGTGCACCAAAATCATAAAAATGACAAAGTGTGAGAGAACATGTATGAGTTTTATGTTTCAGGACCAAGGCATGGAGACCTTCGGGCACAGTGAATGGTAATGAATGAGTGTGTGTGTGCATGAGTGCCGTATTGGAGTAAGCAGTTGATGTAGACTAAAGCTCTTTGTGTTCAGGGGTGAGGTGGTGGGGGATGTTTCTGGTTACCGGGCATCCCCCAAAACTAAGCCCGTTACAGCCCAAGCACACTGAGCCGAGATGGCAGATAAGGTGTATTCTGCCATGCTTAAATTCAACGGTGAAGGACAAAGCGCAGTCGCGAATAGTTAGTGTGTGTATCAGTAGTATAGTGTAGTTTTCTTTAATCTTTCGGACAGCATGGCGGTATCAAAATTGTAAAGTTCCCAGTGGACCCTAAAGAACAAATGAGCTGATTTAGCTTTTTGCTTGTGGGGGCTAATGTAGCTTGGTTAGAACGCAGACATCAGACATCAGAACTTTGTGCATCCCGAAGCTGCATAAAAAAATTCAGGGATACTCTGTATTAAACTTAAACTAGCTGATGGATCAGCCCGGATGGGCTCGAAATCTGAGATGTCAAACATTCTTGACAGAACATCAACTACAGGATTTTTCGCCTCGAACATGCTGAATGTTAAACCGAAATTGTGTTAAATGCAGGACCCAATGGCCCAACTTGTCGAGTTGGTGCGGGTGACTCAGCACCCAACTCAATGCCTGGGTATCAGTGCAAAGATCGAACTAATCATGCTCGATATACTGTGCAAAATCTTCAAGGCCAAATAAACGTACAAGGGTTTCTTTTTCGTACACGCCTAAATGGTGCTCACTTTCACTTAAGGTACGAATTGCGCATGCTACTGGTCTAATCTCCGAACTACACAGAAGACACATTTACTTGAACGACAAAGCGGCGTTCAAAATCAGGAAGCGATAACACAGGAGCATAACTTAAAATATCCTTTAACTTACTAAAGGAGCATTCCTGGTCCTCGCCCAAGGAAAATTGTACCTTCTTTTTCTTGAGGTAATTTAATGGAGTGGAGAGTTCAGAAAAGTTGAATAAAATTCGCATAATAACCCATAAGGTCTAAAAACCTATGCACGCCCTTCACAGTGCGAGGCCTAGGAAAATTAACAATGGATGCAACTCTATCCGGGTCTAACAGCAATTTTCCCTCGTGGATGACATAACCTAAAAATTTCACTCGATTCCGGCACAAGGTCACCTTATCTGGATTTATTGTTAAGCCGACCTCCCAGAATTTCTCAAGTACAAGATGCAAATGCTTTAAATGACTATCATAATCTTCACTGTATACAATAATATCATCAACATAGTTAAAGACAAATTGGTATTTATAGTCTGCGAGAACATGGTCCAGCATGCGAGACAAAGCCTGACTGCCGAAATTTGCCCCCATGGGGATGCGTGTGAATTCAAATATTGATTCCACAGGGTGCTAAACACCATATATTTGTGATAAGATAGATTAATCAGGCATCGGTGAAAGCTATTATTCAAGTCTAACACCGAATACACCTTCACACGGCCTAGATGTTGGAGAGCATAGTCGACAGTAGGCAAAAGGAAAGGGTCTATGTGCATTTTTTTATTGACCAGGGCGTGGTTCATGACCAACCAATATTTATCACTGTAGCGCTTTCGTACCAAAAATCCCGGAAAACAATCGTCAGATTTGGAAGGCACAATAACCCCAGCCTCCAACAATTTTTGTATAATTTCCATAAAAGCTTTCAGTTTCGGAGGAGAGCACTTCGAATGCCTTACTCTGACGGAGACGTCGTCAGTCAACATAAACTTATAAGGCATAACATCACATTTGCCAATTTTACCAGAAATAACAATGCTAAACTCCTCCCGAATCTTTAACTATTCCTGGTGCACTTGCTGGTCGACACCGCCCTCACAAGTTATTTGAGCACCATCAAACCATGTGGGACAACTACATCCCAAACTGAGTTTTATGTTCGGGGTGAAACCAAAAGATAACATAAAATCCCAGAAATCAATGGTAGCATGAGTAAACCCCAAAGAATCTAACCTCAAGATAAACACATGATTTAACGTAGACAACGTTCGAAAGGGAAGAGTCCACAAAAAACATCCTAACTTAATGTGTAAATGAACAACATGGATACATTTCAACACAGCACCATTGGCCGCAACAAATTCTAGCACATCGAAGCTGCGAATGCCAGACCGAGAAATTACCTTATTTTTAATCAATTGTTAAACCATTTTCCAATTAGTCACGCAATGTGTGGCCCGGAATCTAAAAAGGCGCAATGCAACGCGCCGGAAAGGTTGATCTGGACAGTACATTTTTTAACTACGCCAGGCTATTGAAAATCTGACTTCTGGCGGCGGAAAATACCGAGCACAGATCCCATAGTAACTCGTTTCCCGCTGCATTACACCGCGAATGAACATGACCAATCAATCCAGACCGGAAGCACTTCCGCCGGTCGTATTCCACAGGAAGGGAAGTGCATTCACTGGCAACATGACCTGACAGAACAATTCGCGCACCAATGTGTACCAAGTATGCCGGGCGAGTTCGTAACTGCCTCGCAGCGCGCAGCTGTAGGAGTGGAACCCCTTATCGGCAGATATGCCGCAAGGCGCTCCATGGCTCTAGACTAAGATGAGCGAGCAGAAACACTCCTCGGCGAATAGATCGCTTGATACTCCGACGTCGCAGAGAACCTCAATATTTACTGTCAAGCTGCGCAATTCCGCAAACGAATGCGGCATGGGCAACAACGCGAATTCTAAACACACGTGAAGGGCTAAGTTCTCCAAAATAATATTAACAAATTCCTGCTCTGTTAAATCTTACCACAAGGAGCGCTGTTGCGCCAGCACCAATTCAACAAAATCTATTAGTGATTCGTTCGGATGCTGTAAACTGTAAACATAATCGTGCACTCATGTGCGCTGAATTCTTGAAGGAAGGGCATGCTCCAACATCTTTTCATGACATTTTGAAAAAGAACCATGAACATCCTTAATCTCCTCAAGCAACAGTTGTAAGGCGAAACCAGTGCACTTAGTGAACAATGTACGCGAAAGCGTGTTATCGTCACACAAATGTAAATCCACTAAGTTAGCCACAGCAACAAAGAAAGATACAAGAAGCCGGGACACTAGCCATGGACAAAATAGTAATTGCTTTTATATGTTGAAATAACAGTGGATGGGTGAGGGAACTGTAACTCACCGAGTTCTCTCCACCCCGCGGGGAGCCAAGGTATCTTCCTATGTGAGATCACTTAAAAAGGCGACAGCCGTACGCCACAATTCTGCCACGGAAGCGTCCAGCAAAAAGATGACGCCGGAGTGCTGTAGAAAGCAGACGACATGGCCGTTACGGAGGCCGTACACCCAGACTACAGACTCCAATGTGATAAATATAGAAAAGACAATGTATAAGTATTAGAGAGTATGTGCAGTTATTATTGTGGCGAACCACAAATAATTTACATACAAAAACAAATAAAACATCGAAGAATGCCATTACGAATCCACTATAAGACAAGTTATTAAATTAATCACTCTAATTAAATTGATATCAATTTCCTATCATGGTACATACTCAACGAAAACGTTTATTGAAACGACTTTGCAAATATATAATTTGTTAATTGACATTGCATTTCACTATCACATTAGTGTACTTAAAATATGGCAAACTTTACACTGAATATAAAATCAAGCATATTTGGAGGAAAAAAAAAAAATTAAACTGAACATACACGGTGCACTCATACAAACTCAGAAGCCAGTAAAGGCAGTGAAATGTGACAATAGCTACATACCAGTTAAGAAAAGTCCAAAATGCTCGCCATGCATCACGGCCTACCAGAGGCGTTTGAAAAGGACCTATAAAACAGTAATTAAAAAACACAACGATATGACAATCCTTAACTAAACGGTGGTAAACCTACATCGCCTTTCTTAATGCTTTGCGAAACCAATGTAAAAGAGCTTTGTTTCTTAAAGCTCAGGCTTTTCGTAGCATTCAAATTAACACCAATATATTTAATAACATATGAAAATATTCTGAGTGTCGATAATCAGACTCGAAGGAAAACGTGGATCTGGCAAGTTAACAACACTTCAAGGCAGTAGGAAAGAGTAACCAACAAATGTACAGTCAGGCAATGCAAGTCTTGAATGTTAAAATATTTTGAAAGTTCACACCGGCGATGCTATTCCGGAAACCATAGTACCCGAAAACTTTCATGACAGGGTTCATACTAAGCAATTCAAAACCAGGAAACATTCCAGTTACTCAAGATATTAACATTTGCATAACGCTAAGTTTTCAAACTAATACAGTTACAATAGCCGGCAATGCAAACCAGAAAAATTCACACATTCTGATGGCTCACGCTGGCAATGTTAGACCAGGAACCTATTGCTCAAACTGCCTTCATAATTTAAAAATGACAACCTTACATGGATATAAATGAACTCTCAGGCAGAATTCAAGCACTCTACTTAAATTATCCGCTAATGTCAGCTGCGAAACCCACCTTCCAACTTCAGGCACCATTCAAAAGGGCACATCCCTATCAGGCCACAGCTGACGACGACTTACACGAAGTGCGCCCAAGTGAAGCTATAGGAGAAGCAGACCGATATATAAATTAAAAATCGTTGGGGAACCAACTTGTGGTAGGGGAGGGCTGGCCAGTGCACCCGCGAAGGAGGGAGGGCAAGGAAAGGTCATAAAACAAGGAAACAGGATGGGATACCGAGCAGAAAAAAACTGAGAAGTGGAGGTCGGAGGAACTAAGGGCGCTGTCAAAGTGCTGCTATCAGCGCAATTTGACAAAACAATTCCGAGAAATAACCAACGACGTGGAAGTTATGAAGAGACAAAATTATTGACTCGAGCCGCTAAAGAGGCTATCGTTACCAATACCATCAAAGTAAGTACAGAAAAATAAAGCAACAGTTTGAAACCAAATATCTTGGTGTTGAAATTAAATGAAGACAGTTTAGATTTTCTGTAGCATGTAATTTGCGTACAAATAAAAAATTTTACGTGACTACTCAACTTGCATCCAAACTGCAAGGAATTGCTGCATTTAGAGTATAATTCATAGTCTTGAAACATGTACGGCTGTGACAAGAATGCATTCAGCGCACACTTGATATTCTTCAAGAATTTCTTTATGATTAACAATACCAAATTTACAGAAAATGAATTGTTGATATGGAAAAATGAAGTGTATATGATATGTACCTATGTATGTGTGTGTATATATATATATATATATATATATATATATATATATATATATATATATATATATATATATATATATATATATATATACACACACATAATACATATTTGGTTGGTAAAGAAAAAAATTAATTAATCGAATTATTTTTTTTATTATTAATTTTGCTCGATTTACTGAAATTATTTTATGCGTATGTAACAACCATTTCGGACTACTGGACCCACTCTATGTTTTTTAATCTTGTTTAACTTCGTCTTCTCCGTCTGTGTCGAATGGGTGACGATGATCTTCTATGCAAAGGACTCGGAGATCTACTCCTGCTGCGGCTAAGCCGTCTTCGTCTCCTTTGTTTTGGCATGATCAGGTTCTTATATATGCATGTTATTGGAATTATTTATTTAGTAAACGTTCGATAATATTACCCAAAATGCAAACTGCGAGCGCGTACTTGTATTTATCATGGACGTTTGACAAAAATTTTCCCTGTTTTGTGTAAACATTACACAACAATTTTAGTTCTTGTAAATTACGCTCGGAGCTCAGCGAATTCAAGATGTTTTCTTGAATCTCTTCAAAAACTCTGTCATTTTGGTCGGGATATAGGTTCAGTTTCAAAAAGTTTAAATATTTACTATATACACCCGGTCTCCTATTTTGAGCTTCGATAAATAAATTATCTGCGAAAATCTTAAACTCCTTTTTTTTTTCTGGATAACCGAGTTGGGTGATTAAATTATCGGGAAATAAGTCGTGATTAAATGCCATCGTGTCCATCTTACCTTTTGGCATAATTGACTAACCCTGCAAACCCCGATAAATACTCGAGCCTAGAGTAGATATGGGCCCACCAGCGGAAGAAGATGAAGTCGATATCTTATCCACAAAATTATCGTTGAGAATACGATTTTCCTCATGTTCGTCGCCGATTTTGGGAACGTTTTGATTGTCGGGTGCCACCATCACCTGATCATCATCAAAATTCATTTTAGGCATTGTCATTTCGGGAGATGCGGACATCTCATCGCTGTGGTAACTATCAACGTCGCTGAGTGTTATTCGATGACGTAATCGTCTACATTCTTGGCATTCCTCTTTGAGTTTTGTTTGATTAATTTAACCGTGCGATTGTGTTTGAATGGTTGGCGTAAATGATTTTCAGAGTTGTCGTCGATGGTTTTGTAACGGGTGGTATTTGATGATTGATTAAAGACAATCCCACCCTCTCTTCTTTATAGAAACCTTCAGATGGTAAGTAATTACCCTTGTCCCTTCTGGTTTCGTCATCAGCCAGGCAGCCATCATCGTCATCACCGTGAGTCAACTCTTCGTCAATTCAAGTTTGTGGAACAGACTCGAATATATTTGTTGTCGAGCCATGGTGATGATGCGGGGGTTGTGGACGAGGTGTGGGAGTATCGGGAAAGGTGATCTTAGACCCCAGTGTATGTGTTTGGTTGGAATTTTGCGATTGTGGGCATCTGGGTGATGATCGGGGTGGATTTGGGGGTCTGGGATGAGATTGTGATGCATATAGAAAATTTTTCATAAATATTTGCGAAAATGCGACATATGCAAAAAGTATTTTATCACATTTTGATGACCTTTGTTTTTTTCTGTAATTGTTTACAAGGTCGATAAACTCAGATGGATATAAAACAAAATGGCCACTTTGCGAATCACCATATTGTATATAACAGTACTAAAAGTGGGCAAAACCGTAAATATTTGTAGAGGTAATTTATGTGGGCCGTTGTAACGAATTTTTAAATTACTTTTATTAGATCCATATGAAAACTGTCTAACTTTAAAATAATTGTAATTTGAAATTTTTTTCTATTGGCCAAAATTTGTATTGTATAACTGAGATGAATAATCACTAATTTTTTGTAGGGTCTATGACTTGTAATGAAAAAAAAAAGTCATTTCATTTAGTTATTTATTTTATAAATATTAATTTTACAAATACATTGATTCATTTAAGACATAAAAGAATTATTTATTTACAGATATACATACAAAAGCAGATTTATTTACACAATACAATTAGTCCTTTTTTTACACAAGAGTCGTTATACCAAGAATTAAATTTTCTGACAAAATAGTTCCAAATATAAAACATTTACAAAAGAACATCAGTGTTGATATGCACTTGGATTATGAAAACCACAGGTGCCACATTCGATAGGAAATTTCCTCGTAGCTATTACGAGTTTCTCGGCAGGCACTTCCAACTGCATCAGAAAGCGTATTGTTTGAGAACCTCTCACGACGATGTGTCGGATCCAACTTTCGTTTACGATTTTGCGAATTGTTTCAATGTTCATCATCTGATAATGCTGGTTACTTGGACGATTCCGAGGTATGCCATGTATTTTCCGGTAAAGGTACAAATTCTGCACAAAATCACCCAACATACTTGTACATAAGTGTGATAATAGAACTGGTCTTTGAACATGAGCCATGTAAATACCCTGTTTCGTAGCACATCCAAATTCTAGGGGAACATTTTCTCCAGCATAAACGCCAAATTGAATGTCGATTACCATCGTTTTATCCAAGTTATAAATCTACTTCATCCCTAGATTATATTTTGATGTAGTTTAATTTTGAAATTTCATTCCAAATCTGTTGCTTGGTTGAATTTTTCGAGAAATTCTGGAGATGACAAATATTATATGGTAGCTTTTTGTCCAGAAGCTCATCTCGTAATATTCCTCGGTCCACTCCTTGGGTGATTGTGTTTGTTCAATGTCCATTTCGATACGAAATGAGTTTTTGTGTTTTCCTTATATATACACACGTGTTTATGCACAAAGAATCAAATTATTTATTGCACTCTCCCATTGTCCTGTTCACATATTTTAGCAGTTAGATCCCAAATCAACCGAACTATGGGTAGGGCACAATCCCAAGATATATATTTTTTTTAAATGGCATTGGCAAATTTTTTCAAGTCTGTTTGAACCGCTCATGTGGCTAATTATTATTTTCTTCCTGGGCAGTCGCATTTTTTTCGTAATTATATAGCATGCCCTTCATTTGCTACAATTATAAATTTAATTCATGCTTCCTTCAAAATTGAACTAACTGTTTTGAGATAGTGTCTTTCTCATAAATTTTCCAGGGTATTCCATGCTCTTTCATGTACAAATCGTGATTTTTTTCGAGATTGTTAGACATACTCTTTACCAAGTGAATGTATGGAACGAGTCTAGATTATACAAAATGTTTCAACCTCATTGTGTAGCATATCCAAACTGCAATGGATATTTTTTCCCATGATATCTGCCAAATTTTAAACCAACAACTAAAACAGAAGCTAGATTAATATTTTCCAACAGCTTGCATTTTTCTTCTGGCCATTTTCTACCCAGAGTAGGTTTTTTGTCCTCTTCACTAGATTCGCTTGAAGACCCTGAACACCCATCACTACTGTTAGTACTACTATGTCTTTTCCTTTTTGAACAAAATGTTTGTGCTTCCTTTATATCAAAGACTTGTTCTTCTTTTTAATCAAAAATTTTCTCTTCTTTTATGTAAGACTTTTGTTCTTCATTTACATCTTCATCAGTAGAATGTACCTCTCCTTCTTCATCATTAGTGTCACTACAATTATTCCATGTTGAATGCCATACTTGTCTGCAATGGGTGATGGAAATGAGCCCCTCAATGAGGATAATTTCGGATTTGTGGTACAAAACTGAAGTTTGGAGATGAAGGACAGGTTGAATCGTCGATAGAGCTGACCGAGTTCTAGGATGAACTCGTATGTAATGTGCTTGTCATCTTTTCGTGGTTTTTGTGTGTAGGGTTTCAGAATCCCTATGCAGATGGAACTTTTTTTGTCGATATTTTTGTGAAAATTGCTTAGAAATTTACAATGATATGAAACAACCTGTAATTGAATACATTGGCCAACCCGTGTACAATAATCGCATAAAGGACCTCGCTAATTTACTGCGATAATTTTGCAAAAAAATCATGAATTTACCTTCCTGTTCACATTGAGCCAAAGATTGAGTGGTGCCATCTCAAGGAACTTTATAATCGGTACAACCACTTGAATGTCTACCCAAGAGAGTACCAAACCACATTCGAAGAGGACTTGTTACTCACCAAGTACTTGGATCACATGTATAATGGATTTGCATCCATGATTTCATATGGCAAATTCAACATGGACTTGATTGTCACTCAGATGAAGTTTATGGCATCTTTAGATTTCCAAGGTAATTAGTTGCCAAATTCCCTGGTACTTTATGGTAAGACGGGCGCGGGAAAAATCATAGTTTCGGATATTATTTTGAAGCTACACAACACGGGTATCCCGAGCCATTATGCATTTAATTCGGCCAACATCCCACACAATGATCACGATCCCCTATCAGTTGTCTTGAGTTAGAACACATGTGTATGCATAGATGAGATAGACCCGTTCAACGCCAGCCACTTCAAAGTGTTTTGTAGCATAGGTTGTATGCCCACGAGGTTCATGTACTCAAACAAGTCGGTCGAATTACCAACAATTGCTAAACCTATAATCACCAGACAGAAAATGCTTTCAGCTGTGGACATGGCCGTGATAGGTTGATTACTTCCCATCATGAAAAGTTTCCAATATGTTCAGTTCAATCCCAATAATCCACTAGTCGATCGCTTGCTCGACTAGGTGGAACTTGGTAATCACAGCAAAGCAACCCCTCTATTGGGTGGCATATTATCGACTCGACGTGTACCGAAATTTACACCAGGATAAGATATTTTGTGAATTCGCCTTCTCAATACGATGTTACTAAACTTGTTCTTTTTTTACAAAACAAATAGGCCAGTTTCCATGACCAAGTCCTTCTATATCGACACAAAGTATCAAGAATGCATGCTCAATTCACACAGTACTTCGAAATTATTTTTGATATTAAGGTACACGGAGCCAATGAAAAGTTGTCGGCATGGCGACTGAAGAAGTTCACACAAATGTGGTACAATAATAGTATGAATTTGTTTCCTGAAACCAAATTTAATTATTTTTACCAGGAAGTTTTCGACAAACTTGACAAACATTTTTATAAATGTGATAGAACCTAAAATTTTCTATTGTCTCTTCCAATAATATAATGCTTTTGTAAATAAAAATAATAATTTGATTGCATAATATTCCAATTTCTTATATATTCTTGCCAATTATTAGCTAGTCTTTGGCAGAACTCTGTTGGCACAGACAAAATTATTTGTTGGCCCGACAGCAGTGTTTTTATTAACCCATTATCACTCTTAACAACTTTGCTTACTTGTTGGTACACCAAACAATGTAAATAAATTACATCAATTTTTAAACATGATACTAATCAGGCCTCCATAATAAACTATTTTTATATATTTCAAAACTCAAGCCGATGATATCCAAAGATCGATTCAAGCTTAATGTACAACTGTACCTAGACTATTGATACCAACACCCTTTGTAGAGGTGCATTACCAATACCATCATCTGGTACAAATACTATCAATGAAATGATGGCGATCATAAAAAGTTAGAGCTTCTTCAGCAGCATCAAACTTAATATACTGATATACCTAGACTTTTTGTGGACACAAAAACCTTTGCAGAGTCAGATAATGTGTCAAGTCTGGTACAAGTACCAATGTAATGGTAAACAGGCATACAAAGCAAGATGTTCTCATAGACAGTATATTTTTAAAAAATATATATAAATCCAGAGTTGTTTTACTTATATACTTGTGGTTTTTGGGCGATTTAGATATGAAATAAGAAACAATCGTCCAAGTTTCTTCTAAAAATAAACCACCAACACCCCAATAAACGTTTTTCATTTAGTTTGATAATCTTCATAATAAATGGATAATAAAGTATTCAAGTTAACAAACAACAGTTCTGTACTAAAGAAGGAACTTCACTATGATATCATTCATAAAGGTAAATCAATTATAGTGGTTAGTTTTTGTACAATATATGTATTGCCTAATGTAGAAAATAACACTATAACAACAATTGAAAAATTGAGTGCTGGGGTTGATAAATACAAAGTTATAATTATTCCTAAAAGACAATACAATATTGAATCTTTAAAAGTAACTATTTATTCAATTGGTCCATTTTCAACAAATAACTTTTAATTAACATCAAACAATGTAAAAAAATAGGGTTTTTGTTAAATCTAGGTTTGGTATTAAATTTAATGGTCGATTACCCAATATGCTTGGTTTTTGAGACAAAATTGCTGTAGGTAAATTACCAAATTTTAATTCATTCAACACAATAAATGTTCACTGTAATTTAGCCTATGCAATTTTTACAAAATATAGTAAACCCAATCATTTAGAGACAAATATAATTGCTAATCTTCCACCAAAAACGATGCTTGACTTTAGAGATTATATTGTTCACAAACCATCATATACAATTTTCGTAGAATAATAATGAGCAATTTAATTATATTGTTTTAGAAATTAGAGATGAAAATGGTAAACTAATTTATTTTGATGGTGCTGATATTTACATTTTTTAAATATAAAACTTTTGTTTCAGAAATAGTTTTGATGATAAACTCATCCCAACTCTCATTAACAAAATTATATGTTTCGATAACCACGTGGTAAAGTATCTGTTTTATTTTCATTATTTTACCATTACACCCAACTTTATCTTACCTAAAACTTTCTTGTTTATTTGTGGCATGTTATAGATATTGTCATTTAAATAATCACTAGTATCAAATTTTTCTATCTTTTTTTCGTGCCTTTGAAAAAATCTTCTGTTTTTATGTTTTAAGTGTATTAATCAGAAATTTGATAAACCAATTAAAATGTTTCGCATCTTTTGGTTGAACACTTTGTAATGAAATTCATACATTAATTCTTTTTATAGATCTAAAATTTACATACCAACATAAATAGGCTTATTAAATTTTACACTTGTTTTATTCATATGTATAGCCACAAGATTCACATTAAATATAGTACTTTTCTTTAAATTTACTTTTGCTACTAATTCATCTCAGATGTTTTAATTTGAGATTAGTATTACATCTAATCTATTTCGATTATTGTGCATAGTTTTACCAAACACAGAATCATTTATTAGTGTGTAAAATCTTTTTCGAAGTCATTTTTAGCATTAGTTCTCGTGGATGTATTCAACTCAATACCTATACTTTTATAACCATTCAGATTGATTGAATTTCAAGGTTCTATGTATTTTTGTAGGTTTTAATCCATTATTTAGACACTGTTTAAAAACATGATAGTGTTATACATACTTTTATTTATTGTGTAAGGTTGTTAATAATTTAGATTGATTTGTTCCTGGAACTACCTTATTTTCTGGACAAAATGGAAGAACCTTATGTAAATTATGTAGTTATTGTAGATATTCTAAATCAACTTCAAATATGTATCCATGTTGTGAATCATCATTCAAATGTAATATAGTTTTAGTCCAATGAATTAAATTAAAGTCTGTATTATTAAACCATTCAAAACCTCCATATGATAAATATTGTGACATTGCCCATACATAAAGATTCTTTGCATCGAGATATGCTGAATAATTAGACTCTTGATTTGGATTAAAGTCTTCTATATACATATAATTTGCTTTAACATATTGTTTGCAAACATTGTGATATTCCCCCTTCTAATTCCTTTTTCTATCATTAAAATAATATAATAATTGTGTAATAAATCTAATGGCTATTTAGTGATTTTTAACTTTGCATCCCACAATAAACCTGGTGTTGTAAAAAACCATGCAGAATCTTAGTCATATGCATTTATACATGTATTTGTAAAATTTTCAAAAACATCTGCTAATAATAACACATAATTTTTTTTAGTATAAATAGTGGTATTCCTAAAGATTTTTCATATTACATGTTCATAATCATCGTCAGCTATGTCAGAATCGATTAAATTATTGTAAAATTTACTTTTTGGTGGTGTTTGTGTTTCATTTTATCTTTAGATAAATTAGACGATAGTTTATCTAAACTACATGCCATAAATTTAAATGTGTCAATATATCTCATTTTTATTTGTTTTATTTATTTCCCAAAAGTAAGAGACTTTTCTTCATTACTTGCAAGTAATATTGGAACGAAAATTGGTAATTTTAATTGTAGATTACAGTTGTTACATACAGGATTAATAAATTTTCCAGTTACATTATCATGATGATGTACTTTGATATTTTACTCCGTATATTCACACTGGCATACAGTACATTTTTTAGATATATTATATAATATCTTTTCTTCTTTTGTTAGTGGGTGAATCGCATCAATTTGTGAATATATTTCGCCAATATTTTCTACTTCTTTTTTCATTGCTTGTATTAAATGCTGATGTTTTATGCACCTCCATATAAAACTGGGGTTTTGTAATCACCATAAGTAGATACAGTACAATAACAAGAGCCAGAAGCTTCCATTAACTGATATATTTAATTGTATACGATTCGTAATTCAACATTAAATCAATTGTATTTATTTGTGTATTTTTAAGTTTATATCTTTCTCTAAGTATCTCTATAAATATCTCCTTATCAATATCATCCTGTGTTAAAACTGGGTATTATTGGATTAATTCAGTTAATTTTATTTCCTTCAGATTCGGTTTAGCTGTTGATATTTTCTTAAGGATTGATTCGATATTTTCATATATTGCAAAATGATATTTTGTTGTATTTTTTAGTTTTTAAATTTTATTTGTTCTCCTTTCGAAGGTAAAGCGATTCTTACTGTTTAATTTTTAGAACAGACTTCTGTATATTTAATTAATTTTATTTTTGAGTGTAAGTATCGACAACATATACCACATATATGTTTCATATTGTTGATTATTATTTTGTGCTGAAAGCAGTTCCGATAAATCTTTTATTCAACAATAATGTGAGTTTTTCTCATCTTTGAAATAAAGTAAATTTCCATTCTTATCCTTTTTATACTTTTGAGTTTTAGTGGATATACTGTGGATTTAGCTTCTATAGAGTAAACATTTGTATATATATCAAATACATTTTGTATTTTTGGTATATCATAAATTTTAATAGGATAGTCATATTTATGTATTACTCTGTCGATATTAAGTCCCACATTTTTATATTTAGTTACTCTATCCGAATGGTTGTTTGCTGGAAACAATGCATATTTTATTGCCCAAACAAAACTTGATCATCATTTTACACATTATACATGCTTTTTTTATTCTTAATATCTTCTGGTAGATCAATATATGATGCTCCATTTAATTGATTATACTTGTTTATAGCTAATTGTATTCCAATTACTCTTTCTAAAGCTCATCCTGAACCTCTTCTTTGAAATTCAGATAATATTGTAAGAAATGCCCGTTTACGATTTTGTATATCTTAATTATTCCCCATAATTTAATATTGTGTAATTAAATGACTGTAATGTAAATAATTCTACTTGATTATTTTTTTGCTTATGGCGATTGGTAAATAAATTAATGTTAGTTTTCAACCGTCTAAATGTCCTAAGATTATTGTGTATTATTTAATATACCTTATTTTTTACTGAACAAAAAAATTGATAACATTGTACTAAATTAAGGCTATTTTCAATGTTGTATCTGGCTACCCTTCCTTTGAAGGCTTTATTAATTATGTAATTTTTATTGGTTCTTCTATTTCTTCTGTTTAGGAATACATTAGTAGAATAGGGGAATAATTATTTTAACACATTTTTATCTTGTTTATATAATCCATTGATATTAGCATCAGCAAAAGGTAAATTTGTAAAACTACTCTTTGTTAGCCATTCATTTATCGGCTTACTCTTATCTCTTGGTTTTACAACTATGTTATAAGAAAAAGGAAATATTTTCTTTAAATTCTTTTTACCTTTTTTGTGTTATTTTGTAAGCTGAAAAACCTAAATTTGCAAAATTCCTTTTTCTTTGTTCATTTTTTAATATTATTGTTATAATAAATGAAATTAATTAAAGTTTCCTTGTATTATACAGATGTTTAATTTCTAAATTTTTAGCTATAGCTCTAAACTCATGAACTCTCATTTCACTCAACCTACTAGTTATATTAGAAGTCTCCATTTTTATAGTTGTATTTCAACGGGGAAATATTTAATAATAAAAAATAAAAAACAAAATCATTAAAAATAATAAAATCGCTTTTATTTAGTTTTCTTATTTTAAGTTACTTATAATAGTTTTATTTCTGTCTATTATGGATTTATATATTTTTATGCCTTTTTATATATTCATTACAAATATATTTACCATATTCACGTAGTATATTATCTTTCCTTTCATCTTTATTTAACTCATGAAGATTTCTAGAATATTCGCTTAAACATTGTTTACATTTTGTTGTAAGTTTATCAATTTTGTTTTTATGGTGGTAAAAAATATCAATGGACTTATTTTCATTACATGCTGCACAGGTTTTGTTGAACAATTATCTTGTAGATTTAAAATATGTTTGTGTAATTATGTATTTTTATGCTTTTTTAGTTATTCATTTGAAATATATTTACAGCATTCACAAAATACTCTTTGATACTTTAACTCATTATTTTCTAGTATGCAAACAAAAACTAATTTTGCAAGTGTTAATATGCTTATCTTTTGTATATTTATAAGGTGGAAAACTTTCTATGCATTCATTTACCACAATTTTTACATTGCTTTTCTATTTTTTATTTAGTAATTTGTATAACATATTTTTGAAGTGTTTAATACATTTTTTTTTTTTCATAAATCAAAATGGAATCTCTGCTCATGAAATTAAACAATTCGTTTGAATTGAGTAAACTACAAGATTTAGAAAAAAATAATTTTTACTGCTACAAATATTGAAATTTATGAATGTAAGTTTGGTAAAAAATTAATTATATTCTAGATGGTAATTTTAAATATTCATTAGCAGACCGCTATGTGAAAATGTTTGAGAAAAAGACTTTGAAACTAATTGATTAGAAAGAAGTTTTTATAGATAATAGAGAGTTAAAAGAGATGAAAAATGGTAAATTTATCCATGATCTAGAATTCTCTTAAAAATATATAAATCCTATTAATTTAATTATTTTTATATATTTATTTCATCAGAGTTTTAGCTCATTTTGCTTCATTTTGGCATAAATTTGCTGTTTTAAATTAACACAAATCTTTAACACATAATTTGAAAAAAATTGAAAATTAGCTTGATTTTACTTGTTTTTAGTTTAAATTTGTCGTTTTTAAATTAACACAAATCCTGCATGGACATTTTTGAAAAAAAATTTAAAAATTTCCCGGTTTTTAGCTTAAATTTACATGATTTTGACACGTTTTTGAGAATTGAAAATGAGTCAAATGGAGTTTCTAGAAACTTGAAAAAGTTGCTTGAAAAAGATAAAAAGTTACTTGAAGACGATAAAAAGTTGCTTGAAAACTATAAACTGTTGCTTGAAAAACGGTAAAATGATTCTTGATAATTACAAAAAGTTGCTTGAAACTGATACAACGCTGCTTGTTTTCGGTTAAATTGCTAGTTTTTTTCGAAGAAAAGATGGGATGGTCCAGGATCGGCATCAATCATCTACTTGTACGTTATTGCAACAATAAATTTTGCAAAATTAATATCCACATACAGTGTACTTTTGTCTATACACAAAGAAGGCAATGTTAAAAATTTAACAAAATAAATAGCGGTTTATAGTACAGACCTAGCTGGAGCGTCACAGATTTATCGAACTGTTTTCCTTTTTTGGAACAGAAAAAACGTACGAGCTGAGGCGTGATTCTTCAAGAGCAGAGAAGAACGCCATATGCCACATCACAGTTATCATAATTAGCCATCATCAATGCGTGGGTAGAAACAATATGACATTATCAACCCAAGAACAAAAAGTCCTTTAAAAATTTATCTTTACCATATATTTTACACAGGTCATCCACTCCTTGCCAGACTCAAGATTGTTCCCCATAAACTTACTAGGTTCACAAACACAATATACGTCGTCAACACAATATCAACTGTTTTCTGGTCATTTAGACCAAGACTATTGGCGTTATAACTATCCAGTTATTTGAGGTTAGAAAAGTGTGAAAAGTGCCGTGTCTCAACTTGAAAGTGTGTCCTATTTTACTTGCCACTCTCACTCTAGCACACTCTGGCTAACTTAAGCGAATTGAGTCTTGTATTCTCTGTAATCCTTCGGCATTATTTCTCTGGCAGAAAAGGCAATAAATAGTGAAAGATAAAATATTCATGGCCTTTAACTTTCCTCGAATAAATTTACAGTATTTTATGTACGTTAATAGAAACTTATTTTTATTTGTTACATTGTTGTATGATAAAAACATAATTGTTATGTGCAAATTACGATATTTAAAAATAAGCGGACCATTAAAACTAAATGACACGTGAGCATAATAACATCATCATTTATGTTCCATATCAAACGGAATATTGCTGTTATTACATATTTCAAAATTGCAATGATTAACAAAATATATCTGGATATTTGAGGTTAGACTTGAAAACAACATGGCGCCCAGAGAGGGTGCGAGATTGAGCACCGAGTGTGCATCGTCGTTCACTCTCCCTCTCTCGCTCTCTCCTCGGAGTTGGGACAACAGAGAGGACTCTCTGTGACGTCAAGAGTGAACAAGAGAGTACTCTCTCGGTGAATTGGGACACAGTTTATGTAAACAAGTGCTTGGAGATGTTTATACTTTTATTCTAATCTATTTAATGTCATTAAATTAATTTAAAACTGGTAGAAAAATTTTATTCATACGAAAGACCTTGTCGTTTAAAAAATTGATAAACAATCATGTTCAGTAATTGAATTTCCAATGCTATCCAACTATGTTGTTGAGTGTCGCAACACAGACACTGGCTACTGTACAGCTTGCATGCGCACTCTACCCTTCTACTGTGATCGACAGTCGCTTGCGCTCAGCTCAGCATTCATGACGACAACCTTTCGATACAAATTCCCGCTCGTAGCAGATTGTGTTTCCATGGATTACTGCTCGAATGTTGCAAATTAAGTTTGTAGCACTGTAGAAAGCGCAGTTGTATCATTGAGTAAAGATATACACTACAGTGGCCATGGGATAGGAGAAAGTCTGACCAATTTTATGTGTTAGTTCGGCTGTTGATCCAGAGGAGCGCTAGTGTTCTCGACAACGTCATCCACACGGTGTTGCCAGTTCCGCAGCCGGTAAAAGTATGTTATGAACCTGGCCTCGGCTCACCCACGTGTTCGTTCAGTTCTGCCAGAGGTGAGCCTGTCACATGCGAGTATTCGTTGCAGCTGGGAATACCCAACTCATGATTTTTCTAGTAGCGGCCATGGTATATGTTTCCTTTCTGTCGTAGAATTCTGTGTTTGCGGAATAAACTACTGTTTGGTTGTATTTACCTCTCCGAAAATTATTTATCATAAATTAATAACGGTCATTGATTTTAATTATAATCTATTATTTTACTATAGTTTAGGTGTTCATGATAAAATACGAGTAGGCCCTAATGTTAGCACTTACATTACTGACGTCATATTAATCATGAATTATGTCATACATCGTAGTAAACGTTTCGTTCCGTTCTTATGTGAAAGGAAATGGACAGGAAATAATTGTTCAATAATGGAGAAATATGTGTTAGACGCACGACGGTCTACGATTGAACACAATGTTTACAGTTTGGGGTTGTAATCTACTACATAGGTGACTGTTCGTACAAATTATCATTACGTTCAATATGTCAATTCGAGTGTCATTAAGGCTGTGTCCGAACCTAGGAATGCACATATGTAGATAAGCGTACTCCACTCGGCTCGATACGTGATACATTCCCATAGACATACTTACTTTCCTCCTTTAGATCAACTAGTTAGCTGATAAGATTCTGAACAAGCATTTTGACGGAAAACACATACTGAATATGTTCTGGAACGTAAGCGCATAGCTTTACAATTATCAATCCATTAGTAGCTGTAGTTGGAAAGCGTATGACAATGAAATTGTTCCTATTAACCAATCATAGACATTTTACAAGAAATGAATGAATATATATTTGAACCAGTAAACGCAGTTATCGATCATGTATCATTAAAAATGTAACAACTAGAGGTAAATTTAATTTTAACACTAATATTAGTATTAATAAAAATTACATTTCGGATATTGAGATAACATTTTCACTCATGCATGCCTTGCCTTGTAAAAACATTGGCAGTGTTCTCACTGCTCTGCATATTAACAATACAATCAACGTCACGCCCGGTTTATAACAAATCACGACGAAAACTGGATATATATGTCCCGGCTCTTCTAGATCATTTAAGGTTAGAGAGAATACATTGTTAAGAACGTTGCTCAGTGGCGTTTCTCAAAAGGTCATGCCTCTATTCCACTCTTTACAAAAAGAAATATTAGGATTTACAATTATGAACTGCATATAATTCGATTTCAAAATAGTAGTTTATGGGCTGTAAGGATGCCAGACGTACACACATTCGTTTCCCGTGTATGTGAGTATGTCATTTCCCGAAACATGTAGAACATTTACGTACGTAGACGAATGCAAACGCTGTATGAGCATGCATCTCATTAAACAGAACACATTTTGCACACTGAGGGAAAAGGACAATAATGATCAGGCATAAGGCTCAACTATAGTAGATGTTTGTTTTAAAGTGACAATACAACTGCCGTCTCTGTAAGATCCACATTTACAATAATGATGTGCATAAGTGGATATTGTCTGAAAAGTTGGCAGCTGTGTGTGTTTATATTTACTGTAACACAGCACACCATTGTATATTGTACACTGAAACCTCGGACACATAACAATACGAAAAACGTTGACACTGTAGTGTTTATCAGTACTGTCAACACTAACGAACGCATGACAAATAAGCATAACAAAGAGAGTCGCAATGTTCTACTTCACACTATGTACATTACGAAATATAACTATTTCTGCACTAAACTTAGGTTGAATGCAATTACTCTGTGCCAATCACTAATAGTCAAGCTAAGCCTGTGTCAGTATGGACATACTCGTAATTTTATAATTTGTCATTTCGTAGGTTTCAATCCGGATATTGTGTCGACAGTCAATTGTATAGCACTCGTGGCAACACATCTTACATTAACAATAATAACGACTTAAAATAAAACGTGTGTTGCGAAATATATAAACAAAGCACACAGCACTCACTTGCTTTTTAAAACATGTCTAGTGTATTTTATGACAGTTATTTGAAAAAAAAAAAAAAAAAAAAAAAAAAAAAAACGTTTTAAGTACGCATTCGCGCATGTGTTTTGAATGTCAAAACCAACATGGCGCTGATTTCGTCATTTTGTATTTTTCCTAACGTCTACAAAACCTAATGCATTCAGAATTATGCAGTAAGTGCTTCTCTGTCATACAGAAACACGTCTTCTGTATTTGCATAATGTTCTAGTTCTTAATTCCAGTGAATTTAAACAACCAGCAAGCCTGTCATGTTTACTATTGTTCCTAACAACACCTCGTAAGAAACAACCATATTGAAGTAAATCATACTTCAAAGCCGATATTTGCTATTAGAAAAGCTTATTGTTTGTGAACAAATATAATCTTCAATATGTGCACATACAGGCTATTGTCATATTGTTTTATACTTACATTACTGTAAATAACAGTTTCCCGCCAACAACACTGACTGCTCTGTATTGATTGGTCGTAGCCTCAACATTTTTTCTAAATATACAAAATACAACTATTTATTTCAATGCTTAAGGAAATCCCATCAACGCGCACGACCTGATAAGGTTCCACTGGGAACCAAAACATTAGCGAACACACATTCATTTCTTTTGCACACATCTTAACGCATATTAAAATGCTTAAATAGTTATATTGTTAATCCAGATTTACTTCAGACGTCACAGCTTACGCTGCATTACGGTGTGTAGGTGTGTATAAACGCAGTTGAATCTATACATTTCTCTGTTCATAGTGTACAGTTGTTACCAAGAAAAGAGAAATATTATTAAATATCTTGACTGTGTCAAAAGTTTTTCGTGTATTCTGGAATATTTGTCGTCTCCTAGCCTACAAATGGATAATGACAACAATTTACAAACACTATGTACAAATTGGAATTATTTGTGACAGCAGGGCATTCTTGTGTGTTAACTCTGTGGCATATTTACGTAATTATAATCTACTTTTCCTAAAGAAGTTATGTTCTGTGTGTCCCGTTTTGTTGAACGAATAAATACTTTTTTCGTTAACGACCACTCATTTTGTTTGCACAATTATACTATACTTACGAAATATGTTTTACAACATGTACAATCATATTCATAATAAGGAGTGTTAATTCATACAGCAAGTGTAGATTCCATTCGTTTATCGTTGGTATTTTCTCCTTTTTACTAACATTCCCCTACCACTTAACAATGTTAATTGTAATATGTTACTACTAGACGTATGTAGTGTATCATATTTGTAAAACAGTGAGAGGCGTGAGTCGTTTAAGCCGTGCTTACACGATACCCAATTTCTGCTACTTTCTGTTATACTCATGGGCACAACAAAAGGCATTTAATTTTCTATAGCAGAGGGGAAGAGAGAAGGCATCCGTTCATACCCATACGTTATCTAAAGTGCTAATAGAATCTTGTAAATGGCAGGCAAAACAACTCGCAGGGGACAGGGGAAAAAATGCAACCAAATCTTATATGTAGGTGCTTTGTGGTGCATCCAAAAGGTACGACGATTATTTCTTATTTCTTCTGAAGACTGCACTCGTTTAGATTTTGACGTACGAGTACTATTATTGTATGGAAAATGATATGAGTAACGGCACTGCTTATGTATGGAACACAAGGTACTATATTCTCATGCATGTACGACGGACATTTATGCCACTCATTAAAACATTGGCATATAATTTAAACAAGGACGTAGATAGGAATGTATTCTAGGTATGAAAAAGAGGGAGGGGGGGTGAGAGATTTCCTATGTCTATTTTTGAACAAATTACAAAACCCGTATTATTACAAATTTATTATAATCAGTGGCTTCGTGTACAGATATGGAACCACACAATGCTATAAACATTATTCACTTTCAAGGCAGATCATATATTCCTTGAATTAACATATAATAATACTTGTCATTTTGTTTTCAGATTTTATTTTCATTTCGATTATGGGAAGGGGGGGGGGGTGAATATGTCCCAATATATCACCCACCCTTCGCGGCTACGCCCCTGTTTTTAAATATGTATCTTTATTGAACTTAATAATCAATCTTGTGATCTCCGTAATTAAACACGCTTTTACGGTTATACGACCAAAAGAAGACAGAATTATTACAATATTAAACTTAAGGCTTTCATGTAAGCCTTTTAACATTACTCATGCTATACAGACCAAATTATCTACTCTAGAAAACAATCACTGCTCGTGTTTAGCAAACAACCACTGCTCGTAGACTGTACTGTGTTGGTGATTGGTACTTTTAGACAAATATATTCTGGAAATAAACATTTTCTAACATTAAACTATGTTATAAACAACCATAATCTGACATATAAAAATATTCGATACCCGTCGGAGATTCGAACACTATAACCTACAATTATGTGGCACAGACCTGCGCTCTAGCTCACTTTTTTTTTTTTTACCATCATTTGACGTTTTTGTGGCATTTTTTGACGTAGACGAAGTTCTTGTGAGACCGACTTGTTGACGAATTTCCAGTGCGACAATCGAGCTGAGCATCCGCCACGTCGGAGGCACCGGGGCGCAAACCCGCGACCCTCCGACTACAAGTCGGCCACCCTACTCCTGAGCTATGAGGGCAGGTACACTTACCACTTTCTGTGGACACGTGTGATAATATATTATATAGAACATAAACCCATAGTTCTCGTATATTTAATAAAGTGGTGATTATTCTTTTATTATGACTATCGGTAATATGCAACGTTTCCCGTTACTTATGCGTACATTATGTTTAATTTTGTTCATTCAAATGTTTTACAGAACTTGTAATCTTTTCGTAAACAGATATATACGACGTGAGAAAGGAATCTGGGTGTCCGCCATCTTGTCCGTCCCAGCGTGTGGGTATAACAGACAATCGGAACACTTTCTACGGTTGTGGCGATGGGCCGGTGATGGGGGGGGGGGGGCAGAGATGGTGTAAGAGAGAGAGAGAGAGAGAGAGAGGGTAGATGCCAATGTGGCAACGCCGCCGATGTTCCCCTCTCTCACGCCACGAAAATGGACTAGCGCGGTGCGGTGTTCATCCCTCGAACTACAGCTGGAGTGGTCAGGAAATTTAACCTGGGGCAGGTATATCTTTACACAATGGTTGTATTCCATTCCATGTCGCAAGGCTTTCAAAAGTCCTCAGCTGGCTTCTTCCGGCGAAGCGACGCGAACAACTGTGTCACTTTGGTTGTTCAAAAGATGTCGTATCGGGATATCTCGAAGACTATGTTGAGTGTATAGAGACTGAGTAGTTATAGGCCGTTCACGGTAAAGTGAGCACTTTTGAAGCCCTAGTTACTTTTTTCTTTCAACCAATTTATATCCTTCCACCACTTGTAAATGTAAACCCTGTCATGCGAGTAATAAACACAGTGTATACATTCACCTTACCCAAAACCAAAAGTTTTAGGCCACAATGAAATGTAATTATTGATTGTTACTTGTGATGAAACAGCTTCAAAAAGTGCTCACTTTACCAGGAACGGCCTATAGTAGGTAAATGGGTAATCTGACGCAGGGGGATCGGGGATCAGATTCGGATTCGGGGGAGCCGCCATGTTGTTACGTCACCCGACCGCCATTTTGGATGTCGACCTTTTAACCCTGACCTATGACCTTTGACCCGTGACCTTACCTTGACCCCGAGGACCTTTGACACCAAAAAAAACTAAAAATAACAAAAAATCCCCCAAAACATTCCAAAAGAATTGTTAAAAATCAGAAAAAGGTTATTATTAAAAATTATTAAAAAAATATTACAAAAGGATTTTTAGAAATGATCCATTTTTTTCCGGAGCAGGCGAGGTAGATCAATGACTTCAAGCCAGAAGAGCGCGGCCTTTGATCTTTGATCTTGAAAATGCAAAAATCCGAAAAAAATAAAGAATTCACAAAAAATTTCACAAAAACCCAAAAAAAGGAATAATGAAAAAGAAATTAAAAAATTATTTAAATAATTTAAAAAAAATTACATATTAAAAAAAAATTGAATTTCTGAATGTCCTCCTAGCACTCTGCCAAGCAGACAACTGACTACCTCGTCCTCATTCTCCTCGTCTATACTCATTCCACCATCATTTGTTTATACATTACTGGAGGCCACCATCTAGGTAGGCGACCGCCATATTGGTAGACAGTACCCATATGCCATATTGGAAGACAATGACAATGACCCTGACCCCATGACCTTGCTTGATCTTGAAAAACCAAACTCGAGAAAAATGCATAAAAGTTTGCAAGCACAATACAATACAGACTACTACCACCACACTAGGTGCAGAAATTCAATAAGTTTGCAAGCACAATACAATACAGACTACTACCACCACATTAGGTGCAGAAATTCAACAAGTGTATTATCTTACAGACTACTATATTAATTTCTCGATTTCACGGCCATGCGAGCTGTTGGCACTTAGAGTTATATACTTAAAATAACCTGCAATATTCCATCCTATTTTAAAGATATTTTTGTCCAATCAGTGGTATACCTACATACATGTTGCAGAACTATGACAACATGCTTAATTTATTAAATATTTTAGATACATATTTTTGTTATTTAAAAATTTGACGGCCGATAGAAGCATACAATGTACAAAAATAAAGACGAAACAGTTTTTTATAATAATGATTTATTATTATTTTATAAATACATTTTCAGAAGAGAGCAGTTCATCACATCATCTGATATAAACATCGATCCTTAAGTTTTCTTATAATCGAAACCACCTCTTTCATGCTCGAGTAATCCCCACGTTTTTGAACCTGAAGCAAAGATCTAAGTATGTCTACTACTTAGTTGGGATCTTCACTAAACATATAGTCAGTATAACAAAGTATTCTACCTTCTTACGTCTACAATGACCTTACTGTCAGAGAGATCTTAAGCACACTCACCTACCTAACAACATTGTACCTTCTTCGCATCATTTGTCGAAAGAAACTGGTTGGGGGGGGGGGGGGAATGTGGGGAAACTTCGAGGGAATCATCATCGTCTTCAACACTATCACTCCCGTCATAGTCATCATCAATGCTGTCTTTATGATCATCTTCATTGCCTGTTCATCTTCAATATCAAGTTTACCTTTCCTTGCAGCAGGAGTTGTATGTTCATCAGTATTTAGAGGTGATGGTCGTTTATTTCAAAGTTTTTCGACTTCACACGAACATTTAGCAAGTATACCTCCCACACAAACTGACTGTACTGGACTTGTTCCGTCTTTAGCATTAACTGTGGCGTCATAATCGTTTGCAGAAACAGTACCCATCGATGTAGCAGGAGGTACTCATGACATCACTTGCTGGTTCCAGTAGACGAACCTTCTCCACAGACAGCGATTAACTGGTCGAATCCAAGCCATCCAAATTCATATTTATCATTGCAGCACAAGGCATACATAATTTTCAAATCTGATAGATTCATGTCCATATTAACATGATCTTCGTAAATGTGACGTGAATTTGAATCGTCCATGCGAAACAGCCCCAACACATTATCATTGTCGCGAAGCATCTGTTTGGGTATGCGCGAATAAGTCTGGCTGAGGTACAGAGAGTCCACATATGCGTGTAGTCCCATGCTAAGGTATTCTTGAATACAAGTTTGTTTCTCGCAGACAATGTCATCGAAGACAAACATCGAATCGGCCAGTGCTTCGCTCGGAGGTACGGCAGCTTTGTTATCATTGCATGAGAAATAACCCATACATTCCACTGCCTGTAGTTTCCCACGCCATCCGCTGGTATTTCGTTTGTTGGAGCAATTTTGAATATAGGTACACATTCTCGAACCGAAGGCCGTTCGGTTCTTCCAGCAGGCTCAGTAGGACATATGTATTGCGGCAACCCGATGGCCATACGATGATGCACCTCACTGTATTCGGAAATAGGCTTCAGTGGCGCATTTTGTGGGCGATAGATACATCCAAAGTATGAATGCATATGGGTAAAGTAACATATTGTATAATAATACATATGTTACCACTACTATATTTGGCGAGTGCGGTGCTGATTGTGGTGCTGATTGCGGTGATTGTGGTGCTGATTGCGGTGATTGCGGTAATGATTGTGGTAATTATGGTGCTAATTATGGTGCTGATAGAGATGAGCGTGGTGCCGATTGTGGTGCTGGTCGTGATTGTATTAATGATTGTTGTGTTAATTGTAGTTGCAGAGAACCAGCGCTACAAGTTTTAGAATACCTCTTCAAAATGTCTTTCTGTGTAAACTGTCTCTGCAAGAAATCCTACTGAAATGACACTCTTGAACTTTTCATTCCGCAGGCCATTATTTTATGTCGACTCACGCTCTGCTAAGCTATAAATACTTTACCGCAGAAGCGACAAAGGAGACACAGCAATGATATTTTACGTTCATACCGTTCCATGTCTAGAATGATACCGAAACGAAAATGTATAGAAGGAGCGTATTTATACCTTTCTCACCCTCTCATGCCAACATATATTTCGAGCATAGGTGAAAATCGGCAGAACCGGCACTGGCGACAACCAGTTAGTGATGATGCAGGTCACAGCCCCATGGTCATCGAGGTTAAAAGGCAGCCCTCTGTAGTCAAAATAGATTTTCGCAGCATGTGAGCACTGTGAGAAAACCCAAATACTTGTTTGCCCCAAAAGAAATCACCCAGGTATAAAATTTATTCTATACATAATTATGTATATTCCTATACTATGCATAATTATATACATAATTATGTATATTCCTATTTTCTACATAATTCTATACATAATTAATTATATTACTCTAATATATATAATTCTATACATAATAATGTATACTCCTGTTTTACACATATATATATATATATATATATATATATATATATATATATATATATATATATATATATATATATATATATATATATATATATATATATATTAGTACCTTTGTGTTTTCATCCGGTATTCTTTTAGGTATATTGGGGGAAAAGGTCCTCGGTTCAAGGTCTAGGTCACAGGTCAAATGTCATGGGTCAGGAGTAAAAGGTCAATGACATCCAAGATGGTGGTCGGGTGATGTAGCAACATGGCGGCTCCCCCGGCTCCGATACCTGATCCCCTTGCGCCAGAGTTCCCATTTCGCTACTACTAATATGGCTAAGGAGCTTCCCTAATTGCATGTCATATGGATCTCATTGTAAACAATTGAGTGTATTGTAATTGCTTTTTTAAACTGCGGAATATTTCGCTGATTCTTCTTGCAGGATATAAATGAAACCACTTTCATTTGGTTGCCACTTTATAAATTTGAACATTGAAAAAAAATGTGGTCATTGAAAAGTGGCAAAGTTAGCAAAACTCGCTACAGGTGGCAGCACTGTCTCACCTAGTGTGCAGTCGGCGTGGCGACTAGCCCCAACGTCACTGTAAGCTGCGAGCCTCTGCTTCTATTGGACGCGACTCTGTAGCCAAGTTCAGTGTCTATCGTTCCATAGTAGTGTTGCACGTATTTGTTCCCTATATTACGAGGTATAGGAGTATGAAACAGGCGTTTTTTGCTCTGTCGGAGGGTAGGAAAATAATGTTCTCTGTGCGTGATGTCTTGAAAATAGTATCCCGTGGTCGTGTGGTAGGTAAAGGAAAGTGTAGTAACTGCGTCACACAAGGCAGGCACAGCAATTCTGGAGTGTGTAAGGACAAGTTATGTGGCTAGAGGAAGAGTTAGCACGTGAAGCGTCCCCACTCCTGACTGCAACTTACCGTCGAGTCGAGGTGTGAAGGGGACAAGGTTACTTAGCCTCGCTCAGCGCTGAGTCGCTGCAGCACAGCAGTAGAGTGAGGATGGTGGTGCACAGCAAGGCAAGGCCGCGGCTATCAGACGTCATGAGGGAGTTGTCTTGCGACGCCGTCTACCATCCCTGGACGTCGAGCTGCAAGGCTGCATCTTGTGACATGGCTCTCTCTGCACTTCTAGGCTCCTCTATGTCCTTCGCGCCCATCTACCTCGTGAGTACACTCAGTCTAGCTCACTACCACGCTGACTGTAGCGCACGCTACGCTCTGTTTACGACTGTAGTTACAATGGCGTGGTTTAAGTGGCAGGATATTTGCTTTATTTTCGTTAGATCGCATGTCCTTAATGCAACCCAGGCATTTTATTTTTCCTGTAAAACTGATCTTTTATATCGTTTAAACATGGCCTGAAGCACACGGTATATACTGGTAAAAGAAATCTTTCCTCGTTTATGCACATTTCAAAGTAAGCCAACGAATTTTTGGTTTTACCTGTAACCCATTTCTACTATTGTTTTTATTTGCCGTACAAAAAAACTCGTTACCCGTCCTTTATTTGCGTCTGCACACATCAACCTCGCATTTCACTTGCTCGTTCATCGTGACGTATTTATTGATAGCAAATCACGTACACCCTACCAATGCTAAGTTACAAGTTGGCAGCACTGCACACATCTGCACTGACGTCACAGGTTAGGCAACTGCACAACACTGCACTTCGTTAGCTTCATCTAGCAGCGTTCTGCGTCCTTCAGCATACAGGATTGCAGCAGAAATGTATAACTACTATTTAATGGTTTTATGTGAAGATTTAGTTGTAATGTATAGTACCGTTTTATTTTTTTACATGTAAAAATAGTATAATTGGTTTTATTCACTAAATAAATATATGCTCGCTAAAATAAATTGGCATTATTGGAAAAAACATTGATATTTAACCTTGAAGGTTTATGAGACTGGAGAAACTCGCAAGTCACACTACTAAGGTCGTAGATCTCTAAACATAACTTTTTTTTTTTTTTTTTCACATTTGGAGACATTGGCTAACACTAGAAGTCTAAAATTTCGAAGCAAGTATAAATTTGTTAGCGAATAATGTTTGATCTGAAATATTCCATGCGATTAATTTAAGTTTAAACATCTATAAAATTTAGCATATCTAGATTTTTCATGTGCATGATAGAATTTTTTATTTTAATTACGTGTTTCATTCGTTATTCCTTTTATGATTATATGGCCACTGACTTAAAAACTAACTATTATAAAGCGTATCTTACCCGATATGGTATATTATATTGTTAGCTAATGCCATATCACTCGAATAATATCCACAGGTGATTCGGGAGGAGAATCATCATAGTCTGTTTCACCCCAGTCAGACATCATTGCCCAAGTTAGCATTAATTTTGAGTTTTCCTCAACAGAGAAGAATGTCGAATTATATACATATGTTTTAGGCAATTTTATGAATGAGGAGCAATTTTTTTTTTAAATATCTATTACTTTCCCATTATACACACTTTCTAAAATGTTTTTTTTTCTCAACTCCACCTACATATTAAACACAATTATTTAGGTAATGTTTGTAAATATCTTCAATATTCTCATACACTATGCACCCACTTTCCCAGGTTAAACCGTGGTGATAGTTAGTTACCCATATATTTGTTTTCTTGTATTTGGGAGCTAGATATTTCCAATCAAATGGTGGTTTGAAGCTTAATACAGTTGTATGTTCTTCCATGTCAGCAATGGCTAATTCTTTAATGCTAATTTTTTTTTCTGGAAATTGAAATTGTTGCACAATGCAAAACATCTTGTCGTAACTGAGGTCCGTCTCCTACTGACTCAATTCATTATTTTCACTAGCTTATCACTTACATTGTAACTCACTAAGCAATCATGAATTATCATAGCACAAACTTGTGTATTTGCTGGAATTGGTGCATTTGCAATAATTTAAATTTGTGAAATTAATCACACTATTTTTAATTGTTTCATTTGGTTTGCTTACATCAAACACAAATAACGCTCCTCTACTTTAAAATGTTTTGGGTTCTAGGATCGGTGAACTGTTTTTGTTATAATAAGTTTCCTGAAACTTTGTATACGTATCATAGAAAATAAAGAATTCGCCATTAGCAAAGTTCATATTTACATCACATAGAGGTAGGCTTGACCGTTTAGATACAGTTTAATATTCTTCATATCACATTTATCTAGTACTGATATATCAACTTCTAAATTGTTTTGTCGATTTGTATGAAAACAAATGACAACATATCTTGGTTTTTCTGATGAAAAACTTGGTTTCACACTCCACATTATTTTTTGAGTTAGCCGTAGAATTAGAAAAACCTCTAAACCCCACTATCTGTATATGTCTAAATCCTTCCCTTTTTTGATAAATTTTAAAAACTTGATATGTTAACGAGTGTTAATTTCAATATGCGGCTTTAACCATTCCACACTGCTTAATTCAAATGTTACACCTTCATTTTCATTACCTTTATCATATAAGGCATTCAAATGCGTATTGCCGAATAGAATAACTAATTCTTGTTTAGCATTTAATATGACTTGTTTGTAGTCTTCAGGCAAACCCAGAACCATACTTAACGGTATAACAACTTCGTATTTTCCACCTGGGTTTATTTATAGTGAGTAATCACTAGCATTGCTCCACCCTGCCATAAGTCCTGTATAAAGATTGATTCAGTTCCTGAGAGATAGTTCTTTATCGCAGAAGTAATTCCAACATCTTGTGTTTCCACTCCATTTAGCAGATATGCAATTATATCGATCAAATTAAATATTCCATTTCTTACTAATTTCGTGGTTGCTGGATTACTTTCAACAGCTGTCTTTTTATATTGTTCCTCTAAACCATAAACTTGATTACGATGGTAACGTGTAAATCTCGTGATTTTGTATTCAAATCCTTATTTCTGAAGGAAATGTATACAGACCTGCTCGGAATGGTTCATACACGTGTATTTCCGTAAGAGTGACTGCATTTTCATAACTGATTGGTTCTTCAACATTAAGTTTGTCTTCCATTTATGCTAAACATATATCCTAATTCTTTTAAATACAATTTGTTGCCTTGTGTTAACTTCATGGGTAACTTACTTGAAGTGAGCATTTTATGCTAACCATATATCCTAATTCTTTTAAATACAATTTGTTGCCTTGTCTTAACTTCATGGGTAACTTACTTGAAGTGAGCATTTTATGCTAACCATATATCCTAATTCTTTTAAATACAATTTGTTGCCTTGTGTTAACTTCATGGGTAACTTACTTGAAGTGAGCATTTTGTGCTTGCATTTATGTACTTCCTTTTCTTCGAAATACGTCCCTTAGTGACATAGTTTTTAAAAGAACCACATACTTTATATCTGAATTTAATATTGTACACAATACCCATCATTATTGTAATGTGCAACGGAATGTAACAGTTTATAAAGCTTTTTTAAATGTAAACAGATAGTGATTTATTCAATTCTAAAATTGATAAGTGTACCATCTTGATAGACAATTGTAACAACTATTTCATCAACACGATTCACTACTACTGGAAAGTATATCAAAGTATTCAGTTTTTCAATTATTTTATATCCTGGAGCCAAAGGTTTTCCATTCAAATATGAACCGCCTACAATATAAAAATTATGCGACATACATTTACCTATAATATATTAACCTGTTTTGATGGTCTGTGTAATTGATTAGCTGAATATACTCTCTGTTTGTAATCTACTATATTTGCAATTGAACTGTGTTCCAAGAAACTGATATCGATGTTACTATACATTGCACTAGTTAAGGTTTTTGGATTTACATGTAATTGGAAATATACATGTTCAGGTAATGTCGCTTTAATGAATGCTGCTAAGTCATCCAACTCTTAAGAACCTACCGGTATCACAATCTTCGAGGTTTTTCATCAATATTAGCCATAAATGATTGGTTATGCATATTAATGTTTGGTTTGCTGTTGTAAGTGATGAATTCGATTAGACTTATTTGCCATCCAACTCCAATCCAGGGAAATATACCACATGCAATGGCGACGAATTTTCATTTAATATCAACATAATTTACATATTGCTTTGTGTTTAACTATTACACTTACTTATATATCCTATTTATAGCCAAAAAACACAAACATAAATGTCAACAATTGATTGTATTTGGTAATTGTTCCATTTTGTAATTGTACCTTAATTGCAATTTTCTTAAAAATAATTACATATTTAAATTTGAGGATGAAAATTGCCGAAACTGACGTAATACAATGAATGATTTGCATTCTTAATTAATGCAACCCAATGTGTTCCTTTGTTTTGTATCGAATCTAAATTAAAAGATTCATGAAGATTTGGGTTCCTTGGTAAATCGTCTCTCATATACACACCTTGGAAATAGGGAATATTCTGTTTTTTCTTTTTACAAATACATTAATATCTTTGTTAATGCACGTATTGGAGGACTATTTAGGACTTTCTAAATTTTTTTCCACATTTTGAGTTTTTTCGTCCTTGTCCAAGATAAAATGGATTCAAATACATTCCTTTATCTTTTGATTTAACTGCTCTACTAATTGCTGAAACACCTCCGAGTATTGATCCAAGTGATGTTAATGGTGAAAATGGCAATGAAATGATTCCTCCTTTCTTTGTTTTTCGTTTGATTTTGCGTTTTAAGCCCCTGCCGCTCTTCAAATTTGTATGCATAATTTTATCAACAACCCAAACTCCAAGCTTTTCACCTGTAGATATGGATGGATTGTTCCTTATATTTGCAGCTTTATCGGCTAGAATCGTATCTGCTATATGTCTTTTTCCAAATTGTTTGTTCGATTGTAAACTTTATCTTGTTCTTCACATGCATTACCCAAAGAGTTTATTTCTTGATCTTTCCATGCCAAACATTTGGCATGTTTAGTACCTGGTCTGCAATAATTGTATATAGGTAAATGCAAATAAAATGTAATTTAAAAATCAATGTATTCAATACACAGCACCCTTTTTTGATATGTTTACTACAAGCCATTGTTTTCAACTGAATACGAGCCATATATACCTACATTTATAGTTTTTACGTTAATATGTTACGTAATACTGTGTAATTGTGCAGAAATGAAGGTTATAAAACAAAATGTACATCTGCTGGTAATTTTAAATATGAAATAAAAAATAATTGAACAGAAATGTGGTATTCTTTTACTATCAAATATACAATGTATAATATGCGGTCCTTCTTCATGTGGAAAAACTCGTGTTATTATGTCTCTATTGAAACATCTCAAATGGTCTTAAATTTGAAAATGTATATGTGTTTTCTAAACCAATACAACAAGAGAAATATCAATGATTAGCGACCATTTTGTTGTTAATTGAAGGAATGCGATATTTCCCTTTTACAAACAAAGAATATATAGTGCCTCCGAATGAAGTATTACCCAATTCCGTATTTATTTTTGATGAGGTTTGGTGTGAACCGCAGGGTGAAATACAACAATATTTTAGTTTTGGTTGTCATTCAAATGTTGATTGTTTTTATCTATCGCAAAGTTATGCACATAGACAAAAACATAATTTGTGTGTTAATGCGAATATGGTTATTGTGTTTAAAATGGATGGTATGAATCTGCAACATATTTACAATGATCATGTTTTATGCGATATAACCTTTGGAAATTTACTGTTGGAAATTCAACTACAGTTTCTTTTTGTGATTGTACCAATGCTTGCCTTATATAAAGGCAGATATGGGTCTGGTTTTGACAGTTTTTTACTTCCAGGCAAAGAACAATGAGTATTTCAAATTTTGGACATAGCGGTATAAAACATATAAAACATAATCATTGCAATAGCTGTTTAACCAAATCTCGCGATGGGAATCGTGATTTGAACGGAAATGTATGCAATGTGGTAAATAAACATTACATGGAAGGCTTAAACACTATCACGCTAGACATATTTAAATCGCAATAAAACTATATTCAAGCGAAATTAATAGTTTGTGGATTTGAATGATGGTGTTTATAAAACATGAAGGTAATTGCAAAAATTTTAACCAATATTAGTAATGATTCGCAGAGTAATGAATTTAGAATAGGAGAATGTTTAAATGGATTTAGTAAAGACTAACATAGTTTTTACAACACAACTTACAGAAATGCAAGAAAATTTAAGACTTGTGAAGTGGTTAGCATTACTATTACTGAACTACTTGAAACACAAATAGAACAAATAATGCAATATATAAACGATGAATTCATTAATAAGAGATTCTTTTTAGTTATGCAAACAGATTCGAGAAAACAAAATAATGATTTGGAAACAATAATAAATTTTTTATTAATGATTTCAAAGCTAAAACTGTAACTAAATTAGATGCCTTTTTAAGTAAAATCGATAAGATTGAAAAAAGCGAAAAATTATCTACTTAGTGTAACAGTTACTCGACCTACTACAGCTATTCGAAAAGCAATGACTTAATTAATATATAAATAGTTTGAATTTATTGTAGTATAATAAATGCATATCTACCTTTGCTTCAGAATTACATAATGTTATATCTGTTGTGAAAGAGAAATATTTACAAGCCAAACGAGCTCATATGGAACAGGATGTTTTAAACAAAGAAATATTAAAACCCGTTACGACTAGATTGGATATATTGAATTCTGTGTTGAATAATCCTAATGAAACAGTTTTGGAAATTAAAACTGAAGAAGAACCTTTAACAAAGAAGAACAAAAAGCAACCTCTTTCTCATTTAACATGGCATTATTTAGCTTTAAAACGATCTTCATCTATGTGCGACATGACATTTGGTGTTTATCGACATGACAATGTATGGTTCCTGGGAGATTTGGCAATAACATTTCTGCCTGACAATAAAATTAAAATTGGTGATTACATAACTGATGTGAGTCAAGGAATGTTTGATTTATTATTTTAAAACTTTCCAAATGGATATTCCGATACTGATGTGCAGAAATATAAAAACTTATTCATTTATCAAATGCTAACATTCGTTCAAAAGATGAAAATCACTCGGAAATGCATTTAATAACCAATATTGTCGGAAGAGGGACATATAAATATGAAGTTGGTGATCATTTTACTCCTGTATATTGGAACAATCCTAATGAATTGGTTGATAGATTAAAACTTCTCATCGCTTCGAGAGAATCTGGGAACAATACACATACAGACATAATTGTTTCTATTATTGAAGAGTTAAAAGAAGACGGTTATATTACCAAAGAAATTTAGTAATAGCTTCACACTCCTGCAAGGATAAGATATCCTAGAAGAAGAGTTATATCTCATTGTTTAAATGATATTTTTTAAGCCAATTTGTGTGAAATGACATTGCTTTCCAAATAAAATAAACGATACGAGTATATTTTAACCATAATAGACACTTATTCAAAGTATGGTTGGGCTATACCTTTGAAAAAAAAACTGGGGAACAGGTTACTGATGCAATGAAGATAGTTTTAAAAGAGAGAAAGCCAAATTTGGTTCAAACTGATAGAGGAACCAAATTTTTTCTACACTGTTCCAGAAACTAATGACTGGAAATGCTATTAATCACTATGCAATGCATTCGGAGTTTAAAGCCAGTGTTGTGGGATGTTACAAAAATTGATTAAGCAGTTAATATATAAACATTTTACATCGAGAGGGACTTACAAATGGGTTGACATTTTGCCTCTAGTTAAATTTTATTATCCCACATATCATATAATTATCAAGATGGTGCCCAAAGAAGTTACAGATAATAGTTTAATGAAAACTATTTATAATAATGTTAAAGTCATCGACAATAGACAACCAAAGTTCAAAGTTGGCCAATATATACTTATTTCGAAACAGAAAGGAATCTTTGAAAATAAATCTATGGTTAATTGGCCTTATAAAATATTTAAAATTATTTCAATTAGACAAAAATATCCTAGAGTGTATTACATAGAAACATATGATGGAGAACCAATAAAATGGCGATTTTATGAACATGAACTACAAAAAGTCAGTTCACCAAATGAATATTTGGTTGATAAATTCATTAACAGGAAGAATGATATGTCCTTGGGTCGATGGAGGTGTTTCTCGAAATCACACGACTCCTCGGTTAGGAATCAAGATCTTAAAATGCTGTAAAACAATGTTTGTAAAATTATGATAATAAATATGTTTTTAAATTTTATTTTATATGTATTTTATTGATCAATAAACCTATATGTAGGTAATGGATGTAGTATTTATTCTACAACTAATCCTCTGGTTGATTGGATAACCATTTCATTGAATTAACATTTAAGCGATAATCCTGAGTGTTTAAATCATTTAAATTACACATTTTGTAAAAGATATTCCAAACTTACTTATTTTTTAACTGAGACTATTTTATAAAAATAAATATTTATAGGGAGACTGCAAAGTTTTACATAACCACTGGCGATGACAAAGGAGAGGGAATATTAATCCTGCATTAATAGTCGGATTCAAAGCTCTAAAGAGAGAGGATATAATAATGAGAGAGTTAGGACTAAACTTGGGTCGATGTTTATTGCGTGTTCCTAACATTGCTTTCATCTAGTTTCTCTTAAACATCTGGATTGGGTTTAGACAACCATACACACATGCTTGGATTCTGGTGTTAGAAATGTTGTAATTTCAATTCCTTCATAGCATTAAATTTGATACTAATAAAAATGAAAAAAATTAAATAACTTTTCAGAAAATTACATGAAAGATTTGTAAAAAGTTTTCACTTTGGCATGCAGGAGATGGTAGGTTTCGATACAAGAAGTGTTAGAATAATTTATTGTGATAGCATAAATTTAACAATAAATTGCATTTCCGTAAATACAGTTACATAGCTACTACTATTATTTTCAATCTAGTTATTAATGTCAAGGGAATAATTTTTCAGCACAATTTCTTAGATATTTATTCGGTGGAAATAATTGTTAAGACATTCGAGAGTGTAAATGCGATAATTTTTTCAAACATTGCCTGCCACAAAGCTTTGAAGGCTGTCGAGCATCTTTAGGTATGGCGAGTCAGTGGAAGAGTTTGGTGGGGGAATAACTGTTTCTCTCACAAAACCAGACAGGGCGGATTTTTTTTGGGACAGTCCACAATTCATGGGTAAAGCATAATTTTACAAACAGGTCACCACTTTGGAAGAGTCCAACTTGGTGTCTTGAGGGGTGTATGGCAGTTGAAGAGTCCTGAAGTTGTTTGTGGACTAAAGATGCATTCTGGGCTGATGGAGAAGGGAGAGGGTTTGGGGGTGCGTGGTCTTGGCTCGACAGTGAGGGTGTGACCTTGGACAGAGCATTCCTCTGAAAACGAATCTATGTTGGAAGGGAGGGAGAAGCATCGCCGAAAATGGTCTCTGGGGTGTTGCTCTATGTCCTTGGATAGAAACTGACTATTCAGCCAAAAATGAACTCTGCATTGGAGGGTAGGAGGTGTTGTTCCATGACCTTGGAAAATAACTCTCTTTTCATACAAAGTCATCTTCTGGATAAGGGAGGGGAGGGGGACTGCAACCAGTAGCAACATGACCAGCTTTAGCTGTCCACCGCCATGTTAGTTCTTCCCCAAGCCTCCCCCTGCATAGACACGACACTGAGTCTCTTGACTTCACCGGACTTCGGAGTGTGAAAGCTGCGAATCTCGCTAAGGGATATTACATTCTCCTGGTACAGATCTCGTTCACAGTCTTCATAAACTATATTGCGAAATGTTATTTTAAAATTTTTTTATTTCTCAGGAAAAAATATAAATTTTCATGTGACAGTGTGTTTATCGTGTAAACCCCATTTATGTGTTTGGTAGAGATAACTTGGTATGGTTTTTAACTGTCGTTTTGGTACTAGTGCTGTGAACTTCACAGACTTGATGGAAATTTTTTTTTTGTAGTACGTCCATTATTTTTAAATAATTTGCATTTATCAAGTAAAGTTATTTTTATACATTTACTTAGCTGTGTTATCGTTTCATTTACATAGTTGTAGGACAAATACTGTGATCAATTAGTTAATAGTAGCTTGGTAAGGAAATAGGTTCTGTCAGTCATAAATTTCATTTCAGCCATGCTCCACACACACACACACACATATATATATATATATATATATATATTCAGGCTCTCGATGAAAGCTCGCTTCATTGATTCACCAGCCTCCGAGGCAGACGGTACTTAGGTACATTCGAGAAGCATCAAGTAGTGTACATGTATTTCTATTATGCTATTGTGTCTGTTTGAAATTCAAAATGCGAGTTTGAAAATCTTCATTTGTCCGTGTTAACTGGAATTGCTAAATCGTTCAGTACTGTGTAAAGTTGTCTATGTGTTTTGTTGTTTAAATTGCACATTGTTAATACTAGCTTGGTAGGGATACATTTTTTATAGATATAATTCAGGATGTGTATGAGTAGTGTGTTAATCGTTTAGTTAACTGTATTCAGAGTTTGTTTGCCATAATTTCAACTCGCCTGCAAACTCCACATATACAAGTTGGCACATGTCATACACTGACGGCATTCCTTTACCAGCCTCCGAGATGAACAGACATGTTTTGGGAGAGGTGCGATTTCATAATGTGTGTTAATAAATAAATTTCTTTTTTTTTTTTACACGTGGATTCCATTTCTAAAGTTCCTCACCAGTCTCACAGGCAGACGGATGTGTATCATGTAAGGTATGTGCGAGAGTCGTCAAATAATGTTACATATGTCTTGTGTTTAGGAAGACTGTAGTTTAATTATTAGGGACTTTTTTATTTGTTGCAGATCGTTTATTCCATACTGCACAAACACCTAATTGCGATAGTTATGCAGTTGTGTTCGTTTGTTATATTTATCTGAGTGACATTTCTAACATACAGCTCAGGGTAGTAAATCATGTAGTCATCTAATAATTTCATACTGGAGACACACATAATTGCACTTGTTTCTTTATGAGACCATGTAGTTATACTTCTCTCTTGTGTTATTTATTCGTGTGTATAAATCGTTTAAACACTATAGAATTCTCTCGTGCAACACTCTTATTCATTTGGAACAATACAATCATTCAAAGTCGCCTACCTATCAACATCGTCTACAAGCACTATCACTACCAAACCAAAAAATTTATACTTATGCCACTCTTGAGCAAAACTCATCACATATATAATCCATCCCCAACACGCCCCTCTTCAGGCGAGTGCCAGAGCTCTAAGGGCGAGGATGTATCAGAGTTCCTCCCCACGAAAAGGAAGAAATAAAATTGTCCCTTAGCATACTCTTGCACCTAAAACACCAAAAAAAATGATCCGATTAAAAAGTAACCCTTTCAATAAATCCAACCCTTTCAATACATTTAACCCTTTCAATTTTTGATTAACTTTTCAATCACTGTAATGAACCCTTTCAGTCATTTTATCCATTAGATATCAATTTGATATAAAATTAATTAGATCGATCAAAAAAGGCGGCATCCTCTTTGATCTAGGACCGGCACGCTCATACTACTATAGTATATGTGTGTGTGTGTGTGTGTGTGTGTGTGTGTGTGTGTGTGGTGTGTGTGTGTGGAGGGAGGGGTGGGTTACCACCCAGTCAGTACACGTGCAGGACAAGACTGCCAGCCTGCCTCCTGCATTCAGAGCTCACACCTTGCTATTCACAGATACAAAGCCACGCTTGCTTGGGATACACTCTACTTGCCGACAGGCTGATGTAGGCACCAACACCAGTCTCCACACTTTACTCTCACGTGTCATAAAAATTAAACAAGAAACTAGGCGAGTTGTTACTGTTATACAAATTCCTTGTCTAATGTGTATCAAACTAACAGCGACTTTAGTCGTGCATTTTACACATGTTACATACAATACAAGTTTTAAAACAATGGTTAGTAATTCACTGTCAGCAAATGTTCTAGCACATAGGCTAAGAAGTAATAATGAGCAAGGATTATCTTCAAAATATAATATGAAAAGTGCAGAACTTCTTGCTGGCGCATGCATACCAGACAATGTGACATCACATCCGGCCAACAGGCATACATCTACGTTTCGTGTGTAAATGCAACAATTACTGTATAATTGACAGTGGGAAATTAATGTTATGAACATCTAACCACTGGCGAGGAAATTGTTTTGCTTGTGTTGGTAGTGTCGAGCTGAGAGTGTGTTACAAATAGCCAGCATTCTCACTCGCTCTCACACTTACGCTCCCTCCTTATGGAACTGTCTCTCGCACTTTTCAAAATAAGCGATACGATCTGCAGTCGATTGTTATTCTGCGTAAACAAAATTATATCTACTTAAAATATTTATTCCTTACTATTTACATTTCATTTAACAATGGATTAATTAGTAGGGATTTCATTGAACAATGGATTAATTAGTAGGGATGATATTGGGTATGGGTAAAAAGATAGTCAGGTATAAATGTTATTTGAATTTAACAGTTTGAGCTTGGAAGTTTAGCATCGTTTATTCTAACATTATGAATTAATAATTTCCGAATGTATACATACTTTAAATATTTACTGGAAATACTTTACTGTGAAAGAATACTTATCTCTGCACCACTCCTCTGGTTTTCAGTAATGTAGTATTGATTTATGAATTTGTAGATTGTAATACGTAACCCAAAATAGGCCTATAATACATTTGTTTTAAATAGACACAAGAAGGAGAATGACATTAAAACAGTTTATTTATTTTTCCTGATGTTAGAAAACAAACAAAAGAATGGCGGTTGTAGCGAGCACGGATAGAGAGCATGAATATGCACACACTCGTAAACACACACTCGTTCTCGAAGAACATTTGGAACAGCACTCTCTGACGTCATTGCTGAGTTCGAGGGCATGACAGTGCACAGTGCGAAGGCATGGCAGTGGACAGTGCGAGGGCATGACAGTGCACAGTGCGAAGGCATGACAGTGCACAGTGCGAAGGCATGGCAGTGGACAGTGCGAGGGCATGGCAGTGCACAGTGCGAGGGCATGGCAGTGGACAGTGCGAGGGCATGGCAGTGGACAGTGCGAGGGCATGGCAGTGCACAGTGCGAGGGCATGGCAGTGGACAGTGCGAGGGCATGACAGTGCAAAGTGCGAGGGCATGGCAGTGGACAGTGCGAAGGCATGGCAGTGCACAGTGCGAGGGCATGGCAGTGCACAGTGCGAAGGCATGACAGTGCACAGTGCGAAGGCATGACAGTGCACAGTGCGAGGGCATGACAGTGCACAGTGCGAGGGCATGACAGTGCACAGTGCGAAGGCATGGCAGTGCACAGTGCGAGGGCATGGCAGTGGACAGTGCGAGGGCATGACAGTGCAAAGTGCGAGGGCATGGCAGTGGACAGTGCGAGGGCATGGCAGTGGACAGTGCGAGGGCATGGCAGTGCACAGTGCGAGGGCATGGCAGTGGACAGTGCGAGGGCATGACAGTGCACAGTGCGAGGGCATGGCAGTGGACAGTGCGAGGGCATGGCAGTGCACAGTGCGAGGGCATGACAGTGCACAGTGCGAGGGCATGGCAGTGGACAGTGCGAGGGCATGGCAGTGGACAGTGCGAGGGCATGACAGTGCACAGTGCGAGGGTATGGCAGTGGACAGTGAGAGGGCATGGCAGTGGACAGTGCGAGGGCATGGCAGTGCACAGTGCGAGGGCATGGCAGTGGGCAGTGCGAAGGCATGACAGTGCACAGTGCGAAGGCATGGCAGTGCACATTGCGAGGGCATGGCAGTGGACAGTGAGAGGGCATGGCAGTGCACAGTGCGAGGGCATGACAGTGCAAAGCGCGAGGGCATGGCAGTGGACAGTGCGAGGGCATGGCAGTGGACAGTGCGAGGGCATGGCAGTGCACAGTGCGAGGGCATGGCAGTGGACAGTGCGAGGGCATGACAGTGCACAGTGCGAGGGCATGGCAGTGGACAGTGCGAGGGCATGGCAGTGCACAGTGCGAGGGAATGGCAGTGGACAGTGCGAGGGCATGCCAGTGGACAGTGCGAGGGCATGGCAGTGGACAGTGCGAGGGCATGACAGTGCACAGTGCGAGGGCATGGCAGTGGACAGTGCGAAGGCATGACAGTGCACAGTGCGAAGGCATGGCAGTGCACAGTGCGAGGGCATGGCAGTGGACAGTGCGAGGGCATGCCAGTGGACAGTGCGAGGGCATGGCAGTGGACAGTGCGAGGGCATGGCAGTGCACAGTGCGAGGGCATGACAGTGCACAGTGCGAGGGCATGGCAGTGGACAGTGCGAGGGCATGGCAGTGGACAGTGCGAGGGCATGACAGTGCACAGTGCGAGGGCATGGCAGTGGACAGTGAGAGGGCATGGCAGTGGACAGTGCGAGGGCATGACAGTGCACAGTGCGAGGGCATGGCAGTGCACAGTGCGAGGGCATGGCAGTGGACAGTGCGAGGGCATGGCAGTGCACAGTGCGAGGGCATGGCAGTGGACAGTGCGAGGGCATGGCAGTGGCTGTGCGAGGGCATGGCAGTGGACAGTGCGAGGGCATGGCAGTGCACAGTGCGAGGGCATGGCAGTGGACAGTGCGAGGGCATGGCAGTGGCTGTGCGAGGGCATGGCAGTGGACAGTGCGAGGGCATGGTAGTGCACAGTGCGAGGGCATGGCAGTGGACAGTGCGAAGGCATGACAGTGCACAGTGCGAAGGCATGGCAGTGCACAGTGCGAGGGCATGGCAGTGGACAGTGCGAGGGCATGGCAGTGGACAGTGCGAGGGCATGGCAGTGCACAGTGCGAGGGCATGGCAGTGGACAGTGCGAGGGCATGACAGTGCAAAGTGCGAGGGCATGGCACTGCACATTTCTTTTTATTTGGAACACGGCGTGAGAGCGACAGCGTCGAGTAGGACACTGGGTTTACGTCGGGGGTTCAAGTTGTCGATATCATTACACACACACACACACACACACTCTCTCTCTCTCTCTCTCTCTCTCTCTCTCTCTCTCTCTCTCTCTTCCGCCCCACTGCACACGCATCCTTGGCTCGCAGGAAAGGGCAGATTATTACGAAGATATCCCATGCTTATGATTGGCGCCTGTCTACGTCAAATAGCGTAGACTTTGCGTGTATACAGGCAGGGTACGTGAGTGTTGCTGTCAGGAAACCATCAAGTGCATTTTTTCCAGTGAAAATAGTGAAGACGTATGTTTTCACTGAAGGAAAGTCGCTGTACTGAGTCGTTAAAAGTAAAGTGCTAATGTTACCATACGTCCGTCTTCATTTGAAGTGTAATGGTTACTATCCGTACATATACATTATGTACCATTCCTCCTTTTTGTTAGCATTTCCAGGTTTTCACACCTACCATTCCCTGTTGTTGACATCTACAGTTGCATTTGGAACATAGTCGCATGCTTCTTGGCAACACCAGCCTCGAGTAGCGAGCGAGCTGTCAATAAAGCAGGTCTGTTTCTTGTTTTTGCTTAAGATGAGAGCTCAACATGACCAACAGGAATTGAATATTTTCAGATAAACTCCGAGAAAATAGTTCTTGTTTTAGTTATGGAAGAATTGACTAAAAAACAATGGCATATTTTTAAATAATGTTTCTCTCACTCGAGTTGTGTGTTTTATTTATGTCATGTTGTAGGCTGGAATAATTCGATTCGAAATAGTTCTCCCAGAAATTGTTTTATCCTCTGAAGGTTTTTTGTTTAATTCACTTAATTATAATGCACCAAAAGTAAATTTCTAAATAATTTTACGCCTGTTTGTTACATTCAACAGTGAAAAGAACAAACTGGCTGGCACCACAGGGAAAGTTTGCGTTCTGGGTTTCAGAATATGGTAACCCTGGGAGAGGCTCGTGCAGTGCACGAGGTAGTAGCCCTGGAAGGCGCGTTGCCAACGTTTGAAGACTGAACGTGAGTGTAACGTCGCATGTTTAAGCGGACATGTTGTGTAGTGTCGCCCACGTCGCAGTTCCATCCTTCACTTCCTTCAACACTAGCTAGCAATCTTACCTCGTCACGAGCGAAACAACACTCTGAAGTAAAAGTAAAGGCGGATTCACATTCTCACCTCTTCGTCATAAAGTACGAACACACGTTACGTTATCTAGTCAAACAAAAACGCAACTTTGCGAAGCGACATTATTATTTTGTGTTTTATTTTTGCAGAATTTATGCAAAACATAGTGCCATTTAGAAACAGTGGCCAACTAAAGCAGAATTTCGTGATTACTTTAGCTTAATATTTTTTTGGAGTAATACAGTATAATTACAGATGATCTTTCCTATTACAAAAATTAGCGACTCACGTGTTATAACACTCAGATACATGAAAGTTGCCTCAATGAAAAGAGAAATTCAAAATTTTTTTAAAAATAATTTGTTTCACCACAAAAAAATCACCTGTGCTCAATGTGAGCGTCCTTTGTCACGTAACACACATCAAGTCTGTAGTCCAATGCCTGCCATACACGTTGTAACACACATCAAGTCTGTAGTCCAATGCCTGCCATACACGTTGTAACATTGGACGATTCACTAATGCTATGGCCTCTGTGATGCAAACACGAAGATCCAGGATGATCGATTGTAAAGGTGCGTTGTTTGACAAAACCCCAGGAAAAAAGTCAGAAGATATAAGATCGGGGGAACGTGGAGGCCAACACAAACGTTCATTATAGTTACAGTCAGCACGCCCAATCCATTTGTTTAGTAGTCGCCTATTGAGTTCACGCCCGACACGCAAGTGGAAATGGGGTGGTGAAAAATGAAACCATGTTAATCCTGTTCCAGTTGTGGAAGAAGCCATGCGTGTAACATTTCCAGGTACGAGATCACCGTGGTTGTGTTCTCGTCGAAAAGGAATGGGCAGTACACCTTCTGATGGCTGATGGCACAAAAACATTCAGCTTGGGGGAGTCGCGCGCATAACCTTTAGGATTTTGCAGCTTTCAATTTGCCGATGACTACATTATTCAAATAAGTTTTTTCTTATGCTAATTTTCGTACAGTAAGTAATTGACCTTGCTGTGGCATCCTGCCATGTTTCTGTGAAACAAAATCTCACAAATCCAAAATAGAGGACTGTTTCCCCTGAATATAACCACTTTTACAATATACGTACACATTAATGTTGGCACCTGACACGTTCAGGTATTTATAGGTCTTTGGTGTTTTTGAAACTGAATATAATGTTTACTTTATGGCAAAACTATCAAGTTTCCTTCCGTTTTATAAGCATGCCACGATTGTATTGTAACACGATTTAGTTTATAACAATTTGACAGTAAGTACGCCCTAACTACCGGATGAAAGGAAAATGAAAATATGCACTTGGTCGTGGTAAGACCAGCGTGGCCAGAACCACAAACAAGGAATTACACACGAATTGATTGTTCCTGTAGCGTGACGGCAGGCTGGACTAGCTACGTCACACTTTGTTGATAACAGACTGCGGTATGGGCGCTTATCAATTTTGGTGTTTCTTGGATGAGCAAATAATAAAAACACACACTCTAAAACCATATAATTCACATTCAAATAAGGATGCCACGAGTTAATTTAAATAAATCTTTAATAAAGTCAGTCTATTATATATATATGTGTGTGTGTGTGTGTGTGTGTGTGTGTGTGTGTGTATATAGTGCACACCTGCACAACTGGAAACAGCTTGGCTGTCTCCTAATTCGCCATGCGTTCCGAATGTTTGCTATCTTGAAGAATCGCGCACACCACCTAGAGCGTTATTGAGGTCGTGTTCCAGGTGAAGAAGCGCGGGAGCCATAAGGGCGACACTGCTATGCACATCAAGTGCGGCATCGCCTCTCTACGCGGGGAGGGGCTGGTGTGCAGTGTTCTTGTCGAACTGTAGCAAGGCTCAGTGCAGTTACAGAGAGTGGTTCCGTGTGTACTGAGGAACATATTTCCAGATACAGCGCATTGAAAAACCGTTTTTAACCATTTTGGAATGTTCTGAAATGGTGTTTCTACAGGATGGCTAACATCAGGGAAAACAGAAAATTTTGAAACGTCAGGGAATAAAAAGTTATATACTAACACTTCTACTACGTGACATCTTATGCAATACTCTTGCATAGTTTATTCAATACTCTTGCATAGTTTATTCCACATTCATAGAATGATTTATGGAAATGGGGAAAATTTTGTTGTTGTAACTTATTTAATTGTAACTAATATCATACATGTTTTCTTAGCTAATTTTTTTATTTAAAAAAATAAACATTTTAACACATTTAGTGATTTTTATTGAATTTATAATTGCGTTATCTCTTGTCTTTGTATTGTGACATGTTCGGGTTCTGAGAATTGTAGTATTTAACCTCTGTGTCACATTTATCCATTGTACCTATGCACTTTTATTTTAGTCTTTATAAATATTTGTTTTTGCATAGGAAGACATCCATAAGTAAAGACTATGTTATTGTTAATTGTTACCCATAACAAATTGTAGATTATTTTAATGAAAACATGAAAATAGTTGTAATATTTGCTGTGTTAGTTGGTCAGGGAAATATAACAGGATAACTGCGGTAGTCAGGGAAATGTCAGGGAATTTCCTATAAGCATACTGTTAGCCATCCTGTTCCAATGTGTGGACGTGACATCATGCAAACTCTCCACAGTCTTAGTCTGAAGTGTGTGCATATCAGCACATTCGACAGATATTTCATAGTTTCGTGGATAAAAACGCATTTCATAGTTTCGTGGATAAAAGTACATTTCATAGTTTCGTGGATAAAAGTGCATTTCGTAGTTTCCTGGATAAGTGCATTTCAAATACAAGCGCCAGCTAGGTAAACCCCTTTAACGACTTTTCATATAAAAATTGACACCCAAATTTTTTGTTTACTTAACGAGTCGCTAAAACACGATCGCATGGGCGCATTTGTGTAACGACGTCCTAAAAACGCCATACTTGAAGGATATGAATGTCAGTTTTTTTGCTTTAGTAGGTTTCGAACAGACAAGCCTGGTACGATGTTATCATTTTTAACTTTCTTAAGGTGCAGTTTTCAATAATTCTTAATGTAGTTAAAAATTGTATGTTTACAAAATTGTTATGTCCTATTAGTCTTTAAATAAAATAATGTTGGAAATCAACTGTAACGTTCAGATTGATTTTCGAAATGGAGGCACATAAGCAGCAAGCATGGGAAAAGTAAACGTGTTGGTTTACTTGTATAGGCCCATATTTGCGATATTAGGGCATTAATGATAAAGTCATTCCAGGGGCAGGGGAGTATGAGTATGCAGTAGAGGCAAATTCAGGCAGGGCCCATGTGTGTAGGCTCCTGGACATGTGTGTAGTCTCCCGGACATGTGTGTAGGCTCTCGGGTATATGTGTAGGTTCCCGGACGTGTCTGTAGGCTCCCGGACATATATGTAGACTCCCAGACATGAGTGTAAGCTCCCGGACATGTGTGTAGTCACCCGGATATATGTGTAGGCTCCCGGGCATGTGTGTAGGCTCCTGGACATGTCTGTAGGCTCCCAGACATAGTGTGGGCTCCTGAACATGTGTGTAGTCACCCGGACATGTGTGTAGGCTCCCAGACATGAGCGTAGTCTCCCAGATATGTGTGTAGTCTCCCGGACACGTGTGTAGGCTCTCGGGCATGTGTGTAGGCTCCTGGACATGTATGTAGGCTCCCGGACATATATGTTGGCTCCCGGACATGAGTGTAGTCTCCTGGACATATCTGTAGGCTCCTGGTCATGAGTGTAGGCTCCCAGACATGTGTGTAGTCACCTGGGCATGTGTGTAGGCTCCTGAACATGTGTGTAGTCTCCCGGTCATGTGTGTAGGCTCTCGGGCATCTGTGTAAGCTCCTGGACATGTATGTAGACTCCCGGACATGTCTGTAGACTCCCAGACATATCTGTCAGCTCCCAGACATATCTGTAGGATCCCGGACATGAGTGTAGGCTCCCGGACATGTGTGTGTAGGCTCCCGGACATATTTATAGGCTCCCAGACATATCTATAGGCTCCCAGATATATCTGTCGGCTCCCGGGCATATCTGTAGGCTCCCGGACATGATAGTAGGCTTCCGGACATGTGTGTGGCGTGAGCATGTAGCAGTAAGAAGGACACGCCTACATACAACAATGTGTGGCTCACTGTACGACAAGTCGCCTTACGTACCACAATAAATTATCTTCATTGCTGTAACTATCAAATATCAGAATTTATATGCATTAATTAAAGGAGTAAACGAAATCAAATCAGTTTTCTAGAAATTAAATATTTAAATAAATACAACGATTACTTCACATTCTTTTCTCTTTTAATTCAATTTATTCAAATCCTTACATGCACTACACGGAATAAAATAGCTCAATTTGCTACATGTCTACACGTCGACGATATTCCTACGCGAAACATGCACATGACGTGCAGTGTTCTAAAAGCGCTGCTTGTACCTATGTGACTTCCAGCTGTGACCGTGTTATTTTATCGCGGGAAAGTGTGTGGCAATATTCAGTACAGGAACCTTGAGTATTTATGTTTGTATCTGGCGGTAATTTGAGATATGGCTCTTCGAAAAAGCCGTTTTTTCGCTATTTCGGAGGACTCTGAAATGATGTTACTAATGTGAGAGACGTTTTGAGAGCATTCAACAGCCGTATTCTAAAAATTGCATTTTTTTTCTTCATAGATCAGCAAATTGTACCCACATTTGATAGTCTCGTAGTAAAAAGTGTAAGTATTTTAAATATTTGGCATCGCAGTTTTAGCGCGTCAGGCAGGCGGTCTGTTAAGGCCGTTCAAAACCTTGATACGAAATTTAAGTGATTGAGAACTATAAAGTTATCACAATACAGCACTAAACAGAAGCACATGAAGTGATGGCAAGTGCAGTGCTAGGGAAGGCTACAGCCAAGTTGAAGTGGGACAGTCAAAATACACAGACATAACAAGTTAAGTCGAGCATCGGAGGAAGTGAGTAGTGGCCAAGACTTCGCTGTACTCTGGACATTGCCAGCAAGCCAGGATGTCGTCTGGACATTGCCAGCATGCCAGGATGTCGTCTGGACTTAGTCAGCATGCCAGGATGGCGAAGACGAGTCCCATTCCTACAGTTAACTGAGTTTGAATGAAGTTGAATAGTGGGACTCTGGGAAGCTGGATGGTCAGGCTGGAGAATTGAGGAATATGTTGAGAAGTGTCAGCAGTGCATTAGTGGTAGCACCGTTAGTTAGAGGAAGCTGCACATACCTGTAAACCTGGATCAGGAAGTCAGCGACCTGTGTATGCACGCCAAGAGCGTCGCATTGTACTATCAGAAATATTGGATTGCACGACAACAGTAGACCAGCGTAGATGAAATGTCGCCCAAGGAATGTCTGCTAGGACCCATCTGCAATCATTTACGCGAAGCTGGTCTTCCATGAGACATGCCAATAAACAGACTTACCCTCACTTCTCAGCATCGTGCAATCCGCCTCTGGTGGTGTCGAGAATTGAGTTCCTGGACGGAAGAATGGCAACACATTGTGTTCAATGATGCGTCCCAGTCATCCGTTGGCGCTAATAATGGCATCTTTCACAAACGTATACAGCAGCGACACTCGGGGCCAACTCCTGGGATAATGGATTGGAGAGCCATATCTGAACGTTATCTATTCGCCTCTGCAGTTACTTCAAGGAACATTACCAGTGCACGCTACATCGAGAACATCATCCAACAATTTCTGCTGCCATATTCTCAGAGACAGGGGGTGCGTTCTTTCAGCAGACACATTGAGCTCGTGCAAACACAAATATTGGTTTCATCTGAAGTGTTTCTTGAAGTGAAAGGAGTGAAATGTTGCAGTTTATTTGCAATCCAGTATGTACTTGTTCACCTGCGTACGAGTATAACTTGTCAACTTCTCGCTACTTTGCCTTCAAATATTTTCTCAAAAGTAAAAATTGAAATTCATATAGAATACATATAAACATACATATAAAATTCAGATACCAATGCCGAAGAAAGTATTCGTTATAATATTTTGATGTCACTGATAATTATTTTGAGCTCTATAAATATTTTAAATTTTTTGATCTGTAAAAAAAATAACTTAAAATTTCTTCATATCCTTTTACTTGTTTTTCGATTTTTTTTTTTGCGAATGCTTACCTCTTACTCAGACTATTACTTTATGTTAAAAGGAAAACCAAAAGCGTAATATGCTACAGATGTAGAAAATAATGGTATGCTTTTATATGCTTTAAGCTAAATTTCCCAGTCTAGTTCGCTGGTATAAATGATTGTGTGCGAGCGTTCCAAACTGCAGTTTATTTGTACATGTGGCGAGACAGGTAATAGTCAGCAGGGTGGGTAAAGACAGAACAGCTTGCTGCGGAAGCCAGACATGGCAGGAATACTCAAGACCATGTACAGTGATGAGATAGCATCTTATTCCAACGTCTGTTCCTAGAGCCTTGCACAGTGAAGGGACATGTCCACATCACAGCAACCGCCACACCACATCGTGTACTTGTGATGGAACCACGCTGGTGCTCGCTGTAAGTGAAGTGAGGATGGGAGGACGTCGTTGAGACAGGGTCCAGCTGAGTGTCTGCTCAGTGTGATTCCTCTTCCAAGTTCATGTGACAGATATACTTGAGTGTTCGACTTTATACTCTGCTCCATTCAGGACAAACCAAGAAAGACGTTTCGTTGAATTAATGTTTGTTTGGGACAACTAAAGTATTTGCATAGTGTCAGCGCAATATTTTGTTGCTGAAAACAAATTATTTGGTTCCCATTTGGTTGCCCCAAACTGTAATATTGGGTTAGTGCAACTAAATGTTTGTTCTTTTCTACGTACATGTTTAACTCGTAACTAGTTTGGGTACGTCATCTTGCCATTATCGCAAGATCTTCTTGAGAAATGACATGCAGACCTGTGCGTCGAGGCGGGCAGATGACAGGTAAGGTCAATAAATAAATCACCAACGACACCAGCTCAGACATTCATCTCGGAACTGGGCCGAATATCACGAACTACCTAGATGGTGGTTTTATTATTTGTCACTGAAGGACTTGTTTCGAATCATGGAAAATCTTGGCGAGAGTGACCTCGCGGCTGTAAGAAAACTGAGCTCTTCTCTAATGTAAGTGTAGATGCCAGCCAGCCAGCCACCAGACTCAGCTCGACTATGACAGACTTTGCGCTCTCTCCTATCATAGAAATAAGAGCAGCTTTCCGTGTGAGTATTTTAATTCAAGGCAGTGATTTCCACCCAGCTGAACAGGGGCTGGTAGGTCGTCCTCGATATGTTGTGACGGCATTACAACACATGTTCGAGTTGCTTTCTGTCTACAGACCACGGCAAACCAGTATTAGGGCCGGCACATCTATCACTCTCCAGCGGACAGCAGGTACAACCACTGGTGATCTGATTATGCCTGACTCGTCCTAGTAGGAAACGCTCCACAACACTCTTGCTGTTGGCTCGAGTAGAACTCACACTGCGAACCTACTAGAGTTGCCTCCAGGCATTGCATAGTGAGCAAAACAGCTTGATGCTATGTGATGTCATCCTTGTCTTACTAAACATATATTTTCCTGAAGCGGTTCACGTGTGCGGCTCGGGTATTGTCTGCATGTGCATTAACTCTCCGATTTTACTCTCCGATTGCAATCAAGTGAGAGACAACTGATAATGTGATTATTGCCATATACTGTCTGCAAAATTTACTTAGTGATGCGTTCCTAGAGAGTCAAAGCAATATAATGAACTAGACACAGCTTATCCACCACCATGTATTAATGCTAAAACATTTTCTAGATGTGTGGTTATGAAAATGTTGACTGGGTTCTGTGAGGGATTCGTTTATGAGAAATTTGAAGAGTAATGCAGTGATAATAACATTGTTGTGGACAGATTAAAAGTGTCAGTTATTGTACTTAACGAAACAGCTATGTGTTTTGCCAATTGTCAGGACTCTCTTATTTGTGTATACTGTTATCTATAGTGTTTTTCTTTTGTTATTGTTATGTAGTTAATGGAGGTTGAAAGTCGTGGTGTAATTCTGGGAAATATATAGTTTTGTGTACACATATTCTGTATGTGTGTAGTATGTTATAAGTATTGCACCACAACTGTCGACCATTTTCTATTCGTTCGGTAGAAGATTAGTGACATTTTGGGGACTTTGACAGGACAGTTAAGTGCGCAACACAGAACTGCAAACAGCTGTAAAAAAGCGGGTGGTGATGCGATCATCATTCACCAAAATTTTCAACTCGACTAGTCAGTTGTTACACACAGGATCTGGAGGTGAGATCGACCTGATTACTATTCAAGCTAATCAAGCGATAGTGCATGGGAAGATTTCCGAACTTTCAACTCTTGAGGAATGTGTATCTGACTTGATGTTATTGGCTGGTGTAAAGAAAGATGAGTTGGAAGGAGAATTAAGTGGCTCAGACGTATAGAAGACGAAATATGCCACTTTGTGTGTACAAATTTCACATACTGTGTCTAGTGAGGGTGGTACTGGGAAATGTGCAGGTGCAGCGAGTCGGGGCGAAAGCATGCCAAACGCAAATACAAATTACTGATGGTGGAACTAAAGAAGTATGGAGTGGAGTTATCAGAATGGTTGGAGTTCTGAAGTCAGTTTTCTAAAATGGACGAGGACGAGGAGTTATATGACAGACAAGTGTCCGTACCTGACTCAGGCTACAATTTCTGGTTCTAGGTCAAGAGAAGTCGTTGAAAGCTTTCCACTAGTGGGAAAAAATTAATGTAAGACTGTAGAACGTTTAAAGTCCAGGTTCGGTGTCGGAAACATGTTAATAGAGGTCTACATATGTGCGTTTTTAAATCATACCATACAAAGAATTTCTGGTAGCTACCAACTACATTTTTGTATGACCAATTGGAAACTAAATTTAGAGCCCTTGAAACTTCGGGTGTCTCCATCGACAAATACACCACCATGCTGTACAGATTAAGCACAATTTTGTACAGGTTTACACAATTGATAAATAAAGAAAATAACTTCAAGGTGTTTATTTGATAAGGGCATGTAAACATTCTTAAGTCAGGTACAAAGAAAGTTCACACTATGATAGTATTTTACATTTATCTGATCGGCTAGATGTATAAGCTTGTATAAGTCACAAAAGTTGCTTAATTCAAAACAACATAAAATCATCTTCGTATGCCACAAACAGCATTTACCAAGTTAATTTCCTTTAACTGCACCACAGCATGTAAATTTCAGAATCTGATTACAATGACATCATGATATAGCACCAAAATAGGAGTATATGACTAGAGAATACAATTACGAATAACTCATTTATTAACAAGTGTGTAAATGTTAATTCAATATTCTATATGATTTTGCCCATTTAAATGACTGATGACATCACTAATACTTTGAATACAAGGACTTCTCAAAAATGTAATCTTTTCTTTCATTGTGAACCATTATCACAGAATTTATATTCAAGCTTAACTTAACTCACTTACTGGAAAAAACAGTATAACCCAGGTCATTTCAATTAATGTAAAATACCTTATTAATTAATATTCCTAAAATATGCTCGTAAAAAGAATACATGGCTAGATTAATTAGGGCAAACATAAAGCACTCAATATTACACAGATATAATGCACCTCAATAACATAGTGGGCTGCAAGAACATTCACTGCCTCAATTACTGAAATGTCCACAACTACCTTTATGGCTTGACATTCCTCTCCAAAAATATATTCGTAATTTTGCATTCGACATCGTGTGATTCAAATAACGAGTCATAAAAAAAACTCTAACGAGCAAGAGTCTCAAACTAATCTCACTGCAGGACTGATGACTAACAATGCTTGTAAAATTATGGTGAAATTTAACATTAAAAACAGATGAATACTGATTAGGAGGCAGTTAACATTTCATTCCTAATTCCCATTAAAGCTCCTAATCATAAAATATGTAAATTCCGTCTTAAGCACATTCGCTAAAAGTGGTGGATACACACAGCGACAAAATTGAGAGGGTCGAAGTAGAACAAACTGGGCCATCAGTGCCATTGAACTATAAAGTGAAAAAAAAAACAATATAACATGAAGAGTAAATTAAAACAGGTTAAATCGAAAAGAATTTTTATTGTGTGGCCTAAATTAAACTCCCAATTATTAACACAACTGTACACCCACATTAATTGTTAGCACTGAAAAACAACACTCAAATTTTATGCACTGCATGACAGCCCAATACTCCGGAAAAGACCAGTTGCATAGTCCACCACTTATCCTGCAAGTCTCTCTCGATGGCTAACAAGAAAATATTACATTAATTAATCTTTACATTACTGCCGCAGATGCCGTCGTGATAAGCATGCAAAAAATGTGTGGTTCCTATGGGTTGAAGATAAAAGTCGATGTCCATGTCGACCCCAAGTACGGCATTGTCTGCGCAGGCAGCTAGCAGGTAGATGGTGACAGTAGGCTGACCGGGCATCGAGTGGCTAGTAGGCCCATTAAAAGAAAGGACTGGTCGCCAAGTGGGAAGGGGGGAGGAGTGGTGAAGAGGAAGGAGAAGGAGGCCCGAGCGGCCAGAGAATATACAAAGGTGGTGCTTCGCATGACGGTCGTTTTGGTAATTTGCACACACCGGTGCTGCTGCACTGTGCAATGATATTCCTTTTAGTGGACTCGTGCTTGACTGAGAACTTGCTACATGCCTGGCAATGTAGTGGTGTGTCCCGTCATGGAGATAATAGGTTAATGAGTTTGATGGAATTTCTCAGAAAGGAAGTTAAGCAGAGCAGCGAATCAGTGTAGCAATGAAGGGGTTCAACATAGGTAGCGCTGCGATAGTAGAGTGAAGGTGCCAGGTGGTTCGGAAATGGAAACAGGCATAGCCACTGTGCTGGTCTAGTGGACACAAAACATGTTCCCAATGCTGTAAGGTGTATTTTCTGCCAGGTTGTCCATTTTTCTGGGGAAAGTTTTAAGGCACGACAGGTGATAATTATTGAAAAATGTAAAATTATAAATAAGAGCAACTCTTGTTTTGTTTGTTAATGTGATGGCCATGTTGCTAAAATGTGTAAAATGATATGTTTTGTCTGTGGTGCCAAACACATACCACTAGTGTGCCCTAAGCTTGAAGTGGTTAAGCCTGAGTTTCATGGGAAAACTCTCCAAGATAATGAGGAGAAAGCATTAGCCAACCATTAGTCCTCTGATACTTTGCTGCAGATTGTTATTGTCAGAATTAAAGGGACGACAGGTGACCGACATATGATCATTGACACTGGTTCATAACACTCTTACATCACCAAGGATCTGGTGGCCAAAGAGGCATACTAGTCAGTTTGGTGAAAAATATCTCAGGCATGGTTTGTTTGGTGGTCATCAATCCAATAAGGTGAATCACAAGCAGTTCCACATAACTCTTGAAAATCCAGGCAGTAACTATATATGTGGTTTTGATACTCTTGGTCAGGATGTTATGATATGTTGCTATGTCCCCACAGCTAAAAGAGGAGTATGTCCTAGAGCATTAAAATCAAATATGAGAGCAGTCCTATGCAAGTATTGGTGAGATCTGATGTAGCTGGTAATGTTCTGATTGAGGAGAAAATTATTTTGACAGATCGGTTGGTAGCAGTCAATACATATCTAGAATGGACACTAATGGGAAAAGTTCCAGATTCTGAGTCGTGTTCAAAATGATTTTTTCAACCTTGTTTTCTTCACAGGTGTTCTTGTCTGCTCTATGGGAGCTTGATGTATTAGGTATCGACGATCCAGAGAAACAAAGGACAAAGGAAGAACGAGTGTCTGCAGTCAAGGAACATTCTGATAAAAGATCCAGAAGAAATGTGAACAACAGATACGAGGTCGAGCTTCCTTGGATAGAAGATCACCCCCCTCTTCCTACTAATTACCACACATCAAGGAAGCATTTTGAGAATCTTACTCAGGAATTGGCTTTGTAAGATATAGGTGTTAAACATGCAGAAGTTTTTGAAGAGTTGAAAAAGGAGGTCATAATATAAGATGTCAAGAATTCTACCCCAAATGATTGACATTATTTACCACATAGATTTGTAATAAAGGAACAAGGCACGCCAAAGGTGAGACAGGTGTTTGATGCTTCTTGTAATGTTCCTCACAGGTCATATCTTAATGACTATTTGGAGGAAGGACCAAACTTGATAGAGGTTATACCGCCTCTACTGCTATTGTTCAGACTGAAACCTGTTATAGTTATTGCAGACATTAAGAAAGCATTCTCACAGATCAGCCTTTGAGAGAGAGGTAGATATTTTGTACAATTTCACCTAAAGGATAAAGGAAGTAATGTGATTATTTTGAGGCATAAAAGAGTAGTGTTTGGTGTCACTTCCAGTCCATTACTTTTGGGGGCTGTAATTGAACATAATTTAACCAATGTTTTGCAGGACTTTGAAGTTGGCTATAGTTCCTATACAAAGGAACCATCACTAGACTACATAAATGTTTTTTTTTTTTTTTTTTTACAATTGTGTCGAAAGTGTTAGGGAGGAAAAGTTGCATAAATTCATTGAAGAGCATACCAGTTTTTTCCGAGAAGCAAACTTTAAAATTCGATGGTGGGAGCACAGAAACCCTGCTGTCAGCTAGAGTGAAATTACTCCTGTTTTAGGTCTTCTATGGAGAAGATGATCAGACTTATTATCTGTCAATTCAGCGATTGCTAAAATAGGGTCAGAGCCTGTGACGAAAAGAAAAATCCTTTCAGCTGTTACAGAATCTTCGAGCAAATCGGTTTTACTAATCCTGTGACATTTACTCCAAAATTATTTATTTAGCAGTTGTGGAAGGACAATGTAAGCTGGAATGCACAAGTACCGATATTGGCTGAAGAGAGCTTCAGAGGCTAGCATCAAAGGCAGCGGGTAACCTGGGGATTGCAGAGCTGTATTTTCAATTTTGGAGTGCTTCAACAACTGTTATAACATGGGTACAGTGAGAAGACACTTGGGGGGTTTTCGTACATAACAGGGCGCAAGAGATCAGGAGGTTGTCTGATAAGAAATCATGGTGACATATAGCAGAAACAATTGCTCCTGCAGATATGGCAAATCGAGGGTGTTCAGCTGAAGTGTTGCTTCGGTCAAAATGGTGGGAGAGGCCATAGTGACTCAAGAAGGCTCCTTCTGAGTGGCCTGTTTCTTCATGCGACATAAGTGAAGATGAAGTCAGCCTGGAGAAAAGACGAGGAGTTATTATGAGCGTTACTAACTCTTGTGTAGACCATGATTGATATTACCGATATTTCTCCCAATATCTGGAGATAGTGCGTTTTTTTTTTTGGGATGGAAGCTGAGGTTTCTACACAATTGCGAACAATCTGAAAACAATAATTATGGCGAACTTGATGCCTCTGACCTCATTAAACGCATTCAGAAGGAATCCTTTCATTGTGTTGCAGATGAATTTATCTCTTCCCTGATACCTTTTGAAGATGAGCATGGGATATTACGCATTAAGACAAGGATATCTGAGCATAACGATACCTTTGAGTACAAGCACCCAGCTGTTTTGCCAGCAGGACATCTTGTTGTATTAAGGCTGGTATATAGATTTAATGTGCAGTCAAATCATGTAGGGGCAGAAGATCTTTTGTCTATGCTTCGGGAAAAATTTTGGATTTTAAGAGGAAGGCGAATGGTTCACTCAGTAATACACAACCACATGCAGAATATTCGCTGATGGTAATTCCAATCAGGTAATGCCACCATTGCCAGAAGATAGTGTTCGCTATGCTGCAATTTTCTAAGTCATCGGAGTACACATAGCTGGTCCTCTGTACCTTAATAATAGGGGTAAAGCATGGATATGCATATTTAACTGTGCTGGGTACAGAGCTGTGTACCTCGAGCTAGTCACTTCATTGTCAACCAATTCACCCTTTCGAGCTGTAAGGTGGTTCATTGCGTGCTGCGGAAGCCTTCGAGTTATTTACAATGATAATGGAACCAACTTTGTGGGCACCAAATATGCATTTTCCACATTTGACTGGAAGAAAATACATTGTTTTAGTTTATCGCGACAGTTTCTCTGTAAATTAAATCCACCAACAGCAGCCTGGCGGGGAGGGTCGTGCGAAAGTATGATTGAAATACTGAAGTCTTTGCTATGCATGGTCTTAGGGCGAGCGATGTTACACTTTGAAGAACTTCTTACTCTGATATTAATTACAATTTCCTTATTTTATTACAGCAGAATTCTCTCAACTCAAAATCCCACAATAAATTGATATCACTTACTGTTCACAACTAATCACTCCAATTTAACACAATTTGTAATTACCACAAAGAAATCAATAAAATTAAATAATTAAAGATGAGTCCCAATAGACAGTGTATCAACCTATTCAGATATTCTGTAAAATATGTGTCCAAGTTGATAGTTCGAATATTTACAGTAAAATTCGTATTACACTTCCATTCAGTCCCACCTCAGTTCAGTCCATGTCCCGCCAGTCGCAATGTTCTAGAGTCCTCCAAGCGCCCTTACGCACAGTAGGGCTTCACTCGTCGGTTTCACGCCTTCTCGTCCATTCAAACCATGAACACCTCACTCGCCGTCGTCCCGCAATCTCCAGTCGTCGTCCGCACTATACTTCGCTCGCGCACACTCGGCCAGGCGGCCTCCGTAAAAGACTGCCGGCCGCTGGCTTGCGGCAGTATATATAGTGTCTTAGGCCGCCACCTAGAATCTTCCCCAACTCGCGTGATGCGTCGCTGAAGGACGAGGCGCCAGCTAGTCTCACCAGAATATTCTTGCGTCGTCGCCAGGCCCGTGGAAACCTCCAGCAGGGGAGAGGGGCCGTGACGCATGCTAGGCGCCGAGCAGCGCGACAGCCCGACCGCCTCTTCATTATTCACGGGTTTCCCAGGAAGGGGGGGGGGGTGGGAAGGCAACCCTCCTGTTGAGGGGAGGGATCAGGTGGGTCCATCGCCACAGCGCCGGGCAGCAACGCGTAACAATATTTTGTCCTGAGAAGAAAATTTAAAACTATGTTTGTCATTGGCCTTATTTTATACAGGGAATGAAATTTTTTTTCTCAGTATTAAATATCAATTTTACTATGGATTCGAAATAAAAATCGCATTAATGCTCTACACCATAGCGGAAAACGTAATATTACATTCATAAAAATGTTATTACATTATGCTAATATGTTAAAGCTAATGTTATTTAAGCTATAACATCTATATATGACCTAAAAATAACAATTAAACCCACCCAGGTCGGGTATCTAAAAATACAGTGTTTCACTCGACCATGGTAGGAAACGAATTTTGAAATTTGTTATTATTGCGTGGTTGTCTTGGAACAGCATGGTTGAGCTACTCGTATCCCGGACATGGCTTACAGTCCAGGTCTAACCATTACAAATGATGTTTCCTTTGTTGCCCGAGATCACTCAAAGAGAACGCTGAGCTGGTTGGTTGTGAGGATACTTGGTTTTATGGATTACATCTGCAGATACAGAAAATACCATTTTTCTTGTGACACCAACATGGTGGCTATGCGTTAACCTGCTCTCCTCCCACTATGTCGAACAGGGGTCTATCCCCGGCCGGCTTACTCCTGGATTTTCGCTTTTGATAATCTTGCCTGACGATGCAGCTGGTCAGCGGGTTTTCTCGGGATCTCCCGTTCCCCCGCCCTTCATTCCGGCGCTGCTCCATTAATCACCTCAATCATATACATCGGTTCCCAAGACCTCGCTGTTAAGAAATATGTTCACTTCACTGTTCACCAACATGATCGCGCTAACACATACGAGTCACGATGTGAACTGCCCGGAAATGCTGACCTATGTAACCCCCTCCCCCCTTCCACCTTACACATGCGAGCATGGAATCAAGGTCACAGTGGCGGCTTAGTTGAAACCCGAACAAACGTGACGATAGTCACGCTGTCAGAATGGACAAGACGTAAGCGTGACATCGTAGTTTCCGACCTGGTTAGTAGTCTATGTGTAGGTTGGGGACAAGCCATATACTGCCCTGGTTCTGCATGTGTCGTATATAGTTATAAGACGTATGCTAGCCCGGGGTTACATAAATGAGCTCAGATTCAAAACCAAATATACAATGCATGACAAATTTATTCACCTGACATTAAAGGATATGTTACATTAAATTCTAAAGTGCATAATCATACATTGAGAAAATCACTAAAGTTATCTTGCTAACATATAAAACAATTAAAACCTGCGTATGTGGCAAGAACAATATGTTTCGCATATGAGGGGCTCTTCCGATCACTGACCTCTTCAAATGTACTTCCCACAAATAAATTAGTTTTCTTTTTGCCACCAAAGATTTTGTTCTTGGAAATTAATTTTCGTAGCACCAAAAAACCAGTCTGCACCAGCCTCTTTGGTAATTCCCCAGGGATTTTTAACATATCTTCGTTCCGCATAGAAAAATTCTGCTCTTCTCGCTTTCAGTGGACTTGGTGTTGGAATTAATTCTCTCTGATTACTGGTCTAGCCTCGAGGCGGAGACCCTATTCTGTGGGGTCATTATACTCTGTTTCATATAACTTCAATAATATTCGACAGACGTTCCGACCAACCTACCCATCATGTAAGCAGTAAACTCTCCCATTTCCAAAGTAATGTGCCAGTTGGTGGTTGTTGCAGGATGCGCGTTATTATGTTTGCGCTCTTGGCGATGATTGTAAAAGAAAATAGTACTCGGAATTAAAAATACTTAGAAATATTATGATAGAGCATGCGAACATCACGGTTATGTGAAAGGTTTCCACCAATCTCCGTTGAGTCTGTTGTCTATGGTCTCCACCCACCCGGTGAAAAGCCGTTGTTGCCATTGTGAGTCATCGTTTATCAATATGCGAGAATTCCTTGCTGCTGATGGCGGAATATTATGTATGCAGTTAATTAGTTTTGTATTTACGTATTTCATTAAGTGTAGTTCGTCGTAGGTGCATTTTTAGAACAGTCTCCTCAGTGAAATGAACTATCGACACGTGTCTGCCGCTTTGTAAAATGATTGGTTGTGTGCTCTGGTCCGCCATTTTCTGTGACCATCGCGAAGCGCGAGCGAAAAATAATTTTCGTTGTGAAGTGTGAATTTGTTGGTTTCAAGAAAAATAGTTCAAGTGTTCTGTTAATTGCATAAGTCAGCAAATAAATTATTTCGTATCAGTAGGTAGCCGACACGTGATTAATCATCCAAAGTTCGGTACGTGTTTAGGAATTACGAAGTAAACAGTAAGTTTGTGTGTTTTGTAAATAATGTTTTCTTAAATTTTTGTTAGATTATTTTTAATATATTGGGACTTTTATTTGATTGAAACTCTAACGATTTTTACGTAGAAGTTAAATTTGCTTAACTTGTTTACAGTGTGCATTTCGCACATCGGTATTAACAATAACGTATTTATTACGTTTTATTCTTGCGAGAGGTTTTCAAATGTACGTGGTCTAAATAAGCGCCCTTTTAGTGTAGTTCATTATATAAAAAATGCAATGATATTTATCTGTTAAGCATTTCTCGCATAGTTACGAACGGACACACCCTTATCACATTTAGTTCTTTCGATAAAGTTAAAACTTCTGAGTTATAGTAAATTGATTGCTATTTCCGTACGAACAAAATTTTCCAATCCTTCATCAACACAATGCAAGTTCCAAGCGCCACTTTCTTAGACCTATAAGAAGAACCACAAAAAAATCGTCTCCCGAAAAACGTAAAACTATAGTTCCCCGTCCCACCAATAAAATAAAAAAAAAAAAACCTTACTAGTGTATTATGTGCTCATAACAAAAATAAAACAGTTGGGAATGGCAACCAGATATAGTAGTCTAATTACTGGACAGAAGTTTTCGGTATTTCAATGGCTGCCATTAGATTCGTAGTTCGGTTGCAAAGCTCGGTTTATTCACCGACAGAACAGCTGTGGGGAATGGATACATCGAGGCCGCACTTCTATTCGAGAACTGTCAAAATTTATTGAAGTTATATGAAACAATACAATGATGCTAGAATAACATGCAGCTGCGCGCATCCCAAGGTTACCCCTTACTACACCTGAAATAGCCCTGCTCATGGCATCTTCCAGCCATTTCAGACGATTTCATTTTCACCGAACCATTTGAAATATCAAGACAAAATACTCTGTATGGAAAACTATTTCTGGTCAGAATAAACAATATTTTCTGGAAACAACAAAAACGGATGTTTCAATAATTGCAGACATATGCTAATTTGGCATGATCATGTTGGATATCTGTCTCAACAATAATAGTTACTAATCAAATTTTACTTCTAATTTAAAAAAATTAGAATAATTACAACTAAACATTTTTAAAACTTTTGTATTAACTTTTATGCTTAGAAAATAATTGACTACGTGAACCAAAAATAAATCAATCGCCGAGCATGGAGCTAAACACACACCCTTTGAACAAAATATAATTTTTTACCACTTCAAACACACTTCACTTAACTGCATAGAAGTATTTAAAAACAATCTGAATTTTCAGAAGTGTTGCTTAACGTAAACAAATGTTTCCTTTGAATATTTTAGTAATTATTTATTTATGGGTACTTAAACTTTGGTTCATAGTGTTGTGCCATGCTGTGACATTCTCTCTCTCTCTCTCTCTCTCTCTCTCTCTTACCTACTTTCCTTATTTTTTTTGAAACTATTATTTTGTTAAAATTATTTTCAAGTTAATTTATTCTGATTTTGTGTCATATAAATGTTAATTATTAATATTATACTGATTTAATAGTGTTTTTTTTGTAATGCCTGTAATGTTGTGATTTGTAAACCTCGTAACATTATTAGTATTATATTTTAATTAATTTCTTTTCTTAATTCGTTTCTCAGTCTCTCTTGATAGGGTCTCTACTATATTTCCGTTTGGAGTCAATGTTTGCCCCAATAGATGTCACATAAGACATCGTTAAGTAATCGCCGTTTTTTTCAGTGTAGTATTTCATACTTAAATTTTTTCATTTGAATATTTACCTAATTCATTGCAGTATTTTATTTAAACTGTATGTAAAATTTCTAAGAAAGCGAAGTGTGAATTTATACATTTCACTGCGACATGGTATTTCGATATTTATCTATTGGTCAAGTTGCGTGTGTAGGAATAACCAAGGTTTGTTTTTGTGGCAGAAAAATGTGCTTACTCCATCTTCGTGCTCAAAAACCTACCATAATGTAAAGTTCTATTATTTTCTCGCTGCAGAGTTTTCATACATCATGATGTTATAGTTTTCATACATCATGATGTTATAGTTTTCATACATCATGATGTTATAGTTTTCATACATCGTGACGTTATAGTTTTCATACATCATGATGTTATAGTTTTCATACATCGTGACGTTATAGTTTTCATACATCATGACGTTATAGTTTTCATACATCGTGACGTTATAGTTTTCATACATCATGACGTTATAGTTTTCATACATCGTGACGTTATAGTTTTCATACATCATGACGTTATAGTTTTCATACATCGTGACGTTATAGTTTTCATACATCATGATGTTATAGTTTTCATACATCGTGACGTTATAGTTTTCATACATCATGATGTTATAGTTTTCATACATCGTGACGTTATAGTTTTCATACATCATGATGTTATAGTTTTCATACATCGTGACGTTATAGTTTTCATACATCATGATGTTATAGTTTTCATACATCATGACGTTATAGTTTTCATACATCATGACGTTATAGTTTTCATACATCATGACGTTATAGTTTTCATATATCATGACGTTATAGTTTTCATATATCATGACGTTATAGTTTTCATACATCATGACGTTATAGTTTTCATATATCATGACGTTATAGTTTTCATACATCATGACGTTATAGTATTCATATATCATGATGTTATAGTTTTCATACATCATGATGTTATAGTTTTCATACATCATGACGTTATAGTTTTCATACATCATGATGTTATAGTTTTCATACATCATGACGTTATAGTTTTCATACATCATGACGTTATAGTTTTCATACATCATGACGTTACAGTTTTCATATATCATGACGTTATAGTTTTCATATATCATGACGTTACAGTTTTCATATATCATGACGTTATAGTTTTCATACATCATGACGTTATAGTTTTCATACATCATGACGTTATAGTTTTCATACATCATGACGTTATAGTTTTCATACATCATGACGTTATAGTTTTCATACATCATGACGTTATAGTTTTCATACATCATGATGTTATAGTTTTCATACATCATGATGTTATAGTTTTCATACATCATGATGTTATAGTTTTCATACATCATGATGTTATAGTTTTCATACATCATGATGTTATAGTTTTCATACATCATGATGTTATAGTTTTCATACATCATGATGTTATAGTTTTCATACATCATGATGTTATAGTTTTCATACATCATGATGTTATAGTTTTCATACATCGTGACGTTATAGTTTTCATACATCATGATGTTATAGTTTTCATACATCGTGACGTTATAGTTTTCATACATCATGACGTTATAGTTTTCATACATCGTGACGTTATAGTTTTCATACATCATGACGTTATAGTTTTCATACATCATGATGTTATAGTTTTCATACATCATGACGTTATAGTTTTCATACATCATGACGTTATAGTTTTCATACATCATGACGTTATAGTTTTCATACATCATGATGTTATAGTTTTCATACATCATGATGTTATAGTTTTCATACATCATGATGTTATAGTTTTCATACATCATGATGTTATAGTTTTCATACATCATGATGTTATAGTTTTCATACATCATGATGTTATAGTTTTCATACATCATGACGTTATAGTTTTCATACATCATGACGTTATAGTTTTCATACATCATGATGTTATAGTTTTCATACATCATGACGTTATAGTTTTCATACATCATGACGTTATAGTTTTCATACATCATGATGTTATAGTTTTCATACATCATGATGTTATAGTTTTCATACATCATGATGTTATAGTTTTCATACATCATGACGTTATAGTTTTCATACATCATGACGTTATAGTTTTCATATATCATGACGTTATAGTTTTCATATATCATGACGTTATAGTTTTCATACATCATGACGTTATAGTTTTCATATATCATGACGTTATAGTTTTCATACATCATGACGTTATAGTATTCATATATCATGATGTTATAGTTTTCATACATCATGATGTTATAGTTTTCATATATCATGACGTTATAGTTTTCATACATCATGATGTTATAGTTTTCATACATCATGACGTTATAGTTTTCATACATCATGATGTTATAGTTTTCATACATCATGACGTTATAGTTTTCATACATCATGATGTTATAGTTTTCATACATCATGACGTTATAGTTTTGTTCGACCGCCGTCGGTGAGTAAATTCGACGGCGTTTTCATCCCTGTCTTTCAATCAATGTTTGTGTGAATGTTTATCACCTTTACTGCTAATTTCTTATATTGTGTGTGTAGAGAGTGGTTGTCATAGTTTCCGAATAACTGCCGTGATGACCACGTGTTTAGCTGCGCTACTGCTCTGTGCCTGGGGCTTAACTGATATTATGGATCCCGCTGCCTCAGAGTCAGAAATCTACATTTACATTTTGGTCAGACCTTTTTTTCATTACTTGGTAGGAACTCGACCTTTGGATGTCTTTGGACTTTAGTCTTCGCAGCATTACATCCTGCTGGCTTACAGTCAAATTCCCTTAAGGATCGGTTAATCCTCCAAATCCCTTTTCACTTATTAAGAAACATTAAAATATAAATATGAAATTCTGTTTATCAGTAAATCGGAAGAGTAATTTTTTGGCATATACTAAAATAAAAAGAAATTAAATTCATCAATTGATGTAAGGTTTAGCGGATGCACCCAGCATTTTATTGATTGTTTTAAATACTCCAAAATACTAAGATTTGTTATGCAGGTGATGAGCTCTACTTGATAATTACTTGTTATATTTGTGCCTTCTTTTGAGGGTTTGTGGTCACCTGACCACATCTAAAAAAAAATAAAGGAAAAAGAAAACTATTGGTGTCAAATTATATATTTTACAATTCACTAAAGCTGTACTTGTTGCACAAATATTTCTTTAAAACTTTAATGCTTATGTGAAACACATCATAAGAAATCATGGTTTATAAAATTGTAAATTTTTGAAATGGAAATATTGTACAACATTTTGTATGTGTTGTTGATACATGACAATTTATCAAATCTAGTAGTCACTGGTTGAAAATAAGGTTATGTCTCTTCATGTTGCTGTTGCATAAGTAAAAGTGTCTGAAAACTGCCCAGATATAACACGCTCGGCCTCTATGTATTAAGAGTATATTTTGTGTTGGTGACTGAAGAATCATGCTTGTAGGGGTTAGCATTCTTGTTCCCTCTGGGCACCTTGGTACTTAGATTGGAGACCTTCATGTAGGTGATCTCCCTTCTGGAGATTTCTCTGCCTTTTCATTTTTTGGGGGTTTGCAGTATTTAGTGCCAAGGAGTGGCTCAATACACTAGTTGCAGATTTGCGAGCTTGTCATTAAGTTTCTCTTAACTGAACTATGTTTTCTTCTGCTCGTGTGATTTTTCAGGCGGTTTTCAGCACCCCTCTTATTGCGGCTATTCCCTATGGTGCATGTTAGGTTACGTTTTAAGTTTGATGTAAGTTTAACATTTTAGTTCATTGTGTTTTGTTTCTGCCCTTTTTGTGTTTTCATGATGTCGGGTACTGTAGTACCCGAACTCCTCGTTAAGGACGAGGTGTCCTACGAGCTAAAATTGCGTGGAATCAAGGCTACTGATTATACAGTGACTGAGATAAGAAAAGTACTAAGCAATGCCCTTCAGGAAAACGTGCCCATTAGTCCTATACAGTTTACTGACATTGAGGTTAAGGCAGAGTATGAGGCATGTGAATCCAAGCTTTTTGTACCAATTGAAGTTGTCGACAACTTAGAGGAAGAACAAAGTGGCTTGGCCTTTTCCAAAATAAAACGAAAGTTCGCTCACCTGGACAGGCGATCAAGAAATTTATTGCATTTGTTTAGTGAGACCCTTTCTGATTCGCAGGTTGCATCCCTGCAAAATGCTGGTACTAGGTGATATTGTAAGTCTAGTTGAAAACAGTTTGTGTGTGGTTTGTGTCACGTGTCTGAACAAGATAGTGTTGAAGGTTATTTTCTTTTTTAATCAGGGTACTTAGGTTGTCACTTACCGAACATGAAGTTGTTGACAGTATTTTGGAGGGAGCTGCACCACAGGAACGCACCTGTCTAGTTTTCAACAAACTTTGCAGGATTAGATATGATGTGTATCCATTCTCAAAATATCCGGTATGTTGATCAGAGATGTGAAAAGCCACACTTTTATTTCAAAAGGAATACTTTTTAAAAACGTCAATAAGATAAATCAAGGGCATTTTCTGTCCAAGATAAATCAGGTGGAAATAAGTCAAACGACAAAAAGGCTATGCATCAGAGGACTAGGGTGCATATTTTATTTTTTAAGTTTTAGTTTTTTTAAATAAAATGATTTTTTGCTAAATACGTAAAGTGTGTGTGGAAATATTATTTAAAGGATTGGCTCGCGGGAACATGAGTCTCTCGTGTCAACAGGCGTTGGATGGCCAGCAGGAATCAAGGAAAAAAAGCTTATGTAAAGTAATTCTCCGACATACGCTCGGTAATGCCCTGCCACGCATGCACAGCAAGCCGATCCTAAAAAATATCCCCCACTAGAATCAAAATGTTTTTCCTGGTGGTTAGCAGCGTTTCCGCTCTTATTCATGATAATTAGTTCCATCAGTATCCTCTCCTGGGATTCACGACGTGGCTCTTCTGGCGGGGAACACGACTCACTCCATTGCCTGCTTGTGGCGATCCCCCATTCCATTAATTTGCTATTGGCTATTGCTAGAATTTCGTAGATACAATATTAATACTTTAATGGTAAACGATATTATTTATACGGTTTAAAAAGGACATAATAGTACATGAACTTATTTAAGGGCCTTGCCTATCCAGAAATAGAATCGAGTATATAGGTATGTTTTTGTATTCGCAAGCAAACAAGCATATCCTGAAGGGCGAAAAGCTTTAGTTTGGACGTTGATGAGCCATTGCTGTACTGCATTGCGCTGTGAATGGTATGTCGGCGAATATTACAAAGTGCTTAACATGTTTTGGAGGGTACGCACAGTTCATAAGTTGTAATTGGTACTAAATAGAGCCTAGCTACCCTCAGCAACTGCACCCCCACTTATGGTGCGAGGCATGTCCGGCGGAGTAACGGGGTGTCATGGTGCCAATGATGCCGTGCTGTGGTGTGACAATTGTAAGAAGTTGCTCGGTTTTTTTTCTTGAGGCCGTGGCCTACGGCCGACAAGTGATTTCGCCATAATGGGCATTATCGTCCATCTCCATCTTACAAGCATAGAAGAATTAGTGCTGGCTAGGCTATGGATATTTGCTAGCACCTATCTTAGTAATGTCGACAGTCGATTTCGGGTCCGAGAGTGACGATACTCTATTTGCCGCGGGAGAGTTATTCGAAAATATGGACGCCTCCGTCTCAGGTCGGCACAGCGCTGCCACATCGGAAACCATGACAAATCCGGCGCTGCACCAATAGTAGCATCCGACATCGCGACGTATACGCCCTTCTTGAGCAGCCAGGAGGACGAGGACCCGGCCGTCTCCCTTCCAGGCAGTATCCATCCAATCAGCACGCGATTGGAGCACCCAGATGGCACCCTTCCAGTCAGCATCTGGCAGAAGCACTCAGGCAGTACCTTCCAGGCAGTGTTCTACCAGATATCCCAGTTGCTATTCTTTCACGCTGCTGCCAGACGGGTGAGGTGGCTACATGTGTCAACACCTTCACTGAGGGTTCCTTGCAGCTGGAAGCTGTCATCATACCGCAGCGAGAAACATCTTTAACACAACACACGAAAGAGAAGATATATTACAAAACATGCGAAAGAAAATATTTTACAAGATAAACATACTGAAAAACTTGGTAAACGCATTTTACAAGATGAACAATTCAATGAAGAAAAAGAGAAAATTATGAGAAAATAATGATTTTCCGTACACCTAGGATACTTTTATTTCCCCATCCACACTATTAATCACATACGTCGATATGTTTATACACTTATTTCAACTAAAGAAAATTATTATTAATTCATCAACTGGGTTTTCCTGTAATAGAGCAAAGCTCATATGCGAAAGCAAACACAAGCACGTCTGACCTTGGGTTCGAAGGTGTTTTAACCTCCACACTGTGCCAAGTACCGTCACTTCGTTCCCCACATACGTTCAATTAGTTTTTTTTTTTTTTAATTTCGTCAGTAATTTCGCAATTTTTCTATCGTGCTTGGTTGAACATATTTCATCCAAATTCCTTTTGTCGCATTTCCAATGTTCGTGGAGAATGTAGTTTGTGGACGGCACAAATGAACCACACATTCGTAACTATCGCAATTTTGCACTGCAAATTCAAAAGTCTTACCATAGCTGATTCTTCATTCGAGGAGAAGGAAATGAACATTCTCGTCATATCACTCCATGGTAATGGTAGCTGAAGGCGGGCCCGTGTTTCCTACGCCGTGCAGTAGAGATATACTTGTGTTTTTTTTTTTTCTGTATTAAACTTGTCGTCTGGACGTGCTGCGTCGTTGTGAGAAGACTTGGTGAAAGGTCAGGGCCTTTCGCATGTCAGGGTGAAAGGTCAGGGCCTGGGTTCATTTCGCATGTAAAAGGCGTGTAGTTGGAGGTCCAGTCCAGAAATCCTTGCCTTTTCACGACTTGGTTATGTTTATCGCATTTCTCCTGCCATTTACACACGTAAATATTTTTAATTTTTCGGAACAGTTAGTACAATACACTTTCGTATGTTCTTGCTTTGTTTACGTGAACATTACAATTTGGTTTTACCAACTCCTCCAGTGAACAAGGAAACATAGAGTCGGGGTATAAATTATAGACTTAACAGTTTTTATATCTGCACGTTAATGTGTTCAAAACAAACAGCCTTCAAACTCATCACAGCAGCATATCCAGTGAATTGCGTCATTGCAAATTGAATTTGGTGAATGCCTCTATCATCTCGAAAACTTACGTGTCAGCACCCGCAATTCACTTCACTGTAGTTGCTCGCGTCTACTGACCTGAATGACGGTCACTGCTTAGATATTGCTGTCTTCGAAGTCGGAGCTGATGGGACTCTCTGCAAAGATGGGCGAGAATACTCTGTATTCCGGGGGCTGGTGCTAGTTAACTGCTGGATGCGGGTTGGCTGGTAGTATCGGGTTGTCTGCTGGTAACGGGTTCCTGCCAGTCGATGACATGGAAGATATTGCTCCTCGTGCCGATATCGTGCAGATGTGCTGAAGAATATACTCTCCAATGTATTCTCTATTTCTATTGCTTTCTTCTCTACTTGACGACATTTCTACTGATATAGACTTTGAAACGACATGATCATCGGGCCCTGCTCTAAATAGTCAGGTAAAACTTTTCGGAAAGTTTGGTGGGAGGGGGGAGGTGGAGTATGCGACCAATTGGTCGAACAGAGGTGGCGGAGGCTTGCTGACAAAACACTGACTGGTTGGGTGGAACAGATGTGAATAATTAACTAATGAAAAACATCGGTGGCACGAAGGATACCGGAGACACCAGAGTAATCGGCCAATGGGAAGCATTAGATCGAACAAAAAGTGAGTAATTGGAGGGGGCTGAAACAGAAGTGGCGATGCTTGCTGACTAAACAGCCAATGATAATCATTGGTGATGAGTGGTGTGGATGGGGCGAAGGTGGTGGAGGCTAGCCGACTTTTTTATAATAATTTTTTAAATAAATTTTTAAGATATGTTTTGAAATTTTTGGAATATTTTTGGAATTTTTGAGTATTTGGGGTCAGAGGTAACCAGGGTCAAGGTCATGGGTCGAAGGTCAGCGATGGGTCCAAGATGGCGAATGGCTCCTGCGCTCTTATCCCCGATCCCCTTGCGCGTCAATCATCCAAATCCTACTGAGAATGATTTTTGTTTCCTTGTTCAGTGACACCATTAATAACTATCTTAATCACAACACGCAGGATCAAGAGAATTTCAGCTACATGATGTCGTCTAACTCGCAAACTCATATATGAATGTGTAGTTATCCCTTAGTGTCAACAATGCAAGCTTCGAATATAAGTAAATATACTTAATAAAGGGCAATATTAATTTTAAATAACAATTAGAAATATATAAAAGTATTGAAAATAAATTTATTACTTAATGTTTCCGGACATCGAAATAATTGAATGCCCTTTTTTTTTAAATATTATTTCACAGTCGCCGAACAATTGGTATTCGCATGGAAAGATGTGTACTAGGGCTGTAGTACACACCAACAAATATTACAACATTGCTACTCTGCTGTTCTTCTGCCCTGGATCTTGAAATTACACCAACATTAATTCCACATTGCTAGACCTACTGCAAAATTTTTGAATGATTATTTTAGTATGTCATGTTAATTTTCACTTATGTTAAGTACGCCCATACTGCTTGACTACATCTATGACCTTTCTTGCTGTATTGGAATACTGAATGGATCACAAATTCAGTAATTGAAAAATATATTTATGAATTTTTGATATACTTACAGGCTCGGCTACTTCTCAACTGGAGAAAACTGAACCTCTCCTACTTGAACAAAGAAGCCAGGTCTTACATCAAGTCCATCATGTTCGGCGCTTGTATGTGCTCACAATTCGTTTCTGTTGGATGCTTTTTATGGTAAGTATATTAAGTAATTAGTACAGTTGAAAGTAAGTTCATGGACAGGTATAGTAGAATGAGAAGTTAGGATCAAGTAGGCCAGGAGTGCATACTCACACATTCTGTTTGGACGTCGGCCATGTTAAGTATGGTGATAAACATGTTGGATATTCGCGACTGTAAAAGTGACCAACATACGGTCTCCGCACGGTGTAAATCATATTTTTTTCTATAGATATTCGGTATGCCAAACCAGAACTCTGTAATTTTCGGTCCTAAAACTATTTCTTTTTTTTTCATTCATCACTGTGTGTCGAATGTAAATCATAAGCGATATAGAAGTTTAGGTTTATAAGATTGCTAAATTTTGCCAATTGACGTTATTACTTTAAAAATTAAATAATGCTGAAAACAAAAAAAATAACTATAAATGGTGACATCGTATGTGGACTGTAGTGAAACAATGTAAAATTTTCTCTTATTACTATTTAATTCATAACAGTTCATTTCAAAGTAAATAATTCTTTTTAAATTCAAAGTAATGTGAATTTATCGTTTATAATACTATATAGTGAAACTGTACAGAGATTATTGTAGAACATCACAAAAGGTTATTTTACCTATCAGTTACTACATCCATAGTTTATTAAATCTGTACATTAATTCAAAAAACATTATATTTTCCAAATTAAAAAAGTTAATGATAAAAATAATATATAGTGTTTACTTTGTTAAGTACTTATTTTATTAAACAATATGCACCAATATGTAACTTTCAACAAATTTATAATGTCAAAAGTTCATACACAGTCAGAAATGTGTAATTTTATTCCTGTTTTAAAAGTTATTATTGTCTTTTAGGCCTATTCTTACACATATAACGTATGTGTATTATTTTCTTAACTATCTCAATAAAGTATATTAAATTTGTGGCACCCTCTATACCACTGGGTCACCAAAGGGCTGCCTTAACCGGTCTTTTAGTAAAAAAAAAACCTACTTTGAAGTGAACATGGATAGTGCAAATCAACATCCAACATATGTAATTACATCATGTATAAAGGAGAAACACGTGCATATGAATTTTCAGAAGTGAACCTAATCTCTTAATATTTTATCTGCCTTAACAATGGCTCTTTCAGCAAAAACCTCTCAGAGTATATAAAACTTGTTTTACGCAAAAACAAAACTATATATATATGTATATATTAGTTATATCCATGGAAGAAAATACCAAATTGATCTAAAAGAAATTATGCTACAAAAGAAGGTTAATTTTTGATTTATTGCACCCAATCAATCTCATCAACAAATTACACGAAAATCATTCTAATGTTTTAAATTTTCCTAAAAATATCACTCTGGTGGCAAAATGACACAATGTAAGAAAAGCCACATGTGGAAAATTTGTTATTATAGGCTTTTAACCATGGCGAAAGGCATCCTTTCCTCTTAACAGCACATTATATAAAAGCCACGTTAAATATCACTGCCTGTCTGACTAAAGGGAAAGTTATTTTTTCATATTATCAATAAAACAAAAAGGGCAGAAATAGCACATTATATAAAAGCCACATAAAGTATTACTGGATGTTTAACTAGAGCGAAAGCCATCAATACATTACAACATTTCAATTTAATATTAATATTTACAAGGAAAATCTATGACCTACTTGGAAGTGGTTTCTCTTCTCTTGCCATTCAATGCAGTACAAGGCTATTCATTAAAATATAATAATTGAAATGTTACGTTTATATTTTTCTTTCTTTTTAAAAACTCTTACAAGAACAACGAAATTCGTTATATAATAGATTAACAAAATTCATGATAAATATTTTTTAAAGTTTCATATAAGGACGAAAATATTGTCCTTCCTCAAACAACTTTAAGGGCATACCCATTTTATAATCATTTAAATTTGTTACTTAATTACCAATACAGACGGTCCTTCGAGGAACAGCCATTCTCTCCGAGTGGCTGCTCCACCGATCTTAAATATCAAAAATATTCAAATTGTTTCATTCATGCTCAGCCAATAGGAGACAGCAAGGGGCTGAAAGTTCTCGTACAACGACGAAACGTCCAGATGGTTACAGCAAGGGCGATTTCCACGTCCATTTGGCTTTTATCTAACTATTAGGAAAGACTTCCAATCCAGAGGATTATTAGGAAAGACTTCGAGTCCAGAGGAATGTTAGGAAATACTTCCAATCCAGAGGAATGTTAGGAAAGATTTCCAAGTAAACATTAGTAATAAGAAAATAAGTCTCTGGATAATGGCAATGTTTGTAAATGACATGTTGTGCAAACAGTAAATGGACACTTTGAAGAAAGTTTGAAGTTTTTAATTTGGCTAGGTAAGGCGAATATAGTGCGAAATCGAAAGTAATCTGTAACTTGCAGCAGAAAAAATATTCAATCAGTGTAAGTGGTCCACAGAATAAATATATAGAGTGGAGAACAGTTTACCTTTAACGCCTAATAGGTATTTTACAGAATTAGGAATAAATTTAATCCACAAAATTAAATGAGTGTGTTAAATAATAGGAATACTGTGCAAGTGAACCTAAGCAGGAGTTTATACTATACCTAGGTGGTTACAATATTTTCTATGTTCTACATGGAGGTAATAGCAAAGCAAATCTGCCTAGTAACCAGCATTGCAGCTTAGAATATCCAAGAACACAGATGAGAAATGGACTGTGTTAGCTGGGTTTCAGGACCACTTTCCACTAAAATGGCCAAACTTGACGAGAATGCGGCGGAACAACATTCTCCAATCAGCGCTTGAAGATGGACGTACCAGAAGGCAACCGAACCAATATGGAAACCACAATTCCTAGCACGCGGTACATAATCAGACCCTAGCCACGTTTCCAGAGCTCGGGACTGTCGATGAGAGAACGAATTCGCTTTTCTCAAAGGGACCGTCACATCATTTCACTTCTACGTACTCATCTATTGTGATTTTGCAGCGTGTTATAAATACACTTTTTTCTTCTTCACAAAACTATTCAATATAAAGGAACACACACTTCCGAGTGTCTAAACGGCAGATTCTTGATATTACTTTTAATACAAATGTCATTTTTGATGTCTTCAAAATGGCTTTGAAAAAAGCTGTATGATGTTTGAAATACTAATTACAAGATTCTTGCGGAACCACGATAGAAACCTGCACTGTACTTCACTTCAGACTTTACACTGATAAAATATTAGGGTAGCGGTGATTCAAATTTCAAAAGAAGAAAACCAATTTTGAATTACAGGCAGATAAGCTCATTTACATACAGTGAAAATTTTAAGTCTTCAGAATGAATTGTTAGGCTTACAGAAAGATGTCAGTTTACTTTAGAAGGTTTTTCTATCGAGCGAGACAAGATTGTTTCTACTGTGTCTTCGCTTCCTTCCACGGCCTATACTGAGATCCGCCGCAGGTAGTAAAGATTTTTGAATCACCCTATTGTAGCCGATTCATCGGGAGGAGAGCGTGGTGTCGGGGAGGGGATAGCTACGCGCTAGTTTCACATTCCTCCACAGTCGGTCAGCCCAGTCCCCTGAACCAGATGGCAAATTTTTCTATAGGTAGGCGGGCGCCTTAAAAGCAGTAAGTCTACCGGCTAGTATGATATCCCAAATTTTATTATTAAAGGTTGTTCTAATTTAATTACCCCATCATTAAAATCATATTTTTAATTTTAGTTTAGCAAGCGGTACTCTTCCTAATTTATGGAAATTACTGCAAACAATAACTGGTGCATCAATAATGCAAATAGATTAAACATGTGGAAAACTCTTTTGTATTTATTTTACACGTAAAACTAATCTCTTATTTCGTAAATACTCTATTTATAATGTTTTAGTAAAAAGATGGATCATATGAGTATATCGAAAACAATAAAACAGAGTAAGTTATACATATCGCTTTTATTTGTAAAACTAACTTCCGCGAACTCGTACGTCCAACCACAGTCTAGTCAGTAAAGAGAGGGGGGGGGGGGGGAGGAAAAGAATCCAAAGGAAAATGAAGGAAAAGAAAGGGGGCATACTTCTAACCTTAAAAAGTCATATTAATATTAGTTTAGCAGCCATCTGTCGCACTGGATTTACCAGCATACAAAAATGGCAAATATCAGTAATTTTGAAATAAGCCTTTTAGATCAAAAGCTTTAGTTTCAAAAATAAATATTCATAAATTGTGCCGTAAATAGGGAACAAGGGTACCTTTATAAGAACATACAAACAGTCTCAAACAATGTGGTTTATTAAACGCTCTCATTAAGTAAGTTTACATCTAGATAAACTGCAGACACAAAGACGCACAAGCGCGCTCACAATTATATTAAGCAATGAATAATCATGAAGCCAATGCTAAAAATTCTTAAAAACCTTGACGTAATCACTCGGCTAGCAAGTACACCATATTGGGGCAATAATTAAATAGAGGTCAACAAACTTTAATAAGGAAAAATTGGTTCAAGCTGACCAATTACTGAGCTAGCGCCTTGAACCGTTACTTATAATCCAGCTCCAATTTCACAACCTTTCAAACGAAACTGGCAATAAAGGTTTTCACACCAAATATTAGACAAGCTCACACTTCAGCAACTCCAATGTTACCAAAGGTAGGAATAGTATATAAAACATATTTTAAGAATACGGCTGATTTTTTATTTTATATATATATATATATATATATATCGACAATATCTATCATTAAAAATGTAGCAGCTTCTTCAACCCACTTCAGGTACAAACAGCACTTCTAATTTGCGCGTTTCCTTGTGCAAAAACATCACGTAATCAATAAATCAATTTACAAACAGACTAAAGAGCGATCGGATAACCAACACTTTAAAATACAGCACTTTAAAATATTATTGGAAATTTTTCAGTAAATATCAATGTTAAAGGGCGTATTTCACTCAAGCCCAACTGAGTCTAACAAACAATTATTAAAATAAGTTTTAACTTCAACCAGGCGGTGCCTACCACTAGTTCATTAAAATGCTCTCATGTAAAAATTCATCAAATTTGCCCTTAGCATTCAACATTTTATATTTAATTTGGTCAGTTATACTTCATGCAACCTCTCCAGCAAATACAATCTGATACAGGTTCTTATTCACTGCTGTTTTCCCTAACATTGACGGGATTAGAAATTCACAAAAATTTTCATATAACATTCTAAGAGCAGTAACGCTGAAAAAAAATGCTACAATTATTTAGTTTGTTACTCTGAAAGGCGAAATAAGCCATTTACATATCATACTCGCCGCTTACCAGCCACCTGACGGCAATAATCCTAAATATTCCCAAATATTAAAACAGAGAAAACAATTTCCTTAATATAGTATATCCACTAGTGCTGTAGCATTAACCATATTGGAGATGTTGAAAACATAATTCAGTAGAGAATCACTTATGATTCTTATAACAGTATTGAGAAGCTATACCCGTCTTCCCATTTAACTCGAAGTGCATGACTCACAAGCACTAAAAACCACAAGGTCCGTCCACTAATATGACGGCATATTGCTACACAGATTTATGATTTAACGAATATATTATGATTCTCTCGCATATAGTTAAGAAAAGAGCTAACTAGAACATTTCCCTCTTTAACATAACGTCGTGCATTGTTTTAGATACACACACACATATATACACAGAGAGCGTAATATTTTAAAAATTGTTGTGCAGTACAAATATACAGCTGTGCTAATGTATTGTAATCACTGCAACAAATTTTTAGAGAATGCATTAACATTCACAAGTGGTAAGACTGAGGTAATATATAACCCACCAAACGGTAATATACCTATGAATATTTTTACCCAGAGTATAAGTATTATTAAGGCCCCGGCTAAAAAACAATTTCATCAACCTAACCATATAACCAGATTAAAGGAAACATACAGTAAAACGACCTAAGACTTGTATATTAAGTTACAGTCCACACTGAATATGATAATGAGAAACACACACTTGAATGTACGGATTGTGGTGATTGAGTCCCTCTGGGATTAGTCGTATGGCTATTCATGAAGTGCACTCTCGCCTACCTCTCCTCATCGCTGTCTCCTTGATGACGACGCTCCTACATGGCTGAATCGATGTATCATATCCAGCAGAATGTCCCCCACGATAAGTGTGCGGCAGGGACATGGAAAACGTTGCACCCAAAAGCTGCCATACATATTAAATAAAATCAAGATCATGTATAGTATGAATGGTGGGTTGTGACCAGTGTGTGAAAGGGCCATACATTAGGCAGGAAAGGCAGAGATGTGCGTGTTTACAGGTAGATCAGTATGCAATGGCATCGTGTTTGAGAAGAATATAACCACCCATATATTTGAAAGTGGTTGTTTCGTCGGACTGCATTTGCTATCCAGCAGTCATGCCGGCCACAGCAGAGAGGTGGCCAGTTGAACTGGTCCCGTCGCACCAAAGGTAAGCCATGTCCACACCCCTCATGTAGGAATAGCTTTTCAAGGTGAGGTGAACTAAGGCGTAGTTTGATGTGCGAAGGCCGTCACAACAGGTCATGCGTTATGTAGAGTAGATACTGGTCCTGCCAGACGCACTACAGATAGAGAAGATCATCGTACTTGTTGAATTGCTGTAGCAGATCATAATACCACATCCAGAGAGATCATGTAGTCTGCAGGGTCAGCACTGCACTTGCCGATCTCAACAAAAACCATTCGTCGTACTTAGAATGAGACTGGCCTACAGGCATGGCGTCCACTGCACCATTTTCTTGACCCCATGGTATCGTGCAACACACAGGCAATTGTGTCAACATTGGACACAGGAATGACGCGGCATTGTGTCCTTTAATGAGTCTTAATGCAGATGATGGCTACAGCAGTGTTTGGCACCGCATTGGGCAATGCAATGATCCTTCCTACACAGACTCATGAACGCCATATGTCCCAGACACCAAGTGTTTATGCCATCAGTCACGATTCCCGGTCATGTCTTGTGGTTGTTGGAGGCAATGAGACAGTACGGCGATATGTCAGTGAGGTTATGCAGTCCCATTTTCTGTAATTTCTAAACGAAATACCCAACTCCATCCCAAGAGGCTCTACAATATTCGGACATCATACCTTGATCTGCCAGGTCTTCATATTTATCCATCTCCTACTCAACATGTATGTGACAAGATGGGGCGACGTTGGCACCATCACAAACCACCTGCTCAACCACTGGCTGATATACGTGTGTAGTTTAAGGAATCAAGCTGGTATGTGCCTCAGGACACTATCTGTCACCTGTATGCCTCATCGCACCGCTGCCTGTATAGTCACGAGAGAAGGCTGTGCACCATATTGAATGTGTGGTCTGTCAATGTCAAACCATGTTCATTCTATGTGTGAAATAATAATCACTACCCATATGTACTGCCGTCTTTTATCTTGGGATTGTTTAATAAAGTTTGACGTTAATGCCATATGCGGGAGTGTTAGTTGTAGGTTCATCCAGTCGTTTAGTATTAGTTTCCAGGACCATCGTCCATACAGCCATAGTGACAGAGGACACTCCCCTGTTCACAGGAAACTAATAGGCTATCGCAAGTATCTGTCTGTGTTCCTGCCGAGTCTTGTGGGAGGCTTCGCCATCTTCTTGGAACAACCACACAAGAGAGTTTTCATGGCATGCTCCTCCACAGCGATGGTGAGCAGCAGCTGAGGCAGTATGACGTCACTTTGTCTTCTACTAACTTATAGTGTATTCTTGATGTTATACTTAATTTTACATGGGTTCATAACAATGTTAATTTTGATATGTTCTAAATTTATCAGAAATTACTCTTAATTTATGTTATGTGTAATAACACATTTTATGTGGATATTTCTGTGGAAATGTGTGGAAATCATAAGCTTACTTTGAAAAGTATATGGTTTTTATGTATTTATTAGATATGTTAGTGGGGCGAAAGCTTTGTTGTCGTTACTGTAGTTTGATTGATAAGCTGCGAATATTTCTTGAGACAACAATATGTTCGGCAAGTATAGTAATTATCATTATTAAACAGTTCCAGGTGTTACAAAGGTTTAGGTAAGCGAGCTAGTCAAGGCTAATAACATCCAGATGGAGCAGTGCAGGAATGTGGGAACCTGCAGTTGAAGTAGGATGCATACTTGCAAACATGATACTTATTCATGCTTCGATTATTTTGGCCAATGTATGGTTTGGAGCAAAGATTCTGCCTAATCATGTCTCTGATATTAGAGTCTTAAAAGTCACCCAAGTTATGAGTCTCGCGTGATCTGGCAAACTGTCTCCACTGTTAACATCTTTCGAAGGAGTTCTTATGAAAACACAGTAAACTATAAGGTTACACATTACACACACGCTTAGACAAACCTCATGAGGTTGAGGGTCCTGTACTGTGAGCCACATTTACATGTAATTTTGTATTACATAAGGACTCGTTAGACCACCAATACAGATTTCTATTTTGTATAGTGAAATGTTCCAGAATTTTGCCCTAAATGTTGGATAAGGTACTAAATTCAAATACAATGTGTAACTAAAAATCACCAAAAAACTCGGGGAGGTGATTCCTTATCAAAAAAATAGGTAGACAATATATATATATATATGTATATACACACGACATTAAGCCGAATGTCTTTCCTTAAGTGTGTACAAACACTTAAACATGAAGATAAAATGAGTGTTTATTGCAAATAAACATACAGTATCTAATAATTATCTGAGAATTCCGATATAATGTGCCGTGGCCCAGTCTATGCAGTTCCTGCGACGAGCTACCCAACCTGCCTTTCTACCCAGTTTCAGAGAACCAGAACAGGAAGGGTTAACAGAATCGTGTCAGCAAAAATGACGGTGTAATTGTTTATAATTCAGCTGTCGACCTTGTTCACGTACATTTCTGGAAAGGATGGGAAAGTACTACAACCAAATAATTCTTTAAATTCGGTTAAATAACATTTACTATAAATTCTTTCATTTTAAGATATATTCTACACCTGGATTTGACAATTCACAATTTCTCCATTTAGATGCAATTCCAGAATCCTTAAAATGCCCCTTCAAAATCTAATTCGTACACCTTGCGCACCGAATTATAACCTATCATTTAAAATTCTATGAAAAATTTAAAATAGTAAAACTCTGTTAGTATCATATTCAACCTACCTTAACCTTGATGGATTTACAAACTTGAAATTCAAAGCAATTTAATCGTGCAATAAAATTAATTAAAACGCCCAATTTAAAATAGAACACAAAAAAAAACCATTTATGATTAATATGGCCTCTTTTAATTCACTCTCGATACACATTTACATACTTTCTTAAAACAACTCATTTTGTGATCAATTACTTGGGTGCTCATGCAAAACCACTAAACTTCTACCCAAGGGCTACATTAAAAATAACAATAACCCAATTAAAAATATTCTTCTCATTTTCTTCACCTGTAGAGTGAACACAATAAAATTTGCCTTTAAAACCACACTAATATAAAATAAGAGGAAACTACCCCACTGAGGCAAAGTCCCTATAATTGTAACTCTTTTCCGCCTTCGAACACTCAGGAACAAACCCCATTTATGTTCCCATAAAAATGTTTCACAGCACTCTCCAAAATTCATCAATCTCTAAATTCTTCAGGCTGGGGAAACTCACCGCACCAAACACTTGTTTGGCAGCTTGCCCTGGAATCTTCTGTCAACACCTCTGTATACACGACCAAACAAGGCAGGTGATAATGTCACCAACAACACTTGCACGGCAGCTTGATCTGGAAACTATTGTCAACACCCCTGTCCACACGACCAAAGAAGGAAGGGAATATTGTCACCACCAACACATGCACAGCAGCTTGACCTGGAACGTTTTGTCAACAACTCTGTCCACAAGAACAAAGAAGGCAGGGTATATTGTCACCAACAACACTTGAACGGCAGCCTGCCATGGAATCATCTGTCTACACCTCTGTCTACATGAACAAAGAGGCAGGTGATATTGTCACCACCAACACTTAATGGCAGCTTGCCCTGGAATCTTCTGTCAAAAACACTGTCCACCCGACCAATGAAGGCACTGTATATTGTCACCACCAACACTTGCACAGCAGCTTGCCCTGGAACCTTCTGTCAACACCACTGTCCACATGACCAAAGATGGCGGGTTATATCGTCACCACCAAAATTTACACGACAGCCTGCCCTCGAATCTTCTGTCAACACATCTGTACACACGACAAAGGATGGCAGGGGATATTGTCACCACCAACACTTGAACGGCAGCATGCCCTGGAACCTTCTGTCAACACATATGTACACACGACAAAAGAAAGCAGGGTATATTGTCACCATCGGCACATGCACTGCAGCTTGCCCTGGAACCTTCTGTCAACACCTCTGTCCACAAGACGAATGATGGCAGGGTATATGGTCACCAACAACACTTGCACATCAGCCGGCCCAGGAATCATCTGTCTACACCTCTGTCTACACGACCAAAGAAGGCAGGCGATATTGTCACCAACAAAACTTACACGGCAGCTTGATCTGGAACCTTCTGTCAACACCTCTGTAAACACGACCAAAGAAGGCAGGTTATATTGTCACCACCAACACTTGCATGGCAGCTTGACCTGGAACCTTCTGTCAACACCTCTGTCCATATGACCAAAGAAGGCAGGTGTTATTGTCACCACCAACACTTGCATTGCAACTACACCTGGGCCCATCTGTCAACACCTCTGTCCACACAACCAAAGAAGGCAGGTGATATTCCACCACCAACACTTGCATGGCATCTTCACCTGGAACCTTCTGTCAACACCTATGTACATACGACCAAAGAAGGCATGTGATATTGTCACCACCAACATTTGCATGGCAGCTTGACGTGGAACCTTCTGTCAACACCACTGTCCACACGACCAAAGAAGGCAGGTGATATTGTCACCACCAACACTTGCATGGCATCTTCACCTGGAACCTCCTGTCAACACCTCTTTACATACGACCAAAGAAGGCCTGTGATAGTGTCACCACCAACATTTGCATTGCTGCTTGACCTGGAACCTTCTGTCAACACCTCTGTCCACACGACCAAAGAAAGCAGGTGATATTGTCACCACCAACACTTGCATGGCAGCTTCCCCTGGAACCATTCTGTCATCATCTTTGTACATACGACCAAAGAAGGCATGTGATATTGTCACCACCAACATTTGCATGGCAGCTTGATGTGGAACCATTCTGTCATCATCTTTGTACATACGACCAAAGAAGGCAGGGGATGCTGTCCCCAACGTCAGTTTCTCGGCAGATTGCCCTATAACCTTCTATCAACACTACTCTTCACACGGACATTGAAGGCAGGGGATTTTGTCCCCGCTGACACTTGCATGGCAGCTTGCTTGGAACTTTCTGTGAACCTTTCTGTCCACACGGCCAAAGAAGACAAAGGGATATTATCCCCATGAACACTTTTGTTGCAGCTTGAACTGGAACCATCTGTCGACACCTGTATCCATATTACCAAAGAAGTCCGGGGAAAAAATCCCCACCGACACTTGCATGTAAAGTTGCCCTGGAAATTTTTGTCCACTTATATGTCCACACGACAAATTAAGTCAGGGTATTTTGGCCCCTACCGTCACTTGAGTGGAGGCTTGTCCAGGAATCTTCTGTCAACACATCTGTCCACATGATTAAAATGTGAACAGGAAATTGTCCCCACCGACACTTGTGTGCAACTTGCCCAGGATTATTCTGTCAACACTTCTTCCCACTCGCCCAAGCTAGCCAATGGATATTGTTCAGACCGACACTTTCATGGCAGATTGCACTGTAAACATCTCTCAATTCCACTCTCAACACATACATAGAAGGCAGGGGATAGTGTCCCCACAGGTACTTATATGGTATTTTGCCCTGGAATCTTCTATCAACACCTCTGTCCACAAGATCAAAGAAGGTACGTGATATTGTCTTTCCAACATTTGCGTTGCAGCTTGTCCTGGAACCTTATGTCAGCGCCTCTTTCCACACGTCCAAAGAAAGGCAAGTGATATTGTTCTGCTGACATTTTCCCTGTTACCTTCTGTCAAAACCTCTCTCCACACGACCAAAGAAGGCAGGATACATAGTCCCCAACAACACTTGCGTGGATTCTTCCACTAGGACATTCAGTCAACACCTCTGTCCACACGACCAAAGACACCTCTGATTACACATGTGTCCACACGACCAAAGAAGACAGGATATATTGTTATCACTGATACATGTGTGGCCTGCTTGCCCTGGAAACTTTTGTCAACATCCCTGTCCACGCGACCAAAGAAACAGTGAATATTGTCCTCCCCCCTTCCCAACATTTGCATGGCAGCTTGCCCTGGAACCTTCTGTCTAAACTTCTCTCTACACGACCAAGGAAGGCAAGGGATGTTGTCCCCACCGACACTTTCTTGCAAGTTGCCCACTTTGGCTCTAACTATTCACCAAACTCTTCACTGGTGGAAGAAAGAGAAGATATATTATCCCTACCACTGAGGTTTTTCACTCCTTCGACCCATATAATACCACAAATCCCACAAAAACCATCCATCACTCCATTCGCTCTCCCTGCCCAATGTTCCAAAGCCAGTTCGTTAATTTTCAAAATCTCTTCTTCACAACAAATGTTCTAATTTTTTGATACACTGCATACGTTCACTCCTTAATGTCGCGACAAGAGAACTCTCACTAAGTTCATAGCTATTCTGGATGTTAGCTTTCAGCAAAGCTCATGTCTTCATGAAAAACTCGGAGAAAACTCTATTAACCTCCAAGCGCTCTTCTCCAAAATCTCGACTCAAATTCATAATCATTTAACATGGAGAAACTCCAAACGGTCGTTTATCACAAGCCCGATGTAGTGGACCCACAAGAAATCAAAGTTCATATTCGAACAACAAGAACTAAGTCTTTGCTTTTACGCTTCAAGAGAAAAAATAATATAGTTCAACTCTCAAAACAGAATTTTTTTTTTTTCTAAATTTCATACTGACATGGCCAGAAACTAAGTCTTTATTTCGCATGACAACTCGAAAAATACTAAGTCTATAGTCGCCTCATCACACTAAATCATTATTCTGGCTGCTCCGAAAATAACTAAGTCTGAGACACCTTCCTCCATAAAGAAAGTCATTACAAATGCCTCGCTGAAAAATTCTATCTCCAAACTTTGACTGGCGAAAAACAAAGTCCTGAAGATCACAAGTCAGAAATAATCTAAGTCCAAGATTAGGCCTGCCAAAAACTATCACCCACTTTCGTTGCCTCGTATAATTTTTCTCACTCCCACACTTTGCCCTAGCCAACGTAGTTTCTTTTTCTATGTCCGAAGATTTGAAGAATACTTACCTCTTCTCTCGCAGACACTCGTTGCTGCTCTAAGCGGACTCCACTCGTCGCAAGCGTACCAGCACACAGGCTGGGGAATTCTCCCCGAGACAGCTAACACGCGCGTGCACACACACATGACACACACACACACACATATATATATATATACACAAGGAAACAAAACCCACTCTCGCTCTCCCCCTCCCAAGAGCGCACTCTTTACGGCTACAACGCCCTCTTTATTGCCAACCTCTTCAGAGTGGTACGAATCTAAGAACCAATTACAGCAAAGAGCACTCTTTCACATGCAATGCCTGTCAGGCCGCAACCTGCCTCACCTGACGGTTGTGTAGGACACCACTCCCTCCTTCGTAGGCTTTCTTAGCTTATCTAAAAAGATACACATCTCAGTACAGTTACAACACTTGTGACAGACATCCTGTCACAGTGTTATCGATAAGTATGTATAATCCATGATGATTTGGTTTGGCATTTTCAAATCATTTCATGAGAAAATAAGGTTTGACACCGTTTATGCAAATGAAAAAAATGTGACCCTCCGGAATATACTAGGGTCTATCTGTTGACGTAAGAAGTATGGTTAATTTAGAAAAAACGTGTGTTGTGTTATTATGCTACATCCCATGGTTTCCAAAAAAAATGGATGTTAAATTTTCTAAACAGCATACCTGTTATGTTGGTGTCATAGGAAACATATACACACACACACATATATATATATATATATAAATTAGGAGGGAAATATACAGAATGCTACAAAATCACATTTCAAAACTTCGGGGAAACAATCCTTACTCACCTCTAGAATAATGAAAAACTTTAGGTGAACATAGGTCCGGAAACGTCTTGCTTCTTTACTACAGCTTCCATTACATGAAGTACATTTTGTGGCCTACGGGCTGGGTCATGTTTGTGTGCAATGCCATTGCATATATCGTGTGTATGGTACATGCCACCACAGACTATAACTTTTACGCACCAAAACATTAGAAACTGCTCAGAAATCGAGAACACATGGATGAAAGTTTATCAGCAGCACATTACAGATACTTAGGAAATGTTCACAACGCCCTCCATCAGCACGGATATATGCATTAACTCGCTGCTGCCTGCTATTCACGGATACGTTGATTTATCCCAGGAAAATACCTTGTTGTTTCTCTGCAAAGGCAGTGGTCCACCCATACCTATCCAGTAGCAACCAACCGTTTGATTAAGGCACCGATAAGCACAGGCAGAGAAATGAGCAGGAGCTCCATCATGTGTAAGTAAATGTTTTGTCGTATCTGTAAAGTATCATTTTCCAAAAGAATAGGCATGTTATTCGTCAAGAATGCTTCATACATTTTACCGTTGAGTTCCTTGGCAGAAATCGTGGTCCCACTATACAGTCGCCAACAATGCCGACCCAAACGTTGACTGTGAATGTTGTTGGTGCCGTGATTTTACAATTGCGAGAGAATTTTCGTGTTCCCGTATTTGTTGAATGTGATAATTAATGATCTGGTACTGCAGATGTGCCGTCTCATCCGTAAACAACAACGATTCGCAACATTACTGGGCAAAACAAAGGCAGATTATATGTCGAGCAGGAAACTTCGCTGGTGCCAGGGCGTAAACATCCTGTACATTTCACAAGTAGAACATGCAGCACTCTCCCACCACCGTGTAGTCAACATTTAAGTAGTAGCTACTTGTTGACCGCTAACCTTGGGGTTCTCTACCACCACACACAGAACCGCCTCCCCCAACTGTGGCCTCCGACGAAGGCGACCGGCGACAGGGGTGTTCATATCCCTTCAGATGTTCTCCTATCTACTGTCGTTCTGGGAATTTCGCATGATACAAGCGCTGTGTGGCACTGCCGTCACCATTTGCCAACCCGTACATGAAATACTCGCAGGCTAACACATACATGGAATACTCACCAGCCTCTACTGAATAGTACATGCCCTAACTCTAGCCACGTCTGGCTGGAGCACACACGTTTCTCGTAGCTCCCAGCTCGATGATACAGGACGCCACGTCCGAGTTGGAACGATAACTTCAACATGTCTGGTATGTCATACCACAGCTGTTGTGGCATTCCACACAAACATGATCCAGTCCGCAGGCCATACACTGCATCTTATGTAATGAGAGCTGTAGGTAGTAAAGAAACAAAGTATTTCCGGACCTATATTCATATAACGTTTTTCTTAATGTATACGCGATGATTGTATCCTCGATGTAGGGCCTATTGAATTAATTTTTGCAGCATTTTGTATATACGACCTATAGCAGAAGGCCTACCCTTAAGGGTTTATGTTCAATGAACAACATTATACATTTTGAATGTTATTTAGGTTATGACTAACTTTCGTGTGTGTTTCGCAAAGAATCACGGGAATGTAAATATCGGAAAGACGGTGTGAGGCAAGATGGTGGGTGTGTTTATGCGCTAGTGCGTATCGCTAAAACGTATTGACTCGCAGGGTCAAAACATGAGCGTCCTATTCATAATCTTTTAACAGTGTACGCGCTTTTAAAAGGAGGGGCTACGTTTACTGTATACAAAACATGCAGTATTTGAGCTTAATCTCAGATTTTCGGTATAATGTGCGACAGTAATGCTGGATTTGCATCGCATATCCTGCACACTTATGATGCGGTTTGCACGCTTGATGGAATGTATAATGTACACAACATGCATGTGTGGTCAGATGACAAACTCTGAGATTTAGGTCAGATACTGCTTGTTTTATTTGCAATATACATTGCTTTTAACTCCAAATTTAAAGGCGTCTGCACTGTTAAGGAAAGGCTCTAGGCTATATGTCGTAAGTATGTATATTTTCATCCTAATTTGTGCGAGGAATTAACTAATCGAGTTTGTGAGTGGTGGAATTCATTGTTCCCAGTGGGCTAATTCCTTTATAACTATTACATATTACTTATAAATTTTGGTTAGCCGATATTTTAGAATTAATATTATTTTAGTTGAGCTTCTAATCTTGTTATCTAACAGAAAATACACGGAAACAGTACACAAAACATGTGCTGAAATATTTAATTGCGAGATAGTGTGCGGAAGAAGAAACCGGAGTACTGTCTCCTAGAAAGAAAGACCTTGGAAATAACTGTCATACATAGGGACCTGAAAAATTCGCGAGTTTAAAGACGCGCAGACTAGACTATACAGTCTTATATACAAATATGCGGCTGTCAACTGTGCATTAGTTGTCTGCCGTCACAGTGGAAGGCGTCGATTGAGCCAGCGTTCTCCAGAAGGTGTAAAACACTGTGTGAACAAATTACTAAAGTGATATGAACACACGGGTTTTGAATTCCGGTTAGTATGTTCGTCAACAGCAACTTGGTAGTCGACTAAAAAACCGTCTGAAAAATATTTTCTAGTTTATATGGAATTAGCTTCTCCTCCGAGAGCAGCCAATGGCAGCCGATCACTTCCCTGATTGGCCGTAGACATAAAAGTAAATGTTACAGGTTCTTTCCTACACGTGGCTGTATCACTTGATTTTCCATTTTAACTCTTAGATTTTTTCCAGTCTTAATTCAGGTTAACTGAATACGGGAACATATACCAATTCCCGAAACTTCTCTATCAGAGTTCCTGTTGCCTGCTTTCCTTCACTGTCTTCTTTGTGTTAGGGGCTGAGCTCGCATATTTGTCTTCATCTTAGTTTTCGTCCTTGTCGCCTTCTGTGGATCGTCTAGTGATTTTCGCAGATCATATTGTCTTAATTCAGGTTAACTGAATACGGGAACATATGCCAATTCCCGACACTTCTCTATCAGAGTTCCTGTTGCCTGCTCTCCTTCACTGTCTTCTTTGTGTTAGGGGCTGAGCTCGCATATTTGTCTTCATCTTAGTTTTCGTGCTTGTTGACTTCTGTGGATCGTCTAGTGATTTTCGCAGATCATATTGTCTTTGTTGCTTGTTTGATTTGTTACTCATATTATTTTGTTTTGTTTCCTTTAGTTTAGCATAAATATTATCTGAATTCCTTGTAGAATTATTTCTATATATGTTAGAATTATCTGTTGATAACAAGTCTTTGCCTTGCTTGTTACTGCTGTTTGGAAGGGGCCTAGTTCTGAAAAGATAGAATGAACTAAATTCATTTCCCTCATGTATTTACAATATAAAATTCTCTTTCGTTCTCTCCCCCATGCATTATTACAGTATTTTTTGGTATTATAAATTAATAAATGCTCTTGTTACATAATGTACTCCTGTAACTATCCATTTTCTCATTTATGTTATAGATTCTCTGTAAAAACATTAACAGTTTATATTCGCCAGGGTTCCGAGCTGGTCATGTATCACTGTGCTCTCTGATGTATGTCGTGACAGGTTCTGGAGTACGTTCTCAACCAACTGGACGAATGTGGAATGTTCCTAATGTCTCGTAAGTTGGCTGCCCTGCTGTTCATGGCGTCTAATGGCCTCCTCATGTATCTCCTGAGGAGCGCGTACTTGTTTCCACATGCCAAAATCAGCAAGAACATTTGGTAACTACTATTTTTGACCTTACATGTGTTTTTTTATATACTCACAGTTGTGTTGCAATACACAACCATTTGTCATGGTCTTAGTAGACATTTTTGCGATGGTTGCACATAATCAGCTGAATGTCATAACACATTTATATCATTATGTATGTGCAACGATAAATTTCTGTGGTACATGTGTACATTTAGCAATGTATAATAAAGATGCCTTACAAGTATGCTTGCATAAGAAAGCATATTTGTGGTGGTATTATAATTTTATGAAAATGTCACATATCGATAAACTCACCATTTAGACACGTCAAATGTATAATAAGTCACAGCCATATGTTTGTAAAGGCTGTTCACGATAAAGTGAGCACTTTTGAATTCAACCTTTGAAAAAAGTCACTGCCCTTACCTGCATATATTTTAACGGGCGACCTGAGTGACAATGCGCCCAGTAAAGTTAGCAACGATGGAGGGAAAGTAGTTCCATACCGTATCATCTAATAAGAAGTGTTGGGCAACTATTTGCGTTAACATACATTATTTATTTCGCTTTCGAATTTTGTTAATTCACTGAAATGTGAGAATGATCAGATATGTAAAATATTTACTTTTCTAGTAATTTCACCGTTTCACTTAACCGAACCACGAATAAAGTGATGAAACCCATTGCAATGTAAATTTTACCCAAGGCGGAAGAATACACAACGCGCATACAAGTAGATCTTAAGCAGGGCTTTCAAAAGTGCTCGGTTTACAGTGAACACACTATACGGGTTTCATTAAAGTGATAATTTGTGTAAATAAATGTGGTAATCAGATATCCGCTGTCCTGCATGGCACCTCAGTGCTTAGACCACAACCTCGAGACACAAACCCCACCACCTTCTTGAATATAGTACAAGAAACCACTGACCTAGACTCGACACCATATGACCAGTGACAAGGGCTGGTCAGAAAGGCGGACAAGGACTTAAACTTTGCAGAAACTAACGACGCATTATGCGAGCCAACATCACCCCCTGTATCGCAACAAATATTATATACAGGGACTTGTTGCCTTGGTTGTCAGTATTAACTTCAGAACTATAAATAATGTTACAAAAATAAATTAACTTTCTGAGAATTGATCACTTAGGAATATCAGTAATTCCAATATAGCCATGTTTGCTAATTCACCATCGAGCTATTAGTGTCTACACCAGTCTAATATACCTGGGAGGGGGGTAGTGACCATCCTTCAGGTGGTTACCCTCTAAGTATTACTGCAGAACTTAGATAAATGAGATAAGGGAGCAAGAAAACTAGGAAAATACATGACTCTCTAGAACTACATTGCTAATAGCTATGACGGGAATCATACTGCAGCAACTTGAGACTTAACCACTGTACATGACAGCAGCTTAGTGTCAGTGGCTGAATGACGAAAGTGTATCAATGGTGGCATTGGAGGACCCCGAGCTGTGGATCAGCAACATAAGGAGTTCCTATTCAGCAGGACCACGGAGTAGTCTACTTGCCTTGCAAGGAGAGAAGTCGGCAAGAGTCAGATATCCAGTGACTGTTCAGTCCAAAAAGGCTGCAGGATAAACCATTGTCACAAACCCATGGTTCACACTGGATCCAGATAACATCTTTTAATGTCAAGGATACGAGGCAGGGCCCCAGGCAATTAACCTATATCAAACCTTGACAGTTATAGTGTTGCTTCGATGGAAACTGTTGTCTGCTTCTCATGCAATCCACATTGTATTATCTAGCTGCCCTGAATGTTTACAACTCTTGTATTAACATCAGTGGCACCATTTCCCTGATGGATCAGGACCAGAGGAGGACATGGTGATGCTAATGGGCTACAGTACAGGAGAGACAAATCTGATAATATATCATCCACAGTAGCAAGCACTGGACCATTGTTGACAGATAGCACGACTCATGACCACGAACAGAAAGTTAAACTGACCTTCTCAACAAGTGTCTTCTATTTGTAAGAGGTGTGCACTGGCAGCTGCTGGGCACAGTCATCCGTCGGCATACATGCATGAGTAGGAAGTTAAGGTTCTGGTAACGTTTCCTTTAGTTAAATATATGGTCTAAACTTGCCTAAAACCATGGAATACAATACCATTTCCTCGAGGTACCATACATGAAGCCTCAGAAATTTCCTACACATGGTCAGGTTTTTCAGGATCAATGCTGCCAAGTTAGTGTGTTATTGATTTTTCTCAGTCTCATCCACAATATATTGCATAAAATGAAAAACCTAAAAAAAATTTCTTGTCGCCTAAAATTAATGTAAATAATTGAAATATACAAATACAACATAAATAACCGGAATTCACGGAACTTCATTTTGCTCCGATAAGAACTAGTAAAACCAATGATTTGTATTGGGATGTTAACAAACAGCAACAAAATAAATTACATCTACATTATACGAAAAATGTCGTACAGCAGGAACACCTGAAAATGATTTTGTTTACTGTTGGTTCCTAATACATATTTTTGGTAGGGAATCTTCACTTCTACTAGACTTGCTGCTGACTTGTCTGCCATTTTGAGCGAGAGTCCCTAAGTATACAGGGAAATTAAGCTGTTAAATGCCGCCTCACATCTTCTTTGGCAAGAATCTATGGCTAAGAAATACTCACATTTAACTGAGAAGACTGCATTACACCGATAAAATGTCAGCGCACATCATTTCCAAATTTAATTTTAATTGGGTCTTTACTTTAGCAATAATGCATTTCTTTAACGAGTGGTATATCGTAAACTTTATGTCCAGGTTTTTCCACCCTCCGCCGGTGAAGAGGGAAGCTAGTGGAAATATAGAAAAGTCGTCTGATAAAGAGGAGAGCGCCAAGACGCCGTCTGCCATCTGTCCTCATAGAGATTCCTGCCTGAAGTACATATTGAAGGTGAGAATTGAAACAGTGCCCAATCATCCAGTGCTTAATCTATTACTGTAAATTATTCCTATACATGAACTGCAGTTATACTGCATGCCAGGAATTTGATTACAGATTGTTGTATTCTGAAATACTCGGTAACCCTACATCCATAAAGGCAATGAAATTAACCGCGCCCTGAGATAAATACATACAAATAACTTCAGTTTTTATGAAAAAAAAACTGTACATCAGAAGAGATAATTAAAGATTCTGTACATATTGTAGTTACAAGTGGCAGCTATAGATAATAGTTTTTAACTTTCTTGAGAAAAAAGTCGTATTCGCAGTGCATTTGTTTACTAAGACATGCGTGCACGCTGACAATATTGGTTAGGGATTCACTTTGAGGCTTCCCGTCACCAAAATATTCATTATTTTATACCTACTTCGAAGTAATCTTTCCTCTCGTAAACTTATTTAGATTGCTAGGTTGTCGCATCGTGACATGTAACAGTCTCAGTTTTGTTGTTTTTGGTAAATACAAATTAAATCAAGTAACATATTTACATAAAATTAAACAATGTTAATCTGAAATTCCATGTCTCAATATTTTAAGCTATGGCTAGCAAAATTTAGTTTGCAAAAAGTTACAGGCTGCTACAAATTAAAAATATGTGATTTTAAAAAGTTGCGAAAACATTGCATAGATTGTTATTAAGAGTTTCTTAAAGTAATCCAATGTATTTTTTTTCGATTATCTATATATTTTAGGTTAATTAAGTGCCCTCTATTAATGCACGTTGTTTGTAGATTTAATTAATATGTGATTTTCACATATCTTTTCTTTACGTAATATTTCATATGTACGAATATGTAAATAATTTAGGTATGTTCAATATTTAATTTTTATCGTTTTATTTTATTTTCTTATAATTTACACGTTTGGATTTTAACTTAAGATGTTGCGATGGTAATCTTCTATGTCTGGGTTAGGTCAGATAGCTTCCATTTTTTACTATTATGTGTATATAATTTTTATTTTATTTTTGGTCGCACATTGTGTTAATGATTGAGGGTTTATTTCTATGTTTTTTCATGGCTAGGCCGTTAGAAGTGGCTCGTTAAGGGGTTTTGAAGTATTTTTGTTTTCATTGGTCTACAGGTTCGAATCCTGCCATGTGATTAATTGGCACGGCAGGCCATCTTAGTAAGCGCCAGCAGGCTGAGCTTTATAACTCTCTTCGCCTTCAGCTCCCAAGACGCAATAATGTAGTGTAGGACGCTCGCCCAGAGTGGGCGAAGTGCAGGGTTTAACTTAGGAAGGTAGAATGCCCTATACCTCCCCAAACGTAGTTTATTGTAGTATTTACAGCCAGCGATGCAGTTGCGCGCTTAATTTACCCCCTTTCGCGTGGTTTAGCTACAAGGAGGTAGAAAGTCGTATCGTGTTCCTGCTACGAGTATATCCTGCTATACGTCTTGTTGCAACTAATTAAACGTATTGTTTTCTACGACAGCTGGTGTCACCATTTCAGATAAGCTATATTAGCTTTTGCTACGTAAGGATATATCAGAATGACCACAATTTTTCTAGAAGTATTTGTCGCGACGCCATTTAGAATCTGTAGGATGTACAGTTTCCCAGACTAATATTTAAATACGAATAACTGAGATTGAATGAAGAGTTCTCTCTGAATGAAGAGTTCTCTCTGAATGAAGAGTTCTCTCTGAATGAAGCGAAACAGTTTGCAGTACTTTTTAACAAAATTTATTAAAGAGTATTTTTTTGGGTGTATTTGATATGAGACATCAGCAAAGTTTCCCCATATAAGTATTTTAGGATAAGTAATGGCTAGGCTCGACCACTTCCAGTGATGTTGAGTCTGTTGTTGTGTCTCCTACCTATTATGTTGAGTCTGTTGTTGTGTCTCCTACCTATTATACTGATTGACATCCAGGGTTTTTCATTACATTAGTTTCTACTAACTTATCGAAATTAAAGTTGAAAACAAAAATATATATTTAAACTTCAAAAGCTAAATGTGGTCAATATCGGCTACATTCGTGTAGTATAGAGCCACTTTGCCATCCTGTCTTCCATGAAAATAATTCATATTTCAATTTCCCAAGGAAGCCAGTTGTTTTAACTCATACACAAAGGGTGTGTATGTCAGCTGGTATAATGCACGAAAGAGTAATGTACAGTGAGTTCATCCGTTTCTCTGCCTGTGATTGGTCCGGGTAATTCACTACTATCCAGGTGATACTAGTATTGCCACAAATATTAATGAAATATTTTACATTTATATTTCAAACACCTCGTATAATATGATTTCAATTGCTATAATTTTGAAAATGGTAATTTTAACATGACTAAAGGGGAAGTGCGCAGCCAGGTTAGTCACTCTACCACACGTAGTTACACTAAATCAACATGTTAGTGAGTGCCATAAACAGTTTGGTTCCGGCTGGAGATATTATATTCTAGTGCACATATTTGATGTTAATCCACAGTATTTGATGTTATATGCTCATGAATGTGGAACTGTTCATTGGCACATACATTTCTGCTTGCTTAAAATACAGCCCGTTAGTCTGCATATGGTAACCAGCACGGACATCAATGATAAATTGCAGTGTCATACTCAACAGTCAACTGAGTTCTCTGCAATTAAAACACTACCCCTATGTTTGCCGTACATATTATTATGCGCCTCTTATGGCGGCCGCGAAAGCTACGAGGGGGAAACGTAACTCTGATGGAGAACACCATATCATTTCACTATATCATATACATAAAATCAATAAAAGGTTGTATCCTGTTACATTATAATTTACTACACTTCACATTTTACGTGAATACCTCAAACTGCACTGGGAGAGCATGTTACATTAAGTTACTCTACTCCTGCAAGTATTTATATATTACCTAATAAATTACTGCCATGCCTCGAAATAAGAATTCTTCTGTCATCTGCTGAAACAGCATTACCTTTGCGTTGCCGAAGGCTGATTACTATTACGACAATGGTGGACGAAACCCCATCTGCTCGTCCATCTTGCTCCATTGTCGGCTAGAAGTTGTCAGGCACGAGCTTGACTCTTCCGCGGCCTTAAATATCGCGGCGATTTACAAATTACTCCTCTTGTTTGCAAACTGCTCCCGCGGCTCGTGTCCATATTGCCGGCAGCGCTTAGCTCCTGCGACCTTGCTCGCCTTGGATGTGTGCTGGTGCGTTCATGCAAGCACCTCAGTAAGGGCTTGCCCATAACAATATCGTCCTTCGCTGGAATATCGATCGTCCCCGCTCGATGGATGATGGGTGAAGAGAACTTGATTTCAGCATTCCTGACAGTCCTCACCTGCACTCGGCACCAGCAATACGGTTGGGTTGGAGCCTCTTTGATACAGATAGGAGTATAAGGATGGAAATTGTGACGATGTAAGAAAGGCTGCGTTAAGGACCTGTCTTGCCTTCTCTCATGAATTAGGCTACGCCATTGAAGTGTGTGATTGGTGTTCAAGTCGAAGTTACTATAGTTGGTTTGTGTTTTCTGTTGATTGTAGGTGGCCTTGTAAATGGCTGTAAACTAGTTTCGTATTAGGGGTATACAATCTTGCTCGCAGAAGACATGGCTGTCGCAATGAATTGCAGAACCCTGCATCAGCCTCCCTTGAGGTCCTAATTACCTACGTTTCATATGGCTTGGCAATTATGAAATTTATTTTAATAATAAACTTGAGAACTTTTATAAATCCACAAGCACATTTTACATTACGAGTTATTGTTTTAAAATGCACTCCTATAAAATGCTCCTTCCTTTGCACATCATTTTTATGTGTACATAATATATATTTCATAAAAACTGACTTGTATGTAGCTGAAAATTTTCCACTCATACTGGAGACATGAGGCACAGTAAGCAATCACGCCACACGAAATTTCCGCTACCACATGGTAGAAAACTACTTGGATCGCAGTGCAAACAGGTTCCTCGGAGGTGGAAGTTGAACCACATTAAGATAACTAATTAATACGCAAAATAACATTACGCCTGGGTAAACATTACGTTAAGATCTTCCCGAAGGAAAAACGGAAATAATAAACTTACCTAGGGCGGTAGAACGAAGGAAACTACAACATGATAATGAAGTTCTTCAACAAACAGGAAATAAACAATCACGCCATAATAAAGTCTTAAGGTTGAGAAGGAAAAAGACGGACTCATCAATTCATAACAAATGCACTATATCGAGAGAGGTTACTATCTAACACTCGATAACAAAGGCACTATATCTAGAGAGGTTACGATCTAACTATCGCTAACAAAGGCACTATATCGAGAGAGGTTACGATCTAACAATCGATATAAATAGTTACTATAATGATGGTTACACTTATGCTCAGATTATAAAACACAATACATTTTAAAACTTTGTAATTCGTAATAACCTTGATAGTATATTTTAACTGCAGCTGTAATAGCATTAATAATAATATAACTATCACAGAAATAATATAATTATATGATTTACAAAAAGTGCTGCCCTCTATAAAATCCAGATGTAAACACAAAGTAATAAATATAAATTACTTACAGGTGGTGCTGCTACCTATTGTAAAACACATGCAGTGAAAAAAAAAAACGAATAAAGTTTCAACTAATAAATAGATTTTGGAATATTAGTTGTGGACTGAATTTAACATTTGACACATAAACCATTATTACTTAACATAAATAGCAGAAATTAAACTTTAAATTTAAGGAAATTCGATAAGAAAACTTAAGTTTAAAAATAGGATATGATAATTGTTAGCTGCCAAATATAAGTTTAGGACTATGCAAAAACAAAAAACAAAAAACCATAAAAAATGCAAGAAAGAAACACAAAACCACAAGCAGAACACTTGGTGTCACGTAATGGCTAACACTCCACTCTCCAAAGCAGACCATGGCCAAAGAATAGTCGAGGCCGCATAAATAAAACAAATTAAAGAACATACAATACTAAGATATACCCAAAAAGTTATCACACAACACTAAATGAATCCAAAAAAATATATACTATTATCATCTGGATTCTTGAGGAGCAATAAATAAGTTTACCATAAGGGTACCTTGAGGTAAGGAAGGAGCAGAAGTAGGTTGTGGCGAAGAATTGTTTGGAAGGGACCGGAATTTAAGCCGTAACCAAAAACGAAAGGGTACGCAAAAGATGGTAATGCTGCAGGAAACAATAATCCACACAAAACCAAAATCGGAAGTATTTGGTTGGATATACTTTGGACGAAGAAGATGTACCATGTCATTGAACTTGGTGCCATGAGGTTGCGATGCCAACATAGCATCCAGTTCTTTAATGAAGTACCATTCAATGTTAAATTGGGAAACTCGGAAAATCGAATTGATGTTAGATCAGCTGCAAGATTGGGTACATGCATAATATGGAGGGTAAGGTTGATACGGCTGAACTAATAGAACAAAAACTTTGAAAAATTGGCTTACAATATCACAATGTGTAGCATTAGCTAGGTATCCACTACCATTTAAAGTGAGATAAAAGGGATTATGAGCTAGTGTGTTAGATCTTCAAAAGTGTGATATCAAGGGGAAACTTTGTAGCAAATAGCCAAAAGGAAGGTGTTTTCTGAAAAAAGGGAAGATCAATATTAACAATTGATCTGTCACAAAAATCTAAATATGGTTTTCCAGAAAAAAGATTGAACTCATAACTATCAGTGTGACAATCAAAAAATGGAAAAAGAGGAGGACAGAGAGTGATTCCATAATTTTTGCACTTATCTAATGCCTTGTGGTTAAGCAACGCAAATAGTTTTCTATCTGGGATAACAACTAAAAATTCATTTACTGATAATAGCAAATAATGTTTTAGTTTTTCCACTAGAAAGGGCAAGGGGAAATCGTGTTATTTTTTGAAAAGGCTGTTCTTGTTTGCCAAAAGAACGTCAACAATATCATTGAAAGAAGTATTGTAAGTAACAGCTTGCACAGAACAATGACCATAATACATGTACAAGTTTTCTGGTGTCACAGAACAAAGACCATAATACATGTACAAGTTTTCTGGTGTCACAGAACAATGACCATAATACATGTACAAGTTTTCTGGTGTCACAGAACAATGACCATAATACATGTACAAGTTTTCTGGTGTCACAGAACAATGACCATAATACATGTACAAGTTTTCTGGTGTCACAGAACAATGACCATAATGCATGTACAAGTTTTCTGGTGTCACAGAACAATGACCATAATACATGTACAAGTTTTCTGGTGTCACAGGAGCTATCATATATAATGGTAAAGTAATTAGGTGTTGTATCTTATTAAAAATGCTAACAAATGGCACTGGATTAATTAAAGTTGATCTCAAAGAACCGTAAACACTGGTTTCTATAGCATGTTTAAAATAAAAAATTGCCAACCGAGCATTGGACACAGCTTCAGTAACACGCAGCAACATAGTGTTAAGGTCCACACGAAAACTAATTAACATAATTTTATCAAACACTTCATGTAGAGTTCTATTCATTGCTATATTAAAAGCGTTATAATGTTCAAAATTATTATTTGCCAACACTTGAAAATTTTTAATACTGTTCAGCATTCTATCTTCCATGTTAGGCAACGAGTTTATATGAATAGCTACATTTACAGCAATATCTTCTTGATTGTTTGTAAGGGAGTTTTGACTGTTTTCCAAAAGCTCAAGATCTTGACTGTCCAGCGTACCCAAAATAGTTTTTATTATTTTGCCTCCAAAAATCAAAGATATCAGGGTTTTCTTTTTTTACAGGTAGAAGACAGAAGTGAAGTCAAAGCTGAAATATATAAATAAATGCTTCAAAGTTTTCCTTCAATTGTTTGATGGCGAATTGGAAGTTATGATCGAAGCTTGAGTTTGACTTACACACCTGATTTCTTTTTCATGTATGAGAACGATATTTTGGAGTATTTCGTTTAATTCACTAGCCCAATTTCCAGTTTCCAAAGATTTAAATCCAGCACCATGGAATAGTAACTGCTTGTAAATAACACATCGTCTTCTCTTTCAAACACAATTCCTGAATTGAGATTTTTTACCGTTACTGTTGATTCAGTCAGGCAGTGGGCAGTAAGGAACACATTCAGGTACCACCTCATGATTCAAAGCAGCGAACGGAATTGTAAAAAACCAGAACATGTCCACTAAAACAAAAATTAAAAGAATACCACCGATGGTGACATTACTTGAAAATCTAAATTCCCAATTGATATACCACATAAAAAAATACAAATGAAAATCGACCCAACCAACTTTATGAAGATTCTGTTACAAACCTGGACTATACAAACTAAGAAACCCTAATAATAAACACACAGAAAATTTGGATGAAGACTTAAAACTAGGGTACCATCGAGTTTTATATTAATTTGAGTACGCCTACTAGTAGTATAGAAATGCCAGTTCGAGTGCAGCCCCCAACCATCAGAAAACCTGATCCAAAACATCAGCTTCCGATTCGAGCGCATCCACAAAAAGTGACTTCAAAAAGTTGCATTTGGGAGCAGTCTCCAGTCATCAGAAAACCAACGGTAAATTAAATGCTCTAGCCATCACAAAACATCAACTGCCGATTCGAGCACAACCGGAAAAAGTGACTACAAAAAGTTGCAAAGAACGGCTCAAGAAATTTGAATACGTAAAATAATTTAATATTGTCCATAATAAAGATGGACCAGTTGCTCAATCTATTGAACGGAACCCAAAAATTTAAGAAACTTTCCGAACTTACAATCGAACAGACCTATTCCATAGACCATGCTGAAATATCTGATACACGGTATGGATACAAAGTGGTAATTACTTCTGGAAATTTTAATGTAACCTTACCAGACAGATATCTTCAGATTTTTAGTGAAAAAGTTTTAGATGGTGTTAATCGTGGTGGTGTAAATTTTGCATATGATGGAATGGTGGATTGGAGTGCTAAACAAAGGCATTCTATTTAGTTTTATTAAAGAGTAAACAATCGCCGTATTAGACATCAGTTGATTTTTATTTGAGCTAATGTCTCTATAAATTTTTAATGGTTATCCTATAATTAAAACACTATTATCGCTCTGACTTCGGCAATGTGTTACAACATAGTCTAATTAAAAATTTAGACACACATCTCCAAATTCGACACATTAAAGTAGCCGAAACATTGAGTTCTTTCATTACACTTTCTATAGAAATAATATTCATCTTTATTCCACGAAACTTTAACATATAGAATATGACTAATTCCAACCCAAAAAATATCTACGGCTTCATCTCTAATACCACAGTTCTTTCAGACAAATCAAAGTTAATTAACTTACCTTTTTCATCCTTAATTTCAACTATTATTTCATTACCTTGATTTGTTTACACTGGAAAAAATAATGGATAAGCTGGTTCGTAATAGATCGTGTCGCCAAATCCAAATGCTGTTCTTGGTTTAAAAGTGGCAATTATGCTAGTTTCTCTATGGTTATTTCCATCATGTTTTAATATCATACAATTTACTATATTACAGTGCATATTTATTGTTTCAAATGCAGCAAATTTTGGAATTGTATCGCCATAATGATCCACAAATTGCTTTCAGAGTTTTATTTTCTACAAAACCCAAAAGTTTTCCTATTGAACACAGTTTTTCAAACTGTAATTTTAGCATACATTTTACTTTCACTCTGTTTGTTATTTTATCCAGCTCGAAAGATATATAATTTTCTTTCCAACTCATTGAATCTACACTAACTGAAAAAATTGCTTTTATAGTTATTCAAGATCTTTAAAGCTATATTGACCAATTGGAATATCAATTGCTGATTCCATATATTTCTGACCCACAAAATATAGCTTATTTCACCCAGAGATAATGGTATGCGTTAGATAAGTAGTATAGAACTGAACTAAAGCCAATGAGTGTCCAGCTATCTCTAAAGGACAATGTAGTCTCTTCTTCAACACTGATTTGTTATCTGTTAGTTTGAATACTTTACTCATTTATTACATTATTTAAAAAATCTATTAATAAAAGAGCAAGAAACATGTAGACTGGGATATTAAAATAAGAATACCAGACAAGACTGTATCGATAAAACATCACAGATAATTATTACCTAATAGTATTAGGTGTTTGATTGTGGGTCCTAGTAACTGTGGGAAAGCTACACTTATGATAGATAATTTTATATATGCTCAGGGATGGTTGGACTTTGGTACTCTCTATGTATGTTCAAAACGTCTGGACCAACCAAAATATATCAATTTAAAGAAAGGTATAGATGTAGCATCAAAATTATTTAATGAACCAATAGCATACTTCTTTCTATCAAATGAAGAAATAGGTTGACATAAATGAATGTCATAAAGAGTCTGTAGTTGTTTTCGATGATATCATACTTGAAAATCTAAATATGGTAAGGGATTACTTTACTTGCGGTAGACATAAAGATATTGATTGTTTCTATTTAGCTCAGACATACTCAAAAGTAACTAAGCTGCTTATAAGAGACAATGCAAATTTTCTTTGCATATTCAGACAAGACGATACAAATCTTAAACATATTCACAGTGATTTTGTTGGTGGTGATATGTCATTTGAGAAATTTAGGGAGACGTGTTCAAAATGTTGGAATAATGAATATGGTTTTGTTACAATATATATGACTCATAAGTTAAATAATGGCAAGTATTCTAATAAAATTAAAGACTTTAAAAATTCTTGGATTGTAAGTTTTGTTTTTAATGGAAGTGTTTCCATTAAAAAGTAACATAATCTGATCTTTTTAAATGTATTCATATACCATAACTATTTCAATAAACACAATTGTACCTTCGGGTACATTGTGAGCTTTTGGTATTTTATAATATATCATATCATCAGGGTAATCTTCAAAAGTTTTATGAATGTCAATTTTTTTCTGTTCATGATAACAGTTGATACCACTTTTATATTTTTCTGGTTTTATTATTATTTCAACTAGAGTTCCATCTCTCATTAAAAAATATTATATTCGGTTATCAAATTAAAATGCTTATTCTTTTGAATTGTATTTACCATCTAAACGAATAATGTTAATTCTGTTTTTCTGATAGTACTCTAAATTGATTAAGTCCATCGGTGCAATGGGATTTCCCACATGTCTTAGTCTTTTTTGTTCAAAATCTATATTATTATCTACTTCCAAGTAAGTAAGATAGGCTTTAGCCAATGATCCTTTAATTCTTATCAGTGTGGTTATAAAGTCGTTGAACTGTGTGTTGGAAACAAAATCATTAGGACTGATCTTCTCATCATTGTTCATGCGTTCTTTAATTTGATCATCAATCCAAGAGCTCATTAATGAATTTCCACATATATCTATTGTTTATTAATAGCGAAATAATTTTTCGAAATTCAAAATTATGTGAAAAGAGATTTAGCACAATTACACTCAAATGACCACAAGTTACTTGATAGAAATTTTGGATTCTATCATCGTTATAAAAATATTACTTCCGAGATATGCTATTAATTGTCGCGGTGGATTTCCGCCAAATGAATCAAAATAACATTTGTTGTTTGCTTTTTTCCAATAGCATACCCAGTGTGTACCACAGTTTGTCGAAACATCTAGATTAACAATCCCACATTCATTATCGAGTGGCGTGTTAAGTAGCTCATCGATCATAAATACACAGCGAAAACTTTTAATGTTTAATTTATTAACCATTTGATCAATATCATAGTTACTGAGTGGAGTTACTTTTTTTTAACGTTCTTACCCTACTCAACTCTCTTCAATCCCTTGCCGTATTCCTCCATAGCTAAATTATGTCTGTGTTGTTCTTCCAATTCTTGGTTTTTCTTCTTAGCAGTAATTACTGATGAAGCGATTGATGATGCACCGCCAGTTAATGCTCCTAGAGCTCCCCAATGCTGCGAAAATTATGGGAAAAAATCCACCCTTGTGAACTGTCAAACCATTTCCAATTTTAATTTCTTTGGACATTTTCTTAAGCTGTGGAACTGAAAGTGTGATAGCCATCCCTTTGTCCTCCTTTAGTTTCTTGTTTTTACGATCCAGTTGTTCTTTCGTAAGGAATAAATCAATATTCAAACCCTTCAACTCCTCATTAGGAACTTGAAATACAATGTTTTTTACTTACATTTTTTATGAGAAATATTTTGTCATTTTATTTTAATTCCCCAGCCAAGCTTATGTTTAATATGCATCGCAGATCCAGTAACACCAGCCCACAATCTCTCATTGAGACCAGCATTTGAACTTAACTATCTTTTGAACGCTTTCTTTTCTAGTTCTTTGTCAGCTACATGTCTTTCAGCTTGATCTTTATAATGATTATAAGCTTTATCATGTTCCATTGCAGCCGCATCTAGTGGATTAATGGGTTTATCACTATGCTCAATTTTCTCTTTTAGTCTGGTACCCGGACCTAAGTACTGATAACCGGGTGTATACAACTCAAAAGGTAGGAAATTTATTATGTCATTGAGTAACCCTTTTCTGTGATGCTCCGACTCCCAAAAAATATGTGGTATTATTTTTAACATTCGTATCAGATATGGTATACCTTTTGGATTTTCACAACAAAGTCACTAAACTTGCTGTTGAGCTTATTCATTAATTCATTATTCCAACTTTTTCATTATAATAGTTTTCATTGACACCATTCTCTTCGCCATAAATAATGAGAAGTCGATCAATAAGGATCCTCAACATCATCCATCCATATGTATTCTTTGGAATAATCAGTATATTTCTTTATACCTTTCCCTTTTTAGCTGAGGGATGCTTCTTTTTAATCGAATCGTAAATAGGTCTAACAATAATTTTCCATTTATTCCCTTTACTCGATTTGGGCGTTCCCAAGTTTAGATCATTGTTTTGAAAAAATGTGTTTGTATCTGCTAGGATACAACTATAGTGTTCATAGTCGGTTGCAGTGTAGTCACTTTCTGTTACTTTCTTACTAGTTAGCAATTTCATCAAACCATCGGTTGCAGTGTATGTTCGGCCTGTTACAGTAAATTTGTCATTGATGAATGTTACTTTGCTATCACCAATATACAAACTACCTTCATCAACCTTTAGCCCAAAAACATCGTCTTTGCAGACAATTAAGAAATCGGCAACTTTGTTATCAATAAATATTGTTTTGTTGTTAGTTAACTAAGAGATATCAGTTTTCAAACACCCCAACTCTTCTTCATAGCGTTAATAGTCATCATAGCAATCATCATCATCGTCAAAGTGTTTAAAGCCATCGTTATAGCGTTCATCGCCATAGCATTCATCGCCATAGCGTTCATCACCATAGCGTTCATCGCCATAGCGTTCATCGCCATAGTGTTCATAGGTGCCTGTTTTACCAAACAGTTTTCTTTCAAAAGATGTTTCTGTTGGTGTCTGTGGGTAGTCTAAATTCTTAACAGCAACTGGAACAAGTTCTTTTATTATGTTCTTATTTTCATTTGTTACGTGTCCAATTTTTTGCCCCAAATCTTATATCGCATCTATCAATGGTTTATCGTGTATTTTTTATCATATTCATCTTGGCGAAATCTTCTAAAAGTTTTTAACTTTTCAATTAACTGTCTTTATCTCTCTAAATTCTTCTCTATATTGTTAACAATTTTTTGTTGCCTCATTTATTATATAAAATTAACAATGATAACTTAAATGTATAATGTCTCAAATGTATGAAAAATTCACTAAGTTCATATAAACTTACCAATAATAACAAAGTAAGAGTTAAATGTGTTTGTAGATGTCATGTTACCAATAACTTGGTATTCACTGGTGGGAGTATAAAAAACGATATTGTAAATTAAATTCATAAACCAATACGAAAAATATTCCCCAGAGGAACTGTTCTATCCTTTGGTATCGATGATATTTGGCAAGCTGATTTAGTTGAGATTAATTCTGGATCTTTAGAAGGTATACATAGAATTAAGAAAGGGTTTAAATATATGTTAACAATGATAGATGTTTTTCCAAATATGCATTGGCAATACCAAATAAAGATAAAATTGGTTAAAATGTTACATTAGCATTTAAAACTATTTTGAATGATCGCAAACCCATGCATTTACAAACAGATGGAGGTAAAGAATTTTACAATAAATCATTTAAGACATTAATGGCCAAAAACAACATAGCACACTATTCAACATACAGTGAAAAGAAAGCTAGTGTTGTAGAAAGATTTAATAGTAAATTGAAGGAGAAAATTTGGAGGATATTTACTTATACAGGAAAACTATACATGGGTGGTTGCATTACCTAAATTAATAAGTGAATAAATACAATAAAATTGTTCACAGTACAATCGGAATGAAACCCACCAATGTAAATGCAAAGAAAGAAAATTCTATTCTAATCAACATGTATGGGGGAGAAAGAAAAATGCTTAAACCAGTGTTTGCAATAGGAGGTAAAGTTCGTATAAGTAAAAGTATAATTTTTTTGAAAAAAGGATATACACCAAATTGGCCCACTGAAGTATTTGAGGTGTGCGAAGTATTGCATACAAAACCCACGACATACAGAATAAAAGATTTAAAAAATGGAATTTTTTTATGAGCCAGAGCTATGTATTATAAAGACTAAATATGATAAAGACTAGTGTGGTTGTTAAAGAATTTTTTTATATAATAGATGGTTCAACAAAAAATTGAAACTTATGAGCGTCAGTCGTTTCCGCCAAACAACCAAACAAAAAATAATGTGAATGAATACAACAAGAGCATTGAGTTTGATATTCCTATTCGCGATGCATTTTCACATCCGAATGAAGTTTATGTTTACCAATTGTGTAAGCTAACTAAAAGAAATACTAATACAGATTATGAAAAAACTTCAACTATTGATCTTTGTGAGAATTTCTTCCCATTCCAGTTCTCAAGAATAGAAATCTCTAAACATGGTTGTATAATCAAAAGTAACCCTGGCATCACTTCAACAATGATGCATACATTGCTAGGTTCGCAATCAGAATCAGCATACTTCCAAATGTCGGGTATAGAACTCGGTAAATATGTTAGGAAAGATAAGCTTAACGAAATTACCTATCCATTAAGATATTTGTTTGGGTTTATGAGCGATTGTAATGAAATATTCTGGAAAGGTGGGTACAATATCACATTCATTCGAAATTCTAGTGACGATGTTTCGCTTTACAGAAGACCTCCAAAGAAAGCAGATGGATCTGATGATGTAGATAATATACCAGGTGCTGGTAAAATTGTTATTGAGAAATTGGAAATTCTGTGTCCAATTGTTGAATACGATTCTATTTATGGAATGAAATTAAAGCAAAATTATACAAACACCCCAAAATTCCAATTAGTTTTAATTATTGGCAATGTCTTGAAAAACCAGTACCTACTAATGCAAAGTCATTTCAGTTTGATATAAAAGATCAGTTCAATTCAATCCAATTCGATATGCCAGATATTGTCATTGTTGGTTTTCAGCACAGTAGAAAAGAAGATCCTGGGCAATTCACACACGGTTCAATGTTTGACTCTTGTTTTGTCAAAAATATTTCTATTAAGAATGGACGGAATGAAGTGTTTCCCAAACATAATTGGAATTTAAACATTGATGATAAAATTTTCGATTATATGTATATTGCTTACAACGATTTTAGAAAATCAAAGACTAAACTAGATACCCCTTATCGTAATAATGAACTGTGCTTCAACTCTGTGTCATTTATTGGGAGAAGGCCATTGTATGTTTTGATTGTTCTTACAGAAAAACAGCTATTGTAAAAGATCGAACAAATCTGAAACTTACAGTTGATTTTAATAAACCAATATCGGCTTCAACTATTCGTAATGTGGTACTCGTAAGCCAAAGAAATCTAATTTATGATGTTAAAAGTGAAAGAATCACCGAAGCCCAATAGTATGCAAACATGTATGGTTATTAGTTTATAATGGATGGTTATCCATTAAAAATGCTTATTGTTATATAATAGCGCTATAAGAGTGTTTTTATTGGACTCTGAAATAAATACGACATGTGGACGTGCACTCGGCAAGGGTCGCGATTCGTGATCCTTTATATCCACGTATGATTGCCCATTCAAAGGGAGGAGTTAACCGCTCTTCCGTATATCATCATATGATTACCCATTCAAAGGGGTGAACGATTCGCTCGTCTCTATCTTGGCTTAGGAGTGCCCATGACTTTTCTCTAACCTGGTCTCTGCTTCTTGCAGATTTTTGTATTCCAAAATCACCACAACATCTTTCACTTTGAACCACAGATTGCTTTCTTCAGCCATGATCACATACACATTTAAAATCACGCACAACTAGCGAACGATTTCATGCGTATGATATCAGCGATGAGGTCATCACAACACATTGTCATACCGAAGCAGTTACCTATCGATGTGGTGGGTAGTTGCTCTTTCATTAGGTTGTACAGTGTTTTGGGATTGACGTTATCGAGAGATAGCAGCACTTGCATTTCGGGGTACTCTTGCCTAAGTGCATCGAGTCGTACACTCACCAGATGCTTTTGACATCTGATGGTGTAGTATTGGTTTCCACCGATGCTGATAAGCACAAACTGGTGATACTTACCAATATCACCAGTAGGCGTCAGTGCGTGATTGTTGATTATACTACTTTGTGCGGCGATGATAGTGTTCGCAGCATCCAGTAGCAGTTTATACTTTTGCTCGATCTTGTACGTGCCGTGCTTGGGAATGGATGGCAGCACTTCTTCAAAGACCCACTGCTTAAACTCTGTGGCCACGGGTAGTCTAGATGATCATATCAACTCGTACAACCCGGGCTCTGAAATAAAAACCGTTTGCGGTTGTGCATTCTTAAAGTGGGGCCCTCGAGGGCCCCACTTTAATTGTGACAATGGCTTCTTATACTTTCCCGTTACATTCACTCGCATCGTCTTTTTCAGATTGGCATACCCAAGTATTCCCGCGATGTCTTTAGCCTTGAACCACAGATTGCCTTCTTCATCCATGATCACGTACACCTCTCTATGGTCGTAGACGAGCTTGTTGTTTACAATGTCGATGAGCAATTGCATTTTATTAGACTCGCACAGGCTTACACGTGATCCTCGAACAATTTTGATACGTGGCATGCTTTGCTTGTGATATTTTGAGACGAGATATCATCTCGAAACACTACTCGATCGGTCGTTGCAAACTGTATGTCGCGAACGATTTTATGCGTATGATATCAGCGATGAGGCAACACATTGTAGTACTGAAGCAGTTACCTATCGACGTGTACATTTCGGGGTACTCTTGCCTAAGCACATCGAGTCGTTCACTCACCAGACACTTTTGACATCTGATGGTGTAGTATTGGTCTCCACCGATATCGCCAGTAGGCGGCAGCGCATGATTGTCTATGCTTACCGATATTGCCAGTAGGCGGCAGCGCATGATTTGTCGATGCTCACCGATATCGCCTGTAGGCAGCAGTGCATGATTGTCGATGCTTACCAATATCGCCAGTAGGCGGCAGCGCATGATTGTTTGTGCTTACCGATATCGCCAGTAGGCTGCAGCGCGTGATTTACTGTCTTAGCCTCGTCCTTTTTGGAAGCGAGATTCGTTGATGAAAACTGTGTGGGAATACAAAGGGGATCTGTCGTACAGACCCCTTTGTATACACAAGTTTTGAAGGATGTCTCTATCGCCGCCATAAATGTTTAGTATGATTGTCAGGTTTGTATTTGCGCAACGTCTTTCGCTTTGAACCACGGACTGTTATCTTCATCGATGATGACAAGCACCTCTATGTTATCGTAGATGAGTTTGCCGTTTACAATGTTGATGAGCGATTTCATATCTGCGATACATTTTGAAATGTCATCTCGAAATACTTACTCCAAGTTGATCGCCCGATAACGTTCCTTTAAGCTCACATACGACTTTATGTGTACGATACTGCCAATCAAGTCATCCTGATTCATCTCCATGATGAAGCAGTTACCTACAGCTTTAATGGGCAACTGCTCTTTCATAAGGTTATACAGCATTACAGAATTAACATAGGTGAAAAAAAGAAGCAATTTCATATATGGGTATTCTTGTCTTACCTCATCGATACAAGCATGTACTATATGTGTTTGGCATCTGATGACATGGTAACAGATACCACCAGTGTAGATGAGAACGAACCGATGATGTTTACCGATATCTTCCGTTGGCGATAGCATACATTTATCGATAATGTTGTTAGCCGCTATAAGCTTCTTGTTCAAGTCATCCAGTAGCGGCTTGTACTTTTGCTCAATCTTGTGCTAACCCATGCTTGCGAATGGATGGCAGCACTTCTTCGTACACCCAGTCCTGGAATTGTTCTGCAGCTGCCATCTTTGATTTCATGATCAATGTGTACAAGCCTGGTTCAATGATAAATATGGCATGTCCCTGCATATTCAAAGGGAGGAGCGAATCGCTCCTCTCTATATCCACGTATGATTGCCTATGATTTTCTCTAACATGTTCTCTGATTGATTCTCGCGGATATGAATACTCGAGTATGTCCGCAACATCTTTTGCTTTGAACCACGGATTGCCTCCTTCATCGATGATCACATACACTGTCTTACAGTCGTAGACGAGTTTGCCGTTTACGATGTCGATGAGCGATTGCATTATATTATACATATGCTTTCCTTTAAGCTCACGCACGACTCGCAAACGATATCAGCGATAAGGCGACTTGTGCTGGGTAACTGCTCTTTCATAGTGTCACTCTTTTACAATTTTGTAGTGCCCCCATGGTAGTGTATTAATGCCATCTTTAATAATAAATCTTTAATCATCTTCGGGGCTTAATGCTCTTTTCCTCATCTCAAATGTATAGAGTTCATGTTTCTTACTTCTAATAAGATTCATACTTTTGTACAACACTTTTTTTTTTTACCAAACAAACACTTTTTGTAGTCACCAAAACTAATCTCATTTCTGACTACAGCATTTTTCACACCCTTTGCTCTTTTCTTTACACCAGCCTCCACATTTTTTGCATACATTTTCGATTTAAAATCAATAAATTCTCTCATTATTTTTCCATTACATTCATCTTTCATTTTACCAATAATGTTTTTGTTAACTAACGGTATACCAAATGGGTTATGTTTTCTATAGTCAGAAGTATCACTATGGTCGACCATTTCTTTCATGTCACTGTAGAAGTCTGGTGTTTTTATATAATAGATGTACGAATCAGTATCTTGGTAGCACAGTTCAGTATTTTCCCCATACTTTGGCTTCATTATATTATAGTGAAAATCATACATTAAGACTTTCGATAGATCGAGTATACTCATCCCAACATAAATGGGTTTGTTAAAAAACAGTTTTGTTTTATTCATATGAACTGCAACCAAATATATATTAAATATAGTCCTATCTTTAAAGTTTGGTTTTTGCCACTAGTTTATCCATTTGCTCAGAACTTGTGCACAACCGTATACCCACTCTGTTTCTAATATTTTCCATTGTTTTTCCAAAAACAGAATTGTTCATTAGCTTGTAGAAATCTTTTTCAAAGTCATTTGTAGACTTTGTTCGCATATTTGTGTTTAGATCAATATAGGACTTGAGCCAATCTGATTGATCAAACTCCAGAACTCTATAGATCTTTTTCAACTTCATTAAAAGAGATAGATATTGCTTAAGATTTACATAGTGTAATACATATTTTTTTTTTTTTTTTACAGAGTAGTCAAGAGTTTGGGATTTTTTTAAACTTCTGGTATTTTATTCTCTGATGCCAATGGCAGATCTTTGTGGAGATCGTGTAGTTCATGTGGGTATTACAAATCAACTTCAAATATATTAACTTTTCTAGAATCATCTCGTATTTTTGATACGTCTATATTTGTATTTCCCACTTAAACCCGCCATAGGGTAAATACTGGGTCATAGCCCATCCATATAAGTTATTGGCGTCCAGATATGTAAGATAAAAGATTTCCTTTGTGCTGTCATAAGATTCATGTATTTATTATTTGCTTTAGCATATCGCTTACAGCATTGTGAAATTCCACCACGAATACCTTTTTCTATCACCAAAATCATGTCATAATCGGTTAATAATTCGTTCTATTTTAGCGTGTTTGAGCATAGCATCCTGCGCTAACTATGGGGCTGTGAAATACCATGCTGGATCTAGCTTATATGTATTGAGACACACATCTCTAAAATTTTCCATTATATCATACAATATCAACACATCAGATTTGTTATAGAGTTCTGTGTACTCTCTTAGAGATGTTATACTAAATTTTTCCCACACCTTTCTCACAAATTCGTAATCTTCATCTATAATGTCACATTTATTGAGCTTGTTGTAAAATGCATCTTTGGATGGAAGCGATGTCTCACAAAAATTTTCAGAACTATCCATGTAGTCATATGGGTAGACATATTTTCTTGTAACAAAGTCAAGAAGTTCATTGGAAAAATGCTTACACTTTTCTCAGAATTGGCTCCTGGAAAGGTTGCTAGAGAGTTTATCGATACTACCAGCCATAAATTGAAATGAGTCAATAAATTTAAGATTTACCCTTCCACATATGTTTTGTAAAATAAATATATTTTTCTTCGTTGTTGGGAATTAGATCAATATTATTTTCATCGATGCCAAGATCTCTTATGAATAAATGTGTGTCTTAGCCAGACAGATTGTGTATAAAAACTGGGACAAAACATGGATTTCTATACGATAAGTTACAATCTCTGTGTGCAGCTCCCCTAAATTTTTCCGTAAGATGATCATGATCTCTCACAGAATCACCATTCAAAGGCTTTTCACATATATGGCAATGGGTAGCTGTATCATAAACAATTTGTTCTTTCTGAGTTAGTGGAAACATTGATTTTTCATTTGTGTATATATCACCAATAGACTTTGCTTCTTCCATTAGCATTTTAACGAACACAGTAGATGCATCAGGTCCTTCATAAGTTACTGGTGGTTTATAGTATCCATGTTCGTATTTTACTTAGTAACAGAAGCTAATAGGCTCGTGTTTTTGGTATGGTTTCGTGTAACTTTCGTTGGGGTTTGGTTGGCAAGTTTCGATTTCAGTCAACAAACATTCGTAATCAGCATATATCACAAACGGAACTCTCAAAGAATGATTTTGGTTTTGAAATCTAAATATGTAATTTTTTCCTTTAGATGGTAGTTCAACTCTAACACCCTCATGATCTCGTCAGTCTTGTTCGTGATTTTTTAGCTTATTTACAGAGTAGAAATGTTGCAAACATCTATCACATATAAATAATTTGTGATCGTTTTTCGTTACTTGTGATGCGACAAGTCTCGGAAGACTTTTTACCCAGCAGTATTGGTCATTCTTTTCGTCTTTGATATAGAGTAGGTTTATGTGATTATCCGTCTTTTTTTTGTTATTTTTAATGGACAGGTCATATATTTCTGACCGCCATCTTCTTCTTCGTATGTGTATACATTAATATAAATTCTACTTCTCTTCTCAAAGGTTGGTATGCTATCCAATTTCATTAGAAATTCCAAACCCTTAAGTGCATCATCAAACTCATGTTCGTAAGCTTCGTATTTATTCACTCTTTGAGGGTCTTTTTTTACTTGATGCAATGCAGATAGACCATACCACAAAAAACATTTTTGATCATCGTTCTTAACATTGATTACCGCCTGCTTAGTTTTGGTTTTTTTCTGGGAGATCAACATAAGAACTGCCCTTGAATGGTACATATTTATTTATTCGTACTTCTAGTTTAAATGTTCTCTTGAGTGCCCACTGAGATCCCTTTGCTTCGAATGTCCCCATCTCAGCTATGATTTTCGATATACTGTTGGTATAATATTCTTCCAGATTAGGCAATTTCAGTATAATTTCGTTCTTTGTTTTAAAGGAGCTTTCTACATATTCAATATTCTCGCCAATTCCCCTTTTGTACTCAGTGAAGAATTTCATGTTAACTTTGAATGATTTTGAATGCTTACTAATTAGCCCCATGGCAGTTTCTTTTACATCGTTTAGGAAATGCTTTGGGTCTTTGTATGCATTTACATTCTTTACAGCATAAGTCTTGATCCTACTTTGAAATGCTGTTTCGATCTCTTCTACACTGAATATGGGTGTGTACTTATGAATTTTACTTCTCAAGTGACTTCTTATGAGAGAAGGTTTGTAATAGTGACTATGCGTTTCACATTTCACCTGTTTCTGTCGTGGGAACTTCTGTTTTGATATTAAGTGTGGTAGCACTTTAAAATTTTCCCATGCATTTGTTGGTTCATGTGATTTATTATGTATTGGTGTAAGACCTTTGTGCAATCTACTTTTAAGATGGCTTCTTATGAGAGACGGTTTGTAAAAGTGTTTACAAGTTTCACACTTGACATACTTCTCTTTAGATTTCTTCTTTCTTTCTGCAAAGATGCCTTTCTTAAACTTATATTCTTTCCAAACATTACCAGTTGTGTTAACCTTTTTCATTGCCATTGTCGTCATCATATTAGACGTCGGATTAATTTTATTGCGCTCATTTATTATGTGCAATATTTTATTTTTTACGCATTATAATTTCTTGAGCCACTCTTTTTGCAATCGTTCAGTTTGGACTAATTGAACGTCTGGCCCCAGATGGACGAATCTTTTTCGCCATCGCACGGCGCGATAGCACGATGTTCGTACAGAATGTTTTGTAGCACATTGCCGAAGTCAGCGCGATAATTGTGTTTTAATTATTGGATAACCATTAAAACTTTATAGAGATGTGAGCACAAATATAAATCAACTGATGTCTAATACAATGATTGTTGACGCTTTAATAAAACAAAATAGTGCCTTTTTTTAGCACCACAATACACCATTCCATCATATGCAAAATTTATACCTCCACGATTAACACCATCTAAATTTTTTTGCTGAGAATTTGAAGATATCTGTCTGGCAATGTTACTTTAAGATTCCCAGAAACAATTACCACTTTGTATCCACACCATGTATCAGATATTTCAGCATGGTCTATAGGATAGGTCTGTCCGATTGTAAGATCGGAAAGTTTCTTAACTTGTTGGGTTCCATTTAATAGATTTAGCAACTGGTCCATATTTATTATGGACAATATTTAATTTTTTTACGTATTCCATTTTCTTGAGCCGCTCTTTGCAACTTTTTGCAGTCACTTTTTGCGGTTGCACTCTAATGCAACTTTTTGCAGTCACTTTTTTGCTGTTGCGCTCGAATCGGCAGCTGATGTTTTGGATCAGGAAAACAAATGGTAATTTTTCTGATGGTGTTCTGATGGTTTGGGCATTCAATTTGCTGTTGGTTTTCTTATGGTTAGGGGCTGCGCTCGAACCGGCATTTCTATACTACTCCTACTATAGAATGAGTTTTGCCAAAGAACCAAGGCAGTCTTAGACTTGTGGGTGATCAGTCCACAGCCAGAAACAAGCCTGGGCCAACACATCAAATGGCATAATATGCAGCTTCTTACATTGTGGACAACAACAAATTGAGCAGGAGCCCTAGAATTAAATGATTTTAAATAAGAAATATGTGTGCGTGTTATATAAGCTTCCGTCTTAGGGTGAGCCAAGCTAGCCGTTACAGCGGTTAAAAAGTGTTGGATCTGGTAAGGACCAGTTCAGTGGAATTACAATTTAGCCATACGATTATCTACCACCCTACTAACAGGATAGGCTTTTAAGAGAACTAAATGTCGTTATATTTAACGCGGCTCCTCTTATGAGACCTCTTAAGGTTCTCGAGGGCTGCTGCCCGAATTCCTCGGATGTCAGACGCATCATCTGGAAGAAGATAACTCAGCTACCACAGATTTGAAAGGGGATGATTAGGAACACAAGTGAACACTAAACTAAAAGGTGTTGATTTATGAGACTCACGTCTGGCATAATTGAATGCCATCTGTAACCATATCAAATTCTTGTCCTAATAGGTTTGCTCCTTTGCATGAAAGTCAATTAATGCCGAACGAAGGTTTATGTTAAAACTCTCTGCATGCGATGTTGGCTGATTGTATGGGGTCAAAGTAATATGTTTGATCCCATAGGAAAAAGATATATGTCTGAAGATCTTAGAGATGAACTGAGAACAATTATCAGATACAATTGAAGACGGAATGCCAAAATTTTGAAAAAAATGTTCATCTGAAATGGCTGCACCTAAATATGTGTTTTGACTAGGCTTACTCAAAACGCATAACTGACGGGTCTTTACTCGGTCAGCAATATCAGCATTCATTCCTCTCCAGATGAAATCACGCTCAATAGCCTCTATGGTTTTATGTCTGCTAAGTTGTGCTCAAGTGGGTGAAGATTGAAAATATGAAGAAACAATTGCACGTAAATGTGATGGGACAACAACACGTTTTCTTTGTTTGTTTTACAATACAACACACCCTTGGTCAATGAGTAAGAACTTTGTTCAGCACCAGATTTAAGATTTTTGATAATAGGAGCTAACTCTGGGTCTTCATTTTGATGTTTCAAGATATTTTTTTTAAAGCAAAGGGGAAAACAGTCAAAATGTTACAATAAGATGAATTCTCAGAATTTGCAGGGGAATTAGAACCCCCAAACATCCTGAAAAAGAGTGTCAGCCACAACATTTCGGGTAACTTCGATATGCTGCACTTTAAATTTTAAAGACGAAATACGCATGACCCATTCACTAATTTTTCCTAGTTGTCTAGGATGTGCCAAATGCCAAGACAATGCCTGGTTATCAGTTTCCAAAAAAAATTCTGAATGTTCCATATAGGAACGAAACTTCTCAGTTCCAAAAACTACTGCTAAGCACTCTAGCTCATAGATGGTAGGTGCCTTACGCTCCTGAGGAGTCGGCGTACGAGATGCAAAAGCTATCGGCTGCTGGGCTACATCAACTTCCTGGGCAAACACTGCACCGACAGCTAGACTAGAGGCATCAGTTTGTAAGATGAAATGTTTTGAAAAATCTGCCATGTGAAGGACAGGTGGAATAATAATATCTTGTTTCAAAGTATCAAAATCACTCTATTGTTCTGGACCCAACTGAAATTTTTCAGATTTCTCGCACAATTTATTTAATGGAGCTGTCTTTTCAGCAAGATGGGGTATAAACTTTCCAAAAAATTTAACCATTCCTATAAACCGGGATATACTCTTAACATCCTTTGGAGGTTGAAAATCGCTAATGGCCTACATTGTGTCCGGATCAATGGCAATGCTTTGTGAAGATATTTTGTAACCTAAAAAGGAAATTTTCCGAACTGCAAATTTAACTTTTGCAGGATTTGCAGTTAGACCATCCTTTTCTAACCTGGCAAAGACGTCCTTAAGGTATCTAAGACGTTGATCAAAGTTTTATGAATATATAACCAAATCATCTCTAAGTATTTTTATATATACATACATTTTATATCATGAAATATTTGATATTACAGTCTGATGAGTACTTGTGCACCCATGGCAAGACCAAAAGGAACTCGTGTGAACTGGTAAAGTTTCCAGGGTACACAAAAACTAGTGACAGGTTTTGAATCCTTAACAAAGGTATTCGATTATACACAACATTAGGATCAACGGTAGTGAATACTTTGAGTTACTAAACCAATTAAATGCTGAATGGAAATCAGGCAATTTTTTGATTGAGTTTCCTATAGTAAACTACCATCCTTTGTTTTCTATCAGGCTTTGGAACCAAAACTGCCGGACTGGTGTACTGGGATGTTGATTGCTCTATTATTCCTTTATTCATGATAATTTGAACTTGTAACCTCAAAATCTCCATTTGTGAAGGTGCCAATTTATAGGGATGTCTTTTAACTGGTTCATTATCTAAAATTTTAATTTTGTACTCAAGTAATTTTGTTAATCCCAATTCTGAGGTAAGCACATTAGGAAATTGATTACACAAGTCTTGAATTAATGTATGCTCCTTTTTATTTAAATTTCTCAAAGGTCTGAATTTAATTCAGCACTTATATATCTGTTTACTTGCTGATTTCATCCAACAAACAAAATTTTCTGGTCAGGAGCAAATTTAAAGAAAACATTGTTACCATCAATAAAGAGAACCAGACCAGACTTTCTCATGAAACCTGCACCTGATATAAAAGTCTAACTCAAAATTCTCTGCTATAAGACATTTAATAACCCAAGTAAAATTAGAAATACGCAACTTGACTGTTGCACAGTATGAAATGGGAAAGGGATCACAAGATGCAGTATAGCACTTAAAATGGTTAACCTCAACAGATTTTACTAGTTTTCAATTCTTCTTTAAATAATTTGCCTGAAATTATATTTCTCACTGAACCAGTATCAACAAGAGCATTCACCTCTAGAGAGCCAAATGCAACTTCAATTGTTAGCGTACTAGGCCTCTGATAGCCTACAAGGTTAGGAAAATGTACATGACAAACGTTATTTTCAATATTGGTTTCTCTAGGTTTAAGAGGACCAAACAAACGTTGTAACCTGTGACCATAATTTACTGCTTGTAAAATGTGAGCATTTACCTGGGAATAAGCCAACTTATTTTTGCAGTGAGTGTTGGCGCTCACTTCCCGCTCTCGCGTTTTCGCTTTCCAACTTCTTAATTTGGGAGGAATATATCCTACCTTCTCGCAATAATGACAGGTTTGAGCCCAAGGTTTTTTAATTCGCTCATATTTTGCCTGCTCAGAATTTCCCTGTTCTTTATTGGTGTCAGAAGATTCAGCACCAATCACATTTTAACCAACTTTATGGCCAAACTTGACAGGACCTTTCTTATGAGTACCCTGTCCAAAAGCATTAAACTTAAACATTTCTCTTTTTTGGTCAACATAGCATATGTTCTGTGAATGTATACACATCCTAACAAGCTCAGCAAAACTATTAGGTTTACTATGAAATACCAAACGTGAACGTTCCTGTGGCATGAGGTCTTCCAAAATATGGTCTACAACTTTGCTTTCAGAATCATCAAGCCTAAGAATGACTGCAGCCTCTTTAATATTACTCACGTAGATGGAAAGTGGTTCGTTAGTGTTTTGCAATCAGTTACATTATTTCAGTATCAATTCGGTTAGATGCCTGGAGGGTATATAAACATATAGCATGTCTTGATAAGTATCAAATATGAAAGCTTGTGCAATGGCCAATCGAGTCCTCTCACTTAGTGGGTCAAAAGTTAAGACATATATTACTTCCAAAAGTTGTTTGTAAGGTATCGTTTTACTTTGTTACAACTTGACAATTGATTTCAAGATCTCAAGAAATTTATAGACATGAAGTCCATCAGTAGAAGGAAAATTCTTTGACATTCTCTCCAAGGTATGTGGTATTTTAGCAAAATCACTAGAATGCACTTGTGAAACACTGGGGATAATAGCAGATCTCGTCCACACAGTAGGCATGCACATTGCACCAGTGTTTGGAGAAACAGAACACGCAGTGGTAAAAATACTTCTACTAGGAACAGACTATATCCGATTAACTGAGTTTGATATGCTAGCATTGCCTGAAGGGTAGGTACCTAGGTTAGGCATGGTAGGGAAGGATGTAACAGGTTGGATCTCAGTGGTACAGGTGTCCCCTAGGGTCGTATTAAATAATTGCTCACAAGTGTAAGTTATACCAACTACATTTTCAGTGGTCGTGGCTACTCGACCAATTTAATGTTGATTTAAGTTCTCAAAAAGTTATGCAATGAACAAGGATATTCTTCAGTGAGGAAATCTTGTACCTCTTCAAGTTCTTTTTCATGAAAGTAAAAAAAAATTATGACAGCATTGCTCGAAATGAGCCTAACGATTTCTCAATCTGGGTAATGACTGCAATGAGGTGGCATCCTTCTTCTGTATCAGAAATGCTATCAGTAAGTACCAACACCTTGGTAGCACATGCATCATATTCTTGCTTCACATCTAAATTCTTTAATTGACTAATATCTGGTGGAATATAAGCCTGGAGGCCACTGCGTAATGCAGTCCGTAAAGATGCCACATTTTTGTCAATAGGGGCGATACTCCTAATATTTAACTCATACGAAATTTCTTCCTTCAACAAACTCTCTGGAATTATAAACACAGGCATTTTGATGCTTGTTCAAAGATACGCAACAAAATAAAGAAAACAAAATGACAAAGTCATTACCGTATTCACACACAACTATACCTAAAAAAACTAACCTCTTAACCATAGTGAGTATTAACCGCATTAAAGAAAGAAACAAGACATGATTTAAAACATGTAACAAAACACAACCGCAGTCCCTGCTACCAGTTATCACGAACCACCACACTCTGTATTATAAATCATATGTCGGCGATCGCTAGGATCTCTACAACGCATAACCTGCAAGACCAAGAGAGGCGCTTACAAGTCAAGTGGATCCAGGTGCGTATTTGTCTGTGATTTGTTAACTATGATATTCAAACAGCAGAGGGCCAGGTCCCAAAAACGTAAAAAGTAAATATATACATTCATATTCTCAATTTGGCATGTAATAATTATCCATGCGATCAAACGAATAATTTTAAAAAAATGTAAACGCTACTATGTGGTCATTATGCACATCACCGAGGCATTACTTCATAGGACAAAATATTATGAAAAGACAGTATATTTTTATAAATAAAACGTATAAATTAGTTGAGAATTTTTTGTTGCATAATTTCGTAGTAGTCCTTAATATCAAGTTGTTTGCTGCTTAATACACATGAAAACATATAACATTTATTTTAAGTTATCATGATTGCAAATAATATTTATAGAAAACCCAATAAATTAAGAGAACAAGTGAAAAAGAATGAAAACAGAAACAATGCAAGGTAAATGAATGGAAGATAAAACAACTAGAGCAATTTGAGAGCAAGGTGCACCTGCAAGAATTGTACTAAGTCTAGGCCTATATGAAGAAATTTTCCTAAAATTTCATTATATTCTCAGATTTTGTTACATTTTTTTTTTATATTGATATCTCTTCTAGCTAAAGGTAAGTTAGTTGCTGGAGTTTACAATGTCCGAAGCTTGGTGATGACCACAAGTACGCAAGCATTTTTACATAAAATAAATTGAATTGATTTGTTTCCTGGGTGATCGGAAATGAAGGTACGTCATTTTCCACTACCACAGAGTAGAAGGCTACTTCGCTCGCACAGGAAACAGGTACCTCGGAGGTAGAAGTTGGACCACGCTAAGAAAACAAATTAATATGCAAAATTACAATAACAAATCGGTAAACATTACGTTAAACACATTCGTGAGGGAGAAACAAGAATAATAAACTTACCTAGGGCGGTAGAACGAAGGAAACTACATGTTAATGAAGTTCTTCAACAAACGGGAAATAAACAATCACGCCATAATAAAGTCTTAAGGTTGAGAAGGAAAAAGACGGACTCATCAATTCATAACAAATGCACTATATCGAGAGAGGTTACGATCTAACTATCGCTAACAAAGGCACTATATCGAGAGAGGTTACGATCTAACAATCGATATAAATAGTTACTATAATGATGGTTACACTTATGCTCAGATTATAAAACACAATACATTTTAAAACTTTGTAATTCGTAATAACCTTGATAGTTAATTTTAACGGCAGCGGTAATAGCATTAATAAGAATATAAATATTACAGATATAATATAATTATATGATTTACAAAAAGTGCTGCCCTCTATAAAATCCAGATGTAAACACAAAGTAATAAATATAAATTATTTACAGGTGGTGCTGCTATCTATTGTAAAACACATGCAGTGAAAAAAAAAAAACGAATAAAGTTTCAACTAATAAATAGATTTTGGAATATTAGTTGTGGACTGAATTTAACATTTGACACATAAACCATTATTACTTAATATAAATAGCAGAAATTAAACTTTATATTTAAGGAAATTCGATAAGAAAACTTAAGTTTAAAAATAGGATAAGCTAATTGTTAGCTACCAAATATAAGTTTAGGACTATGCAAAAACAAAAAACTGTACCCAAAAAAAAGGCAACGACACAAATGCAAGAAAGAAAGAAATAAACACAAGGAGAACACTTATGGTGCAACAGAATGGCATAATTGCAATCCATTTTTACTTATAACATATATTTGTTTTCACTTACATATTTTATGTATTCACGTGACATTTACCTTATAGTGATAATGATTCTAGTTTATCATAAGAAAAAGCATAATTAAATATTTTAAATTTCTAAGGCATTTCAATCTCTTATAAATATTTACAACTATTCATCACCGTGAAGTTTATTGGTACACATAAGTTGTTTGCTCTCAAGGGTTTATCCAAGGAGTTCTACTGCAGTGCCCTTATTGCACACTGCATAGTAACTATGTATTGGTCAGGACCCCGCAGTACAACAGTCCGTCTAATCCCATACGCTCTTATACTGCATAGACTCCGTCTGCAGGTCGGTGGCGCAATATTCCGGGCCCTTAAACTTCGGGTCAGCTTCCCGACAAAAGCCCAAAGTCTTTCATTTTCGTGCTCAAAATGATGCTTTTTATTCATCTCTTAGACAAGATACTTCATTCTACAGTGTGTATGTGAGTTTGCCTGCTTTTAGGCATCGCAGGTGGTATGAATGTGTGTTGTGCAATATTTCTCATTCCCGTAAAACTCTTGCTGTTCCACACAATATCATAGCTTTCGCTCCCAAGCCGAGAAACTGTGCACCCCTGCAGGCCGGAGATTCTCGTCACAAGTTTTGAATCGAACCACGGGATAGCTAATTCCCGGATCACAATTCCGTCAATACTTGTTTGTTTTCTATCTAAATGTGTCCGATTTGCGTGCAATGAAATGAAAGAAAATGAAATGTGACTGTAAGGGAAATGTGTGAGTTAATGTCTTATATGTGCCGTGACATGTAGTTAAGCCCGTGCGTCCGCATCGTCTGCTTGCTAGGTCAGTGCTGACTTAAGAATACCACGCAACAGAGTCGTCACTCGGTCGTGCCTTTCTATGGCCACTAGTGAAGTTACCATATGGCTGGCTTAAATGCTACTATCCATTAAAATTACTTTCGTAAATAAACTTAAAATATTATATATATCCTTAATACACTTTATTTGTACTATCCATATTCACTTATTATTATCACAAACTTATTTCGCATTGTCATCCTGATAGTAATGTTTAGGTTTGTAAAATAACCACATATTGTCTTATGCTATTATTTTTCGTAATCATTCCATCGCACACAGATGCTTTAAAATATACTATTAAGTAATCATATTTCTATTGAACTATAACCACATTTTATAAGTTACACATTTTTCTCAACATATGTCTCATCTATCTATAGTGGGATTAAAATGGCATTATTTATTATGCGTGGGTGGGAGGGGATTTTGTAAAATAGTTTGGGAGGTGGATTTATACCTTATCCCTCGCAGCGATTTCTTATTTCTTACTCAATTTAATTTTGCAATCTTTACTATTACTTCAGGAGAAATTTAATTATTCACTGAATTATCAATCTGCATAAGAGAGTGGAAAAGAGTGGCGGCCGCTGAGGGAGGGCTGTGGGCACAGCCCTCCTATTAAAATCATATAACGCATACATCTACTTATCTGCTACTCAGAAAATAATACTGCATACGAATACGGAGGTTATTTCGCAGCGAATGTTTCTGAGATGGATGACACTCTTGTCATGAGAGAAATGTTTTTGGAAATTTCGAGTGGTGGGGCAGCAGATTCTTCGCCCGAAGTGGGTAGAGCTAGTAGAGAGAGATGACTGTAACATAGGACTAAGGGTGCTATGGGAGGGAGGGAAGACTTCAGGGGCTCGGCCCTTTTCAACCAATCGTATGCTGTGAATCGGAGAGAGCTGGGCTCCCTGCTCAAACAAAAAAATGGTTTACTGGAATTTTACAAAGCTACCAAACCTACATGTTTTTTAACCACACTTTCCCGCTTCATGCTTTTGCAGTTGTTAAACACATTTCTTAATAATTCTTGTATTTTTTCGAATATTTTTTATTTATAGATATCGTTCAAACTCACGTGAGCTTCAAATTATAGTGTGTAATACTCTGAATACGTTTGTTGTTGATTAATGATGAGCTATGAGCATCGGACAGAAGCAGGGTTGAATTGTGGTTAATGTCGTGTTGTGTAAACTTGTAAATAATTGTTAGTCGGCGAGTAACATTTTAAACCTTATTACGAAAAGATTTTCAATTACGAGAATAAACTAGAGCTACAGAATCTGGGACCAGTAAGGCCACAGTTAAGTATAACTCAACAACAAAGCCAAGGTAGTAAATGGTTTGTATACGAGAAAATTCTACGTAAGTACATATAATTTCGCGGAGTTGCTATAAGGGTGTGAAGTTGGGAATGTGTTGTTTTGTTTAATTTTTTTTTTTTGCTAATGAAACCTAATGACCTTGTGTAGACTGTAAACGGGGTAAAAGATTTAAAACATTTGGGAGACAAAATTAAAATACATAAATCATGTTCGCAACATATAAAAAATGCCATAGAATATTAATTGCTTGGTAAGGTGAATATACATTGCCAGTTAGATAGCGCGTACAGGTTGAAGAATGGATTTTTTTTTTACAAATATATTGATTAAAATATACCACTTTCATCCTGCAATTTAAATTTGACATGAATTTTGTATGTACTGTATGTAGGCTATGTAAATTAGTATTTGGTTTTAAAAATATTTGTTTTATTATATTTAAGTTATTATAATTATTAGTAAGGTAGAATTGGTATTACTATGTTATCTCTCGTCTCGTGTAATGTACCACACCATGTAGGTACTGGCTGGAAGGCATAAAACCTAAACAAACTTAAAACAAATACATACCTGTGGTAGTGATTACATCAAACCAGCGGCCACAGTATGTTGACCATTACAAATCGGGCGATGATGCATTTTTCTTCAAACGACCACACTTATTTTTGTATTTAGTTAATTAAACCTGTCGAACGCAATATATTTATCACTGTGCCTATTTTTAAAAAATGATATTTGTAATGATATGAGTTAGGATCACTACAGCCCTCCTAGTTTCAAAAGTCACCAGCCACCACTGGTAGAAAAGTGAGGCGCCTCCACAAATGCTATGCGCCCCTTATAAGGGTCGCCCAAACTATGTGGAAAAATTTAACTCTGATGGAGAACACCTTATCATTTCACTATATCATATACATAAAATCAATAAAAGGTTGTATCCTGTTACATTATAATTTACTACACTTCACATTTTACGTGAATACCTCAAACTGCACTGGGGGAGCATGTTACATTAAGTTACTCTACTCCTGCAAGTATTTATATATTACCTAATAAATTACTGCCATACCTCGAAATAAGAATTCTTCTGTCATCTGCTGAAACAGCATTACCTTTGCGTTGCCGAAGGCTGATTACTATTACGACAATGGTGGACGAAACCCCATCTGCTCGTCCATCTTGCTCCATTGTCGGCTAGAAGTTGTCAGGCACGAGCTTGACTCTTCCGCGGCCTTAAATATCGCGGCGATTTACAAATTACTCCTCTTGTTTGCAAACTGCTCCCGCGACTCGTGTCCATATTGCCGGCAGCGCTTAGCTCCTGCGACCTTGCTCGCCTTGGATGTGTGCTGGTGCGTTCATACAAGCACCTCAGTAAGGGCTTGCCCATAACAATATTTAATAAGTGCATATTATTCGCAGTTAATTGCAGTGTGTATCAGACACCTACCATGTTATAAATTGTATGAATTACACATACTCATCACTGAGCAGTGTAGTGGTGACCTTAGTTATTTTACATATTAAAGCTGACTATCCCAACATGGTGTCTTATGCAGCATAGCGTTAAGCTGCGTAATACGTTAAAAATAAAATCTGGCTCTCCAACGAGGTGGCCGATTACATGCTGGGAACGACGTATTTATTGCGTCAATAAATGCGTAGACGGACACGAACGTCATACAATCTATGAGCAGTCATACCCATCAACTACCGAGTACTAGAGTATTTTGTAGAGATGGAGGAGATGGTCGAAGTACCGCAAGGAGCTTCAGTGGCTAATCAAGCCATACAAACTACACCTACTTCTGACAACACAGAACACAGGAACACGCAGGAAGACATAGAAGTCGAGGAAAATGTAGCATGTCCTCCAGGTATGCTGCAGCAATTCGCAGCATAACTATATGCTAAAAACTTGCAATTGTAGACTCAGCTGCGAACTAACCACTCGCAACTACAAGAGAGTATGCAAACTCAGTTAGCGCAGCTAAAGGAAAATGTACAGGGCAGCCTCAGCATGCAACAGCTCAGCCACAAAGTGTGCAGGACAACATTTAGATTCAAATGCAAACTCAACTGCAAATACACAGCACACAGTTGAAAGAGGATGTTCAGGTGCACCTGCAAAATCAAAGCAGCTTGCTGTAACAACAAGTAGGTCTACTAAAGGACGATGTGACCGCTAACCTTCGACAAGGAACAGCTGACTAAGACACAGTCAGACGTGAAGTAACTGAGACTTAGCGACAAGGTACATCGAGTTAAAAAGAGCTATGTCTTGGAAGTGAGCGACGTCGAACAACACTTAAGAGAAATAGAAATTCAGCCGGCTTCAACACTTGATCGAGCCATCATCGAATATACAGTGACAAACTTTTGCCTCGTTGAACAACCATTTAGAATATTGCCTAGATCAAATAGAGAGTGTATCTGCTTAGAAGTTAGCTGGCATCGCAGATAAGGTGGATCATCTTGCACAAGTGGTTGAGGGTCTTCGTAACCTGTAAATAGTAGTGAATAAAACTCCGAGGGAGGCAGTGTAGCCTCAGAGGTCAAGCTCGTTCCACTTTGACTTAGCTTGTGACGTCTGCCACAAGAATTGTCACAAAAATCCAAGTTCAACAATTTTATTTGGGCTTCGCACAACTCTTCCATCACAACCAATCTACCATAAATATTCATTTAAAACATACCATATAACATTTATATATAAAACCTTGGGCAAACACAATTTACATTCCACACTGGAATGCTTTAAAAATATCTTAAGTTATAAGGGCTCTTTCTTTTAACCAACCAGTACTAAACTTTATCGCCAGATATATACACAATAGGAAAAATACTATTGAAGTACTGGATTTTAAATAATTGAGATTAAAAGAAGCTCAAAACATTTTAACTGCCCTTCTTGTATTAATACTGAAATTTATTACTGACATTCACCAGAGTACTGTGACGGCCTTCCAAAGTTTAGTAAATATTAAAAATGTGTTCTGATAACCACAATTTAAAAACGTATATTAAAAACCAACGAACCATCCTCGGTTCGTACCATTTGAATTATTTCACACAGGTGGTTTACCTATATTGTATCACCATGTTGCGCAAGCTGGTGCGGACCCATTCAACAAGCCATCACGTTTCAGGCAGCTAACAAAATATAAATATCCAAAACTACTTTCAACCATAATCTAAGTGCAAAGCTACATACAACAGAAAACTCTGCGGGCCACACGCAACTATTACGTTAAGCCAAAACAAGAATTTAAACACTGCGGGCAGAAAATGAATTTAGAATAAAACCTACATGCGCAACCCTAAAATTCCATGACTAGCCCACACAAAAAATCTTAACTCAAGCCCAATGCATTATACGGCAAACCCAACTACGCTTCTCGCTGTCAGCCATGACGATATTCTAGCTGTCGTCAGCTACAAAGTCGTAATGCGTAGCAACCTAACATTGGATGAAAACCCATTAGAAATTGAAATTGAAATTGAAAGCGAAGTTACTCAAATGCTTGCTGGCGTAGAAGTGGACGAGCCATCAACATGAGCAGAAGCCGAGCACAGCAAAGTCGTTAATGTTCCGAGTGTACTCTATACTGCGCAAGCTAACCAAGTACCTTGTGTACATGCTACAGCAACCATTCCTATTGTACCAACACTTTCTACGCCCAAGCCATCACCTGCTGCACCCCATCATCAACCCAAGCTTTAGGCAGAACAGCTGCCTGAATTTGAAGTCTGACTTGGAGAAAATCCTATCAATATTTCCACTAAATTTGAATAATATTCTGTTATATTTGGATTACCCAATGGCGACATGTTGCTTTCCCCGAACCTTCATTTAACCTCAACTGTATACTTTTGGTGGACGGTAGTGCGGAACAACAACTCAAACTAGTCCAAATTCCGCCACAAATTCATTGAACACTTCTGGAGCACTAAAGTTCAAGGTAACCTGAGACCACAGATCCGTGTCGAGAAGTTATTCCCAGGTAGGGGAAAGAGTCTCGTGATACACCCATCCGAGCTGTACGAAAAGTCTAGGAATTTGACACCGCCGATTAGCGATAAGGGATGTATTACTATGGTCCTACGCCAGCTCCCATACTGCTACAAATGCACTGGATGTGAAGACCATGCAGCACGGCGATTTGGTTTCATTCGGAGAGGGTTTTCTTGCTTTTGATCAAATTGCTCGCCTGCAGCGATCACAAACAGGCAGAGAAGGGGTGACAGCTGTACCAGCAGAGCGACTGCTACCTCTATATCTTGGAAACTAGCCACACCAATGGAGAGAAAACTTAAGACAAGAGTAAAATCCGAGGGTACAGACATACCACATAGATTATTTTGAACCATACATGGCGACGAGGAAAGAGATGTCATCACTAGCAAGGAGGCAAAGATGACAAGTTAAACACAGAGGGAGAAAAGTGACAGGAGGATCGAAGCCAGGAGTTACCGAGGCCTTTAGAAATGTATCTACCAACTAGAGGGAGCCAGCCATATTCCGAGAATACAGAACAGCAAACAGGAACATCTTGCTCGCACCAAATGAAGCAAGGAAGTGCTGTACCAGACAGAGGTGTAGATGTGCTGCAGGATGTATACTCGCAACCCACCACAGGTGGAGGCTACAATCCAGCACAACCCGGCTATATGAATCAGCCGAGGGGCGGGTACTTTGAGAACCAGAGACCATTAGACCCGCATATTGCTGCATTCACTCCTGCATTCACAGATTATCTGGAGGGAGTAAGTAGATGTATAATGCGGGCCCTGAGGCAGCATAATTTTTCTTATAATTTTAACCAAAAATACAACAAAAAATAGCGTCAACTTTTACTTGCTATTTGTAACAAAAGTACAAGAAAAAAATTTAAAACTTGAAATCTGAAATTTATTAAACAAAAAGATTACAATCAAGCAAATTTAAGCTAAAAACAAGCAATTTATCGTTTTCAAGCAACTTTTTCACATTGCTAGAAACAACAATTTTTTGTTTAAAAAACAAGCAATTTTCACTGAGAAACAAGTAATTTGAGCCTAAAATCACACAAAATTTTGCGATATTTCACAAAAGAGGCATGCAAAAATTCCGATGCTTTAAAAACGAGCTATTTACACCAAAAGAACAAGAAAAATAGCATTAAATATTGCCCACTGTTTGTAATGTAATTGTAAGGAAAAAAAGCAAAACTAAAAATCTGAAATTTAATGCAAAAACTATCAAAATCAAGCCAAATATTAAAAACTGATTATTGATAGATTACAAATAATAGCAATCATATATTTTAAGACAATTTTAAATCATGCATAATTTTACTATTTTAATTTTATTATTTTACTCTTCTTTTAATTATATTGTTTTGATTATTATTTTTTATGAAAATATACGTAAAAAATTTGGTAAAGTATTAAACATAGAAAAAATTTACTTTAATGAATAAACAAAAGATAAGCTTTATAACATCTGTAAAAAATGCTGCATTGAAAATGGTACAAATCATTATGAATTTAACAAAACGAAGGTATTATGCAAATGTGGAAAATATGTTTATAGTACATCTCTCAAAATGCATATAAATTATAAAGTTCACAGTACAGCACTAGATAATTTAAATAAAACTCAACACAATAATTATCCAACAAAAACATGTAAAGTGTGCAATGAGAATAAATCTTAAAACTATTTTATCTTCATTAAAATATTAATGACAAAAATATAACAAAATATAAAGCTTGTTATAATAAATATATGAATAAATACATGTAGAAATATAATCATAGTAAGAAGTTAAATAATTAATAAATAATGATTTTGATATTAATATTAACTAACACTTTGTGTTATTTGATAAGAAAAAGCAAGGTGCCAAATAGCATATAAGAATAAATATAATTAAATTGGTTTTCTTCTAAATACAACTATCAAAAATGGAGGCTTACGATCTTGCAGTTGAGTTGGGTGAGAAGACAGTGCAGGAGCTAAGAATTATAAGTAGAGATTAAAAAAATAAATATAGCTATAATATAAGGAGTGCTGATTTAATTAGACATTGGCACACACTAAGGAAATATGATTTAATTACAGCTATTATACTCTTTAGTATATACGAGCAAAGAGTAAGAAAATTTGGAAATTTACCAATTTTTATGCTAATATCAATGAATTATATTCAAAAGATAGAAAGAAAGTGAAGAATATGTTTTCATTATCTAAAAATCTATTTACAAACAAGAGGAAAGGATTTAAAAGAAACATTCCCATTTTAAATAGTCTATTTTTAAAACAAAAGAAAAAGGGTTGAAAAGAAAATTCCCATTTTCCAATAATCTATTTGTAAAAACCAAAAATAAAAGCCAGCAGGTAAAAGAAGGGATAACAAAGAATATTTTTACAAATTTGCCTTTTGGCTGACACAAATATCAATTAATTAAATCCCAAAAATAAAATAAAAATTAACAGAAATATTTCCATTCTATAATAATCTATATATAAACAAAAATAGAAGAAGCAATTAAAATTACTTAGTTAATAAAGCTTTTAAAGTTAAAATATCAACTTATAACATTGAAAATAACTTTAATTTACTAGAGCCTAATTATTTTTTAAGATCAGTAAAAAGTAAGGTATTTGAGATAATATACAATAATGTTAAAACATTTAATGGGTTGAGAACCAGCATTAAATTATATACCAAGTGTCGCAAGCAGGAAAATAATCAAGTAGATTTATTTACATTTCAATCATTTAATCATAGAATATTAAACGATGGGTGATTTACAAAGATTGATAACATCATAACAGAGGAATTACTTACACAATTATCTGAATTTCAAAAAAAGAAGTTCTGGCTGGGCTTTAGATAGAATAGTTGGAATAAAATTAGCAATAAATAAGTAAAATATGTGATGCTCCAATTTGTGGATTAATTTACCAGAATTTATTAAGAATAAGAAAGCATGCATTAATGTGAATAATGATGATCAAAAATGTTTTCCTTGGCCAGAGAAATCTGAATTGTTTCCAGTAGAAAAAGATCCACAAATAGTATCTAAATATAAAAACATGGGCCTTAATATTGATGAAGTAATAGATACACATGAATATCGTATTAAAATTGATGATATACCAAAAATAGAAAATCTAATTGATACATCTATAAATGTATACTTTATTGAAGATGAGTCTACAGTATATCCACTAAAACTTACTAAAAATAAAAAGGAAAAACGTATAAATTTAATTTATTTCTGAGATGATAAAAATTACTATTATTGGTGGATAAAATATTTATGGAAACTGCTTTCTGCACAAAAATTAAACATGACTTATATATGTGATATGTGTCTTCAATTAGTTTATACCCAGAATAATTTAAATAAACATACAGAAGACTGCTCTAAAAAATGAAGCAGTAAAACCCACTTTACCTCTGAAATGAGAGCAAATAAAATTAAAAAATTTACAAACATACAATAATGATTCCTTTCACAATATATGCCAATTTTGAACCAATTTGAAAGAAAATTTCAACAGTTAAGCCAAATCCAAGAGAATTAAGTAAATTTATCGTTATCAAAAAATATCCAATTTCAACAGAGGATGATATCGATAATGGTCTTTATAAGGAGGTACATAAAGAAAGATATAATCGTATTAAAGAACAAATAAATAGCATTGATTTAAAGCTAAACAACGAATCTTATACAATGAAATATCAATTACATGAAGCATCTGGTTTTTGCTATTATAATGTATCTGCTTATGGTGTTTATAAACCACCAGTAGTTTATCCAGGTCCAAATGCTCATTAAATTTTTATACAATAAATTAAAAGAGAAGTAGAAGTAATTGGGGAAATATATATTTGCAAATTGAACCAATGTATCCACTTACCAAAGAATAAAAAATATTATATAGGGAATCAGAAAATTGTAGTGTATGTGGATATGAATATATGGAGGACAATAAAAAGTACATCATCATGACCATATAAGAGGAAATTTCATTAATCCAATATGTAATGATTGTAATCTACAATTAAAAATACCGAATTTTGTACCAATTTATTTTCATAATTTGGCCGGGTATGATGCTCATTTATTTATTAAAGAGCTAGTATATGATGGTATAAATATAGATTTAATTGCAAATAATGGAGAAAAGTTTATCATTTTTGGGAAAAAAAGAAAATTTAAAAATGAAATTTATAGACATATTTAATTTTATGGCCAGTAGTTTCGCAAAATTATCATAAAATTTAACCAAACAACAACTGAAACATACACAAAAGCATTTCCCAAAAGAACAATTAGATTTAGTTATTAAAAAAAGGTGTTTTGCCATATGATTATGTGGATAGTTGGAAGAAATTCGAATAAAAACGTACTTCCACCAAAAAGGGAATTTCACAATAAATTAAATTATTCTGGCATAACTAACGCTTATTTTGAGCATGCAAAATGTGTGTGGAGCCAATTTAAAATTAAATATCTTGGTGAATATCACGGTTTATATTTATAAAGTTATGTATTACTATTAGCAGATAAATTTGAAATATTCATAAATACATGTATAAATGCATATAATTTATATCCTGCATGGTATTTTACTGCACCAGGATTATCTTGGGATGCAATGTTAAAAATGAATTATCAACCACTATAATTATTATATAAGTATGGTGTGATTTTAATGATTGAAAAAGGAATTAGAGGTGGAATATCACAATATTGTAAGCAATATGTTAAAACTAAAAAACAAATATTTAGAACATTTTAATCCAAATCAAGAGTCCAAATTATTTAGCATATCTCGATGCTAATAATTTATATGGTTGGGCAATGTCATAATATTTACCATATGGTGGTTTCGATTGGGTTTATTATACATTATATGATTTAAATTACTGGAGTAAAATTCAAGGATGAATCTGAGTATGGCTATATATTTGAAGTTGATTTAGAATATCCACAAGAACTGCATCATTTACATAAAGATCTACCATTTTGTCCTGAAAATAAGATAGTTCCAGGAACAAAGCAATCTAAATTATTAACAACTTTACATAATAAAGAAAAGTATGTAATTCACTATCGTAATTTAAAACAGTGTCTAAATAATTGTTCAAAACTTACTAAAATACACAGAATATTGACATTTGATCAGTCCGATTGGCTGAATAATTATATAGATTTGAATACAAAGATGAGAACTAATGCTAAAAATTAGTATGGTAAAGATTTTTATAAGCTAAAGAATAATTCTATGTTTGATAAAACAATGGAAAATAAAAGGAACAGCATTGATATAAAACTTATATCAGATGCAGAAAAATGTGAAAAATTAGTAGCAAACTCAAATTTCTAAAGAAGAAAAGTAATATCATATGGTATTGATGAATAATGGCAAATCAGTTTTGTTGAAATGGATACTGGAAATTTAAAAGGCACATCGCATATAAACAATGGTTACAAGTATATTATGACAATTATCGATGTCTTTTCTAAATATGCATTTGCTATTCTAATTAAAGATAAAACATCCAAGAATGTAGCAATTGCTGTAAAATAAATATTAGTCAAAATAAATCCGGGGTATATTCAAAGCGACGCTGGCTTAGAATTTTATAAAAAATATTCAAAGAACTTATTCACAATTATAACATTAATCATTATTTTACATTCAGTGAACTAAAAACCAGTTGTGTTGAACGATACAATCGTACTATGAAGAAAAAATGTGGAAGAAATTTGCTTTGAATGGCTAAATGGGTAAATATATTAGATGATTTAGTGAAAGAATACAACAGTACAAAGCATAGTACTATTGGAATGAAACCAATTGTAGATAAAAGAGATGAAAAAAGATTAAGACCAAGATTTTGCGAATGTGTTTATTAAACCGAAATACAGAGTTGGCGATATCGTCTGCGTGTGTAAGACTAAACGAATCTATGAAAAGGGTTACACAGATAATTGGACAACATATTTGTTTACTATTGCTGAAGTTTTAAATAATAATGTACCTACTTACATTCTGAAAGATGTCAATGGTGAAGAAATAAAAGGCATTTTTTATGAATTCTAAATTATGTAAACCAACTATCCACATGATTATTTGGTTTAAAATGTCTTAACAACTAAAGACGATAAAATTTATGTAAAATGGTTAGGTTTTGCAGCTCGCATAATTCTTGGATTAATAAAACAGGTGTTTTGTGAATTTAAATATTTAGTGAAATAAAATATTTTTATGTAATTAAATATTTCAAATGCAACATAAAAAATATTTTTATCATTTATAATATGCTTTCAACGTTCGTTCGTAGGTCATTCGTTCAACATTTTGAATGTTTTGGTGACAATCTCACATTGCGAATATGGGGCCCACATATTCACAGTATTAAATCATCTTCTCAGACCGGGGGATCGAACTCCCAACCTTTGCATTTCAAACCAAGTACCCTACCGCTTGACGCTTGAGCCATGCGACTAAAATTCTCCAAGAGCTTCAAGCTGCAGTGAGTTCGTAGCAGCGTGAGTAGATAGCGATACAATCCTGATAACATTTCCAGTTGTGGCGAGAGTTCACTTTCATTGGTATCAAGGAAAACATGCATTGAGGCAGAGTGTGCTATAAGATAACTTTATACATATTGCCAGTAGATCGTGCTGCGGTGACCGCAGTAGATCAAATAATAGTTAATCTTTATATTTCACGAGTACTCCTATTGTAGTAATCAAACCATCGCCATATTCAGATAGTTTAGTTTTTTACATTTTAAAAGTTAAAATTTCACCTATGTTAACATCACAATGCTTTCTGTAATCTATTTTTAGAGATCCCTTAATAACAGTCACAGTATTGTTGGGTAAATTAGCATTAACAGTAATTATTTTATAAACATTACAATCCATCAAAAAAGTAAAGAATATTTAATATTTATCTAAGTGAAAATCATTATTACTTTTATTCCACTTTGCAGGCAGATAAAACATATGTGAATTTTCTTCCTTGCAATTTTCAATTTTCAAGTTAACAAGTGTATCACAATAATTCAGAACTAATTTGTTTAAATTTGGCAATTTGATAGCTATTTCTTTATCGAAATATCTTTTATTGACACCATCATTTCCATCTACAGGATCAGCCATATTATTGATTCTACGATTTTGAACAGAAACATACACTTTGGATCAACAAAAACCTTGCTTATTTGGTCTCGCAACGCTGAAACAATGATATTATATTTTGGTTCTACATATGTTTTTAAATCAGAAATAATGTTATTGTATTTCGAATCTACATAGTTTTTTAATGCATAGTCAGAAACAATAGTTTAATATTATGAATCTACTTCATTTTTTAATGCCGGCTTTGCATTGTTTATTTGTTTTATACATTCAGCAATAGAACTGAATTGTACATTTATAACTTCTTTTGAAGCATAATCAGCTATTTGTGTATCAAATAATCTTTTATTGACACCATCTTTTCCACCAATGGGATCAGCTATATTAACAACTCTATGATCTAAAAATGAAACATAAGATTTTGTAAAATCAAAACAATTGGTTAGTTTACTTTGTAAAGTAGAAACATTCGAATTGCACTGCGAATCTACATATGATATTAAAGCGCAGGCATTAGTGTCAACATTTTTATTTAAAGAATTGATTAAGGTTTTCCCAAATATACCCGCCATTTAATAACATAGAAATTATATCATTAAACCTAAATCCTCTCGAAAAAAGGCGTAAAACAATGAAACATGGATGTCCACATATAACTGAATTAAAGTTCTGAATTCGATCATCTTTGTAATAAACATTTCTGTTTTAAAGTAATTGGTTAAATTAGTAGGAATGTTGCCTCCAAATGAATAAAAATATTAAACCTTGTCGTTTTCTTTAAAATAGCAAACCCAATGAGTACCAGGATTTGCTGAAATGTCAAAATTTACTACAGCACATTAATTTCTGTTCATACTTTTCGTTAATTCGTCAATCATATAAACACTTCTGAAATATTTAATATTTTTACATGTTTATCAATATTGATATTAGATAGTTGGCATATATTCAAAATTTTTATGATCATTCTCTTTTTACAACTAATCCTTTTCCAGCCTTGTTTTCCAGTACAAAAATTATGTATACTTTTTTTTTCTAATTATTTTTTATTTTTTCTATTCCGTTCAACAGAATTATAAATTCCAGTAGCTCTACCAGCTAAACCACAGTGTGCAGCTAAAGCAGCAAGTGCGAGGAGAATTATTCCTCCATGATGTAAACCACTTCGAGATTTTTCTTTACCCAACTTTTTAACTGTTTGCACAGGTAAAGTTAATCTGAAGCTTTTACCTTCTTTCAGTTTTATATATTTTTCTCACAATTAGATCATTTGTAAAAAATTTATCTCTACCTATATCTTTTAATTCCTCAAAGGGAATATCGATAGTTATATTTATCTTCATATATATATATATATATATATATATATAAGAAAATTTTATTTTTGGAAACATAGTTGAGGCGACAGCAGCAGAAGCAATTTTTTCTCCAATTTGAGTATTTTTATCTAATATGACTTCTTTAGCTACATTTTGTAAAATTTGATCATCATGTCTAGATTCTAAAACTTTATAATCTGTTTAAGCAATATCGTGATATTTGCATGCTTCATATAATTTATTTATTCCACTATCTCCTCTTTCCAATCTTTCATCAAATGTTGTAAACTGGCCGCAATAATTATAGCCAGGAAAATGCATTTTGGGCGAATTTAAATTATTTAATGCCCAATTTATAATACCTTTGCCATGGTGTTCAGAGTTCCAAAATGAGTGTTGAATTACATTTAAAACCCTTATTAGATAAGTTATTCCTTTCGGATTATATATAACAAAACAGAAAACTTATTGCTCAGTATATTCATTATGCTTACTTTTTCATTGTAATATTGTTATTTCCAGCATTTTCTTCACCATGAATAATTAACAATCTATCTATTGATTTTCTAACACTGTCCATCCAAATATGTTATTTTGGCAAACTATTGTATTTTTTCATGGGGATTTTTTCCTGGTGTATTTAATAATGATTTGGAATAAAGTTTTTTAGATTGTTCATAAATCGGCTTAATTATATTATTATACTTCCAGCCAACACTTGAACTTGGATTATTCCTTTTCCCATTAGGAATATATTTTTGAAATACAGCATTGGTTAATAAAACAATTCTGGTGTAATTTTCATGGTCATTAGCATTTTATTTACCCTCAAAGGCTTCTTGCGAACTTTCTGTTAAAAAATTATAAATTCCTGGTGTTAAAATATTCTTTATCCTTAACAAATTATGTATCATTATTTTTCCGTACTTGTGTATCACCAATGTAAACATTTCCTCCAACTCCACGTAAACCATATTTTTTCATTAATAACATTAATTCTTTTTGCAATATCTATTTCGAGATTTATAGTAGAAACACCTGCTATAGGTGGTAAATTTTTCAATGCCACAATTCCCATTTGCTCTTCCAAATTAGAAGATTCTTGTTCTGCAAATAATTCTCTTTCAATGATGTTTCTTCTGGTGTCGGCGGATAATCTAATTTTTTTACTGCAACAGGAACTAGTGTTGTTATTAAGTTTTTATTTTCTTCACTAAATTTTTCTACCTTTTTACCAATATTTCGTAATTCATCGATTAATGGTTGCTCTTTCTTCTTATTTTTTTATGTTCTTTTTCGTTGTGATTTTTATATCTTGTATATCTTTCGGTGAGTAATTTAACTCGAGAAACTCCTTCGATTCATCCATTTATATATTATTTTTTTTTACCTATAAATTATTTATAAAATTATTGATATCTTCGAGAGGAAACTTTTCCCCCAACTGATAAAACTAGAGGGAATTTAAATGTTTACAATAATAGAATCGAATTTGATATTCCAAAGGAGGTGGCTTTTCTTTTCCAAATTGTGCTTATGTTTATGAGCAATTTTGTCTACTAAAGAGAGATAAAGTTGGAGATGAAGCAAAATATGGCGAAGAAGACAATATTGATGTTTGTTCAAACTTTTTCGTTTCCAATTTTCTAAAGTAGAAATCTCAAAACATGGACATATTATAGAAGCTTTTAATAATTCATGTATAACATCAACAATGATGAATGCTTTATTAAGATCACCAAAATGAACACAATTATTTAGAATTTACTGATGTTGATAATCTATATCGAGATAAATCTCTTTCTAGTGAAAAAAATATCTAAAGAGGTTAAAACTATTTATTGTGTTAAAAAAAGATGAAATAATCTATCCTCTTGGATACCTGTTTGGTTTTATTCGTGATAACTATGAAGTTTATTGGAAAGGTGGCTATTAAATTACTTCATTTTCGTAATTCATCTGATAGCAACTGTTTATATCTTTATGAAACTTTTGATAAAGGTGATAAAGTTACGAATCATCATTCTGATCCTTGTAAAATTGTTATGGAAAAGTTAGAAATTATGTGGCCTGTTGTTAAATATGAATCGAAAGCGGCCATTGCTATTATATATATATATAAAGTATCTAAAACACCTATTAGTTTTGATTATTGGCAACTTTTAGAAAAAGAAGTTCCTAAAGAAACAAATTTTTTAGATTTGTTATAAAATATCAGTTTAATAATTTACAATTTAATATTCCCAATTTTTGAAATTGTAGGCTTTAAATTTAATAGAAAATAATTGTGTTGAACAGCATAAACATGCTGCTGTGTTTGATCACTCTAATGTGAGAAACATTTATGTTAAAAATGGTAGAAATGAAATTTTTCCTAAATAAAATTGGAATCTAGACATTGAAAACTGTGTTTATCTTAAAACAGTTTCTTGCTTATATTGGTTTCAGAAATTCAAAAACCAAACTAGATACTGACTATAGAAATAATGATCTTTATTATAAACCAACTGTAAACTTTGATGGTAATATTAATTACTATTAATTTTGGGGGCGAAGGCTTTTATATGTTATTGATTGTTCACACAGAAAAACAACCGTAGTTAAAGAAAAAACCAATATAAAATTTTGTGTTGATTTTAATAAAGCTCCTAAAGAAGTAGGTGCCATTTGTAATGTTGTTTTAATTAGCCGAAGGACTCTTACATACGATTTTTTGAAAGAAAGAATTACTGAATATTTACAGATTTTTAATATTATTAAATGGGGGAGTCAAAAAATTGTTGCGGTAATTTAATTTTTTTTATAGTTGAGTGGTTGCATTTAAAAGTTTTATGATTTTTTTTTTAGATATATGTAAGAATTATTTGATCAAATCAAAAATCGTAATTCTAATTAGAAATTTTCTCATACCATCACTTTTTATAAAACATATACATTTCTAATATTATAAATGGATCAAATAAAAAATATCTTAAAACTTTCGGATGTTAGATATGAAATTGTAAAAACAGCAACTTCTGTTGATAAAGAATTGGACATGGTTAATTTCAAAATTGTTTTAAATTCCAATAAAAATAATTTCAAATTCTCTCATTTTAAAGAGGATGTTTATGATTTGTATTGCTGTGATGGCTGGGATTATGTACTCAGTAATAGTTACGGTTCTTTATTTTAGACTTTAAAAAGTCTTATCGGTGTTTTACTTTTGTGGAATAAATTTATATACTATATTAATTTGTATCTTTTTTCATACGTTTTAACCTAAATTTGTCGGATTTTAATCGTGTTTTCATCGAATTACAGATTTTGAGTTTTAAATTTTTATCTTGTTTTTATAGAATCGAAATTTCTGCACGCCCCTTTTGTGGAATATTGCAAAATTTGTGTTATTTTAGGCTTAAAGTGCTTGTTTTTTTTAAATGAAAATTGCGTTTTTAAACAAGAATAGTTTCTAGCAATGTGAAAAAGTTGCTTGAAAATGATAAATTTGCATGTTTTAGCTTAAATTTGTTTGATTTTAATCGATTTTTTTTTTAATTTCAGATTTAAGTTTTTCATTTCTTTCTTGTAATTTTATTACAAATAGCAAGTAAAAGTTAATGCTATTTTTTGTTGTATTTGTGGTTAAAATTATCAGTAAAATCGTGCTGCGGTAGGACCCGCATTATACATCTGCTGGAGTAGAAGACAGCTGGTCAGGAACAAGCAGGTTACAGTAAGTTAAACTAGAACGAGTCAGCGAAGAGGTATCCTGGTCACTGACTCAGATCGCTTTTGAAGATACCGACGGGTCAAGTAGTGTGATTGCCATCCCAGCATCAGCCAGTATTGACCACGCAGAGCTAACTGCAATACTTGTAAACACAGTTTTGCTAGGTGTGTGTGTGTGTGTGTGAGAGAGAGAGAGAGAGAGAGAGAGAGAGAGAGAGAGAGAGAGAGAGAGAGAGAGAGAGAGAGAGAGAGAGAGAGAGAGAGAGAGAGTTTCTACTGAACGATCTGACAGATGACACTATCAATATTCTGGAAACATGTCGAGAGCTCCGATTGATAGTATGCCGATTACCTGTCCCATTTTTACTAAACAGCAACGCAGAAGTAAGTTGTGTGGCAGAAACTTTCGTGGAAACTAATTCAACCACGGTTTATAAATTACCTATTGTGCCAGTACCACGACTAAATACAATTGGAGCGACGGCCAAATCAAGCCCGATTATCAGTAGACAGGTGTTATTGGCCGTAGATGCGTAGGCAGAACGAAAAAGTTTTGGTTTTCATGAGTGAGGGCCTGACTAAACAATTTATCCTAGGAATTGAATTCTTATTAGGATATAAAATCTGCTTAGATTTTGGAGGTGGGTAAGAAGTGTAACCACACCAGACATATCATATGGAAGTGGTCAGACAAGGTAGTCTGGCAGCTACAACTGATTGATTGTCAGATAGACAAGTCACCACATATAAGTGTGTTCGCTGCACAGGAAGAGATTTTACAAGCATTATAAAATGTAACAGCTGTTAGTTATGAGCAAAAGTGCCTAATCGAGCAGATGTTATTCACACACAAAAACTTCTTTTCCGAGCAGCCCGGCTGGAATAAGTTATTTCCAGCCGATATCAAAATGAAACCTAGAGAGTCTTTTCACTGCAAAAGCTATCCAATACCGGTCAACTATGTCCGTGAAGAACATGTTAGTCTGGAAAATCATCAAATAATCTTAATGTCCATTTTGCAATCCCATGCTTAGTGTTCAGAAGAAAGACTGCTCCGTCAGGTTATTTTTGGGTGTATGTAAACGGAACAACATAACCATAAAGTTAGAGCCCTAGGCCAACTTAGAAACTGTTAAGGCTGTTTCACAGCGTGAAGTATATGTCAACTATTGACATAACACAACGATATTGGCAGGTGCTGTTCACAGAGGAATCCCAGCAATAGACAGGTTTTTTATTTCGCAATCATTTAGTATGTTTTGAAGTTTTTCCATATGGACAATGTAACGTGATGGCACAATTTACCCACTCCATGAGCATTGCTCTTGGAGAAGTGTGTGCAGAGTTCGTACGATGCTACATAGATGATATTCTCATCACGTCAAGTAGTTCTGAAGAGCACTTAGAAAACTTGCATGCAGTACTCAGAACATTAACATAAGCAGGGATGACCGTCAAATTATGGAAGTAGCGGTTTTGTAGGTTAGAAGTGCCATTCCTTGGACTCATCTTTACTCCGGAAGGAACATGCGCTGCACCTGACAAGTTAGCTGCCATTACGAATTTCCCTGCACCGAAAAATATCATATAGCTAACGGATTTCTTGGTGTCGTGGATTTTTATCGGAACTATACCGATAAGGCAGCTGAAGATTGTTTACCGCTATTTGAACATCCGTGGAAGGATGTCAGCTGGATTTGGACAGTAGAGATGCAGAAATCATTTGAAGTTGTAAAGACACTGTTCCTATCCGATCATGCGATTCATCATCATGTTTAAGGTGCTACACGTTAACTGTATACAGACGCCTCAAGGTACGCAATAGGTGCAAAACTCGTCCAAGTAAGTAATGAAGGGGTAGAGAAAACTGGTTGTGGCGCGCTAAACCTTACATCAACAGAAAATAATTACAGTGTAGCAGAAAAAGAAATGTTGAGCGTGGTGTGGGCACTGCAAAAATTTCGTAATTTGCTGCAAGGTGAAAGCATAGATTTGCAAATAATCACCAAGCGTTAACAACTCTTAGAACTGGCAAAGTATTTAGCAGCAGTTTGACCGATGGTCGTTGTTAGTACAGGAGTTCGACCTCGGTTTGAACACATCAGAAGCTCAGGCAGTGTTGCAGCGGATTACCTTAGCTGCATACCCGACGAAGATGCGGAGTGTAAGAACAGAAAACCTAATGAAATTTCCGTTGCAACAACTGGGAAGCAACCTGAATCACCGATGATGGTGGAGAACATTTTTTCAAATATTCAGGGGGACCAGAAGAATAATAAGTTTTGCAGCACAGTTATCGCTAAATTATAGGATGTGCCCAGTAAACATCCACTGCATAACTTATTTTGTGTCAGCGCAGATGGAGTGTTATTTCAGCATAGTTTACGAAGGAAAGTGTTTGAGTACGAGTGAAAAATAGCCGTTCCAGCAAGTCTGCAGTTGAAGTTACTTACAGATACCCACGAGTTATTTAGGCACTTTGGAATAAGGAAGGCATACTAGGCACTTAGGTGGCAGTTATTTTGGAAAAAGATGCTCAAATTTGTAACCTCCACAGTGCGAGGATGCGACCTCTGCCAACGATATAAACATCCACAGGAGAATTTGGTGGAACGAGAGAGGATTTTATTCTGTGTTTTATGATGTGTTCAAGCAGAATCCTTTTCATTCTATGGCTTTCTGATGAAAAAAAAAACACATCTCCAACAAACAACTACCTCCCTTAGCAGTAATTCCTTGGAGAGCAAAACGGTACAAAGACGACAACAAAATATAAATTTCTTCTGCATCAACCATTTTAACACTCCAAGCCTGTCTTCTTTATCACCATCTTTTAAAAATGACAAGATATTAGGGTATAACTTTCTCGGATAATAACCCGGCCGCGAATGCCTCATCAACATCGCGATGTGTCTTTTCTAATTACACGGAGCTAAGTGAATGAAACTATACCCGAAAGCTACTTATATACTAACCAAACCCTTATCCAAAGTACATTGTTTTAAATACAAAGAAAATATTACCCAGATCCTTACGCTCTGATGTATGGGTTCTGTGGCAGTGCCCCGTAACTTTAGGTGCTGCCAAGATACATAGGGGCTCTTATCACCAGGACACAGGATGAGTCAATTTTGTTTTAGTATAGGCGCACCATGCCTTTACGCTGGTGGAAACTCACTGTGGCGTGGAGCTTCACCAAGGTAGCTGCGTTCCAATTTTCACCTGTAGCATTGTTTCCACCTGCAGCTGTTTCTGGTGTGGACCATGCTGCAGGATTCTGCTGAGTGAGCGATTATAACCTACCAAAGGTTTTCTTTTCTTCATACTTATGATCGACTCTTATTTCATTTTATTATTTTTATGTCTCAGTCTGATTTTTGTTAAATCTTTTTTTTTTTGCAGTTGATTTCTTTGGTTTCGTGTTTTGGGGTGGTATGGGAAACTTTATTCGCATAGACTTTGGGGTAACTAAAATTAGCAATGAAAATGTTGTTCTGTCTATTTATTTTCAGTTTTCTCAGTTTACCTTGACATTCATTTAGATTTTTTGTTTAGGTTTAGGGTTTGGATCTCATTTTGGCACTTAGTTGCTCATGCTTAGCGTTTGCTGCAACCATGTTTGTTCTCTTATCTTGTCCCTGAGCCTTGACAGTTGGATGAAATTCGTTCTTTCTATATACATTAAATTTCTCTGTTTTTCTTATTTTTCGGTGAGAATAGTCTTGTAGGGTGTTATGGGACGTTTTTGGTGTGTTGTGTCGTGTCGAATCTTTCTTTACTTTGCAAGACTTTGTTTGCGACAATTTTGTTCCTTCACTTTTATATTTGGGTAAGTGTTTGGATTTTTGTTCGGGCTTAGGGTTTTCGTCTCATTTTGGTACTTCGATGCTCATGCAATGCTGGTGTTACAAGCACGTTTTTTTTTTGCGTAACCATGACCCTGAGTCTGGACAGTTTCCTAAATTTTGTTTTCTTTTAGAAGGCATTGTGTTGTAGCGGTGGTATGGGGCGGTGTTATTCAATGGAGTTTCATTGGAGTTCTGGGAGCCAACCTAGCCTCTTTTGACATGTATTTTCCATTCGATCGGTTGTTTGCCAGTTTAAATTTTCTGTGGCTCTGTGTCAGTTTTAGTATGGAATTTGCCTAGAGTTGTTTATTTTTTGGTTGTTGGTGGGCTGGCCACCCATCTCCATTTCAAGTCACACACTAGTTCTTAGCCTAGTTAGTGGCAGTCAGAAAATTTGCTTGGTTTTGTGCATGCACCAGTGTGGGTTTGAGCCTCTTGGTTTGTGTCTTTATATGGAGTCGTGTTTGTGGTAGGAGATGCAGTGCATTTTGTGGGGTCATGGGAATTTTCTTGACACACCATTTAATTGTTTATTGTCGAGTCTTTCCTAGATTTTATGTTTTGAATTGTTGGTTTTGTTTTCGACTGGTGGTCCTGGAAACTTTTACCTCCATTATTGATCTGTCATTATTTGTGAACTCTGCATGCCACTTTTATAATTGAGCTGTCATTTGTCATTTCTCATTAGTTATTGGATGTTATTTTTGATTGAAACTTTTAGTCTTGATTAATGTTTGTCATTTGTGTACATATTCAAAAGGTTTATTTTGTTTTTATTCCTTTCAGCACAATTTTGTTCAGTTAAAGTTATGGTTTTGGCATGGTGGTCTAGGTTAGGACCCATGGGAGGTCTTCAGGGCAGGAGTGTGTGCCATTTTATGGCATGGCTCTGTAATTTTATATGTGCTGCTAATTAAATTCATTTGTATCGGTTTTGAGAATTTTAATTTACTTTTCAGTCATTAGCATGATTGTGAGAATTTTAATTATTAATTGTTTTGTGAGTTTCATTACTTTATTGATTGCATTAATTAAACCCTTTTTTAATTTTAATTATTTGAGATTTATATAGTTAAGCTTTTAAGTCGATCTGTCCAGTAAATATTTGTTCTATTCCCATTTTAAATTATGTAAGAGTCATGTAATTCGCATGAAAGCTAGTGGTCACACAGACATTTATTTCTGCTAGTTATTGTGTTGTTAAACATTTGATAGATTTTGATTTATGCTTTATTTGGTCGTATAAATGATCCTATTTACATGTTATAGCTTTTAGATGATTTTCCTGTAAGTTTTATTTAAAATTTCTCAGAAATTTAGTACTTCCAATACTTCACTTTCAAACTTTTCTAAAGGCTTCCAGTCGGACTTTTCATCCTGTTGTTTTTCATACGAGCAGATGTACGCTGCATTAATCACAGAATATTGTCTTTCACGTCCATCCCTACCTTCTTCCGTACTTGGTTTCAGACATGGCTGTGTTCACAAAGTCCTCATATGATCACGTGTTTAGCATGTGACTTTGTATAAAAAACATCTTTCGATCATGTGCAAACTTCATAGTCTTGCTGATGAATCTCTTCTTCTTGTCCCTTGTGAACCCTCTGCGACACCTAGTAGCGACAGTGGAACCTTTTCGTCAGCCATTTTCTTTTTCGTTGCGCCATTGTTTCCTCTGGTGGCGGGCTCCTCAGCTCAATCTCACTTCACTTTCTTCTTGGTCTGTAGCCACCATGACGGTAATTCGCCAGGGTATGGCCGTGATGGTCCCTGGCAGGACATAGTTGTTTTTTTTTCCAAACGCATCATGCATCGTGTATAGTAGGGCCAAGTTTTTGTGTGAGAGGTAACTTTTTCTCTTTTTTCGTGAAGCCTGTGACTCCAAATTATCATCATGTCTGGATAAATATTTTCCCCTCTTGGTGAGTACTGAATTACTTTTACCTAAATGTTCGCTATTTGGGTTATTTATTTTTGGGTGCCTATTTCATGCTCCAGAGTAGGGGTCGCCGAGTGGTCCTCGAGGCCTCGTAGTTTTCGGTGTTATTCCTGTGTTTCGATTCTACTTCATTTCTGAAGTCCAGTCTCCGATGTAATCGTCCATTGGGGAATGTTTCTGTGCCAGAAACCAGTTTTGCTCTCTTCGTGGGACTCTACAACTTTCTTCGTAACTAAGTTAAGTTGCTGAAAATACTTAGTTTTTTTTTTGGGATGTAACTCTGCCAAAGACACGGAAATCTTTCGAAATAATTTGAAGAAAGCATGGATTAAAAATAATTCGTTGTTATTATACCAAACATGTTATGTAAATCTTCTGGACTTATTAATGAGATTTTTTGTATTTTTTATGGCTATAGTAAACTCTTGTTATGATAACTAATGTAAACCAATAGTACGATATTCTGTAAGGGGTGAGCCTCCACGATAGTTTAAAACCAACTATTTGACATTTGCAAAATGGGTTGATATTTCTAATTTTTTTAAAAATAATATTTGTTGATTTCAAGCTATAATAATAATAATAATAATAATAATAATAATAATAATAATCTGTTTATTTTGTGACCATGTGAGATTTTATACTCAAGAATAATGATAAATATATCAGTTGATGCTCTGTCTGATTTTGCAATTTAAATCCTTAAAGTCTGAACTAATATTAATAATAACTTTCTTGAATTTTCTATTGGGGCTTTAATAGGTTTTTCCCTAACGATGGCATAAGGAAAAAGTTAGCATATATTCTGCTTCTTTTTTGCCCATGTGATGTAAATATATATGAATATGTATATGTGTGTGTGTATATATATATAAGGAAATGAAAAAAATACTAAAGCGTGATTGTTACCACGCTAAACACATGTTCTTAATTTCTGTTTTCCCTCTTGTCTTCATATGTATAATTTGTGGCTAAAAAGCCTTGGTTTTAGTTAACCGCCATTAAGGCAATATTTTGCTTAATTAAGTGTCCATCACGTCCCTCTGCCACCTAGTATTAATGTTCGCTTCCAGATTTTTAATGTCCTTTGGGTTTATTTAATCGTGATTTGGGGGCCACAGGTATAATGTTTTTTTCGTGGTCAATATCTTGTGTTTTATGCCAAGGACTAGGTGAATAAAATTTTTATTTTGATTATGGTGTGGGCGGGCGTGGTAGCACACCTGACTTTGGATATCACCACGGGACCTTGTAACTCACACAGCAAGACCGCCTCTACATCCACGCCAAGTGGTGCACTACTACGAGCTGTTACCAATGAGCTACACCATCACTGTGAACCTGTGCTCGCAGCAGTCGGAACATGTGCAGCAATCACTGAAGCAGAAGCCAGCATTGGTTAATCACAAGGGTGTACTGCTCCCTCATTACAATGCCAGACAGACAGCGTGTGACGCAGGTGGCGAGGAATGTGGTACGACAACTTCACTGGGAGACAATGTGTCATCCATCGGACTCCCCGGGCCTTTTTCCAACATATTTTCACCTATTACATTATCTGTACATCCACCTTCTTGGGAAATACTTGCAAATGAGACAGATTTGGGGCAGAAAGGGACTACTTTGCATCCAAGACACCACGGCACGTTGACAAAAAGTCTAGATGTTAATGGTGGTTGCTTTGAGAACTAATGGAAAGTCACATTTAGTGTATACAAATGAGTTTCTGTCTAGATACATTGCAAAGACAACATAAGTTACCTTGTCTTGGATATAAATTGAAGAGTATTCTGTACAAATATAAATAATGAGTTTTTGGGTGAGCGGTTGCCTATTGAACAAATTGAAAATCGTGAGTGTTTGAAGCTTGTGGTTTTGTCGGCTCTAATGGAAATCAGCCGCTCATTATCGTGACATTGATGGCTGCTGTGCTCCACCTCTCTGTTATTTATCATCAATCTAACCTCACTCAGAGTGAATATGTTTGCAGTGTTTAACAAATGGACTGTGGATATTTAGTTTTGACTCAGATATCTGTTCATATTATTGTGCTATTCTGCTATTTTATCAACTCAGCTGTCACTTGTTCAAACATCCATCCCAAACATCAAACTGTTCAGAATTTATGGAAGTTATACACATTGTGGAAAGTAATTTCTAAATTTTGTTGAGAAATTAAAAATACACTTTAGATGTAAGTGATACACAGCGATGCCTATTTTGGCGCATATACACAGGATAGACATAATTTGAGTTAAAGTGAATTATTTTTTTCCTGATTTGAATATTATGTTTTTTTTTTTTGCCTTTGATGGTGTGACATTTGTTCGAATAGGATACTGTTTTTTACCGTGTTTGGTGAGTTAAGAGGTTAGTTTTTTATGGTCGCTGTATGATTTTTAATTGCAGACAATTTAAGATTACATCGCATGAGTTGTGACGTGTGCTCTGCAGGAAATGAGCAAGTACACATTGATCGGAGTCGGTCTACAGCTAGTACACAAGGGCATTCCTAAGCTGCAAGGCATGTGGAATGTCCCATCTGTCCTGGTGCAACTGCTGTGTGATCGTCACTACATGCAGCCGGCCATCTTCCAGGGCACCTACGTGGGCATCTACGCCGTAAGTACACTGGGCCCTCACACATCGTACTCGACTTACCCACTACCTGCTAATATAGAATGTCCCATAATTGTACATACATGGAACATAACAATACATACAATGCATATTAACACAGGTAGGCCTACCAGCATAATGGCCTAAAGTAAGAAAACTAACAATGTCTAGTCACTCCTGAGTACTCGCACATGTTCGAATTGATGACCTTGATTTTCGAGACACACCTGACAACGGAAACTAAGAGAATCCAAAATTATATGGAACATCATATAGGATTACAAAATTCACCCTTTTCGGTTTGCTTGTTCAACTCCTCGATTCTTGCTTGATCTTTATCTTTAAGGCATTCCCATAGAAAAATCAGCGTGTGGTCAGGGGAACCTGTAGGGAATCCAATCCTACAGCTTTGCCCAATGCATGTGTTCGATTGTGTTGCATCGAGGTAGGCCGTGACACCAGTAGTATTTGGATACACCTAGAACAATCCAATTTAGGCCATAAAATCCATGAATTTTCATTGTTTTTTCATTAATTTACTATGTTGTTTCCAATAATGTTAAGTTTTTTCCTTCGAATGTCGAGCAAGACAAAGCCCTCGAAACAGCTTCATAAATGGCCGAATAACTGCCAAAATCGCCAAAAAATAAGTTTTCTTTTTCAAATATAATTTTTCATAGCCACACGAAATAGTGAACGTAATATGTCTCGCAAAAATTAAGCAAAATCAGTTGCTTGCACATCAAATAAAGCAAATTTAGACCAAAAATGCAAGTTAAAACGAAACAAAAAATCAAGAACTTTTAATCCGAAATTATTCAAATTATGCTAAAATCAAATGAAATATTGTTATTATTTATTATAGCTTATAATCGTATATCTGCTAATTTTCTAAACATTTCTACTATCTGCTCAAGTTCGTCACCTATTTCTCGATGATGAATTTTTTAAATTGATGTTTACTACGAGCAATAATTGTAAGTTTTGTAGATTTCGATGAAATTTGAAAACTAATTCTCTGAGATCGTCAGATGCGTTATGTAATATATAGGAAGTAGTATTTGAAACATCGCCACCTTTTAAAATGTTAGTCAAACTACAAAGTAAAACAAACAATTCCATTTTTATTTAAAAAGAAATAAATTTATCAATAGGAAAAGTATATTGTACAAATAAAAATTACACACAAATCCTGCTCAAATAAAAATGTTACAAATAAAATTGAAACTAGGAGAAAAATCTCATTCGGGTTAACCATTATGATTTTTAATTCAATTAAAAAACTTTACTATACATCTAAAAATTTTGTTGTTTCCGTAAAATCGTTTACATCCCCATTTATTAATCTAAAAAATATTTATATTTTCAGTAATTATTTCTTTCAAATAATCATGGGTTGTATTCCTTTGGCTCATTAGAATATAATTAGAAATTATTCCTGCTTCAATAGATTTATTAAAATCGACACTTATTTTTTTATGTTTGTTTTTTATTTAATCACAGTAGTTTTTTTCTATATAAACAATCAATAACATATAATGATCTTGTCCAAAAAATTAATAATAGTTGATATCTCCATGCATGTTTACAGTTGGTTTATAATAAATTTCATTATTTCTATATGCAATATCTAGTTTTGATTTTGAATTTTTAAAATCATTATATTCAAGAAACATTTTATCACAAATGCAATTTTCTAAATCTAGATTCCAATTTTCTTTTAAAAAATTTTATTTCTTCCATTTTCAATATAAATATTTTTATATTATAATGATCAAACATAGAAGAGTGTACCTACTGTTCAACACGATTTTATATATTGGTTTTAAATCCAACAATTACCAAATCAGGCATACCAAATTGTAAATTATTAAATTGATATTTTGTATCAAAGTTAAAAACAGTTTATCCAACAGAAACCTTTTTTCTAAAAATTGCCAACAGTTAAAACGAATAGGCATTTTAGGATGTTTGTATATTTTTTTCTTTAATTGCAATTGATGTGTTCGATTCATTATCAACAATAGTCCACATCATTTCTAATTTTTGAATAACCACTTTACCTGGATCAGCATAACTTTCCTGATTTGCACCATCTGCATTATTTGTTTCATAAACAAATAAACAATTGTTATCACATTAATTACGAATAAAAGTAATTTTATAGCCACCTTTACAATAAATATCATTGTTATCACGAATAAATCCAAACAAATATCTCAGTGGATAGGTTATTTCTTTTGTATTATCACTATGAACAAATTTTACTCAATATTTAATATCAACATAAGACATCTCTAATTAATTTTTTTCACTTGGTGATCTTAATAAATTATACATCATTGTTGATATTCCTGGATTATCAACAGCTTCAATATTATTTCCATTTTTTTGAGATTTCTACCCCAGAAAATTGAAATGGATAAATGTTAGAACAAACCTCAGTATGAGCTAATTTTGCATCTTTTGCCTCATTTCCTCCATTATCTCTTTTTAGAAATCAATATTGTACATAGACATAAGCTACATTTAGAAAAGAAGTCATCACATATAGGAATATCAAAGATTCTATTATTGTAAAAATTTAAATTCGTCCTAGTTTGATCTGTTGGGGGAAAAGTTTATCTCTCAAAACTTTAAATATTTTTATAACTCATTTATAAGAAAAAAAAAATTATTAGACTAAAGACTTATCAAAGGACATTTCTAGAGTTACGTTACTCATTGAAAAATAATTAAATTATATAATGAATCATGAAGCATAGTATGAAAAAAATATGATAATTCTGTTATTTGACGAATTACGAAATTTAGGTAAAAAATAAGTATAACAAGTAGGCAAAGAAAATAAAAATTTAATTATAACACTAGTTCCTGTAGCTGTAAAAAATGTACATTATCAAACAACATCAGAAAAACATTGTTTGAAAGAGAATTATTTTCAGGACATAAATCACCTAATTTAAAAGAGTAAAGGGGTATACACATTAAAAATTTGACGCATCCTGCTTCTGTTATAAACCTTGGAAAATAAATTGCAAAAAGAATAAACGTTATTGATACTTAATATGGGTTTACGAGGAGAAGAGAATAATATTTACATTGGAGATAGAAAAGTAAAGCTATATGATGATATAACTTTTGTTAATGATAAAAAATATAAATTAACTGGAGGACCTTCTAATTTTTTAACAAAAGAAAAAGAAGAGGCTCTTGATAAATTCACTTATATAAGACTGTGAAAATTACACAGGAATTATATTGTCAACCAATACTGCATTCCAAAATATAATCTACAAAGAAAATAAACTCGAATAAAAGTTGGAAATACATAAATATAATTAAACAAATTTATGATAACAACATAAAAGAATCACAATAAAGATCAATACCTAATACACCTGAAAGAATGATTTCAACTCCTGATTAAATATATTTCTGGCCCACAAAATATAACTTATTTTCCCCAGAGATAATGTTATGTGTTAGATAAGTAGTATAGAACTGAACTAAAGCCAATAAATGTCCCTCTATCTCTGAAGGGTAGTGTAGTGTTTCCTTCAACACTGATTTGTTATCTGTTAGTTTGAATAATTTACTCATTTACTATATCATTAAAAATTATATTAATAAATGAACAAGAAAAACATGAAACATGTAGAATGGGATATTAAATTTGAATAATAACAGACAAGAATTAATCGGCAAAACGTCGTGGGGAATTATTATCTAATAATATTAGATATTTGATAGTGGGCCTAGTAACCGTGCAAAAACTACACTTATGATAGATAATTTTATATATGCTCAGGGATGGTTGGACTTTGGTACTCTCTATGTATGTTCAAAAAGTCTGGACCAACCAAAATATATCAATTTAAAGAAAGATATAGATGTAGAATCAAAATTATTTAATCAACTGATAGCATACTTCTTTCCATCAAATGAAGAAATAGTTTATGTAAATGAATGTAATAAAGAGTCTGTAGTTGTTTTCGATGATATCATACTTGAAAATCAAAATATGGTAAGGGATTACATTACTCATGGTAGACACAAAGATATTGATTGTTTCTATTAAGCCCAGACATACTCAAAAGTACCTAAGCAGCTTATAAGAGACAATACCAATTTTCTTTGCACATTCAGACAATATGTTACAAATATTAAACATATTCATAGTGATTTTGTTGGTGGTGATATGTTGTTTCAGAAATTTAGGGAGACTTGTTCAAAATGTTGGAATAATGAATATGATTTTGTTACAATAGATATGACTCGTAAGTTAAATAATTGTAAGTACCACAATAAAATTAAAGACTTTTTTAATTCTTAGATTGTAAGTTTTGTTTTTAATGGAAGTGTTTCCATTAAATACTAACATAATCGGATCTTTTCAAATGTATTGATATAGCATAACTATTTCAATAAACATAATTGTACCTTCAGGTACATAGTGGGTTTTTGGTATTTTAAAAAATCATATCATCAGGGTATACTTCAAAAGTTTTATACATGTAATTTTTTTTCATTGTTGGTATAATTTGATAACACATTTATATTTTTCTGGTTTTATTTTTATTTCAACTGTAGTTACATATCTCATAAAAAAATATATTCTTCTCGTTTACTATCCAAGTAAAATATTTTTTCTTTTGAACTGTACTTTCCAACTAGACGAAAAATGTTAAGTCTGTTTATCTGATAGTACTCTAAATTGACTGCATCCATCGGTGCAATGGAATCTCGCACATGTCTTAGTCTTTTTTTCCTCAAAATCTATATTATTATCTACTTCCAAATATGTAAGATAGGCTTTATTCAATGATCTTTTATTTCTTGTCAGTGTGGCTATAAAGTTGTTGAACTGTGTGTAGGAAACAAAATCATTAGGATTGATCTTTTCAGTAGTTGTATCATTGTCCGTGTGTTTTTTTTAATTTGATCTTCAATCCAAAAGCTCATTAATGTATTTCCACATATATTCTTTGTTTATTAATAGTGAAATAATTTTTGGAAATTTAAAATTATGTGAAAAGTGATTTAGCACAATTACAAACAAATGACCACAAGTTACTTGAATGAAATTTTGAATTCTATCGTCGTTATAAAAAGTATAACTTCTGAGATATGCTATTAATTGTTGGGGTGGATTTCTACCAAATGAATCAAAATAATCAAACAATCCCACTTTCATTATCGACTGGCGTGTTAAGTAGCTGATCGATCATAAATACACACCGAAAATTTTTAATGTTTAATTTTTTTACAGTTTTATCAATATCAAAGTTACTCAGTGGAGTTACTTTTTTTTAACATACTCACCCCATTTAACTTTCTTCAATCCCTTGCCATTTTCCTCCATAATTAAATTATGTCTGCATTCTTCTTCCAATTCTTGGGTTTTCTTCTGTTTCATTAATTACTGATGTAGCGATAGTTGATGCACCATTAGCTAATGCTCCCAGAGATCCCAATCCTGCGGAAATTAAGGGTAAAAATCCACCCTTGTGAACTGTCAGAACATTTCCAGTTTTCATTTCTTTGGACATTTTCTTAACTTGTGGAACTGAAATTGTGATAGTCATCCCTTTGTCCTCCTTTAATTTCTTGTTTTTACATTCCAGTTAGTCTTTCGTTAGGAAATAATCGATGTTCAAACCCTTCAACTCCTCGTTAGGAACTTGAAATACAATGTTTTTGCTTTCATTTATAGTAACAAATATTTTATCATTTTATTTCAATTCCCCAGCCAAGCTTACGTTTAATATGCATCTCAGATCCAGTAACACCAGCCCACAATCTCTCATTGAGATAAGCATCTGAACTTAACAATCTTTTGAATGCTTTCTTTTCTAGTTCTTTGTCAGCTACATGCCTTTCAGCTAGATCTTTATGATGATGATAAGCTATATCATGTTTCATTGCAGCCGCATCTAGTGGATTAATGGGTTTATCACCATGCTCAATTCTCTATTTTAGTTTGGTACCCGGACCTAAGTAATGATAACCGGGTGCATGCAACTCAAAAGGTAGTGAATATATAATGTCATTTGGTAACCCTTTTCTGTGATGCTCCGACTCCCAAAAAATATGTGGTATTATGTTTAACATTCGTATCAGATATGGTATAAGTTTAGGATTATTCACAACAAAGTCACTAAACTTGCTGTTGAGCATATTCATTATTCCAACTTTTTCATTATAATAGTTTTCATTTCCAGCATTCTCTTCGTCATAAATAATGAGAAGTCGATCAATAAGCATCCTAACATCATCCATCCATATGTATTCTTTGGAATAATCAGTATACTTCTTTATATCTTTCCCCTATTTAGGTGAGGGATGTTTGTTTTTTAATCGAATCGTAAATAGGTCTAACAATAATTTTTCATTTATTCCCTTTACTCGATTTGGGCGTTCCCAAGTTTGGATCATTGTTTTGAAAAAATGTGTTTGTATCTGCTAGGATACAACTATAGTGTTCATAGTCGGTTGCAGTGTAGTCACTTTCTGTTACTTTCTTACTAGTTAGCAATTTCATCAAACCATCGGTTGCAGTGTATGTTCGGCCTGTTACAGTAAATTTGTCATTGATGAATGTTACTTTGCTATCACCAATATACAAACTACCTTCATCAACCTTTAGCCCAAAAACATCGTATTTGTAGTCAATTACGAAATCGGCAACTTTGTTATCAATAAATATTGTTTTGTTGTTAGTTAACTGTGAGATATCAGTTTTCAAACACCCCAACTCTTCTTCGTAGCGTTCATCGTCATCATAGCAATCATCGTCATTGGCAAAGCATTTAATGCCATCGTTATAGCGTTCATCGCCATAGCATTCATCGCCATAGCATTCATCACCATAGCGTTCATCGCCATAGCTTTCATCGTCATAGTGTTCATCGGTGCCTGTTTTACCAAACAGTTTTCTTTCAAAAGATGTTTCTGTTGGTGTCTGTGGGTAGTCTAAATTCTTAACAGCAACTGGAACAAGTTCTTTTATTATGTTCTTAATTTCATTTGTTACATGTCCAATTTTTTGCTCCAACTCTTATATCGCATCTATCAATGGTTTATCGTGTTTTTTTTTTATCATATTCATCTTGGCGAAATCATCTAAAAGTTTTTAACTTTTCAATTAACTGTCTTTATCTCTCTAAATTCTTCTCTATATTGTTTACAATTTTTTGCTGCCTCATTTGTTATATAAAATGAACAATGATAACATAAATGTATAATGTCTCAAATGTATGAAAAATTCACTAAGTTCATATAAACTTACCAATAATAACAAAGTAAGAGTTAAATGTGTTTGTAGATGTCATGTTACCAATAACTTGGTATTCACTGGTGGGAGTATAAAAAACGATATTGTAAATTAAATTCATAAACCAATACGAAAAATATTCCCCAGAGGAACTGTTCTATCCTTTGGTATCGATGATATTTGGCAAGCTGATTTAGTTGAGATTAATTCTGGATCTTTAAAAGGTATACATAGAATTAAGAAAGGGTTTAAATATATGTTAACAATGATAGATGTTTTTCCAAATATGCATTGGCAATACCAAATAAAGATAAAATTGGTTAAAATGTTACATTAGCATTTAAAACTATTTTGAATGATCGCAAACCCATGCATTTACAAACAGATGGAGGTAAAGAATTTTACAATAAATCATTTAAGACATTAATGGCCAAAAACAACATAGCACACTATTCAACATACAGTGAAAAGAAAGCTAGTGTTGTAGAAAGATTTAATAGTAAATTGAAGGAGAAAATTTGGAGGATATTTACTTATACAGGAAAACTATACATGGGTGGTTGTATTACCTAAATTAATAAGTGAATAAATACAATAAAATTTTTCACAGTACAATCGGAATGAAACCCACCAATGTAAATGCAAAGAAAGAAAATTCTATTCTAATCAACATATATGGGGGAGAAAAAATAATGCTTAAAACAGTGTTTGCAATAGGAGGTAAAGTTCGTATAAGTAAAAGTATAATTTTTTTGAAAAAGGATATACACCAAATTGGTCCACTGAAGTAGTTGAGGTGTGCGAAGTATTGCATACAATACCCACGACATACAGAATAAAAGATTTAAAAAATGAACTTATTAATGGAATTTTTTATGAGCCAGAGCTATGTATTATAAAGACTAAATATGATAAAGACTAGTGTGGTTGTTAAAGAATTTTTTAAATATAATAAATGGTTCAACAAAAAATTGAAACTTATGAGCGTCAGTTGTTTCCGCCAAACAATCAAACACAAAATAATATGAATGAATACAACAAGCGCGTTGAGTTTGATATTCCTATTCGCGATGCATTTTCACAAACGAATGAAGTTTATGTTTACCAATTGTGTAAGCTAACTAAAAGAGATACAAATACAGATTATGAAAAAACTTCAACTATTGATCTTTGTGAGAATTTCTTCCCATTCCAGTTCTCAAGAATAGAAATCTCTAAACATGGTTGTATAGTCAAAAGTAACCCTGGCATCACTTCAACAATGATGCATACATTGCTAGGTTCGCAATCAGAATCAGCATACTTCCAAATGTCGGGTATAGAACTCGGTAAATATGTTAGGAAAGATAAGCTTAACGAAATTACCTATCCATTAAGATATTTGTTTGGGTTTATGAGCGATTGTAATGAAATATTCTGGAAAGGTGGGTACAATATCACATTCATTCGAAATTCTAGTGACGATGTTTCGCTTTACAGAAGACCTCCAAAGAAAGCAGATGGATCTGATGATGTAGATAATATACCAGGTGCTGGTAAAATTGTTATTGAGAAATTGGAAATTCTGTGTCCAATTGTTGAATACGATTCTATTTATGGAATGAAATTAAAGCAAAATTATACAAACACCCCAAAATTCCAATTAGTTTTAATTATTGGCAATGTCTTGAAAAACCAGTACCTACTAATGCAAAGTCATTTCAGTTTGATATAAAAGATCAGTTCAATTCAATCCAATTCGATATGCCAGATATTGTCATTGTTGGTTTTCAGCACAGTAGAAAAGAAGATCCTGGGCAATTCACACACGGTTCAATGTTTGACTCTTGTTTTGTCAAAAATATTTCTATTAAGAATGGACGGAATGAAGTGTTTCCCAAACAGAATTGGAATTTAAACATTGATGATAAAATTTTCGATTATATGTATATTGCTTACAACGATTTTAGAAAATCAAAGACTAAACTAGATACCCCTTATCGTAATAATGAACTGTGCTTCAACTCTGTGTCATTTATTGGGAGAAGGCCATTGTATGTTTTGATTGTTCTTACAGAAAAACAGCTATTGTAAAAGATCGAACAAATCTGAAACTTACAGTTGATTTTAATAAACCAATATCGGCTTCAACTATTCGTAATGTGGTACTCGTAAGCCAATGAAATCTAATTTATGATGTTAAAAGTGAAAGAATCACCGAAGCCCAATAGTATGCAAACATGTATGGTTATTAGTTTTTAGTGGATGGTTATCCATTAAAAACATTTACTATTAAGTAATTGTTAATTTGTGATACTCTTGGAAAAGTTGGAGAGCATTTAAAACTGCTGATGAGTTTAAATGTGCAATATCTTTGTCAGATACTTTTAAGTATCCAAAATCATTTAAATCATATTTATTGAAAGTGTTTGATCTTCACCTCTGCTGGGGGTTATCAAAATTAAGATGATAATTGTAAAGATAATAATTTAATATAATTAAAAAAATATTTTGTATAATTCTAGTTTGTTGATAAATGTTATATGAGGATGCATGTTTTCTGATAGCACTAATATGTCGCTATTGAAATTTTTATATCTTTTACAAAATTTTTGTTTTATATGATCATTAATTGCATCTCGAGGACGTGCATTCAACAAGGGTATCGGATCACGACTCTTTTTCAATTTTGTAATGCCCCCATGGTAGTGTATTAATACAATCTTTAAGAATAAATCTTTAATCATATTTGGGACGTAATGCTTTTTTCTCTCAACTTAATAGTATAGAGTTCATGTTTCTTAATTTTAATAAGATTCATACTTTTGTACAACACTTTTTTAATCAAACAAACACTTTTTGTAGTCACCAAAACTAATCTCATTTCTGACTAGAGTGTTTTTCATACCCTTTGCTCTTATCTTTACAACACCCTCCATATTTTTTGCATACATTTCGATTTCAAATCAATAAATACTTCCATTATTTTTCCATTACATTCCTCTTTCATTTTGCCAATAATCTTTTTGCTAACTAACGGTATGCCATATGGATTATCTTTTTTATAGTCAGAAGTATCAAAATGATCGACCATTTCTTTCATGTCACTGTAGCAATCTGATGTTCTTATATATCAGATGGATGAATAAGTATCTTGGTAACACAGTTCAATATTTTTCCCATACTTTAATTTCATTATATTAAATTGAAAATCGCACATTAAGAATTTCGATAGATCAAGAATGCTCGTTACAACAAAAATGGTTTTGTTAAAGCACAGTTTTGATTTATTCATATGAACTGCAACCAAGGAGTTAGTAAATTTAGTTCCATCTTTAAAGTTTGGTTTAGCCGCTAGTTTATCCATTTGCTTAGAACTTGTGCACAACTGCATATCCACTCTGTTTCTAATATTTTCCATTGTTTTTCCAAAAACAGAATTGTTCATTAATTTGTAGAAATATTTTTCAAAGTCATTTGTAGACTTTGTTCGCATATTTGCGTTTAGATCAATATAGGACTTAAGTCAATCTGATTGATCAAAATCCAGAACTCTATGGATCTTTTTCAACTTCATGCCGAGAGATAGATATTGCTTAAGATTTTCATAGTGTAACACATTTTTTTTTATCATGCAGAGTAGTCAAGAGTTCGGGATTTTTTTAAACTTCTGGTATTTTATTCTCTGATGCCAATGGCAGATCTTTGTGGAGATCGTGTAGTTCATGTGGGTATTCCAAATCAACTTCAAATATATTAACTTTTCTAGAATCATCTCGTATTTTTGATACATCTATATTTGTATTTCCCACTTAAACCCACCATAGGGTAAATACTGGGTCATAACCCATCCATATAAGTTATTGGCATCCAGATATGTAGGATAAAAGATTTCCTTTGTACTATCATAAGAATTCATATATTTATTATTTACTTTAGTATATCGCTTACAACGTTGTGAAATTCCACCACAAACACCTTTTTCTATCATTAAAATAATGTCATAATCTGTTAATAATTCTAGTTCTATATTAGTATGTTTGAGCATAGCACCCCACGCTTACCCTGGGGGTGTGAAATACTATGCTGGATCTAGCTTATATGTTTTTATACATACATCTCTAAAAATTTCCATTATATCAGACAATATCAATACATCAGATTTGTTATAGAGTTCTGTGTACTCTCTTAGAGATGTTATGCTGAATTTTTCCCACACCTTTCCCGCAAATTCGTAATCTTCGTCTGTAATGCCGCATTTATTGAGTTTGTTGTAAAATGCATCTTTGGAAGGAAGTGTTAGCTCACAAAATTTTTTAGCACTATCCATGTAGTCATATGGATAAACATCTTTTCTTATAACAAAGTCAAGAAGTTCATTGGAAACATGCTTACACATTTTTTGGAATTTGTTTGTGGAAAGGTTGCTAGAGAGTTTATCGATACTACTAGCCGTAAATTTAAATGAGTCCGTTAATCTAAGATTTACACTTTCACGTATATGTTTTGTAAAAAAAATACATTTTTCTTCGTTGTTGGGTATTAGATCAATTTTCTTTTCATCGATGCCAAGATCTCTTATGAATAAATGTGTGTCATAACCAGACAGATTGTGTTTAAACACTGGGATAAAACATGGATTTCTATACGAAAAGTTACAATCTCTGTGTGCAGCTCCCCTAAATTTTCCTGTACAATGATCATGATCTCTCACAGAATCACCATTCAAAGGCTTTTCACAAATATGACCATGGGTAGCTGTATCATAAACAATTTGTTCTTTCTTAGTTAGTGGAAGCATTGATTTTTCATTTGTGTATATATCACCAATAGACTTCGCTTCTTCCATTAGCATTTTAACGAACACAGTAGATGCATCAGGTCCTTCATAAGTTACTGGTGGTTTATAGTATCCATGTTCATATTTTACATAGTAACAGAAGATAATAGGCTCGTGTTTTTGGTGTGGTTTCGTGTAGGATTCGTTCTGGTTTGGTTGGCAAGTTTCAATTCTAGTAAACAAACATTCAAAATCAGCATATATCACAAATGGAACTCTCAAAGAATGATTTTTGGCTTTAAATCTTAATATGTAATTTTTTCTTTATTTGGTAGTTCAACTCTAACACCATCATGATCTCGGCAGTCTTGTTCGTGATCTTTTAGCTTACTTACAGAGAAGAAATGTTACAAACATCTATCACATATATATTTTTGTGACCATTATTTGTTACTTGTAATGTGATATGTCATGAAAAACTTTTTATCCAGCAGTAGTGGTCGTTCTTTTCGTCTTTGATATAGAGTAGGTTAATGACCTTATCCGCCTAATTTTTTGTTGTTTTTAATGAGGAGATTATATATTTCTTATCACCATGTTTTTCTTCATATGCGTAATCATTAATAGAAATTCCACTTCTTTTCTCAAAGGTTGGTATACTATTCAGTTTCATTGGAAATTCCAAACTCTTAACTGCATCATCAAACTCATGTCCGTAAGCTATGTATTTATTCACTCTTTGAGGGTTTCTTTGTACTTTATGCAATGGAGATATAACAGACCACGAAAAACATCTTTGATCATTGTTCTTAACATTTATTTTCGCCTGCTTAGCTTTGACTTTTTTCTGGGAGATCAATATAAGAACTTTCCTTGAATATTTATTTATTCGCACTTCTAGTTTAAATATTCTGTTGAGTACCCACTCAGATCCCTTTGCTTCGAAAGCCCCATCTCAGCTATGATTTTCAATGTCCTGTTGGCATAATATTGTTCCAGAAAAACTATTTCAGTATAATTCCATTTTTTATTTTAAAGGAGCTTTCTAGATATTCAAAATTCCCACCAATTCCCATTTTGTACTCATTGAAGAGCTACATGTTCATTTTGAATGATTTTAAAATGTTTATTAATTAGTTCTGTGACAGTTTCATTTACATTGTTTAGGAAATGCTTTGGGTCTTTGTATGCAATCACATTCTTTACAGCGTAAGTCTTTATCCTACTTTGAAATGCTGTTTAGTTTTCTTCTACACTGAATCTGTGTGTGTACTTATGAATTTTACTTCTCAAGTGACTTCTTATGAGAGATGGTTTGTAATAGTGACTACACGCTTCACATTTAACTTGTTTCTCTCATGGGAACTTCTGTTTTGGTATTAAATGTTGTGATATTTTTTTTAAATTTCCATTGCATTTATTGGTTCATGTGATTTATTATGTATTGGTGCAAGACCTTTGTGCAATCAACTCTAAGATGACTTCATATGAGAGATTGTTTGTAAAAGTGATTACAAGTTTCACACTTGACATACTTCTCTTGAGATTTCTTCTTCTTTCTTTTCACAAAAACGTCTTTCTTAAATTTAAATTCTTTCTAAACACTAGCAGTTGCATTAGCCTTTTTCATTGCCATGGTCGCTATCATATTAGATATCAGTTGATCTTTATTTGTGTTCATTTATGATATACAATTTTTATTTTTAATGTTTTCAAATTTTTAAAGCCACTTTTTTTGCAACTGTGCCGAAACTCAATTTTTTGCGCACATTTTTGCAGATGCACTCAAACACAAAGTTTAATGCAACGTTTTTCTAAAGACTACGATCTGACCAAACACAACTTTTTGAGCCACTTTTTTTGCGGTTGTTGTGCCTGATTCGTCATTTGATTTTTTGGATCAGAAAATTAAGAGTAATATTTTCTGATGGTTCGAGCATTTAACATACCGTGGTTTTTCTGATAACTGGCTGCTGTGCTCGAATCGGCATTTTTATACTACTCAGATAACGTTAACAAATTAGGAGTTATTGAAAATTTTGAAGAAAAAGACGTCAAGAGCAAAAGAGATTCATATTCAACTCAATACATTACTAATCATTTGTTTCTTTATTTATTTACAAGTCTATTTTTCACAATTTTACTGCAGCAGAGTCGTCAGTTAAATTGTTAATCGAAATTGTATCCAGAATTGCATCAGTTGTAGTAAAATATGCCACACCCCAAAGTCACTGTTCACTTGATGAATTGCAAAAGAAATTCTTCATAACTGAGAAGAAACCTTCAAAGCTTAGATTACTATAAGTAATACACACAAATCCTGAGGAATATGTATATATTTATTAAATAGAGATTAGGCCTTACCTTATAATAATTTTCAATATATTATTGGGTGACTATATTCAGTTTTATTTGTGTCACTTCTGAAAATTGACACAATCATAATTTATTCACTATCGACATCGTCGGTATACGCTTAAACAGACTTCTAGTCAAATTATCTAACAACCAATTTGCAATGATGATAATTTTCTAAGAAAGAGCCGGCTTTTCGGTTTGTGCGCCTCTGGTCCACTGGGTTGCGGGAGGTTCTGAGTTCTAATCCCAGGCAAGGCATGGTTGTTAAATTAAGGTAGGTAACAAGTTATCTTGTAAGCCATCTCCTGATAAGTCTTCAGGAATAACACAGGGGGACGTTAAGAAGCTTTTTCCAATAGTAGTATGGCCGAACGGGTTCCCGGTTGACCTAATTAATTTGATATCAATGGGTTAATTAAATTTATTGAAAGGGTTAATACAAAAAGGAATGGGTTAAATTGATCGAAAGGGGTCAATTTAATGAAAGGGTAAAATTTATTGAAAGGGTAAATTTTTTTCTTTGGTGCAAGAGTGTACCAAGTGTCAAATATATTCGTTTATATCTTTCTTTTTGTGGCTTGGGGAGCAGCTCTGGTAGTTGTTGTCAGCACGACGACTAGCACTCGACTGAGGTGCAGCATGTTGGGAATGGAATTATATGTGGCGAGTTTTGTGCAAGAGTGGTATAAGTGTAAATTTTGTTGTGTCTTATAGACGGTGGTGGGAGACAGGCGATTTCTGCTACTAGTAATTAAATAGAAAGAGAAAATGTCTTTTAGTTAACACACGATAGTAGTTCAGTGTGTTCTACCTATGATTAAATAACACGAGAGAGAGAAGTATAACTGCGTGACTCTCCAGTATGTAACTAAACATAAAGAGATGAAATAGTGTACCCCGAGCTGTACGTTAGAAATACAATTTATACGAGAGAAGTATAACGAACAAACACAACTATGTGACTATCACGATTACATGAGTGTTCAGTATGGAATTAATTAACGAGGCAAAATAATGTCCCTATAAATTAAACGGCTAACGAACACAATAACAAGATATATGAAAATACTTTACGCCTCTCACACATACCTTACACGTCCATCTGCCTGTGAGACGTGAGGAACTTTGGAAACCTAATCCACACAAAAATAGAAATTAATTTATTAACACATGTAATAAAAGAAAATGTTTAATATACGTCCATTCGCTCAGTGAAGCACTGACTCGGTTATCTGACTTATAACCTACATTTGCTTATAGACTGGGGTGAAAATTTATATAATGGCTAACGAACACAAGTACATGAAAATGACTGAACACTTAATGAAATCGTACCTGTAGCTCCCCGAAAACACATTTGTCCGCCTTGGAAGTCAGTCAATGAAAGAGTCGATCTTATGTCCAGATCTGAACCCCAGAGCATATAATATCCCTTAATGAGAATCGCAGCTATCACACTCCAAAGGCCGGTGAAGTCGAGAGTTCCAGTGTGGCATCCTTGCAGAATGAGGGTTGGCGAAGAACTAATGTGGAAACCCGTAAGAAGCCTCCGCATCGCTTCTGGCCAATGTCAGCTACCCCCCTCCACTTACACTGGGCGAGAATACTTTTTTCCGAGGGATGCTCTACCCAAGGTCACACAGCCCGCTATCGATCCGGTGATATTGTCTGCAAAACTTCTACAAGACTACGCAGCCACGACCACCTCCCTTCACCGACAGCCCAGAACATGTATTTTGTCCAACAACTTCGGGTACTCTTCAACTGCGAAAAACCCCTTAGGACACCAAGTTGGACTCTTCCAAAGTGTTTATTTATTTTCAAAACTACACTTTACCAATGAATTGTGGACTCTCCCAAAAAATTCTGCCCTATAAGGTTCTGTGAGAGGAATGATTATTCCCCCACCCATCCCTTTCCCTGACTCGCCATACCCAGAGCTGGTCAACAGCCTTCAAACCTTTGTGCCAGGAAATGTGGAAAAATTCTCGCATTTCGGTCTCAACTGCCAGAGTCTTTATTTCCATAGAATAAATATTTAACAACTTTTGCTGAAAAAAAATTACTCCCCTTAACATCAATAAATAGATTGAAAATAATAGCAGTAGATAAGTTAAGTGTAGTTATGGAAATGTAATTTATTGTTTCCGAATAACTTTTTGCTATCACAATAGAATTACTTTTTTTTTTACAATTCTTCTATTGGAAAGCTACTACATCACACATAGCAAATTGAAAACTTTTTTATAAATCTTTGATGAAAATTTTCCGAAAAGTAATTTTAATTTCTTTTCGATTGTTAACATAAGGGAAATTAATACTATGGAGGAAATTAAATTATAACATTTCTAACATCAAAACCCAAGCTTATGTGAATGCTTGTCTAAACCCATTCCCGCTGTTTAAGAGAAACTAGATGAAAGTGTTGTTAGGAACACGCAATAAACATCTAAACATGTTTAGTTTTATTTCTCATCCTTCTATCCTCTCTCTTTTACATTCTTGAATCATAGCATTAACACATGATTAATATTCTCTTTCTTTTGTAATAGGCAGCGGTTGTGGAAAAGTTAAGTCTCCCTGGAAAGACTTATTTTAAAAAAAAAACTAAATTAAGAAATAAGTTTGGAAAATTTTAAAGAAATGTATAATTAAATGGAAATAAATTTAATGGATGATTGCTTAAAAGCTAATCCAATACAACGATAATCCAAACAACGAGTGGATTAATAGCATAATAAATTGTACATCGAAACACCATCCAGAGGTTTATTAAATAAAATAACTCATCAAAATATTATTAAATATATATCTATTTTTTTAGTATTATAATCTTACAAACATTGTATTACGATATTTTACGATCTTGATTTTTAACCCAGGAGTCGTGTGCTTTTGAGAAGCCCCTCTATTGAACCAAGGACATGTCTTTCTTCCATTTAATGATTTAATCAATCAAATATTCATTTGGTGAACTGATTTTTTACTGTTCATGTTCGTAAAATCTGCCTGTTATTGGTTTTCCATCATAGGTTTCTGTGTAATACACTCTGGGATGTGTTTGTCTAATGGAAATAATTTTAAATATTCCATAAGACCAAATAACCATAAATTTTATTCAAAGTTCCCTTTCTGCTTCGAAATACGTATAAATTCGCGAACTTTGAACTTTGGTTTCCTTTTGTTGATGACTATAACATTATTATAAATAGTATTCATTAAACTATTATCCGTAACTTCTTTGGGCGCCATCTTTATAGTTATGTGATATCTGGAATTTAAAAATTTAACTTTTTCAAGCAAAACATCAACCCATTTGTAAGTCCCCCTAGATGTAAAATGTTTATATATTAACTGCTTAATCGATTTGTTGTAATGTTCCAGAGCACTGGCTATAAGCATCGAATACATTGTGTAGTGATTAATATATTCATTCATTAGTTTCGGGATTGGTGTAGAACAAAATTCGATTCCTCTATCTGCTTGGAGCTAATTTGGCTTTCTTTCTTTCAAAATTATCTTCATTGCATCGGTAACCTGTTTCCCAATTTTTTTTCGAAGGCATATCCCAACCATACTTTGAATAAATGTCCATTATGGATAAAATATACTTGTATCCCTTATTATATTTGGAAAGCAATGCCAAATCACAAAAATCGGCTTGAAAAAGATAATTTAAACCATGATTAAAGCCCTTCTTCTAGGATATCTTATTCTTGCAGGAGCACGAAGCTCTTCAAAAATATTAATAAATTTCATTGGTAATATAAAAGTCCTCTTTCAACTCTTCAATAATAGAAACAATTTGTTCATATGTGAGTTATTCCCAGACTCTCTCGAAGCGATGAGAAGTTTTAATCTATCGACCAATTCATTAGGATTATTCCAATATACAGGTGAAAAGTGGTTGTCAATTTCATGCTTATATATTCCACTTCCTACTATATGTCCTATTAAATGTATTTTCGGTTGTTTTTTATCTCCTGAACTAATATTAGCATTCGTTCGACGAAAAGGTTCTTTATATTTCTGCGAATAGGTGTCAGAATTCTCATTTGGAAACTTTTTAAACAAAAATTTAAATAATCTTTCACTGACATCAGTCATGTAATCACCTATTTTAGTTCTATTCTCAGGCAAAAATCTAATTGACGAATCTTTCAGGAACCAGTTGTTTTCATGTCGAAAAACACCAAATCTCGTATTGCGCGTAGACGTAGATAGTTTTAAACCTAAATAACATTGTGTTAATTGAGAATGAGTTTACTTTTCCTTTGTTAAAGGTTCTTCTTATATTTTAATTTCCAAAACTGTTTCTTTATATTTATTTAACACATAATGCAATGTGTCCATTCCATTCGTAACAGGTTTAAATATTTCTTATTTTAAAATATCCCGATCCATATGGGCTCATTTGACTTGTAAATATTTTTCTTTCACACATTGTGTAATTCCGAAGCAGAGGCAGACATGTTTTGATTATATTACATTAAATTCAATAAATATGAATAAAACCGTTGCTTTTCTAACTGTTGTAGTAGGTAGATTACTTTGAGATTTTCCCGTCTTATCGACTTCACTTAAAATAACATCTAATTTTGCTACAGTTTTAGCTTTCAAATCATTGATAAAATAGCTCATTCATGTTTCCAAATCAATACTTGGTTTCAATTCTGTTTGTATAACTAAACAAAATCATTTATTAATCAATTCATCTCTTTTATAATGCAGTATTAGTTCCATTTGTGTTTCAAGTTATTTTGTAATAGTAGCATTTACCACTTCATTATTTACAACTCTCAAATTATCTTGCAGTTCTGTGAGTTGTGTTGTAAATACTGTGTTTGTCATATGGTTTAAATCCTTACTAAATCCATTCAAATGTTCTTATAATCTAAATTCATTACTCTGTAAATCAGTGCTAATATTGCTTAAAATGTTTGCAATTACAGTCGTCTTTTTATGAACATTGTCATTCAAGTCAACTAAATTTATCAATTTAACTTGATTATCGTTTCGCTGAGATATAAATATGTTTAGTGTAATAGTATTAAGTCTTCCACGTAATGTTTATTTACCGCATTGCTATCATTCACAACCATACCCATATTACGTAATATAAGTCCATTCAAATCACAAGTCCCATCGCGATTTTTTATTAAACAGCTATTGTAATGATTGCATTTTATACTGCTATGTCCAAACGTTGAAATACTCATTATTCTTCGCCTAGAAGTAAATAAATATCAAAACCAGACATGAGCCTTTATATAGAGGAACTGTTGGTATAATCATTTTAAAAAAAACATATTTTTTCTTCAAACAATAAAAAACATAACTTTGAACTTCGTAAATGTCATATCGCCTAAAACATGATCATTGTAGATATATTTCAGATTAATATTATCCATTTTAAACACAATTGCCATATTTGCATTATCGCACAAGTTATATTCTGGTATGCATGGCTAACTTTGCGATAGATGAAAACAATCAACATTTGAATGTCTACCAAAACTGAAATTTAGCGGTATTTCACCCTGTGGTTCACACCAAGCATCGTCAAAAAAATGGAAGACGGTAACGCTTCATTTCGTGGCACCATATTTTCTTTATTTGTACAAGGAAAATATCGCATTCCCTCAATTAACAACACAATGGTCGCTAATTGTTGGCATTTCACTTGTATTGTTTACGAAAAGGCATATAAATTTTCAAATTTAAGTTAATTTGGATATTTCCAACAGTGACATAATAACATGTTTTTACACATGAAGAAGGACCCCTTATTATACAATTTATATTTGATGGTAAAGGAATGCCATGTTTCTGTTCAATTACATTTTCTTTTGTATTTACAATTACCAGCAGAATTATATTTTGTTTTATAACCTTAATTTCTACACAATTACACAGTATTACATAATGTACTAACTAAAACTATAAATGTAGTCCTATATACAGGCTTGTGTTCAGTTTGTTATGCCTTTTAGGGTGTAACAGGACTAAAGGAAGTCAATAAAGTACACCATAAAAAAATCAAGAATCCATGGACACAAAAATTCCAAAATCAATGCAAATATATTGAAGCCCATCTATACATTATCACCAAGAACAACAACTTTGCAACTTGATTTGAAAAATATTAATTGCATCTGTAAATTTCTATTGCTTGCTACTAATCGCTGAACTATGGAAGGAGACAGCCCACATGCACTGAAACAAACAGAAAAAATGACAACATTAATATATCCTGAAAAATCACCCAACCTGAACAAACACTTGTGAAATCCCATTAAAAAGGTAAAATGACTCTCTGAGTAAAGCAAGCACCATTGCAACTTTGAAAGTATAGTAGGCCTGATGATCCACTAAAAAGTACATGGAATGCTAATTTTATGAATACCATTGGGAAGGAGCAAAAACCATCATTACACTTAACCATGAGCATAAAGACACGCCATAAAATATCCACTAAACTATTTGGCATTAAAATCCTTTTGGTGAATTATAATCCAGGAAAACACTTCTACAGCATGCCAAAAAAAGGACGAATCCACCTTTTACAAACATTCCCGTAAAATACCATATTTAAAATTCACACAAGCAAAACCGTGAAGAAACACTGCCTTACAAAAATCCATACACACAAAAATCCCTAAAAGAAACACTATTAAAAAGTCTACTTTACGCCCTGCATAACAACGACTACGTTCGTAGCAATACTTAACTTGAGTAGTACTCATATTACGCGAAAATGCATCTTGCATGCTGAAGTCCCGAAGTACAAAGTGGTGTAGACATGATTTATCGCCGGCCAGCCCGCATAACTCGATGAAGAACACTGCACACTTGCTCGGGATGGGGACGAATATTTATACACGAAAACGCAGCTCAAGAAGTCTAAGGAAGCAGCGGGAATAGCGAAGGGGCGTATGGAAGGTTCCTGAGTGTGCGAGGCTGAACTTGTTGCCAGTAGTAGCCACCAGACAGCGCTCAGCTGTGCCAGGAGTGCCACAAATCTCTGTTTAGAACAGCTCAGTGCTTGGAAGCATTCAGACGTGCACCACCCGAGGTAGAAGGGAGGGGGGGAAGAAAAACAAGGTACCTTTTTCTGCAGCAAAAATATTTCCTCTTCAAATAGTAACCCCTCTTCAAACAATAACAGTTTATTAATCTGGGCTACCAAATACGGACGTGACAAATAACCAAGCAGACTTGCTAACCAAGTTCATTATCGTCATGCAGTTCTGTAAACGTAATAGCAGCATTTAATTGTACTACAGAAAATTGTTGGCATGACACATTTCACCAGCTGGAGGGACGTAAAATAAATCGTTCAGGCTGGACAGTCTTTGGCAGGACAGGAGTAATAACATAAAATTGCTTGAGTTTGCGGATTGACATGTGCGTCAGACTTAAAGCAGGGTTTCAATCCTTTCACACACTGGAAGAAAGCTGCAGGGGTCTATTCTCCAAACCCGGAGAAGCTGATGGATGATGCCCACAGTAGAAAACAGCCGATGACGATGGAGGAGTGGCCAAGTCCTCCCCTGAATCTTTGGCTCTTGAACTTCAGTGTCTCTGGCAGGGTTGATAGGAATACGGAAAACAGGAAAAGGACTAAAGAGGAGATGCCCACCTAAACTAACCAACCGAAACTTATAATAAGGCCTCTTGTATTTCTTCAGCATAAAAAATATATATGAGGTTGATATCTGTTGCCTACTAATCCATAAAAACAATTACTGCTTGTAACTTTACTCCTTTGGGGGATAATTGAATATAATACATATATTAAGAGAACCTCTTACAAAAAGGAAAATGACAATATTTGCAGTACCATACTTCCAAAATAAATTACCATACAGTTTGAACCCTCCCCTAGTGGTGACAGTGCTCGTCTTCAGGGCATGGGGGCTGCCAGATCTTCTGATGGCTGATGAAAAACCTTAATATTAGAGATATGACTTTTAAAAAATTGTTTTTTTTTTTTTGCTGGGTCGTGCAACAAAACTGACATTGAAGTAAGAAGACTTACAATACAATATGGGCCTTCATACTTTAAGGCCTAATTCTACTGACAAGGGATCAAACTTTCTAGACAAATGATGAGTCTTTACAAGAACTAAGTTACCAACCTTGTAAGAAACAGGATCATATTGCTTGTCTTGCTCCCTATGCATATGGCGATAGTATTCCTTGACATTATTGGTAGCATCCTCCCAGAATTCATTTTGTTCCCCTACATCTACATCAAAATGTAAGCCCCATGCATTAAGAAGAGGATCCAATAAAGTTGAAAACAATGGCTTGTACTAAACGTATCAAAAAATGAAGCAGTGTTTTTAATACATTCATTAATATATTACCATTTGAATTACATTTACCAATATGCAATTATTGCAGAACAGGTACTAAATTTGCCAAATGTTTGACACAGAACGATCAAGAAATAAGCTCTTTGGATAATGCATGTAAAGAACATTATATACTTTATGATCGAAGAAACAATTTGGAAAAAAGACATAAAGCAGATACATTTCTAACTGGTAAAGCTGCAGATATAAGGAAGAATCCATCCATATCTTCTGGTGAAGAGAGTTATGGACTTAAAATGTAAAATGAAACGAAAAACAAAGAAAGGAGGAATCATTCCATTGCTATTTCCAGCATTAACAGCACTTGGATCAATCCTCAGAGGAGTTTTGGCAAATTGTAGAGCAGTTAAATCATAAGCTAAAGGAATGTATTTGAAACCTTTTAAAGTTTAACAAGGACGAAACAACTCGAAATGTGGAAACAAATGCAGAAAGTCCTAAATAGTCTTTCCAAAATGTGCATTAACAAAAAAAGATATTAATGTATTTGTAAAGAAACTGGATATTCCCTATTTCCGAGGTGTGTATATGAGAGACAATTTACCAAAGAAACCAAATCTTTGTGAATACATGATTGTTAATTTAGATTCGATACAAAATGAAGGAATGCATTGTGTTGCATCAATTAAGAACGTATATAATCATTTTATTATGACAGTTTTGGCAATTTATGTCCTCCAATTGAAATACATAATTATTTTAAAAAACACTCAATTTAAGTACAGTTACAAAAAGGAACAATTACCAAATACAATCAATTGTGGACATTTATGTTTACATTTTTTACTATAAATAGGATATATAAGTAAGTGTAATAGTAAAACATATTACTAATATGTCAATTACATTGATATTAAGTGGAAATTCGTAGCAATTGAACTGGGTAAATTTCCCAGCCTAGTCTAATCTAATTCATTAATTATGACAGCATACCAAACATTGATATGAATAACCAAATATTTATGACTAATTTTGGTGAAAAAACATGCAAGAGTGATACTTGTAGGATCTTGTGAGTTGGATGACATAGGAACATTAATTAATGGGGCATTATCTAAAATTATACATTTACAATTACATTGGAATCCACATAATTCGAAGAAAGGAAGTATAAAAAGACATAAATGCAAGAATAAAATGCTCACATCAAATATGTTGCCTGTAAAGTTAACACAAGGCAATGAATTGTATTTAAAATAATTAGGATATGCTTGTAATATAAATGGCATACGTACTTAATGTTGAAGAACCAATCAGTTATGAAAATGCAATCACCCTTATGGAAATACATGTGTATGAACCATTCCGAGTAAGTCTGTATACATTTCCTTCAGAAATAAGGATTTCAATACAAAATCACGAGATTTACACGTTACCATCGAAATCAAGTTTAAGGTTTAGAGGAACAATTAAAAAGAGGGCAGATGCAAATAATCCAGCAACTACAAAATAGTAAGAAATGGAATACTTAATTTAATCGACAGAATGGCATATCTGGTAAATGGAGTGGAAATTGATCAAACACGAGATGTTGGAATTCCATCCACGATAAAGAACTATCTCTTAGGAACTGATACAATCTTTAAACAGTGATTATGGCTGGGTCTAGCAAAGCTAGTAATTACTCACTACAAATAAACCCTGGTGGAAAATACGAAGTTGTTATACCATTAAGTATCGTTTTGGGCTTTGCTGAAGACTACAAACACATCATATTAAATGCTAGACAAGAATTAATTATTCTCTTTGGAAATACACATTTGAGTGCCATATGTGATACAGCTAATAATGAAGAAGGTGTAACATTTGAATTAAGCAGTGTGGAACAGATACTGCTACATATTGCTAATGGCGAATTCATTATTTTGAATGATATGTATACAAAGATTCAGTAAATATATTATAACAAAAACAGTTCACTGATCCTAGAACCCAAAAAATTTAAAAGAAGAGGAACATTATTTGTGTTTGATGTAAGCAAACAAGATGACACAATTACAAATATCATGATTGATTCACGAATTGAAATTATTGCAAATACCCTTTTTCTGGCAAATACACAAGCCAATGCTCTGAAAAATCACGATAGATTAATGAGTTACAATGTAAGATATAAGCTAGTTAAAATAATGAATTGATTCATTAGACGACGAATCATGGCTATGTCAAGATGTTTTACAATGGGAAAGGATTTCAATCTGTAGACAAAAATTATCATTAAAGAGTTATCTATTGGTAACATGGAAGAACATACAATTGAATTCAGCTTCAAGCCACTGTTTTACTGAAAAGGTTTATCTCCCAAATACAAGAAAACCAATAGATTGGTTACTTAGCATCACCGCGGTTGTGGGAGGAGTTGAGCAAAAATGCCTTTTAAGAAAGTGTGTATAACGGGGAAGTATTAGATATTGTAAAAATATACATTTGCCCATTGTTCAAACAAGTGCATACATTGCATGTAACTAATTCTACATTCTTCTCTGCAGAAGAAAACTCAAAATTAATGCTAACTTGAGCAATAATGTCTGACTGGGGTGAAACAGACCATGATGTTTCTCCTCCCGAATGACCTGTGCATATTATTGCAGTCAAATGGCATTATTTAGAATGAGTGAAATTCAATATAAAGAGTATTTGTTTGTATGCCATCCACTAGTTCATAAAGATGGATCAAGAGAACGAGATCACATTCTCATGCATACAGAAATCCAAATGTGAAGTGAATATCAAGTTATTAGCACGTTGGAGCAAACTATTTCGACTTTGTTTCAAAAAGGAATAATTGTGTGATATCCTATATTTTTTTTAAGTTGTTTGGAATCATTCTATACTTGTTTGATGTTATGTTTTGGGACATTCTGTATTTACTTGTGTATGCTTTGAACATACTCTGCTGCTTCAGTGTCAAAATTATTTTTTGAAACAGGTTGTGTTTGTATATATTTTGTCAATAAATTTGTGTTTTAAAATTATTTTTTCTTTTATTTAACATATTCCTAAATAAAAGTGAACTTGTTTTCCTAAGATAAATTTTTTCTAGACAAGAGGAACAGAGAGAGAGAGAGAGAGAGAAAAGTTCGGGAAGTGAGTACTCTAGCCACTTTTCTATAACTAACAATAGTAATTACCATTTCGTGTAAGACATGCTTGATAATAGATAGTTTTCAAGTCACTGACCATATAATCATAAAATGAATAAATAACAAATCACTGTTAATTAAACAAATATAAATTCATTCCTGCGCACAAAAAAAGCTAGATATGCTCAAATTTATACACTTAACCTTAAATGAATCAGGTGGAATTTTTCCGATCAAACATTATTAGCTAACAAATATATACTAGCTTCGAAATCTTAGACTTGTAGCATTCGCCAATGTCTTCAGACTTGAAAAAACCATCACATCTAGAGATCAACAACCTTAGTAGTATGACCGCTCCTTCTTCAGAGTCATAAACATTCAAGGTTAAATTTCAACATTTTTTCCCAATAGTGCCAACTACAAACCCGAGACCTCAAAGGTTGTCAGCCTGACTCCAACAAACACCTGCAGAACACAGCTCGGTTTCCTTATTATACCCTATGGAAAGTACCTCTTCTCACAAAGTAAACTGCCAAGGTCCGTCCTGGAGGGGAGGAGACTTCAGGTCAACAATTTAACTGGATACCAAGGTCAAAATGTCTTCCTAGATGTTCGTAAATTCTCCAGCAAAATTCAGAAGACACATAAAAAATAAACAAATATTTATGAAACAACTTTTACTTCCCCATGCCAACAAATGTTAAAAAAATATCATATAAAATATAATTTTAACCATATTGAAAACATGTTCGACCACATTAATGGAAAAAATATATCAGTATATAGTTAGTATAAATATGATTAACAATATACAAAATAAGAAACGGGAACATTTGGGAAATAATATTTTTCTATGCATATTTTCTAAATATTATTGTAAAATACTCGTTTGTTTTAAGATGGTAAAATGTATTGTTGTTCTGATTCACTTCAGGTCTTTGTAATATTTGTGCAAAGAAAAGAGAAAAAAATTATTAAGAAATATTAAAATATACTATTGATAATTTCAATCTTTCATTTTGTAGTGTAGTTTTAACCTATTGTTTATTAATGTAGTTTGGCAGGATACATTCCGCCTTAGTTGATTTACAACTCTATGCTCTTTCCTATTTTCATTATGGTTTTTAAATATACTTGGGTTTTATATATGGTTGAAAAATCAGTTAGTTTGGGTGTTCTATGGTCTTGGGGACTCAAAATTTTTTGATTAAACCTTTCAGTCAATTTAATTAACCCTTTGATATCAAATTAATTAGGTCAATAACAAAAGGTGGCCTCGCTTTGAATCTGAAACGCGTGCGCCCATACTACATCCAATGTAATAAAGCCAAATCTTAAGTGTAAATTTGAATATGTAGATATTCTGCAAGAAAGATCCACAATCACTTTATCAATTGTAAACCAAAATGTGCTTATGCTGATATCTCCACGGCAGTTAAAAATCATGTCACTATATTAATCTTTTATCACACTGCAGTATTTTCCTCTTGACTCTTTTTCTTTCATGTTCACACTCTTCACACCAAGATTTTTTTTTTCCTTTACATTAGTAGTAGTCGAATCTATCTTTGAGCCTTTGCACATTACATTTTGGTGCACTATACATCAGGATTACATCATTAAAATAAGTAGCAATATTTTGAAGACACTTGCATACTTTATCAAACCGCTATATAATATGAGTCCATAGTTATTAAAAATATATCCCAGTCTCCAAAATAGCAAAGTTAGCATTCAAAACTTCAGCGTCAGCTCGTGTTTCCTGTTTTTCATAAGGATAATTGGTTATGTTTTGCTGTGGTTGAATGAAAGCTTGGTAGAATGCTGTAAGTACTCTACGTGCATCATGCTTTGCAGATCACCATGTTGTGACAAAGCTTTCCACAGTAGCTTGTTATATGCATTACTTACTTTAACCTCATCCTTTAGAATTTTTATCTACTTGTCAACTCTGAAAAAAAACTACTCATTCTGCACGAACATAAAATAAGCAACAATTTGTAAGCAACATGCAGAATCTGAAACTTCCAGTAGATTAACATAATGCATTGCGCATGGTATAAAAATTGCCAGCCGATTGTGCGATTTAGTCTTGGCATATAATCCTCTGTAAGGTCTTCGGGAACTTTGTTTTAGACTGCCCTTGCAATCATAAATTTAAATCTTGTACTTTGGAAGAACTTTCTGTACAGTTATATATAAACTGTGAGCACTGTGGCCATTGATAGGTACATATTTCAAAAGGTTTGCCATTCTCCTAAATCACTCGTACAAAGAATGCAAGTATTGAGTAACATTTACTGGCCTTCATTTAAGCAAAAATTTCATTCCACACATGTCGTAGAATTAACTAAATTAATACATTAGATACATTTTCAGACAAAGTAACTAAAGGGGTCTTTCCCTGGGTTACCGTAAAGAACTAATCGAGTAATTAAGAATGGATCATATTCTGGAATTAACACCGGAAGTCCCAAAAAAATTCCCGTTTTCTTTTGAGCCAGAATTTTGTCCGGATCCTCGGGAAGCTGGCCGTTCTTCCCGAGAAATATAAAAACTGTTATTTACTATGCGTTTCTGTCTTAAATTTATAACACCTTTCAAATACAACTCATGAAGCGTATAATTTATAACACCTTTCAAATATTACTCATAAAGCGTATAATTTACTTTACCGAACATCTGTTCCCTAGATACAGAAGTGTTCGTATTATTGACATGCTTATTTTCATGTTATTAATCAGTGAACCCAGATCAAAACATACTCGGTATTACTGCGGTCCCAGGAAAATTTTAAAAGAAATGCAGACAGTTTTACCTTCACTCTCTCAATATCGTAGGCACTTCCTCTTTATAGCTTCGCCATTATTAATTCTGTTTTACAATATTGCTGTATTAGCTGCAATTGAAACTGTTCCATACACACGCTTAGTGTTTTTTTAAATTCAGCGGTAATATTTCCGATGCTAATAAGTTCGATAGTTTATTCATTTACAGGATGCCATTAAGCTGTGAACTACGGCCAGGCTACCATACTCGGGATTAGATACAGAAACTGACACTGCTCTATCAAGTCTTCCCTCTCGTATTCTGAGCAACCAGAAGCTGATAAAACCATTAATTTATATTATGTACAAATATATTTAGGGGATTAGTATTTATTAGGCCTTGCAATATTCAAATGCACACATATAATTGCCAGTAATAATGAAACAGAAGTGAAAGGAAGCCATGGTCGTGATTTTCGATGTGTGCAGGTTGCAAGCTGCACGCTGAACCACGTGACGGGCTGTGATACGGAGCTGCATTCCATGTTCGCAGGAGCGCTGGCCGGCCTCGCTTACTGGATCCAACCGAACCTCACTTTAAGCCTTACAACCTTCACCATGGCTCTCCTTGTATGTATCCACAGCCACTGCCTTCTTCTCGCACTAAGCTACTTACCAGTCAACCGTGTCTTTTAATAAATATTATAGCTTGTGGTGAGTTGCACGTGGCCAGGGCAAGCATTCATCTAACAGTATATCGCGAATAAACATAAATAGTGTTCAGCTACTACTAATTAAATTACTTGTATTCTTATAAAACTACAGAAATGGCATGTGTATATATATAAGTTGCTTACTTGCATATACATATGCAAGTAAGCAACTTAAAAATGTATCACAGTAAAAATGTTTAGGTAGAACAATTATGCTGATTCTGAGGCAACGGATTCAAGAGCCGCCATATTGTGACCTCATCGGTGGCCATTCTTTCTTTAAAATTTCCCTTTTTTCACTTAAAATTTTCCTTTTCCCTTAAACTTTACCTATTCCCTTAAAATTTCCCTTCTCTCTAATAAATTCCAAAACATCGCTATAAATACATAAAAATCAACAAGCATAATATGTTACTGACTACTACCACCAGTTTGGATGTAGGTGACCTTGACTTCATGACCTTGAATTACCTTGGAATTAAAAACCCGAGAAAAATTTCATAAAAGTCAGCAGGCATATTACATTGCAGGCTACTACCACCATATTAGATTCTGGTATCTATGACCTTGATCCTATGACCATAAACCCAAAAAAAATCCAGATATATTAATCTCAATGCAGTCAACATTTTTAAAGGTTACAGTATTAGACATCTCGCTATTCACACTCGTGTTGTCCTTGTGCGAAAATATAGTGACTTTTATTACACCGAAACACTTGGCAGTGTGCATTTTGTAGGTAACTACACCTTTGAGTACATGTACCCAAGTCTCAAGATACCTGCTTGCAGTAAACCAGATACCAAAGTACTGGTGAGAAATGCACTCCGCCTTTACAGGTCTGCACAAGTCGAAGAGAACTGTCGCTATGGCTGAATTCCTTACCGCACCTGCCACAAATATGACATACAAAAAGGAGTCGTGGTACAATTAAAGCGCTCATGCCACCTAAAACTATAGTCCAAAGCAAATGTCTTATGGCAAACGTGACACTGGTGATGACGTAGTAATTCAAGTAAAGACTCGGACGGACCTGTCGTAGATATAGGTGCTGGAGCTAAAAAGGTGGTAATTCTGTCAATGATGTTCTAGGTACCACTCCCAAAGAATGTGATTACACTACCGTAGCTATCACTAGCTTTGGAGTGCCGGAAGACTTCACATATGTAGAATAAGACTTAGATGCAAAGAGGCAGAAGCTAGCCGACACGATCCACCCTTCATGGCAGCTACTGTCAAACTAAGTCTCTCGGCTCACTTCCCTATTTCTTAT